>CM046961.1:89977785-91177785 GCA_025698475.1 Gossypium anomalum
CTAAATTTCTTTATGCCCTATAAGTTAGAGAGTTACACAAGTTAAGGACACGAGCGTGTGTAGCCACACAGCCTATTCACATGGGCGTGTTCCTATACCACACGGGCCTGTAGGTACTGTTCATAAGAAAAATTTTATATTTTAGCAAAAATTTCTTGGAGATTCCGATTTAGTCCCAATTCGATTTCAATGTTCATAATGGGCCTTGAGAGCCCATTTAAAGGTCAATATGATTGAAGTTGGTTATGAATAATATTTTGATCTGATTTATTTATAATTAGTCTGTAAATTCTAGTAATACTCCGTAACCCTATTCTAGTGACGAGTACGGGTTAGGTGTGTTACAATTGGTGCGGTGAACACCACTTTTGGGACCAAATTAGAAAAATTTGAAAGTATAAGAATTAAATTGTAAAAATTTTATTTTTGTCAAGAAAAGGGTAAAAATATAATTTCCACCATTCAATGATTACTAATAAGATTTAAACATGATTTATGAGAATTTAGTTGATAAATATCAGTTTAATGTGAAAAACTTGTGCAAAGAGGAAAAAATGAGTAAAATGGTAGTTTTGCTATGAAAAGGCATTTTGGTTATTTCTCAATAATTATATATTGGAAATATTATTTTGATTGAGATATATGATATTTGGAATTATTTTGGACAATGGATGTGACTTATGTGAAGATATTGGTCATGGACCACAAGTTTTAAATAGATTAAAAAGAAAAGAAAGAGGAAAAGTCCCATTTCTTCAACCTTGTTCAATTGACCCCATGGAAGAAAAGAGAAAAACTTTCTTGTCCTTACCATTTTTCTTCAAATCTCTCAAAATCTAGCAACCCCAACCTTGAGTTTTTGCTAAAATCAATTAAGAAACTCATCTCTAAGCTTGAATTTACCTTCAAATCTTCCATTTTCAAAAATGATTTCATGGGTTCTTGAGAGAGAAAGTTAAATCTAGAGAGAGAAAGCTCCAATAAGGTTAGTAATAGTTTTTTTCATTCCTCCTAACTTGAAATTTGAGTTTGGCTGACAAAGTTTGGAAAGCTTATATGTTGATTTTTATTATATTTTTGTGTAGAGAAAAATGAGGAAATAACTTGTTTAAGGATGGATTCAAGTGTTGGAAGCTTGATTTTGAATATTTGTACATCCAAAAGGGAAGTACATTTGGATGCTCTTACTTCTCTTATACTAATATGTTTAAGAATTTGGTGAAAAGGATGTATAAAATATGAGATTGTTCTTGAATGTCAATATGTTTAGTTTCCATGGCTTAATAATGTTAGAAATAAGTGGTTTGAAAATTTGTGGCTTAGTGAACCTTGGCCATATGTGTCATATTAACTAAAAATTTGTTATGAGAATTTGGTTTTCAAGGAATGGTTAATAAATGTGATTTGATGCATGTGAAATTTGAGAAATATAGCATTAATGTGGATGTAAATATGATATCATGGTAAATTTGGTGATTAATTTGAGATTACTTTGTGTCTCTTTATTTGATTAAACTTTTATTAAGATAAAGAATTTGAATATATGGCTTATGGTAATATATGAGTAAGAATATGTGTGTGTGCATAGGTAGGTGTGTGTGGAAGCACTTATCATGATGATTGCCCCTCGATGTGCATACACCAAGGTAGATAAACAATGCAATTAAATATGAAGAAGTGAGGTGCATTGCAAGTATACATGTCAAATTGTAATATAATTTAATTAAAACAAAATATAAAAGTATTTTAAAGATCGTAACCAAGGGAGCTATAGACTAAAATCAAATTAACAGTATCCGAGAACATGCAAAGCTAAGTCTAAACACCTACTTTTCTAATTACTATAGTATGACTAATCACAAAATACTGGTAAAAACTTACTATTAACTAAAAAAAGGATCTAATTGTAAAAATGATAAAACTATAAAAATAATCACGCAAGAATAAAAAAGAGGATTTGATCAATTTCCATGATCGTAATTAATCTAAACTTAGTGATTTTTACTGACAATTTCTTAACTAGTCTAATTAATACCTTTCTACCTATAATTTTACCCAAGTTACGATTTAGTCCACCTGATCTTTCGACTTAATGAATCTAAATGGGACAATTGAATTAATATTGGGTAAAGTCTCCTTTCAGTATCATTTACCTAAATTTCCATCTAAAGTTGCCAATTCTAAGTTTTTAATCCTATTCAATTTAGTCTTATTATTAAGTTTAAACCCTAATTTTGATTAAATACTCTCACTTCAATTAACCAACTTCCCGATGAATTTAGTTACGACTCATCACAACTCTACCATACCCACTTAATTCGTAAGCCATTTGATAAATTTAATGATAAGGAATTAAAGGGCTTAGAAATGCTCAGTAATTCGAAGAATTCTAATTGTGGAGATCATGTTGGGGCGGCAACTAAAAATCTTATAGATGGAATTGCTTGATCACGCTTAACGATAATTAATCTACAACAAACGAGAATAAGAAAAATAACTATTGAAAACTAATGAACAAAATTGCAAGTATATGAAATTGTTGTAAAACTAGAATGGAAAATAATAAGTATTTTTTAAAATCCTTGCACTAAACTACTTAACTACTAATAATCGTAAAAAGCCTCCCTTAATCATGTGTAAGAAGTAATATTTATACTACTTTTCATGTTTGACCTAATTTGGACAACTTTTCCCTGAGTTAAAATTAAAATTTTGATTGTGCGGATTGAAACACCCATTCAAATTTTAGGTTAGTCGACCTTTAATGTCGCGACACAACGGGCCTGATGTCATGACTTTCCTAGTAGTTTGCTCGAGTCTTTGTAGGGTGACTTGGGTATTGTGACTCTTCTTCCCAATGTTGCAACTTCGCTGCAACGTTGTGATTGACTTTCACCTCTGGCTACTATCGTGGATATCATAACTTTACTTGTCAATATCACGACTCCTAGATTCCAATGTCGCAACTGATCTGCTATAATTTGATATGTCAAATTAAGCTCCTAATTACACTTTACAAGCTTGTTTCCAAGCAATTTATATGTTTTTTTCATGTTTATATGTAGTTTTCATTTTTTTACTTTTATAAATGAATGTTGAGCTTTTACTCCTTTTGAGACTCGAAATGGCCAAATGCGTCATTTGGACCCTAATGATTGATTGAGTGTTGTAGTTTTGGTGGCCCAAATTTGAGTGAAAACATTTCCATAAGCAGAGGTATCACGACATCAGAGTACGAATATCGCAACACCTTCAACAAACTTGAAATGAAAAGGAATGAGAGCCACATACAGTGGTGTCGTGATACCCACCCTTCGGCATCGTAACATCCACCATCAAAGACACCCCTAAGTAGACTGTCAACGATCTCATGATACCCCTTTCGTACAATGACAAAAAATGACATCAGGGGTAATTTTTGTCCACCCGAAGCACTAATCAAAATCAGCTTTAAAAGCCAAAAATTGGTTGAAGAAAGAGGAGGTTATAGTTTAGGTTAAAAAGCTATGCGGTTTAGGGTTTCTCTCTATTTTTTAGTTTAGGTTTACGGTACTTTTCTTCTTCATAGTTTGGGGTTTTAATTCTCTATTTGTTTCTTTATTTTCCTTTTATTTTCTTAGTTAGTTTAGTTTTTATTGTAATTAGGTGTTATTTGTTTAGTAACCCTTTAAACTTTCTTGTAGTTACATTTTAATCTCACTTTAATGCTATTTAGTTTCCTTTAATTTCTTCTGTCAGAATCATTTCTTTAGCATTTTTGTTTATTGTTCTTGCGAGAAACTATCCAAGGTTTTGCAAGAAAGTTTGGATTTGTATTCACCTTTAGTTAAGTTTAAATTAATGCTTTCTTTGCTTGATTATTTTTTGTTTGTATGTTTATATATGAGTAGGAGTAGCTAAATCTAAGGTGGATGATTGATGAAAATGTTGGGTAGTTGAATTTTGGGTTTAGGGACTAAATCGCAAAATATGGACTAAATTGAATAAAACTTTAAAACTTCCCGCAGAACTTCTCTAAGAATATTCCAATCAACGTTTTCCAACATAATAGAATAGTCATCTTCGATGTTTGGTGTAGCGACGTAAAATTTTTGGCTTCCGGTCGCTAGTTGAGTCGATTTATTGAAAAATTCAAAAACCGACTTTCAATTTTTTTTTAAAAGGGAATCGCCATCGATCCTTTTTCCTAGGTGTGATCGGACACCTAATAGATCCTCTTCTTTTAAAAGAAAATTCATTTTTTAAAACAAAAAGAAGGCCGAGTTTAGGTCTACGTCAAAAACCAAAGTAAAGTTCGGTTCGAGTCGATTTGCGCGCGAGAAGGTATTAGCACCCTCGCGACGCCCAAAATTGGTATCTTTATTAAACTCGTGTTGTCTTGATTTTCAAAAATACGAATTCAATTTGACATTTAATCGTGATCCGATTGAAAAATGAGATTTTTTTAGTTTTCAGTTTTTTAGGAGGGTGTCCCGTTTTTAACACGAGCCGACGAATTTCACTCAAAATAGCGATGAAATCGATGACTTAATGTTAAATCGGTCCATTATCTTATTTATTGATAAAAATAAAAATGAATAAAATATTTTTCAAAATAAAAATTCATAAATAAATAAACGTTGCAAACAATGATATAATGAATGAAAAATATTAACATATAATATAAGAGCATTAGGATAAAAAATAAAACCAATATTTACAATAAAAAAGAACATAATACTAAAAATAATGATATGATAATAATAAATAAGAAAAGCAAACTGATACAGAATGGGTAAGAAAAAATGAAAGAGTTAGAACTATATCGAAGCAAATAATAAATATGACACTAATATTGAAAACAATAACAATGCATGTGATATTAAACGTAATAATAGTATTAAACGCGAAGTAAAAACAATGAATATATATATACATATAATAATAGTTAGTAAAGTGATGGAAACATGATATTAAAGACACTAAAAATATTACCTATATACATACGTATATATATTTAAAATACAAACATAATAATAGTATTACAAAGTCTATACATAGTATAAAAACTATATACATAGTATAATGTTAAAAATGCATACATAATATATAGTAATTAATATATATATATATATAAGATAATATGTAAGAAAAATATAATATAGTATTCGAAATATATACACGATATATATAAAAATACAATATTAAAAAGGTATATATATATACGTAATATATAAAAATGCATATTAATATAATGTTAAAATATTTACATAATATATACATACATAATAATAGTGTTGAAAACACCTATTAATAATATTACATAAATATACATATATATATATTAAAAAATACATAATAACATTAAAAATATGTACGTAGTACATATATATAGTATAGTATTAGAAATATACATACGATAGTATAAAAGATATATAACTAATAATATTAAGATATATACATAATAATATATAAAAACATAATATTAAAAACATATATACATAACGTATAAAATATATACATAATATAGTATTAAAATATATACGTAATAATAGAAATAAAAGTATACATAATAATATATATACATAATATATAAAATGAACATATACAATATATATTAGAAATGCTAGTAACATAAGAAAAGAAATATATTAATAATACTACATAAATATGTACATATATATAAAAATAAATACATAATAATATTAAAAGTATGTACATAAAATGACATAAAAATATATACATAATATAAAAAAATATATGAATAATATAAAAAATACATAATACATAAAAAAATATAATATTTTAAAAAATATACCTAATATAAGAGTATTAAAATAAAAAGTAATGAAGAAATGAGTAAAAATAATATACATAATAATATAATAAGAAAATAATATATTTATAATAAGTACTTAAAAATATCTATACGTATATATGTACAATAATGATAACAATATCATAATAGTAACTATAGTAATAATATATTGATAAAATGAATAAAAATAATAGTGATAATAAGAATATGAATAATAATAGTAATAAAGATAATATAAATAATATTTAAAATATAATAAAACAGCAAAGATAATATAAAAAAAACAACTTAAATTTAAAAATAGAACTAAATTCGAATTAAAAAAGAAGTTTTGGGGCAAATTTGAAATAAGAAAAAAAAAGAAAAGGTTTTATTTGAACGCGCGTGAAACAACGGAGGGCCTAAAGTGCAATAACCCCTTTTCTAAAATGCACAGCATCAGCTAGGAGTAAATTGAAAACCGCGACAAATTATGGGGCCAAATTGAAAATAAAAAAGTGGCTTAATCGCAAAATTTTGAAAAAGCGGAAGGGCTAAACGTGTAAATAGCCCTTCCATCGAAAAAACATGCGGATCCTTAGTGGAGCGGGTCGGATCGGGTCGGGTCAGCTCAAAACAACGTCGTTTTGGGGCTAAAGGGCAGCCTCTAAAACGACGTCGTTTTGGGAGGCTATATAAGGCCAAAATTTTTTAAAATTTTCATTTGCAGCAGCAGAAGGAAAAAAAAAAGAGGGGAGAGAGGGATTTCCGCCATGTATCGGTCACCGTCGATCAGCCGGACCGTCATGCACACCGCCACATGTACTTGAACTTCAAAAAGGTATATATTTTTTTTGTTTTTATTTTATTCTTTTTTGCTTAATAATATATATTTTTTATTAATAGACAAAGATATATACTAAAAAATATTTAAAATATATAGAAAAAACAATGAAATCACCTTCGGGCTTCTAGTTTCGACTGTTAATGCTTTGGTTCTCTTATTTGGATTGATTTTCTTGCTTGATCTACTTTTTTTTTTTTTTTTTGAAAATAATGGTCGAATCCTCAAATCAATTTTTTGCTTGGCTTTTTAAAGCCATTTTACATATATTTCCTATTATTTTCACTGTTGTTTGCGTGTTCATCTTGCAAGAGCAGTTGGGGCGGTGCTGAGACGGCGTCAGAGGTGTCAGAAGGGTGGTGGCAGACCATAGGGGGGCATTAGGTTTAGGGAGGCTAGGTTTTTTTCTAAAAAAAATTAAAGTTTTGGGCTTTTAGGTTTGGGCTACTTTAATTTTGGGTTGTTTGGTTTAGTGGTTAGGTGGGTTTTGGGTGTGGGTTGTATAAGGTCAAAATTGGCCTACAACAGTTGCCTCTCTTTGCTCATTGTCGTGTAACGGGAATAGAGTAAAGACATAAAGAAGGGCCAATTTTGCACGGTCCTGTTGAGTCTTAACTTCTTTTAGGGTTCCTCTTTTTTGAGTAGCTTCATTCCAGTCCACCACATCTTATAGCTTTGATCTATCTCACCGCACTTCAGAGATATGACTCGTAGCTTCAGTTGCTCGCTTCTTCAGGGATATGAGGTTCATAGCTTCGATCTACTTCACTGCTCTACTGCAACTTCAGGGAGATAAGGTCTAATATCTTCAGCCTGCTCCACTACAACTTCAGGGAGATAAGGTTTATGGTCTTCTCTTCTATAAATTTAGAAAGGTAAGATCTGATATCCTCGATCAGCTCCACTGCAACTTCAGGGAGATAAAATTTGGTGTCTTCAATCAACTCCAATCTTTATTCTTTACTCGGTATGTAATTTTGAGATCAACTCATTTCTCGCAATATGAGCTGACTCTTTAAAAATAGACATTAAAAACAGAAATTGAAAATACCTCAATATGTCCCGAGGCTCAACTCACCTCTCGCAATATAAGTTGATTTTTGAAACATAAAAAATGGAAATTGAAAATACCTCAGCGTGTCCTGAGGCTCAACTCACCTCTCTCAATATGGGTTAATTTTGACGAACAGAAATTGAAAATACCTCAGCATGTGAGCCGAGGCTCAACTCACCTCTCGCAATATGAGTTGATTTTTTTGATGAACAGAAATTGAAAATACCTCAACGTGTCTTGAGGCTCAACTCACCTCTCGTAATATGAGTTGATTTTTTGAAAAATAGAAATTAAAAATACCTCGGCGTGTCCTGAGGCTCAACTCACCTCTTGCAATATGAGTTGATTTTTTTGAAAAGCAGAAATTGAAAATACCTCGGCGTGCCCCGAGGCTCAACTCATCTCTCGCAATATGAGTTAATTTTTGAAAAACATTGAAAAACAGAAATTGAAAATACCTCAGTGTGTCCTGAGGCTCAACTCACCTCTCGCAATATGAATTGATTTTTGACAAATAGAAATTTAAATTACCTCAGCGTGTCCTGAGGCTCAACTCACCTCTCGCAATATGAGTTGATTATTTTGATGAACAGAAACAGAAATTAAAATTACCTCTGCGTGTGACTCGAGGCTCAACTCACCTCTCCTCTCGCAATATGAGTTGATTTTTGAAACATAAATTGAAAATACCTCAACGTGTCTTGAGGCTCAACTCACCTCTCCCAATATGAGTTGATTTCTAAAAACAGAAATAAAAACATCAAAATACCAAAACCTATCATTTGGTAGAACTCAGGTGTCTTTTCCTTTAATTCAGTACAGCTATCATCACATCCTCTTGTTCTACTGGAGTACCTGTATATGTCATGCATGATGATATCATGATATGCACATGTTTATCTTAAATGTCTTTATGCCTACACGATTATGCTATGCGCCTTAAGCATGTTTGTCGTATGTCCTTTTTCGTCACGATTTTCGTGACGATCTGCATTCATTACTTCGGCTCTTGACTTTCTCTTTTAGGCCCTGTGCCCATTCTCAAGCTTCACGAGTAATTAACGTTTCTCATATATCACTCTTTTGCCCCTGGTTGAACTTTTTCATTGCTTTAAGGCTCTTATACTTATCAAATTCTTATCCAGGTAATGCTCAATATTTCTTTTGTCCAGAGTATGTCATTTCACTATTTATTACTTAAATAAACCACATAATGAGATGCATGAGAATAGTCAGGTAGGGACAAAAAGGATACCTCACATTTATTTATTTGAAATGTAGCAAACGAAGAAAGTTAACCAATGATAGTAAAAAAAAGTGTCATAAAGAGAAAAGGGATCGCATTCAACGGATATAAATACTTTAGATATTCAACGCATAAACTCTTCCATATTCTTCAATCAAGAATCTTTTTGAGCATAGCTTTTTGCGTAGAAGATTCCGAGCTTTCAAAGATGCTTCAAATACTATAGCATTTCCGTTTGACCCACCGTTCAAATCGCCTTGCTCTTTAAACCCAGATTTAATTCATTAGGACGCCCTCTTAGGTTTTCATCCTAATCTTTTGTGTTAATCAAGACGCCCTTTTCGAGTTTTCACCTTGATCTTTTTTTTAAGACGCCCTTTTCAGGTTTTCATCTTAATTTTCTTTTTTCAAGCATAATATTTCTTCACAGTATCTGAGTTCACTGGATTCGGTAACTCCTTTCCATCCATCTCAGTGAGAATCAAAGCTCCACCCGAGAAAGCCTTCTTTACAACGTATGGTCCTTCCCAATTTGGTGCCCATTTTCCTCGCAGGTCTTTTTGTATTGGGAGAATCTTTCTCAGCACGAGTGCTCCTTCATAGAATTCTCTTGGTCGTACCTTCTTGTCATGGGCCGCGATCACTCTCTTCTGGTACATCTGTCCATGACAATTTGTCTTTAAACGTTTTTCTTCGATAAGGTTTAACTGGTCATATCAAGCTCAAACCCACTCTACTTCCTCTAGTTTCGACTCCATTAAGACTCGTAGAGAGGGGATCTCGACTTCGATGGGTAACACAGCTTCCATTCCATAGACCAAAGAGAAAGGAGTTGCTCCCGTAGATGTCCGCACAAATGTGCGATATGCATACAAAGCAAATGGTAGCTTCTCGTGCCAGTCTTTATATATCTCGGTCATTTTCCCAATAATTTTCTTAATATTCTTATTGGCGGCTTCAATAGCTCCGTTCATTTTCGGGCGATAGGGTGAGGAGTTATGATGCTTTATTTGAAATTGCCCATACACTTCCTTCATCATCTTGTTGTTCAGATTCAAGGCGTTATCTGAAATAATTCTTTCAGGCAAACTATATCGACAAATGATTTCTTTTTCAAAAACCTGTAAACTGCAGTCTTCGTCACATTGGCAAACGAAGTGGCTTCTATCCATTTTGTGAAGTAATCAATAACCACAAAAATGAACCGGTGTCAATTAGAAGCTTTTGGGGAAATTGGCCCTATAACATCCATGCCCCACATAGAAAAAGGCCACGGAGAAGTCATGACATAAGGGGCAAAGGGGTTACATGAATTTTATCACCATAAATTTGAAATTTGTGGCATTTTCGTGCAAAAGTAATGCAATCACTTTCCGTCGTCAGCCAGTAATAACTGAGTCTCATAATCTTCCTGGCTATAGTGAAACCATTGGCATGTGTCCCACAAATTCCCTCATGGACATCTTCAAGTATTTTCATGGCTTCAACAGCATCTACGCATCTCAAGAGCACTTGATCTTTTCAGTTTTTGTACAGAATGTCCCCATCAATAACAAATCCAGTTGCTATTCTTCTGATTGTTCTTTTGTCGTTCTCATTTGCTTGTTTGGGGTACCTTTGATTCTTGACATATTCTAAGATATCATGGAACTATGGCCGTCCGTCTGCCTCTTTTTCAATGCTGAAACAATGTGCAGGGACCTCGTATATGCTCATTTGGAGAGGCATTATTTTTATTTCTCTATTTGCTTTGAACATTGAAGCCAAAGTGGCCAGGGTATCAGCCAGTTGGTTTTTTCTTGTGAGAAGTAATTAAAAGTTATTTCTTTGAATTCTTTAATCAGTCCTGCCACTAGATTGCTGTATTTGACTAATTTAGAATCTCTCACTTTCCAATCTCCACGAATTTGGTATATCACCAACACTGAGTCTCCGTACACTTCTAGAATTTTGACATTTCGTTCAATAGCTGCACGAAGTCCCATGATACAAGCCTCATACTCCGCTATGTTATTGGTATAGAAAAAATTCAGTCTGGCAGTGAACGGATAATGGTTCCCTTCTGGTGATACAAGACTGCTCCAATCCCATGCCCCAATGCATTTGACGTACCATCAAAGCTCATTTTCCATAACTTCTCTTTTGATAACTCACATTCTTTTTCTGTAATGCATATCAAGTCTTCATCTGGGAAATCAAATCTCAATGGCTCGTATTCCTCCATTGTTCGAGTTGCTAAGAAATTAGCTATTGCACTCGCTTTTATCAACTTTTGGCTCACATAGACGATATCGTATTCTGATAATAGGATCTGCCATGGTGCCATTCTTCCTGAAAGTGCAGGTGATTCCATCATGTACTTTATTGGGTCTAGCTTTGAAATTAACCATGTCATATGATACAACATATATTGCCTGAGCCTTCGAGCTACCCAAACCAATGCGCAACAGAATTTTTCAATTAATGAATACTTTGCCTCATACTCTGTGAACTTTTTGTTGAGATAGTAAATCGCCTTTTCTCTTTTCCCCGACTCGTTATGTTGCCCCAGTACGCAACCCATTGAATTTTCAAACACAGTCAGATACAATATTAATAGTCTTCCTGGAGTTGGCGGTACTAGTACCGGGGGACTAGACAAATATTGTTTTATCTTGTCAAAAGCCACTTGGCACTCCTCGTTCCATTCTTCGGGATTATGTTTTCGAAAGAGTCGAAAAATTGAGTCACACTGGTTGGTAAGTTGAGCAATGAACCGAGCGATGTAGTTCAATCTCCCTAAAAATCCTCTGACTTCTTTTTGCGTGCGCGGAGGTGGTAGTTCTTGTATAGCTTTTATCTTATCTGGATCAACTTCAATGCGTCTCTCGCTGACGATGAAGCCTAACAATTTTCCTGAGGTAGCCCCAAATGTACATTTGGCTGGATTAAGTTTTAACTGGAACTTTCTCACTCTTTCGAACAACTTCCTGAGGTTCCTAATATGCTCTCTTTCCCCCTTGGATTTGGCAATCATATCATCGACGTAGACTTCTATTTCTTTGTGCATCATGTCATGAAACAACATCACCATGGCCCTCTGATATGTTGCCCCAGCGTTCTTTAATCTGAACGGCATTACCTTATAACAGAATGTTACCCACATCGTTACAAAAGTAGTTTTCTCCATATCCTCAGGAGCCACCTTTATCTAATTATAACCCGAGAATCCATTCATGAACGAAAACAATGAATGTTTAGCTGTTGTTATCCACCAATGTATCGATGTATGGCAAAAGAAAATTATCCTTAGGACTTGCTCGATTCAGGTCGCAATAATCCACACACATTCATACTTTACCGTCTTTCTTCGGTACTGAGACTATGTTACCCACCCATTTGGGATATTTGGAGACTTGCAGGAAGCCAGCATCAAATTGTTTCTTAACTTCTTCTTTTATCTTCAACAGCATTTCAGGTCTCATCCCTCTTAGCTTCTGTTGAATGTGTTTGCATTCTGGTTTCAGTGGGAGTCTGTGGACCACTACATCCTCATCCAATCCTGGCATGTCTTGGTACGACCATGCAAATACATCTTTGTACTCATAAAGCAAAGCGATCAAGTTATGTTTAGTGTTATCTGAAATGGAGGTCCCAATCTTCACTTCATGCCTTTTTTTCTTCGTTTCCCAAGTTTACTATCACAACAGATTCTTGATAAGGCAGAATATGTTTATCTTCTTGTTCTACCATTCTTAGCAAGTCAGGAGATGAGACATAGCCTTCAGCATTTTCCTCAATTTTGAACTCTCCTAAACAAATAGCTTTCTCGAAATCGACTTCAAGATTTGTAACTGGTTTGTTAATATCGTTGATATCTGAGCATCTAAAAGTCGAATAGAAAAGAAAACTATAGAGGAGCATCAAAGTATTGGGGCCAACAAGCATAATGGCATGATGTGAGATATATGCAATGACAGGCTGTGAGAAGAAGGAAAAAGTATGAAGTTAATGAGAATGAAAAGACCATGACAAAATGCATCTCCATTGATGTTCATTTAAATGATAAAGAGCAAATCATAAGCTCTTACAAAAGAATCCCTACTATTACTTAGGGACACACAAAAAGAAGAGTGTTAACATTGAGCATTACTCTATAGGAGATTTAGAAACTACAAGGAGATCCACAGCAGTCCAATTGTTCAATATGAAACCAGGAGGACAAGGGCGTATCGTTGAAACATCTTTAATTGCATCACTTCCTTTGTCAATGACATTTATACTGATATTCTGAAGACCCCTTTCAATTAATAACAGCGTGCTTCGTGGATTATCTTGCCCAGGGTATATCATTCCTGCAGATGTAAATATTTTTGACAAAGGAGGGTACGTTATGGGCTCCCATTCTAATTCTCGGCCTAAGGCTCTTACAATTTGCTTTTCTTGATCTTTCTGCAACTGTTTTCTTCTTTTTCGAGTGTTTGGCTGGAACCCCAAACCGTATTGAGCCTTGTGGGCACAGGTTTGAGAGCTCTAACTATCCCTTACTGATATCTTCCCAAACCTTTACTCGCTCGAGCTCCTTTTCCCACAGTCATCTTAATGCCCAATCTGGTATTCCTTGACAGTTTTGGCACCGGAATTCTATTTCCCTTAGCAACAAAAGTGG
Organism: Gossypium anomalum; assembly: GCA_025698475.1. Lineage (NCBI taxonomy): Eukaryota > Viridiplantae > Streptophyta > Magnoliopsida > Malvales > Malvaceae > Gossypium > Gossypium anomalum. Next base: position 89,991,354 of record CM046961.1, read on the forward strand.
CATTGACAAACTCAAAGGATCAGAAGGAACATTCTATTGCATCTTTGCTCACTTCCAGGTACAGTACATAGGCAGAGATAGATGCGACAATGTCTTCTTCTCCCTTGACAGTGACTAAACAGCCATCCATGATAAACTTCACTTTTTGATGGAGAGAGGATGAAACTGCTCCAGCAGAATGGATCCAGGGTCTTCCCAAGAGGCAGTTATACGAGGGTGTGATGTCCATGACCTGGAACTCGACATTATAAATGTAGGGACCCACTTCTAGAAGGATCTCAATCTTTCCCATGACTTCTCTTCTTGTCCTATCGAATGCCCTTACAGCAGAGTGACAAGGCATTAGATAAGATAGATCAATTGGAATTCTAGAAAGTGTGGCCAAAGGCATGACATTGAGTGCAGAAAAATTATCAATGAGCACATTCAGTATTATGTAACCCTTACAATGAGTTGTGATGTGCAATGCTTTTACAGAGCCCCTACCATTTGGCGGTATTTCGTCATCACTAAAAGAAATAAAATTATCCACATTCAGGTTATTCACCCACCTATCCAGCTTTTTAACAGATATATTATTTGCCACATAAGCTTGATTTAACACTTTCAGCAGAGCGTTCCGGTGTGGTTCTAAATTCAACAGTAGAGACAATACTGAGATTCGTGCTGGCTGTTTATTCAATTGTTCCACAACATTATATTCACTATGCTTGATGAACTTCAAGAATTCCTGTGTTTCCTTCTCATTCACAGGCTTTTTTACTTCTTGTTCTGAAGGAGTCTCAAGTTTGACCTCGGCCTCATGCATTGGTACCTTTCCTTTCTGCTTCAAGTCATTAGTCTTCTTCATTAGTTCGACCCTTTTAGAATAACACCTCCAGCTGTGGGTGAAATGTCCTACTTCGCCAACATTTTCTGCCGTGATTTTGGATTTTTCATCTTCAGGTATGATAATGTTGACATTATATTTCTATGGTACTGCCTTGTTGTCCTTGTAAGGGAAAAGAGATGGTACTTCAATTATCATCTTTGGTTTCGTTTGCTCCTTTTTTGCATCATAATAAATCACCAATGGTCGATCGGCACTATAAGGGAGACCTGATGATTGATTATCAGAAGTGTATATTTCTCCTTCGTCGGCCTCTTTCATTTTGTTGAGGATCTCAATCTCCTTGTTGTCCATCATGTCTTGAAGTAACTTTCTAAATTCCTCACAAGACTGGATGTTATGCCCTTCAATACCATGGAAGTCACAAAAACATTGACTTTTTATACTTCCTTCTTTAAAAATTCTGTAGGGGTGATAGAACAGCCCCTTTTCAAGCATCACCTTCCATATCTTCTGTAAAGGTGTCTTTATTTCAGAAACGCAGCTTTTGGTTCGCCACTTATCTTCCTCAGTCACCGCGCTCACATTCCCTTTAGCATGGTTAGGGAGCGGATTTCCAGTTGTACTGCCAGTACCATCAAATCATAAAATGCCTGCGTCAATAAGACCTTAAACTCTTCTTTTAAAAGCCAAACAATTTTCTATAGAATGCCCCTGGTTTCTAGCGTGGTACATGCAACTAGCATTGGGATCGTACCATTTTGGGTATGGAGGCTTCAGGGTTGCCATATAATGCAGGGATATTAATTATTTTTCTAACAGTTTTGGGTACAGCTCTCCGTATGACACGGGAATTGGGGTGAATTAGGGTTTTTTATGATTGGATCTTGTCGGTCTTTGTTCATTTTTGGGTTGGCTTTGAGCTGGCATGGTATTTGCTGGGAACATGGTGATTGGTCTTTGGTTATTTGTGTGCGTAAACGGGGTAAGAAAGGTAATGAGGTGGTGCTTGATAGTAAGGGCTTTGGGGAGGATAATAGAAGTTTGGAGGTAGGCGATATCAAGGTCCTGTCTAGATTGGGTAAGGATTAGAAGTGCGGTGGCTCTCAATTCCCACCATATGGGTTTCTGCTTCTTTTTTCTTTATGGGTGCTGCCCTTTTCAAGCTCTCGGAACTTTCTATTCTTCCACTCTTGATGGTATTCTCTATAAGTTCCCTGGATATTACAATATCCGTAAAGTCTTTCGTGGCACTTCCTACCAGCTTATCATAAAATGGCGCTTTCAAAGTGTTGATGAAGAGGACCGTTATTTCAGTCTTAGTCAATAGAGGTTCTACTTGAGCCGAGATATCCCTCCATCTCTGCGCGTATTGCCTAAAAGTTTTCGTCGGCTTCTTTTCCATCATCTATAGAGTCAGCCAATCAGGCACCATGTCAGATACATGCTTGTATTGTTCAGAAAATACTAATGCCAAGTCTTTCTATGATCGAATTTGATTGTACCATCGAAGGGCCGATCCAACCAAGCTATCTTAAAAGCAGTGTATGAGCAACTTATCTTCATTCACGTAGCCCATCATTTTTCGACAAAACATGACCTTTTGGACATCTATTGCCATCGTACTTTTCGAAATCTGGTATTTTAAATTTCGGAGGCAGAACCAGATCGGGCACCAAACTGAGCTCTTTGGCACTTAATGCAGAGAAGGCTTCAGTACCTTCTATCGCTTTGAGTCTTTCTTCCAAACTCCTATACTTGTCCTGAAAATCATGATCATCTATTTTCAGTTTTGCTATTTCTACCGGATCATCCAGATCTGGAACCATTGGATCAGCAGGATTAGCTCCGGGGTTCGATACGAATATACCTTGCCCTAGATGAGCAGGGGGTACTGGTCGTTGCTCGAAGCTTGTAGGTTCCCCTTGAGGATATCCTCTTTGCATTGCATGGGCATGAGGTGGAGTGAATCCTGGGGGATAAAGCGGATCCTGATCGTGATTAGTTCTTGGCTGAGGCTTCATAGTGCCAGGGCTCTGCATAGGTCCTTTTCCTTTGATCAAAGCTGTCATCATCTCCATCATTTTGGCCATCTGATCTCTTTATTCGAGCGATTCCTCTTAAGATCTTACAATTAGATCTCTCGTCTCCTGTTGTGATTTGGCCAACTACTCTTGCAGTTCTCTTTGGGCTCTTTCCATCCTTTCAATTCTCTCATTGAATTCGGCCTCCATGGTTTTAGCTCTTAGACGCATTCTATAAGAATGGCGTGATTCCAGACTTGATGTGTCGCAACTGCGGATTTTACAGTTTTAACCTTAGTGAATGATTATGGGATATGTACATGCAATGAATGACAAATGAATGTTGAATAAATGACAAATGAATGTTAGTCATGAATAAATATGCAAGAATTTGGTGTTGATTTCAAGATAGCCCCATAATTAGGCATTTCATTTATCAAAAGAGTCTATTATAAAACGTTTCGCCATTTTTTTAATTCGATAGTTACACAAATTTCCTAGCCACCTCGCCTTGTTTCTTCACTCGCTCTAAGAATTCTGATATGCTTGATCTTTAATTCGGAAGGAATTGGCAACTGAGAGCTTTGGCTTCATCTGATAACTGCATAACTTGCATAGCTACATTGCGAATTTCATTGATCAAAAAGCTAAGTTGCATTTCTTTTTCTTGGAGAACTCTTTCATAAGCGCGAGTGTCTCTGTCGTATTGATCATTCTTTTCTTCTAGAACTTTTAGAAGAGTATCTAACTGTTGCTGACGAGATTGCAGCATATTTTCTAGATCTCGTATTTTCCTTCTTAGCTCTTGACGTTCGGACTGACTAGTCACAAATTCTGCAAAAACAGTTTCATACTCAGTATTCTTCTTCCTTAACTCTATCATAGCACGCGTATTTTTTTCCTCTTCTTTCTTTGCTTTCCCTTTCTAGAATTCCATCCCACCTTTGATGTTGCTTAACTCTTCGTTCCATTATACCGACGATTTTTCCAACCCACTATTTTTTATAGTGTTTCTTAATTTCTTATTTTCTAAATGAAGGTCCCTTAAGTCATTTTTCACGATCTTAGCTTCTCTTTGGATTTTCATGGTTTGGGACTTTTCAATCTGAACATCGATCTTTAGCTGATAGTTTTCCTCTTAGAGAGAGCTGATATCCTATAACAACTTAGCCTTTTCACGTTCGAATTCGTGTCTTGTTACTTCTAGCTCGGATGACATTTCTTCTGAAAAAGGATTCTAGAAAGTGTAATTCGTCGATGAGACTTGTTGACTATTCACTCGCCGTTTTCTCTATATGTCATAACCCTGGGTGAAAGTATCAGTGTATAGAGTCAATTCTATCAGATGAATTTTCTTCCAAGACTTCACCGTATCTCGGACCCTTTTCATATAACCCTCGCCTGCGAAAGTAATTTCGGACTATGCTAATCCTCCTGTGGCGGGTATGAATTGTCGCGAAGAAAACTGCCTCTGGGCCAATAACGGAGCATAACCTACTCCTCCCTATAATCTGAGTAGTGGCATCCAATCTTGGTTTCCAACCTTGTATAACAAAACCGAAGGGCAGATCTACGGTGCTCTCTAGGTTACATCTTCAGCTCGAAAGTTCTGAAAAACTGAAACCCAATGCTCTTCGATGACACCCTTTGGCCATTCTCTCTCAAGATAGGCTTCTAACGAGGCGAAGTTTTTTGAAAACATGTGATACGGTGTGCGCTCTACTTTCCAGAAATGGCTCAAAATCCAAACATTAAGCAATTACGCACATCCAATAAAGCGTCCTTCCCTTTTCCTCCTACAACTGCTTAGGGATCTAAAGGTCTCGGCCAAAATAGTTGGGATAGGGTTGATTCCTTGTTTTAACTTTTCAAAGAAGTCCACTACTGCAACCTCTATATGTCCCTGAACTTTTCGGAAGATGACTAATTCGTAAATGGCCAAACCGAACAGATTCACTCTATTCAAAATATCAGGATGATTTAGGACTAAATCCCGCAGGGTAAATCCCGCAGGGAAAACCACGGAATACAACTGATTTCATTCTTTTTCTTTATTTGCTTCTCAGCCCATGTGCCGGTCAAGCCAGTCAACTTTACCAATTTTTTCTTGAAAGTCATCGACTTGGGCTCTTTCACATAAATCTTGTAGAATTGCACATTATCGATACGAAGTAAAGCAGCGTACTCTTCCACGGTTGGGGTCATATCTTCTTGATTGAAAATGAAACACTGGTGAGCCGGATCCCAGAATCTGATCATGGCCTGAATCAATCTTTCATCTATGTTGACGGCGATCAGGCTGGCTATATCCACGTACCTTTCAGTGAAGATGCTTTTAGTGTTTGAATCCCACTGTCTCCAAATCCGAGTCAAGTCATCAAGGTTATTCTGACAAACGTTCACAGTTACGTGCTCGAGTAGGTTGGGAATACATCATTCCATTAGACTGTCCCCTTTTTCTTTTTGGGTTCTTAGAGACCAATCTCGGACTACAACGTTTTTCTTGATTACTTGTGTAATTGACTCCTCCCTAATCAAGATGCCTATGATGCATGATAAAAAAGATAAAAATAAAGACAAACAAACTTGGTTAGTAATCGCAACAAATGAGAACTGAGAAAAACTATGGAAATTCCAACAAATTAAGCTACACGATTCAATTTCTTTGCATAAACGGTGTAAATGTAAAGAAAATGAAAGACAAGAGGCGTTTCTCCTATGTACTTATTTTGGTGACTATTAACGGACAGAGGTTCGGCATGGCTCTAATTAAGTAGTTCATATAGTTCACTACATGCGGTTTCGATTCTAGACAGGTACTCGAATTGTTCGTACTATCGTCTACTAAGACTAGTACGAAGCCTCGGTCGTAGCCCATCACAGACTCACGAGCTCAATTCGAGGGATTACATTTACTTATGCCTATGCAGAGGGACAAGTTAACTCACGAAAGCATAAGTCGTATGTAACCCGGAAGTATTCACTAGCCTGTGTGGAGGGACAAGTTAACTCACGAAGGCATAGCGTTTACTTCCACTTAAACGGACGGAGCCCGGGTAGAGAACTCATGTTATGCAAAAATGCTAGTGCAAGGTGTGTGGGAAAAACTCGCAAACCTTTACATTTTATTTAAAACTACGAAAATAAAACTATATAAAAAGCTTAAAGCTAAAAGACAAAAGATAAAACAAGTTAGAAAAATATTTACAACATGATGCAAATGCATGATTTTTCAAAAACACAATTTTGGGATCACGACTAAATATTAATTTGAAAAAGAAATTTTAAAAATTTTGACAACACGCGTTTAATTCAACTCGACTCTCAAAAATGTGTCCCCAGTGGAGTCGCCAGCTGTAGCGACGTAAAATTTTTGGCTTCCGGTCGCTAGTTGAGTCGATTTATTGAAAATTCAAAAATTGACTTTAGATTTTTTTTTTTAAAAAAAAAAAGAGAATTGCCACCGATCCTTTTTCCTAAGTATGATCGGACACCTAATAAATCCTCTTCTGTTAAAAGAAAATTCATTTTTTTAAACAAAAAGAAGGCCGAGTTTAGGTCTACGTCAAAAACCAAAGTAAAGTTGGGTTCGAGAGTCAGTTACGTGCGACGAAGGTATTAGCACCCTTGCGACGCCCAAAATTGGTATCTTTATTAAACACATGTTGTCTTGATTTTTAAAAATACGAATTCAATTTGACATTTAATCGTGATCCAATTTAAAAATGAGATTTTTTTAGTTTTTGATTTTTTTGGAAGGTGTCCCGTTTTTAACACGAGCCGACGAATTTCACCCAACATAGCGATGAAATCGATGACTTAATGTTAAATCGGTTCATTGTCTTATTTATTGATAAAAAGAAAAATGAATAAAATGTTTTTCAAAATAAAATTCATAAATAAATAAACGGTGCAAACAATGATATAATGAATGAAAAATATTAACATATAATATAAGAGCATTAGGATAAAAAATAAAAATAATATTTACAATAAAAAAAACATAATACTAAAAATAATGATATGCTAATAATAAATAAGAAAAGCAAACTGATACAAAATGGGTAAGAAAAACTGAAAGAGTTAGAACTATATCGAAGCAAATAATAAATACAACACTAATATTGAAAACAATAACAATGCATGTGATATTAAACGTAATAATAGTATTAAACGCGAAGTAAAAATAATGAATATGTATATACATATAATAATAGTTAGTAAAGTGATGGAAACATGATATTAAAGACACTAAAAATATTACCTATATACATACGTATATATATTTAAAATATAAACATAATAATAGTATTACAAAGTGTATACATAGTATAAAAACTATATACATAGTATAATGTTAAAAATACATACATAATATATAGTTATTAAATATATATATATATATGATAATATGTAAGAAAAATATAATATAGTATTCGAAATATATACACGATATATATAAAAATACAATATTAAAAAGGTATATATATACGTAATATATAAAAATGCATATATAATATAATGTTAAAATATTTACATAATATATAAATACATAATAATAATGTTGAAAACACCTATTAATAATATTACATAAATATATGCATATATATATATATATATATATATATATATATATATATATTAAAAAATACATAATAACATTAAAAATAAATGCATTAGTACATATATAGTATAGTATTAGAAATATACATACGATAGTATAAAAGATATATAACTAATAATATTAAGATATATACATAATAATATATAAAAATATAATATTAAAAACATATATACATAACGTTATAAAATATATACATAATATAGTATCAAAATATATACGTAATAATAGAAATAAAAAGTATACATAATAATATTTATACATAATATATAAAATGAACATATACAATATATATTAGAAATGCTAGTAACATAAGAAAAGAAATATATCAATAATACTACATAAATATGTACATATATATATAAATAAATACATAATAATATTAAAGGTATGTACATAAAATGACATAAAAATATATACATAATAAAAAATATACATAATATAATAAAATATATGAATAATATAAAAAAATACATAGTACATAAAAAAATATAATATTTTAAAAAATATATACCTAATATAAGAGTATTAAAATAAAAAAAATAATGAAGAAATGAGTAAAAATAATATACATAATAATATAATAAGAAAATAATATATTTATAATAAGTACTTAAAAATATCTATACGTATATATGTACAATTATGATAACAATATAATAATAGTAACTATAGTAATAATATATTGATAAAATGAATAAAAATAATAGTGATAATAAGAATATGAATAATAATAGTAATAAAGATAATATAAATAATATTTAAAATATAATAAAACAACAAAGATAATATAAAAAAAACAACTTAAATTTAAAAACAAGACTAAATTCGAATTAAAAATGAAGTTTTGGGGCAAATTTGAAATAAGAAAAAGAAGAAAAGGGTTTATTTGAACGCGCGTGAAACGACGGAGGGCCTAAAGTGCAATAACCCCCTTTCTAAAATGCACAGCATCAGCTAGGAGTAAATTGAAAACAGCGACAAATTATGGGGCCAAATTGAAAATAAAAAAGTGGCTTAATTGCAAAATTTTGAAAAAACGGAAGGGCTAAACGTGCAAATAGCCCTTCCGTCGAAAAAACACGCAGATCCTTAGTGGAGCGGATAGGATCGGGTCGGGTCAGCTCAAAACAACGTCGTTTTGGGGCTAAAGGGTAGCCTCAAAAACTACGTCGTTTTGGGAGGCTATATAAGGCCAAAATTTTTTAAAATTTTCATTTGCAGCAGCAGAAGGAAAAAAAAAGAGAGGAGAGGGGATTTTCATAATGACCTAAAATTGACCCTAATCGGAAAGTGGTTTCGGGACCACAAAACCGAGTCATAAAAATAATTAGCCGTCATATTTCATGTTTATTATATGTGAATATATATGTGTGAAAGTTTTAAATCCCGATTTAGTCGATTTCATGTGAATTTAGTTAATAGGACTTATGTGTGACACTTTTTAAATGTGATAGGTAAATCCATAAGGACCTATTTAAGCTTATATTGAAAAAAATGGGTTTGCATGTCAAATGAACCTTTTTATGCTTAGTGGCCGGCCATGATGATGGATTTTGAGTAAAATGTGCCAAATAAATTATTAAAATAAGAAATTAGATGGTTGAAATAAAATAATAATTAGTAAAATAAGGTAAAAGAAAAAAAAAGAAAGAGAATGCTCATCTTCTCTCCTTCATTGCCGAAAATTGAGAAAGAAAGGCTTGAAAGGAAACAAGACATTCGGCCATAGCTACTCCCATTTTAAGGTATGTTTTGTGTTGTCTCTTTTGATTGATGATGAGATTAGGTTGCTAAGAGTATGGTTTAGTTAGCCCATAGTTAAGATTTGTGAATTCTTGAGTATATATATATAACCTATTGGCAAGTAGATAAATTTGCTTAATGGATGAATTTTGAAGGTTGTTTGATATGTTAAGGTAGCCTAGTTGAAGAAGTTGATTTCATTGTTGGAAGTGCATTAGGGAAAGGAATTGGCTAGTTAGTTGTGTATAGGGCCGAACATGGTTTTGGGATGTTTGAGAAATGTATGTGTTTTTAATGGATGGAATGAAGAGTATGCTTTAATTGTGATAAGAGAAATTGTATGTTAAAATAAGTTTGCTAGGCTAGTTATTAAGGTGAAATGAAATTGTTAGTAATTGATTTCTAGTGTGTATATATATATATATGTGTATTAACCGAATTTTTAACTTGAAAAATGGCTTGAACACCATGTGTTGTATGGAGAATGTTGAAGTGAATTGGTAGATAATTAATTGATGAATTCGGTTGTTAATATACATGCTTAAATAGAATGTATGCAAGGAATGTTTGAAAGAGTGAGCTAGTATTAAACTGCTTGGGGACAGCAGCAGTAAGGTGGTTTTAGAAAAATCACCATAATTTGTAGGAGTTTAGTTAGAAGCTGGATAAATTATGTCTTTAAAGCTTGAAGAGTCTAGTTTCTTGCTAAGGAAGCTATAGAAACGAATGAGTTACCGATTTTGAGATATTTGAAATATTGTGAGGTTGAGTCGAAATGACTAATAGATTTCATGTTCTGTTTTTATAAAATCAGTATAAATTGTACAAAAATGGCCTTAGGATAAAATTTATATGCTTAGATTCCTTAATGGGTCTAGTTTCAAATGAAATAAGTGAGAACACATTTTGAATCTTGTACAATGAGAAACCTGACTCGTATCAAAGAATGGTCAGTTTAGTCAAGCAGTGAAACAGGGTGAACTTTAAGAAAAATCTGGTAGTGATTGGCTAGACTAAAAATTATGAAAATTTTATGGCTAAAAGATAAATTAGTCTATTTTCGAGGAAAATTTACGGTCTTTGATTTGGAGTTTCGTAGCTCAAGTTATAAGTAAATTAATGACTGTTGCTCAGTAACTCAGCTTATAGGGAAGTTGTGATTTACTAATGACTTGCTTATTGATTTTATAAGCTTACTATAAGTTGTATGTGTGAAATTCAAACATATATATATGTGTGCTATATTCTGAAAGTAATACTTGAGTAATTGATTAATGGTTAGTTTAAAATTTATTGATTAAGCTCAAGAGCATAGAGGGGCAACCTCGGATAAGGGAAAAGCTAAAGTCGCGGAATAGCCAACCCGAACTTGCGAGAAAAGATACAAGGTAAGTCTTGGAGTAATGGAATATAACTTATATTTAGACATAGAAATTATCAAATTATGATTGCGATGAATAGATTATGACGTAATGGTCTTGCTTGCATCGTATGATCGAATAAATAGGTAAAATACTTGTTTGTAATCGCATGTTAATAGAAAGTTTCGGAATAATGAAACGAGAATATGTCATTTGTTATGACTAGTGAATTAATTGTAAAATGATTAGAAAGAATGCTGAAATTGTATTCAAATATCAAAGTGTTATTTAAATGTGTGAATGTATGATTGTTGATCAAGGGTTGAAACCGAGCTAAGTCTCGAAGGGCTATAAGCCAGTGTAAAAACCGGACTTGGTTCCGAAGGGCTTTAAGCCATCGTTAAAGCCGACTTAGTTCGAAGGGCTCTGCGCCATGTTATTGCCGAGCTTAGTCTCGAAGGGCTTCTAAGCCGCCCTAAGATTCGGGTTTAGTTCACAAGGGCGTTTCGCCGCGGCCTATTAATTGGGTGGAGAAACCGCAAGTATGCTCAAGTAAATTTATATAAAGCATGTCGAGTTAATTCCAAGCATAAGTACAATTTAACGTGAAGTGATCAAGTAAGTAAATGCTTTCGTTGAAGATATGATTGATTGCTATATTCGTGTTTCGAAAGTCGGCAATTATGCTTAGACTATTGTTTAAAATCCTTTGAATGTTTATGATTGGATTAGAAGGTATGAGTACTAACTTAGGAAATTTCTATATTACTAGTAGGCTACATATATATACATGAGATTTGTCTAAAAATTCGAGAAGATTGTATTCGGTTATGAATTAAAGATATAGATGGACATATTGATTTTCCCTCTTACAATATGATTGATAAGGAAGTATCTTCGTTAGTTTTGGATTCGACCCAAGGTTAAATCATATAGACTTGATATTAATATGCTAATTTTCTAGATGATTTCATTACTTAAAGCTTACTAAGCATTAAAATGCTTATTCTTTTGTTTGGTTTCTCTGTTTTATAGATTTTGCTCGTTATCCATCGGATTCGGAGATTCCAAAGTCGAAGTCAACCACACTATCTAAGCTTTTGGTACTTTTTGTTTAAATTTTGAAAATGGCATGTATAGGATCGACTTTGTAATTTGACCTAGTACCTATTGGGTGATGTATACATATATGTATAGCCATACGCAAATGGCTTATTTAGTCAACTTGCATTTTTATTTTTAGATGATGAAAACGTGTATGAATGTGATCAATGATGCTTGAATGTTTTAATCTATATGGTTGATATTAGAAACGAAATTAAGGTTTACTTAGTAACATTCTTAACTTCTCCGGCGACGGATGCGGGCTAGGGTGTTACATTTTCGGCCACAGGGCCGGTCACCGGACCGTCGCCGGCCACCGTTCACGGTGGCCGGAACTTCAAAAAGGTATATTTTTTTTGTTTTTATTTTTTTTTTTTGCTTAATAATATATATTTTTTATTAATAGATAAAGATATATACTTAAAAAGATTTAAAATAAATAGAAAAAACAATGAAATCACCTTCGGGCTTCTAGTTTCGACTGTTAATGCTTTGGTTCTCTGATTTGGATTGATTTTCTTGCTTGATCTACTGTTTTTTTTTTTTTTTGACAATAATGTATGATTGATCTCTGAATGGCCGAATCCTCAAACCAATTTTTTGCTTGGCTTTTTAAAGCCATTTTACATATATTTCCTATTATTTTCACTGTTGTTTGCGTGTTCATCTTGCAGGAGCAGTTGGGGCGGTGCTGAGACGGCGTCAGAGGTGTCAGAAGGGTGGTGGTAGACCATAGAGGCAGCACTAGGTTTAGGGAGGCTAGGTTTTTTTCTAAAAAAAATTAAAGTTTTGGGCTTTTAGGTTTGGGCTAGGGTTTTTTTAATTTTGGGCTATTTGGTTTAGTGGTTAGGTGGGTTTTGGGTGTGGGTTGTATAAGGTCAAAATTGGCCTACAACATTTGGTAATTCAAACAGATTATTAATAACTTTTTAGGTGAGAGATACCTTTTTGCCTCGAACGTAGATTTTTGTTGTAGTGGATGAGGTCAAGTTTGCATAGAATTCTTGGACTAATTCTGCTTCGGAAGTGGTCTCACGTCACAAAATAAGTTTGATCTCAGCTCGTACACTGTCTTCTAAATAATTGTCAGCACTGTAGTACTATCAATATTCGTCATGCTAAACCCTTTGTCTAGGAGCATCGGTTGATCCTTGAAGATGGATTCAAACCTCTCTCTTGCTTCTTCGGTATGGCATCGATTTTGGAAATCATTGGGTTAGCATGTAGAACTCTTTCTCTTATGAGACATTATGTGAACAATTGGTGCGCAAGCTCGGGACTTGTGAAAAATTGGTGAGATTTAAGCAAAAGGGGTGTTCGACAATGATGGTGGCAATGATGGTGGTCAGGGATGGTAGTGATGCCGGTGATAATAGTGGTACGATGGCAAGGAGTGGCGGCTTTGTTTAGGATGGATTTGACCGACAATAGAGGAGGTAAGAGGGTTGGCAAGGTACAGCTAGGGTTTTGGTGGAGGAGTGTGGCCGATTTGGTGGTGGAAGAGAGCAGCGATGGTAGGTGTGGCAACAAGAGTGTAGGACAGCGAGGTGGTGCAGTAGCAAAAAGGAGCGACAATGTTACATCCCAAAAATCAGGTTAGAAAAAATTGGGATAGTGAATTGAGAGTCGTCATTCCTTAACTTTTAAGCTTATGTTTGCATATATATATTAAATATTGAGTAATTGGCCTAGTGGCAAAGAGCTAGTGAAATTGTCTTTGAGACTCAAGTTTAATTCATTTCCCTTGCATGCTTTTTTTTTCCAGCTTATTTTTGCTTCCTAAAACCTAGTTGCCATTCAAGCCTCTTTAACCTAGTATATATGCTAAGTTTCAACTTTCTTTTATTCATTTTCACTCTCTCATTATCGTCCCTTACTTTTTCCCTCTCCTTTTTTTTTCTTTCCATTTTTTTTCATTCTTTTACCATTGTTGCTAACACTCACTACATCTCTCTGCTCACTCTTTTAGCTTCTTTGTTGTGCCGCTCATTGCTCCTCCATTTTTACAATTGTTGTCACCTTTTTCTTCATTATTTTTCTCTATTTTAGTCACTCTTTGCTATCATTTTCCAGCCTTTTTCTGTTATTTTCTTCAACCATTTTGCTGCTGCCATTTTCTTCTCTTTGTCGCCCATTGTAGCCTCTTCCTCTCTCTTTTTGTTGCTGTTAGTTTTTGTCATTGTCGCACTGTTTTTGTTGTTTTCTTCCCTTTTTTTTTTTCTGTTACAATCAGCTTCTAATCTTGTCATTTAAGTATGCATTCGATCTCGTCTAGTTTGCCATCTCGGATTTAGAAATTGGAACAGCGTAAGTGCTGATTTTTGTCAAGATCTAGTGTTGTATTTACTATTGGTATTTCTCTATTTTGGCTGAATGTCTCTAAGGCCATAGTCGATTTTTCTTTTGCTGGTTTTTGATGTTATTGTGTCGTAAGAAAAAATCTAAACACCCCGAATCAATAGTGACAACGGAATTAGTTCCTCGAGTATTTCTTTTCTCCGAGGTTTGAAGTCATTCATGTAACTATCTTTAAGGAAAGTAGCATGTGCAAAACTCTTTCAGATTATAAAACAAACCACATTTTGTTCCCTTTGGATATCCTACAAACATAAGCAATTCTGTCCGTGAGTCCAATTTCATCACATCTTTATCCAATACGTGGGTTGGGCATCAAAAGTGTGTTTGAAAATAATATACAATAAATAATAAATTGCATGGTTTGAAATTAATTAATAATGTAAATATTATGTTAAAATAAAGCTTTAGGTTAGTGGTAGATTTAATGTTTTATTGATATAAATAGCATATGGTCAAATCCAATCACATGTAAATTTTTTATTAGTTTTTTAGAAATAAAAAGACCAAAATAACCTCGAATAGTATAACTTATTTTAATTACGGAAGGATATTTTTGATAGTTCCCTAACCGAGTTAGTATCCAGTTGGCTTGTGACATCAACACAGTTAAGAGCTTAAATAATAATATAGATATATACAATCGATAGAGATAATAAAATCTGTATATTTAAATAAAACGGTATAAAATATTAAAACAAAATTTTGATTGAATCGTAAATTTGAAGTTTTACTATTGCAATTACTATAAGTTCAAATCTTACCATATGCATTTCTTTTTTATTTTTTAAATAAAAAGATTAATATACCCTCAAATAATATAACATTTTTTAATTACATAAGGACATTTTCATAATTTCCTTTATCGAGTTGGTAGTCAATTAACTTGTGACACTAACTTAATTAAGAGCTTAAATAATAGTATATTAAAATTATTTAGTTGGATAAACAATATGAATTTTAACATAAAAATTAATAGATTAGAGATTAAAATCTTATCAATCACAAACAAAATTTTGAAAGAACAATATAATTAAAATGATTGTACTCTAAATTTTGATATTTGACTCATTCGTCAAAAGTGTTCATCCTCAAATTCATGTTAGAGCCGAATGCTTGTAATAGAAGAGACCAACCGTTGTCAGTTAAGCTTGTTTTTGGCCTTTGTTTGTTGTTTCTCAGTTGCTGCCATTCATGCCATATGAACCAATTAACAAACCTAGTCCTTGAAGTTAAATCATTTTTTCTTCTTTTGCAAGACATTTTCTAAAAAAAAAAAAAAAAAAAAAAAAAAAAATAACACAAGGCTTGATCTTTATTAATTTATAACATACACCAACAGAATAAAAAAAAAACAACCTACTGGTAAAATTAAATTTAAATATAACTTCAACATATTTAAATCAATCCTTACTTTTTCAATACAAAAATTTTAATCTAATCATTTTAACGAAAACAACTTAATCAACATTTCAAATATATGTTAGAATTTAAGTTCACACTAGTCAAACTAAAACAAATCCGTCCAATTTAGAATTCCGATGAATTTTTTTTTGGTTAAATATCTAAGTTCTTTTGGAGTTTTTTTACATACATATATTATAACAAGAAAAAAGAAAGACAAGCATATGGCAATTTTAATCTATAAAAATTGATCATTGGACAAGGAAAAAACACACTTGGGACTGTTAATATGACGAATACAAATTTAAATGAAAACGTGAGGTAATAAGACTACAATCTAACTTTTCTAGCTCAGCAAACATGATAGAACAGCATTTCTTACGTGGATCTTCTCTTAACTGTTTTTAAGACAATCTAACTAATTCCATATGACTGGTTGAATTACCCACCCGACATGTCGTTAAGAAATCAGTTGTTAGACTCAATCAAAATCTCTTTATTTTAATAATAATTCCCACCTAACAACAGTGGACTTATTTACTTGTTTATTTTCTTTTCAGTCTGTCTTTTCTTTGAAAAATACATTCAAATCTTTTACATTTTAAGTCTACAGTTAACCTAAACTAAGTTCCTTTCAACAGACTTTGCTTCATCTCTCACGTCTCGACTATATATCTTCCATTTACATTTTCATGGAGCTGACGTTGAATGACTTTGATAAATTATGAAAATTGTATTTAAGTAGGTTAGCCATTTCACGGAATTTATTATAATAATATGATGGAGTAGAATTCATCGAAATTGTTGATGCATTCATTACTATTTATTTCTAAAATTTGTTATATTTGATGTCGGCAATTTAATTAATTATGATGATATTTTTGAAATATGGAAGTCTAATTTTGGAAATTAATCTGTTGCATTCTGGTGATCGGATTGAATAATTATAACTTTTTTTATTATGAAAAATCGTTCGAGATTGTATTATGGATTATCAAGAAAACTAAATTTTCATTAATTCACGTTTTATTGGATTTTATTAGTATATTACTTTTGCTATTTTATAATTGTTGTTTTTTAAAGGTTGCTTTATATTCAATCATTGTATAGATTTTGTATTAGAGTATACTAAGAGTAATTTGCTTGTTCATTAAGGAACTTATTATGTAAATGTAATTGAAGAGTAAACCTCTAATGTTTACAATCAATGAGAGAATTTAGAGGTGAGTATTTGTCTTTAGGTACAATGGTGTTATTTTTATACTTGGACAGTAATAGAGTACGATTCACTTGTTATATTTTGAATTAAAGATACTGGAATTACTCATTGAGTTAAGTTCCGATGTAGAAAAACCAAAATACATAAACAAACATTAGTGTTCTTTGTTATTTTGTTTACACAATTTTTACAATGTCAAGTCACCGTGGCTACTATAATGAGACACTTCCTTTCAACTTACTCTTTTTGAGCAAATAATAATTTTAGGTTCCAACATAAATGAACTCAATTTGAAATTCAAGATTTAAAGTGTGATTTAATTTTCAATTTTAACTTTGAACTTGGTTCGAGATAAAAGTTAAACTACTCAAACTCTAGCTCGATTAGGCTATATTAAACTCGTTTACTTGGTAAAAATTAAGCTTTACTTCAAACTTTGATCAACCCTAGAATCATAGTATCCTATTATATATTTGACTTGAATAACTCAAGAAACTAATGATCTTTTTGTACCTTTAATATATACATACAAATATATATTAAAAAATCTCAATTTAGATTCAAATTATTAAAAATTTGAATTATTTTAGAGTTGAAAATGCAAATCGAAAGGGCAATAGTTAATTTAGTTCTAAAAAAATAGTGTTGACTTGGTTAATTTATCTTCAATCTAATTACTTTGAAGTATAAATCAAGACTACTACATGTAGTATGATTAATTTTCAAAGGAAGAGTTTATCATCTAACTGATTTATAAAAAGAAAAGAAGAATTAAAAGGAATTATAAGAAAATTTGTTGCTCTAGAAAGAGAAAAAAGAAAAAGAAAATTCTTGTGAAGCAAGCATTGAAGGCATAATTCAGTATTAATGGGCTAGTGGGTGCAACAACTCTGTTGCAGGTTTGAACTAAGTGAAAAAAATCACCACTTTAGCCCAATCAAAACCTAATCTGACAACCTCTAAACAACAACTCTTATCTTTCCTATAAAACCCCTTTTCTCTACCTCTGTCTCATATCACTTCTCAAGCAAAGCTTTTTGCTATCTAAGCTTTGATTAAATGGGGATTTTCAACAAGTTTTCCTTCATTTTCCTTGTCATTTTCCTTTCATTGTCTGCAAATGCAGAAGTTCAACGACATCGATTTGTTGTATGTCCTTTTACTTCTTTCTTTTAAGATATATATGTTTCTGATAAATTGGTTTTCATTAGACATTTAAATAATAAACTTGATTTTGGTTGGTGAATGAAACAGATTCAAGCAACAAAAGTGAAGAGGCTGTGCAAGACTCACAACACCATCACTGTTAATGGCATGTTTCCTGGACCTACCTTGGAGATCAAGAATGGCGACACCCTTGAAGTTCAAGTTGTCAACAAAGCCCGATATAATGTCACCATCCACTGGTAATTTAATAACTGCAAATTCGTTCATGCATGCATGCCATGCACGCATGTCATCAGCTTTCATTCATTTCTAGTTGTCATTTGCACGTTTGAATTACCCTAACCACTTTGATATACAGGCATGGTGTGCGGCAAATGAGAACCGGATGGGCAGATGGACCGGAATTCGTGACTCAGTGTCCGATTAGACCGGGAGGAAGTTACACTTACAGGTTTACAGTTCAAGGACAAGAAGGAACATTGTGGTGGCATGCTCACAGTTCATGGCTAAGAGCCACTGTTTATGGAGCTCTCATCATCCGTCCCAGAGAAGGCAAATCCTACCCTTTCCCTAAGCCGAAACGAGAAACACCGATTCTTCTCGGTAAAGAATCCTTTTCGGTTACGAGTACAAATGATTATGATGATCAAAATGAAATGTTATGTTGATGAATATGATTGTGATTAGGTGAATGGTGGGATACAAATCCCATTGATGTGGTGAGGGAAGCAACAAGAACAGGGGCAGCACCAAATGTCTCTGATGCATATACCATCAATGCTCAACCTGGTGATCTCTACAAATGCTCCTCCAAAGGTAATTTGCTCCGAACCCATTGAATTCGTTCGGCACATTCGGGTAACAAAGCCGATGTTATTAACTAATGTTTTCATTTTTGCAGAGACTACAATAGTTCCCATCGACTCCGGGGAGACGAATCTCCTCAGAGTGATCAATGCCGCCTTGAACCAGCCGCTTTTCTTCAAAGTAGCCAACCATAAGCTCACTGTTGTTGGAGCTGATGCTTCCTATACCAAACCCTTCACCACTTCCGTCCTCATGTTAGGCCCCGGCCAAACCACAGATGTTCTTATCCGAGGTGATCAGCCACCATCTCGATATTACATGGCAGCTCGAGCCTACCAAAGCGCACAAAACGCACCATTTGACAACACGACCACCACCGCCATTCTCGAGTACAAACCTGCCTCTTGCGCTGCCAAAAAATGCAATGCACCCACTCCAATCATGCCTTCTTTACCAGCCTACAATGACACCAACACTGTCACGGCCTTCAGCCAAAGCTTTAGAAGTCGAGAAAAGGCGGAAGTCCCAACCGATATAGATGAAAGCCTGTTCTTCACAATCGGCCTCGGGCTCAACAACTGCCCACCCAATTTCCGAAAACGTCGTTGCCAAGGACCCAACGGTACACGTTTCACCGCGAGCATGAACAATGTCTCGTTCGTGCTCCCACGGAACTTCTCTCTGTTGCAAGCTCACCAACAAGGAATTCCAGGCGTTTTCACCACAGATTTCCCAGCAAACCCTCCATTGAAATTTGACTACACCGGAAACGTGAGCCGATCGCTCTTTCAACCTGTTCCGGGAACCAAGTTGTACAAATTGAAGTATGGTTCAAGGGTACAAATTGTGCTCCAAGACACAAGCATAGTGACACCTGAGAATCATCCAATTCATCTTCATGGATACGATTTCTATATCATTGCACAAGGTTTCGGGAACTTCGATCCTAAAAAGGATACTTCTAAATTCAACCTTGTTGATCCACCTTTGAGGAACACTGTTGGAGTGCCTGTGAATGGATGGGCAGCCATTAGATTCGTCGCTGATAATCCAGGTAAACACTCTTCTTCATCATTTCAATTACTACTACTTTTTCGTTTATGAAATAACCATTCATTTTGATTCTTGTTAATAGGGGTGTGGATAATGCACTGTCACCTGGATGTTCATATCAATTGGGGTTTGGCAATGGCTTTCCTTGTCGAAAATGGAGTTGGTGAATTGCAGACCATCCAACCGCCGCCGCCAGATTTGCCCATATGTTAAGAGAGTTCATCAGTTATCAGGCCGTAGTGAATGAAATTCATAAGCCCAATAACAAGGGTGATTCCATTACCATTTTTTTGTTATTAGTATTTTTCTTAATCATTTTCATAGTATTGTAGCATGCCAATTCTTCCCTGCATTTGGGAAACTATTTTAATCCTCTGTTTCATTGGATAGCTTTGTTCTATTCCTTTTATTACAGAGAAACTTCTAATGATAAATTTCGAATCTTTAATTCTTATTGTACTTGTTTTTTCGATAGTGTTTACTAAGTCAATAATCTAAAGTGTTACCAAAATCTAATTATTTTTTGAAACAAAGTACGGACTTCTTTATTGAAGCAATACAATAATTTTGTATGAATGGGAATAAAAAATAAAAAAAACAGTTAAATAAAATATAAACCTTAGGAGTTAAAAAAAAAAAACATAAAATGAAAAGTATAGATTCCAATTGCAATTCAACTTTCTTCAACTAAAAATCATAATATCAAAATATTGTAAAGCTCCCAAATTCACCGTTGTCCACATTCGTTGTTAGTTGCAAATGGTGACAGAAGCATCCGACAGTAAACAAGCATACGGCAAGCACCCTGACTGTTGAGACCCATTTCGATCCTCCGTCTCCCGCCACCATCACCCTCAGACTTGACCCATCCATCACACCACCCTCGTAGACACTTTTTGTCGTTCGTCTTCTACAAGAAGATAATGATCGGGATCCCCTTCACTGACTAGCATCCTATCGAAAGGAAGATCCATGCGTATCCAGCTGCTATTTGAGTTGCCCCTCATTCAAACAGACATTTTCACTTTCATACATATAAAGCTCTCTCCATACCATACGTTTCTGGTGACAAATGAATGATGAGAGACACCGACTTCAAAAAGATCCACGACAATCTGTTCATCCCCAATCTGCCTTCATTCTACTACAAAACGATAGCATCCAGTCCGTGTCCACTCCTCGATCCAGAAGCAACATCCTTGACGATTAGAAGTTCACCCAACCCACCATGGCACTTAACGGCAAGGCTTCTCCTATAACCCATCCCCTGTTGTCCGACGCTGCCTCTCACCTACTTGCTCCTCACGCAATTTACTCCTCCCCTTCGTCAAAATTGATATACCACTTGTCAACTTCCCCATCCTCTATGGACAACTTTTCCAAAACCGCCACCATAACCACTCAACAAATCGCCGAACCACAACTTTACCCTCTTTCTCCCATATGCTTGGAAAACCAAAAAAATTAAACAAAAATCCAAACTACCGTACCATATAAGTAGACATAACCGTGCCATAAAAGCAGATAAAACCGTCATGAAAAAACATTTCTTCCATGAGCGGAAAGTTCATGAAAACCTAAAAACAAAAACGGAAAAAACTGATTCTTCATTTGAAAACGCATAAAGAAACTATAAGCAAAAGACGGTTAACGGTTTATAAACTATATAAATGTGTGTATAAAAAAAAGTTAATATTAGGGCATCTCAATTTTTGGATACAAGTAAAAAAAGATTTTATTTTTATTACCAAAAAGATAGCAGAAAAAACCTGAAACTACACAAATAGGTGATCTTGGAAGTGAGAAAAATAAGATTCGAAATCGCCTCTCTTTAACAAAAAGATTATTCATTAATCATTGAGCAAATGTTTCAAATTAAGGAACCATCCAATTAAATATGCCATATTATAATAATTAGAGTTGTCTCTAGTAATAATATTTACCTTAATAACATTCATTACATCTAATAACCACACTATGAAAAGTTAACTAGCAGTTGCATGCAATTCTGCATCATTTGCAGTTTAATAAAACCCTAAACCTCAAAAGACCCTAAAACAAGCAAAAAAAAGTCAAAAGTTTTCTTTTTTTCCCTGAGAATCAGTATCAATGGCTAAAAAGTCTAAAACCCAAGGTGATGAATGAAACAGAGTGACTGAACCAATCCCAAAAGAGAGAGATGAAAGCCAAAAGAAAAAAGTGGGGATTTAACTTTTTGGTAATGAAGTAAATAGATTTCCATATAAACTCCATCCCTGCTGTTTTTTTATTTGTTCATCTTACACGTGCTTCTAACCTGCCCTGAATATATATATAAATAAATAAATAAAAAATCTCATTTTTATTATCAGAAAAATCCAGCAGTTTTTGGTGGCCCCTATATTCTGCAAAACTCAACTACCAATGATCATCAATCACCGCCGTTCATTCACAAACACACCTTCCCATCACTACCCTTTTCTTGTTTCTCTTATTTACTTAGCTTGCCATCCCTTGCCTGCAACAGCAGGGGCCACTTCTTAACTTTTGAGTCATGCAAATTGCAACATAAAGTCATCAACCCAAAACCCAAGATTCTCAGACATATTTTATTTATAGAACTCCTCGCCCCCACTGTCCTTGTCTATCTTTTCACCTTTTTTTCTTCCCTTTTCTCTTCCTTTGTTTCAGTCACTCACTCATTTCTTCACTTCATTCAGTGTTAATGGTTGTCTCTCTGGAATCTGATTTTGTTTAATACCCAGATTCAGTTTTCAGGTAAATGTTAAGTAAAGACTTCTTTTTCCCCTTTCATTTCTGGTTTTTTAGATTATAATCATATGGTTTTCTTTCATTGATCTTCATCTTTTTCAGCTATGTTATAATTTTGTTTCTTTTGTTTTCTCTGCTGATCATTGCATGAAATGGGTGGTCATACTCTGTCAAATTATATCCTGTTTTTTTATGGTAAAGTCTGATCTTTCTTTTGCATTTTTTTACCCTCCCCTTTCCTTGTCCGTGATAATTGTATAGGATCTTTTCTTTATTCGGAAATATATGTTTAATCCTGCAATTTTTCAGGTAAAGTAGGATATTTACTGGATACTGTTAATAGTTTTACTGAATTTTTATGTCATTCTTAATCCTGGACACAGATGTTTGTTAGATTACATATTCAATTAATGTACTTTTACCCTTCTTTTCCATATAACCATGAATTTGATTTCCAGAACTTGAAAATTGCTGCTTTTTTTTCAAGCTTTGCAGATATATATGATTCTGATATATTCATTTTTACTGCAGAACATATAACACAATGAGGAAAAGGCATTTATATCATTCCGAGCATCCGTTTGATGAATATCGTAAGCATTATTACCTCCTAACAATCTGCACTTTCGGTGTATTTATTTTGTCTGTTCGAATGGGAATCCGACTGCTTGTGAAGTTTCCTAGTAGTTTCTCATGTAACTTGGATAACAGTAGTGTTATGTCTCTCCATTTCTTTGGTTTTGTATTACCCTACTGATTTCTCGTGTATCAGCTTTCGAGGTCTTCGTCCAAGACTCATGGCAAGCTGTGGAACTCATAAGAATTAAGAATGGATTCATGACTTTGCATCTGATAGATGGTCAATATCTGATTGAGAAGAAACCCTTCTCTGATTTACGTGTCAAGTCTCGGAAGGCAACTTTGCCTGATTGCACTTGCTTTTTGAGGCCTGGTATTGATATATGCATCCTTTCTCGCCCTCAGGAGACAGAAAGTCTAGATGAAGAGACTTCGGAGCCTGTAAGCTATGCTTTCTTAGACTGAGCAATCCAAGCATCCTAATTTGAAAATTTATTAATTCATTTAAATATTGCAGCT
This sequence comes from Gossypium anomalum, assembly GCA_025698475.1. Classification (NCBI taxonomy): domain Eukaryota; kingdom Viridiplantae; phylum Streptophyta; class Magnoliopsida; order Malvales; family Malvaceae; genus Gossypium; species Gossypium anomalum. The sequence goes on from CM046961.1 coordinate 90,014,893, forward strand.
TTTGCTGATATCTGTCATTTGGAATTCGAACTCTGTTGTGAGTGTCGGGCATTGTTATGTCTGACACAGGTATATATTTGGGGAATCCTTGGAGGATCATATCCCCGTACCTATGTCCAGAGTACTTAAAGAAAAATGAAGAGTCGGACCAACATAACTCTATTCTCTATTTCTCATCCCTTGCCAAGCTCACTGGTATAATGTCAGACAACGAAGTAAATTAATTGCCCTTCACAAATTAACTATAAGAGGCTCACTGTGGGCAAAATTGAATGCTGATAGGTCGTGTGGTTATCCAAATATTTTAATCTTCTAATTTCTTGCTAAAAGAACTATCATTTAATGCTTTACTTAGCTTTTTTTGACATAGATGATTCCTATTGAAAGTTGTGATTTCGGCATTCAGTTTTGATCTAAAGGTTCTGTTTATGTTTAGGTGTGGGTTGATGCTAAAATAAGTTCCATTGAGAGGAAGCCTCATGACTCTGAATGCTCATGCCAGTTTTACATAAACTTGTATGATACCCGTGCTCCTCTCGGTTCTGAGAAAGGAACTCTTAGCAAAGAGACTGAAGTAATAGGAATCAATGATATTTGTATCCTCCAAAAGCTTGAAAAGAATGCATGTGAGGATCAGCACTATAGATGGAATTTCTCAGAGGACTGCTCGACACTGAAACGAACTAAGATATTTTTGGGGAAATTCTCGTCTGATATATCATGGCTGCTTGTTACATCTGTTTTGAAGCAGATTGCATTCGATGTGAGATCGGTGCAGAACAAGATTGTCTATCAAATTATGGATCAAGATGATGTCAGTCCCTTAAAATATAATAATTATTTCCATGCTGTAAATATCAAATCGGAGAATGGTATTTCGGTATCCAATGTGGTCCAATTTGACCCCCTTGGAAATAATGAAGCTGACGCAGTCTATAGTGTTGATGAAACCAATCAATGGCCAGTTTATGATGCTATGAACTTGCGACGCTCTAAACGCAGGTTTGTACAACCTGAGCGTTTTGTTGGTTGTGATCATCCTGGAGGGACAGATACTAGCTGGCATCTTACAGCTGCTTGTAGAACTAGCAACTGGAGAGAAGAGGGAGAGGAACAAGAAGCCGATATGAACATGCCGCTATCACACTTGTTATGCATCAATGCAAGTCCAACGGAAGAGCTTACCCTGTCTGAAAAAAGAGATACCATGTCCAAAAGTAAGAATGTATCAAAGGAGGTAAAATCAGATGTGACAACTCCAAGGAAACCAAGTGTGGGAAATCCGAGCAGATCAGGTGTGAAATATCCCAGGAGACCAAGTGTAAAAAATCCAAGGAAAGATGAAAATACTCTTGCTATTGTTCCTGTGTCTTTGGAAACCGGTGATCCAGCCTTTGGAAACTGTCATATGCAGAGAACTCCGACGAATTTATCAGAAGAGATTGAACAACTCTCTTTGCATTATTATAATATGAAACGCTACACTGCAAACAAGAAGAAGAAAATTCCTGCTTTAGAGTATCTAGATTATGGAACTGGGTGGAAGGGAAGACCTCAACCAACGAAAGCACAGAGTAAAAGTTATAGGTCTTCTCAAACACGAATGGAAGATTTTGATGAACTGAAAACTTACAAAAAGACAACTCTGAGTGCAGGTGCATACAATAAACTTATAAATTCGTATATGAAGAACATCGATTCTACATCGGTAAAAGATGAGTCACACATCATTGACCGGTGGAATCAGTTTAAGGAAGCAACGTCCACGGAAATGAACAAGAAAACAGAACCAGAAGAACCACCAGTTGAGGAGGAGGAAGAAATGTCTGAAACTGAAATGCTGTGGAGAGAAATGGAAATATGTATGGCATCATCATACTTTGATGACGATGAGGTAAGAGTAACTGAAATTTATATAAACACCCTTTCGCCCCACCCCAACCTGAAGTATGTAGATTTAATTGTTGTTGATGCATTTATACCTTTATACCAAATGAGGAAGTTTTGTTTCCCAGTTAAGTTTTTCTTCTCCATGGTTAATTTATTTAAATGATTTTCAGGCTAGAGTATCCGCTGAGTCTCTCCGGAAAGCTGGTGAAAATTGTCAGCATGAATTCAAATTGGATGATGAAGTCGGGGTTCTATGTCGTATCTGTGGCTTTGTTAGCACTGAAATAAAACATGTTTCTGCACCATTTGTAAGTCCGAAACTCAAGACTGCAAGCTTTTCCAGTTACTGCTTTTTTCTTTTTTAATGTTGTTTGTCCCCTATAAGCACCGACAACATCATATCACATTGCATTGCCACAATTTTTTCTTTTTTCTTTCTCATAATTGTCAAATATGTGGTTGTGCCGGTGTTGGTGTTGGTGTTGGCCACATGGATGCTATGCCAATATTTGGATGTACCATCTTCGTTGGCATCTTTTATAAGCTTAACTGGGGAACTAGTTTTCCTGCTCGCTTAACTTTAGACCGTTGTCTCCTTTTTGCTCAGTTTATCGGACTGTGGCGGTCTATTAATTTATATTGCTCTACTAGATGTGTGATTAAATTGTTCTCCATTTTTCTAGCTGGAACATAAAACCTGGGTAGCAGATGGTAATTCGTGCTACAGAGATGAGACAGAGAATAAAGCAGACGGAGAAGAGGGCCTGAATCTTTTCTGTGATTACACTACTATACAGGCACGATTATCTGAAGAAAGTGACAATGTATGGGCACTAATCCCTGAACTTAGGAAGAAGTTACATTTCCACCAGAAACGGGCCTTTGAATTCCTATGGCTAAATATCGCGGGTTCTTTGATACCTGCACTAATGGAACCATCATCGAAAAAAACAGGCGGTTGTGTAGTTTCTCATTCACCGGGATCTGGGAAAACTTTTCTCATTATTGCATTTCTTGCTAGCTACTTGAAGTTATTCCCAGGAAAGCGGCCTTTGGTCCTTGCTCCAAAGACAACTCTATATACTTGGTACAAGGAATTTATCAAGTGGGAAATCCCTGTGCCCGTTCATTTAATTCATGGCCGTAGAAGTTATAGAGTCTTCAAGAAGAATGCAGTTAAGTTTCATGGAGTTCCGAGACCTAGTCAAGATGTTATGCATGTTTTGGATTGTCTAGATAAAATACAAAAGTGGCATGCTCAACCAAGTGTTCTTGTCATGGGCTACACTTCGTTCTTGACATTAATGCGAGAAGATTCGAAGTTTGAGCACAGAAAATTTATGGCTAAGGTTCTGCGTGAAAGTCCGGGGCTCCTGGTATTGGATGAAGGGCACAACCCTCGAAGTACTAAATCGAGATTGAGAAAGGTTTTGATGAAAGTTGAGACAGATCTGAGGATATTGCTTTCGGGTACATTGTTTCAGAACAACTTCTGTGAATATTTTAACACCCTGTGCCTCGCAAGACCGAAATTCGTGTTTGAAGTCTTGCGGCGATTAGACCCTAAATACAAGAGAAAGAAGCGGTTCGACAAAGCTCGCAATTTGTTAGAAAACCGAGCAAGAAAACTCTTCCTAGACAAAATTGCCAGGAAGATCGATGCTAGCGTCGGAGAAGAGAGGATGGAAGGTCTTAACATGTTGAGGAAAATCACCAACGGGTTTATTGACGTGTATGAAGGTGGGAATTTTGACTGCCTCCCTGGTTTACAAATTTACACCTTAATGATGAACTCAACAGACATACAACATGAGATTTTGGTAAAACTCCACAAAATAATGTCTACATATACTGGCTATCCATTGGAATTGGAGCTTTTGATAACACTAGCATCGATACATCCTAGTTTGGTCCGGACTTCAAACTGTAGTGCTAAATTTTTCAGTACAGAAGAGTTGCTGGAACTTGAGAAGATCAAATTTGATTTTAGAAAAGGTTCCAAGGTGATGTTTGTTTTGAACCTTGTTTATCGAATCATCAAGAATGAAAAGGTTCTCATCTTCTGTCACAATATTGCCCCCATTTATTTGCTTGCGGAAATGTTTGAAAGAATCTTCCGATGGCGAAAGGGTAGAGAAATATTGGTCCTTACAGGAGACTTGGAGCTATTCGAGAGAGGAAGAGTGATGGACAAGTTTGAGGAACCAGGTGGTGCTTCAAGGGTACTTCTCGCTTCAATTACCGCATGTGCTGAAGGCATTAGTTTGACAGCTGCATCTCGGGTGATTTTATTGGATTCGGAATGGAATCCTTCCAAGACAAAGCAGGCTATTGCACGGGCTTTCCGGCCTGGTCAGCAAAAGGTTGTTTATGTGTATCAGCTCTTGGCAACTGGCACGCTCGAAGAGGACAAGTATCGTAGGACCACATGGAAAGAATGGGTATCCAGTATGATTTTTAGCGAAGCATTCGTGGAAGATCCATCTCAGTGGCAAGCAGAAAAGATCGAAGATGATGTATTGAGAGAGATAGTTGCAGAGGACAAAGTTAAGTCATTTCATATGATAATGAAAAACGAAAAGGCTTCTACAGGTTGATGATCAGAGACTAGCTTCCCACCACAGTAATAACTGTAAGAAACTTGTCATCTTCTGTTTCAAATTAATTACTCCCTGCATGCATGCATGCATATGTATATATCTATTTTTTATGCATGAATATGTACACTGGATTCATGGGAAGACTGTACAGTGAATCAAAACTGCAACCTTTTCTACAGCTTAATTAATTGGTTTTTTTTTTTTTTTTTTCGTTTTCGTAGATAGCAAGTCTAGGGAGGAGGAACTCAGACCTCGAGACTTGATGTTTAAGGAGAGAGAGCAACAGGTAGGCCAAACTTGGATTGTTTTCTCTTCAGCTTGCTTGTATTATGTTTTATAATTGTGCTTTCTACAGGTAACAACTTTTTAACTTGTAAAATGGCACAACTTTCCTGCTGTTTCATAGTTCCCTTCTTTCAAAGATAACTCTTGCTTTGATTTTCTTTTTTTCTTAAAGCATCCATGTATCCTATAGATAAACATGGACGTGGAGATATGATCCTTTAAATGCATGAAAATCGTATCGGAAGCAAAGCCATCTAAAAATAATGTTTGTAAAGTGAGAGTAGTACTAAGAATGCCACTATAAAAAGGTTTTCTTATACTCTACTTAATCATATAGAAAGAGATTAAGAAATGTTAAATGTCAAAAACAATGGGTAGGCATGGGGGATTGGAGCTTGAAACCAGGGATATTGTAACCCTTTTTCAATAAAATTAACTACAAAACCATGTCCTCAATAATTAAGTGATGGTATCTTTAGTAGGTATGGGTTTTGAATCCCGGTTTGGGGCTTGAAACTAGGCACGCTACAATTCTTTTTCTCAAAATTTACAAGCAATACTATCATGCATGCATTGTACTGAGAACTCAAGTTTAACCTTTAGAACATTGTTAAGAGAGGTCACTATAAATCTGGAAAAGGAATTAGAAAATGAATCTGAAAAATACTCGAAAAATGGATTAACTTTCTGGAAAAACTGATACTTTCTAATGTTTGGATAGGCCTATTTAAAATATTTTTCGTTTAACAAATTTGCATGAAATCATTTTCTAAGGTTATTCTTAGTGAAAAAAACCACAAGATAACTATATTTGTTACAATATATTATATTAGCATTTCTTTTTTACTATCAAAACTTATTTTACAATGATTAATATCTTATATAAACTTAATAATAAATAGTGCCTAAATAAAAATTGTATGAGGGATAAATAAAATTAAACATAATTTAAACAAATACTCATATTTATGTAATTAAAAATATTCATGTTTTATACTATTAAATATTTATAAATTGTATTGTATATTTGTTATTAAAATATTGATATAAATATTTTTTAAATAATATATTAAGAATATCATTTAAATTTTAAAATTATAATTGTTAAGATTTATTATTAAAATAAAATTTTAGTATTAAATAAATTTATTGGAATAATAATTTATATTTATTATATTAATAATTTATTATATTATTAAGTATAAATAATAAAATATGCATATTTAATAATATTTGATTTTAACATTTTAATATTTTTAAATATTTTAAAAATTAAATATGATAATTTATTATTAATATAATAATATTAGGCTTTATTCAAGTTAATTTTTATATAAAAATAAAATTACTCATCAATGAGTTCTTTTTTAGAAAATGACTTATGTTTTTTAAAAGAGTAAGTTAATTTTTAAGAAAAAAGTTTATTTTTCATTAACTTATAAGTCATTTTTCATTGACCAAGTTTTTTTTATGAAACAAACATACAAAATATATATATAAAAGAACATTTTCCGTAAATCAAACACATTAATTTTACATTATAAAAAAAAATTACTTGTATACCATGACCTCTACAATAAACAAATGCAAATTACTAATTCAAAGTTTATTTTTAGGATATTTGGTTCACGAAATGAAAGATTATGTATATTATTTTATTTGGTTTATTTGATTAAAACATATATTTTTATTATTTGATTGATAGAATTTAAAATTATTTAAAAATAATTTTTACTAAAATGTCTTTATTATAGTTTTTTTTTTATAACCTGCAACTTTCATTTGACTTTAAAATTTCTATTCTCATTTTTGTTATAAAAACATAAATCTTACATTTAATATATTATATCATTTATATAAGTAAAAAAAAAATTATCCCATTATTTGAATTTTAAAATTTATTAGTACATATTATTTTCTTTTTAATAAAAGTAATTTAGATCAATTTTAAATTTGATTAATATACTATTTATATTAAAAATGATACTATTTTATTAACGGATTAAGTTAAAATATTATATTATAATAATTTTAAAAAATGTTAATATTTGGTATACTGGTAGTGTGCTTTTTTCATTCCACAAGCAGCCTTAAAAAGTTGTTACGTATCTTTTATTTCTTTAAATTTTTTTTAATATCTTACGTGTCTTTTTTCTTTAAATATTTATTTTTAATATTGTACTATACCCTTAAAAAATATTTGGTATGCAGCCGGTGAAATTTAAAATTTCACAAGCAAAGTTGGGTTGATGACAAGTATATATAGGATATAGTAAAACAAAATAAAAAATAGTACATAAAAAAAAAATGGGACACGTAGCAAATTTATAACTTTGCTTGTGAAGTTAAAAAACAACATTGTCACTGTACTATAGAGTTTAGTAAAATTTTTAAAAATAAATATTTAAAAAAGACACACATGCTAATTTTTTAATGTTGCTTGTAGAATAAAAAAAAAAATACATTGTTAGTATTCTTAATACTAACCTAATAGGGTAATTATTTGATATATTGCCAGTGAAATTTTGTAGACTCTACAAATGAATTGAGGGTGTGACAAGTGTTGCATTTATTTATATAATTATTTCTTTTACTTTTTACTACACCTTTCAACTCACTCGTAGAGTCTAAAAAATTCCGCTAAGAAAGTATCAAATAACTGTGTTTACTTAAAACAAAAAAACTATCATAAAATTAAAGGATAAAATTGATCAAAATTATAATAAATAAATAAAAAAAGTAAAGGTTATCCTGAAATTTTACAATGAAAATTGATAGTGAAATTGCTATTAATTTTAAAAAAAAATGTAAGATTAACAATTCAAAATAATATTTATCATCCAAGGTGTTTATATTATTTCGAAATGACGTAATTGATTGAATTAGCTTTTAAGAGATGATAGTTTCTTGAATACATATATAAATTTAAGTTTAATTCAACTAATTATATATATATATAAATGAACTAATTCATATAATTTACCGTACATTTAGTATATTTAGGTTTTCTCCAACATTTACAATTCAATCCATAAAAAAATCGAAATTTAACATGCAATTACAGTTGTGGTATAGTATTTAGTATATTTGGATTATTTTTTTAGTGATAAACAAATAACAAAGTTACCTCAAATTAAATTGTTCAAAAACACCATTAGTGTTATCTTGTTGTAGAATTTTTAAGACTTCGTTAAGGGCGTCATTATAAGCCTGTAAGCTTGTCTTTCAAATAGTTAGCAACTAGATTAACCTCTTTAAAAATATACTTAATCCATCACAGTTCTTCAATTCTCATAATCCATTAGACCCTCCTGAACACTGTGATTCTTGAATCTACCATCACACTACCTTATAAAGTTTTGACCATCTCCAAATTATCGGTCTGAATGAATATAACATATTTGGATTTTATTCTTTTAGTAAAGCAAAAGATTTCAAAAATTAATTTCCCATAAACTAATAACAATTCCATGTATTCTTGGGATTAAATTGTGTGTAGAATTCTATCAAAAAAAAAAAAAAAAAGTTGTCTGGAGAAGCTTCCATGACCAAACAACGTTAATGACAAATTGGTAACCTTAAATAAATTAGAATTTTTTTTTTAAAAAATTTTCTTCGATACTTAGACCCTACCACATTCATTACCTTGACCAGTTACTTAATTTATATTTCCCTCATCAGTCAACTTGGCTACTAGAATTTAATTATTACCTTATCTACCAAACATTTTTATTAATTCCACAAATGGAATTACTTTTTTTTTTTTTCTTAACTTCTTCCACCATTTTTCTTCTTGAATTAGGTTTAGGTATATGCTTTCTTTTTCTATCTTTCGCGATATTCTCTCTTCAAAAAGCCATCATTTACGATGAAGACAATGATATAGTTTCAAGCTTTAATGGAACCAATACAATATTTTCTTTTATTTCTTCTTAAAATTGGAGAAAAAGTTATTAAAGATTGGGTTAATTTTTTCAAACTAAGACAATACCAAGTTGGTTGAAGTTGGTGGGAACCCAAGAAAAGGAACCAACATCAAAAGTTGTGAGTAATTTATTTGTGTTTACACCTCATATAATTCTTTTTTAATTTTTTAGTTTAACAAAATATAATTATATCATCATTTCAATTACACTTATCATTAATTATAATAATTACTTAAACATGCCACACATGTATAATTATAACTCCTTACAACCAAATATAGGATTCTATATTGTAGATATTTTCAAAATTTTAAAGTAAAATCTCATTAATTAACAAATTTCTCTACGAGTGAGAGGAGAATTCAATCCCTATATTATTAGAATGTGAGAGAAAAAATGCATTTGATGACTACATTAATTACAAAGTTTAAAAAAAAAAAAAAAACCCATCACTTGGCTTTTGGAGTTAAATTTAAAAGTGTGATAAAAAAAAGTTATTCTCCACTCAAACACAAAAGTCGAAATTTATATACTTTTAGCTTTAGAAGTTTAAATTATCTAAATATCCTCATTTATATGAAGTATTTAAAAGGTATATGAAAAAATTAGATTAGTTTATATATTATTACTTAAATATTTCATGTATTATTATATTAAATTACTTAAATATCATATAACTTAACTAAATTTTTTACTTTTTATTATCATGTCTTAAATAGATATTTTAACTTTTAACCATAATTTTTAGTGGGAATGAAAAATAATAAAATTTAACAACCATGTTTTTTCATGGCATTTTTTTACCACTGATAAACGATAAACGTAACATATTTTAATCTCATTCTTAATGAGTTTTTGGATGATTATTTATGCAAATTGGTGAATTTGATGCTCTTAATCCTTTAAATTCATGTTTCTATACTTAGGAGAGCATTTGAGGGCGAAAGGAACGAAAAATGAGCCAAAATCAGACAAATAGAGCTGTTTCCAGGAGCCACACAGCCTGGGCCTTTCCACACGGGCTGGACACACGATCATGTGCCAGACTATGTCGATTTCGTAACTTGAATCCCAAATGCACGAAAAAACACAAATTTTAAGCTTTCTGAGCATTCTAAAGTCTATAAATACAAATTAGAAGAAGAGAAGAGGGAGTCATCAGAGAATATTGAAAAAACAACTCGAAGAACACCATTGGAGCCAACTCCGAAGCTGATTTTTATCAAGATCGAAGACCTCCTTTTAATTTCTTTTGAAATTTTTATGAGTTTCTTTGTTTCTTGTAGTTTCTCTGACTTTGAGATGTTTTTATTTAGAATTATGAACTAATTCCCTAAATACCTAGGGAGGATGAAACCTATGATGAATTCTATTATTTAAATTATGTTTTACGCGATAAATATTTTATTCTTGTTCTCAGTTATGTGTGCTCATTTCTTTTTTTAATATTTTTGGAGTATTAATTCATGTTTAATGTGCTTAATTAGAGGAGCAAAAGTCCTTATTTAAGAGTAGATCTAGCATAATTGAGTGGTGTTGCATGCAATCCTAGAAATAAGGCGACATAAATCTACCGGATTAGAGTCAAATCTAATAGGGGAATCCATAGATCGAGTTAATACGGCAAATAGGGGTTTTAATTAGAAAGAGATTTCAATTAATCAACCTAGTGTTAATTGCTCTTACTTTTGAAAGAGATATGAGCATAATTTAGGGATTTCTACGGATCAAAACACCAAGTGAATAAATCGTTTAAATCAGACTCATAATAATAGATGAAGTCTAGGCGGATTCTTTCCTGTTGTTGTCTCTCTCATTGGTTATCTTTCGATTATTTTCCTGATTCATTCTTTGTTGAGTTCTTAGTTAAATTAGTTTAGTAATTTTAGTTTAAAACCCATCACTCCAATTTGTCGACTAAATAATAAGAAAATGGCAATTACTAATACTTTTAGTCCTTGTGAATATTATATCTTTACTCACTGTAGCTATACTACTTATCGATAGGTGCACTTGTCTTTGTCGTATTTTTAGTTAGTCACAAAAAACACACATCAACCTTACTTTTCAAAATTTTCAAAAAATACTTTTGAAAAGCAATTTCAACTGTAACATTAATGGATAATGGAGAATTGGTCCTTAATCTCTTTCAAATTAAACGAGAACAATTTAACCCCTATACTATTCAAATGTAAGCAATAAAGATGATTATGCATGGTATTAACCATGTAAAAGTTGACTTGGTAAAGATAACAAAGATAAATACAATTGTTAAAAACATCTACCTGCCCATAATTGATAATTAAAAAACATTATTTAATATTCTAAAAATATAAAGTTCAAAAGTATATGTTAAAAATAAGGGTAAATTATACTACAGGTCACTCTAAAATAGCATTATTCCTATTTTGGTCACTTTAAATTTTGTTTTGCTAATTTATTCACTCTAATTAAGATAATTGCTCGAATTGGTCACTATCGTTAAAAATTCCCTTTATCCACTAACAAATTGTTGATGTGGCATTTCTTTTTACTTCTGGCTAAAGCTAGAGACCTCTCTATAATTAGTCCAAAATACATTTTTTGGTTATTTGCAACATAAGACTAAAGTTTGTAAGTTTTTTCTTTTTCCTCCTCCTTGTTTGTTTATGGAGAAAAGTAATAGAATAACATGAGGATAATTTTGACTATTTTAAAACAACACAACCCTTCTCATGGATGCTAGCTAGTAAAATTAGTATTACACGCACAGGAAACAAAAATTAAAATACTAAAACATCAAAATTTTCTTTAATTAGTATTTTGACAATAAAAGTAAAGAAAAACTCTCCTGATTTATCTTCAACTCGATCAATTTCCTTTTAATTTTCAAATTATAAAAAAAAAAAGTTGAGAATGTGGTTGGAGATCATCTACGGAATTATCATTTACCAATTGTTCTGATGCTTCTCCTATGGCAGCAACGACATTTTAGATTTTAAAACCTCTAATTTTAATGCTATTTTCTCTATTGCCCATCAATACTTTCTTCTTCTTCTTTTTTCCAATTTCAATATTTTAAAAAAATTATAGTAAAACTATTGATTTTGGTACAACCTATTGCTAAGATGAAATTATTTGTGTAAATATTACTAGATTGTTAATATTTGCTTGATTTCTTGGAAATTGAATTCACAAGAAGAGCGTGATTACCAATGGCTAAGAGAAACGACGATAAGGATGTTAAGTTAACGGTGAGAGTGGGATTGGGTTGTTTTAAAAGAGTCAAAACTATCATCATTTTTCTCTATTACTTTTCCCAATAAACAAACAAGAATAAGAAGGAAAAAAGAAAAAACTTACAAATTTTAGTTTTATGTTGCAAATAAACAAAAAAAAAAAGTGTTTTGGACTAATTACAAAGAGTTCTCTAGCTTTAGTTAAAAGTAATAAAAAAAAATATCATGTCACCAATCCATTAGTGGATTAATGAATTTTTTAACGATAGTGACCAATTTGAACATTTATTTTAATTAGAGTGACTAAATTGACAAAAAAGAATTAGAGTGATTTGTTGTGTAGTTTATCCTAAAAATAAAAATAATTCCAAAATTTTAAATATTATTTGAAGAATTTTTTAAATTAAAAAAACATTTTTAATTTTTTTTCAAAATTTTGGAACTGAATATTATAACCTTTTTGAATTTCAAAGTATTTTATAATTTTGGAACTGATTATTATCCCCAATTTCCTTATTCGATCACTTGCCAGTAGTACATAAACTAATTGCTTCCTTTATTTTGGAAGGGACCAATTTACTTCTAGCCTTATGGTCTAGGGATCTCTTGGATATTTATCCATTAAAACTAAAGGTGGGTGATACAATACAACCAACTTGATATCTGAAGTAGAGGTGTGCATGGGCCGGGCGGCCCGGCCCGCTCAAAAAATGGGAGGGTTTGGGTAAAAATATAGGCCCGAAATATGGGCTTGGGCAAAAAAAGAGGCCCGTTTAGAAAACGGGCGGACCTCGAGCAAGATTTTTTTGCCCTGCCCGCCCGATTTTAATATTAAATTTTTTAAAATTTTTTTTATTTTAAATTTTAAGTAACTTTAGTTTTTTATTGTTTTTAATGTTATTTTGATATTGTAAAATTTTTGTTATTAATATAATTTAGTTGTTAATTTAGTTCTAATTTATTTCAATTTTTTAATTTTAATATAATTATTTTTTATTATATTTTTAATTTATATATTATTTTAAGAATTATTTTAGTCCCTTTTTTTATATTTTTTATGTTTTAAATGCATTTGATTTATTATATTTTAAAGTTTTTATTTAATAAAAAAGTAAAAAAATTTTAATATGGCCGGCCGCAGGCAAAGCAGGCTCGGCCTATCATTTTTCTCGGGCCGGCTTGGACAAAATTCTAGGCCCATATTTCGGGCCGGACCGGGCCTTGAAAAAGGGCCAAAAAATTTTTATGGGCCCGACCCGGCCCGGCCCGGCCCATGCACACCTCTAATCTGAAGTTGATGGACCCCTTTGATGTTTATGACATAATATTTTTGTTAACAAAATGTTTTAAGAAAAGTTAATTAACTATTTATAAAAAAATTATATTAAATATTCCATAAATCATAATTAATTTAATGAATTTCCATGCATCTAGAAAATATATCTACTAATATAATATTCTTAAAAGTAGAACATAAATTAATGCTCAAGTTTTTTTAGAAGATACTAATGCTTAAGTTAATATTTTTTTCTTAAAACAATGTAATTAATTTGTATTTTAAAAATGGGTTAGTATTTGAGACATTCGTGTTTATTTTAAAAATAGGTTGAAATATGTTCCTATACTTTTTAAAATTTAGTCTTTTTACTTTTTCAAATTAAAAAATAATAATAGTGTTGACAATCGGATCTGAATTTTGAAATCTAAAAAATAGAGAGATTAAATTCCTGAAAATAAGAGTACAGAGATCAAATTCTAAATTTTTAAAAATCACATAGACTTACGACATAATTTAATATGTTACTATACTAAATATTTTCCCTTTAAAAATAATATTTTTTGTAAAAATAATAAAATTAATATATTAAAATACTTACTAATTTGGATACTGAATTAAGTAAAGCCCAGCTGGGCAAGGAAGTTGAAAATTGAAATTACCAAAATTAAAAGAAATAAAAAAAAAAAATCAACCTTGGTGGCTATCTTAATATGATGTGGACATTGCTGTTGGAATTGGGGCTTTGATGTTTGTTTTCTACCACAAATGGGCTGAAATACTTATGATAATAGCTTGTTGTATTAATTTTAGCAAAGAATTTCCACCCTCATTATTCTATAAATTTAATTATATCTTCTTATAATAACTTAATTTAACAGTTTCTTTAAAAAAACAATTATTTAATTTAAATTCATATAAATATAACGTCTCGTTTAATTTCTAGTGTAATAATATGAGAAAAAAATTATTTATTATATATTGCAATAGTTAGACTTAAAATAAATAATAATTAGTATAAGTTTAAACTTGAAAATAGAAAGATGAGTAAAAACTTTTATAAAAAAATAAGACCGTTTCAAAATAAGTGTAAATTTTCTTCTCTCTAGTAAAAATAAATCATCGGAGTGATTAAATTTTATCAATTGAATTAATTTATTACTAACTTATATACTAAAACATGCGTAATAAATAATATCCCTACTGTACATAACTTTAAAGAGTTGTTTGTGGTGTAAAAGTGATAATAAATTATATCGGATAGAATTGCTTAGTTAAGTAGTGAATACTCATAATCCTCGATCTTCAAGAATGATTCTATGTATCCTTTATTATAAAATGAAATTTGAGAATATTTTTTATACAATGATCAAATAAAAAAAATCTAAGCCAAAACTATGATTGTGGGTTTGGCTCTCTTTATCATCCACTTTAGCCAGTCATCTTCCTCATTGGACCAACCTGTGTTTTATATTAGTTCTCTTAAGGTGTTAATATCATTTTTAATGCATTTTTGGATAACTAACCGATGTAAAATGGTGAATTTTATGCTCCCAATCTCTTAAATTCATGTTTCTATACTTAAGAGAATATTTGGCAGCAAAAGGAGCGCAAATCGAAAAATCGAAGCAAAGTGTGAGCCACACAAGCTACCACACGGGTGTGTGCTAGACCATGTCAAAATCGTGATTTGCACTCCAAACAGCAAAGAAACACAATTTTTAGGTTTTTTTGGGGGCATTCTAAGACATATATATGACAAAAATAAGAAAATAGGAGGGAGCCGCCATAAAATACTCAAGAAAACACCTGGAAAAATACGATTGAAGCCGACTCTAAAGGATATTTCCATCATGATTGAATATCTCATTTTGATTTCTTTGAAGTTTATTATGAGTTTCTTTGTTTCTTATGGTTATATTTTCTTTGGGATGTTTTTATTTACTATCATGAACTAGTTTTCTAAGTACCTAGGGAGATGAACTCTAGGATGGATTTTGTTATTCGATTTCTATTTTTACGCAATAAATACTTGGATCTTATTCTCAATTATGTGTGCTTAATTCTTGGTTTAATATTTCTAGACTATTAATCCATATTCGATGTGCTTAAATCAAAGGAAGAATAGACCCTATTTAAGAGTAGATCTAGTGTAATTGAGTGGAGTTGCATGCAATCCTAGAAATAGGACGACCTAAATCTACTGGATTAGAGTAAAATCTAATAGGTGAATCCATAGATCGAGTTAATGCGATAATAGAGGTTTTAATTAGAAATAAATTTCAATTAATTAACCTAGAGTCAATTGCTCTTAGTCTTGAAGAGAGATATTAGCATAATTTAAGGATTTTTACCGATCAAGATACTAAGTTAAGAAATTGCATAATATAGATTAATAATGGCAGATTAAGTCTCGGTGGATTCTTTCCTAGGTATTGTCTCGCTTCTTGGTTGTTAATCATTTATTTTCCTGATTTGTTCTTTGATGTGTTCTTTAGTTAATTAATTTAGTTCATTTTAGTTTTAATCAATCACTCCAATTTGTAGGTTAAATAATAGAAAGACAGTAATTACTAGTACTTTTAGTTCTCGTGGGAACGATATATTTGCTTACCATAACTATACTATTAATTGATAGGTGCATTTACCTTAGTTAAATTTTTAGTTGGTTTATAACTGCATCAAATTTTTGGGACCAATGAATTGAACAAATCTTCCTTCCAATGATACATTTTAATAACCTGTCCTTGATTTTAAAAGTACAGCAGGAGGTACCTATTTTAACTACTATGACCAATGCAATCTTTAGCACTAGTAATTTCCTAATTGTACCATTATCATGTTGTATTCTTTCTTGATGCATCTTAACCAACCTTCCATTCAAGTCTCTAATGTGAAGTACCCATTCAAATTCTTCATTTTTTTCCTACAACAACCAATTATGATGCAATAAGAGTAAGTAATAGTTGCCCCACCCCCTCATGCCTTCAATATTTTTCCTTTTTGAGTTGGATGAAACCCATTCCATTTGAGCTTTCTTCGTTATTTTGATGTATTCCTCTACTTCCTTAATGACAACGGATTCATGTTGATTCTTTCGAAAATAACTTTCTTTCTATAACCCTAAAATTTCCATAAAGTGATGATTAACTCCATAATCTCATCTTTCAAGAGTTGATCCCTTTCTCTAGCTGCTTCAAACAATTGTATGATCCAATCTATCATAGATAACGAACTATTATCTCTCATACGAAGATGAAATCTCAACCCGAACCACACTACTCTAGCCAAATCACACTTCTAGAATAGATTATTTATGTCCTCTTTTCCTTGGCATGAAGCACACTCTAGATTAGTAGCGTTAATTCTCCTTTTTAACTCAAATTTACAAAGAAGGTTATTTTTGAGGAGTTTCTAAAGAAATATAATCACTTTAAACATGAACTTTCAACGTCCCTATAAAGTTCCAGATTCTCACTGAAATAATGGGACCATGTAATATTGAACCTAAGAATGTTTGTTATTCAGAATCTGTGAGTAAGCTGACCTTATCGAGAAATTCCCATCCCACGTGTGTTGCCATTTAGGTTTCACAGGACCCTCTAAAAAAGATTTACTATTAATCACCTAGTTCTCCTATCCCGCCTCTGATAATATGATGAATCTACGACTCTGTAATTTTTTGTGAACTCCATCTGTTTTCGATCTGCCAAGCGATATTATTTTCGATCACTTCCTTACCCATTAAAATGCTCCTCCAAGTCATGTATCCCCTTTTTTGGCTGATATTGAAGGATGTTGTCTTTGGTGCAATGCTTTTTTATTAAGGTTTCTTTTTGAAACCAACTTTTCTCATTGACTAATCTACATGCATGTTTGAGATGTTGAAGTATTTGATTATTGTATAATTTTTATGTTATAAAGTTATAATCTTGTTTAAAATATTATATATTTATATAAATATTGCTTGTGAATACATTATTTAGGTTAGGGTTAGTATTTATACAATGTTATCGAAATATGTTAATAATACAATGAGGATTCAAAATACTATCACATGTTATTATTTTTATTATACCCTAAATAAGGTATGTATCACCTTCAAAATCCTATTTGTAAAGTATAAAAACTCTATTGAAAATGAATCAAATGATTTTTTTTTATGTCATATTATATAAATTTTAATATCTTTGTGTATTTATGTTGTTTCACATATTTTTGTGTTTTCTCTTTTAATTTATTCTCTAATATTATCGAGCCTAACTGGAAGGACCAAACTCAAAAAATAGAAAAAATTGAGGTTACCATTTCCCATTTTATATCATCTATAAATTCTATGGTCAAAGTGAGATTTTCTAAACTCGACATTTATATATTTTGAGGGTACTTTCCTCCTAAAAGATATTGTATGAATTAAGTACAACCATTGAACTTGACACATTAAATTGAGCTAACCCTAAAAAAATGTATTATGAGAATAACTTTGAGAAAAAATATATTTTTAAAGAAGATTTTTATTTTTTAGAATAATGAAGTAAAAAAAACTCAATAGTTTAACTTATTAAGCAATTAAACCCTAGACTTCTAGATAAAAAAAAATTTACAAGCAAAGTTTGGATTTTAATAATTTCATGGATAAAATGATAGTAATAAATACATGTTAATTTGTATACAAGCATTATATTTTTAATTAGAATATCACATTTTTACACTTTTATTTAAAATGTTGTGTGTTCTAATTAAAATACTGCAAATTTTAACATAACTTGCAATTATACTTTTATTTTACAACTTTATTGTAATTAAATTATCAAATGGTTGCATTTTATGCATTGTAACTTATTTAGTCCATATTTAAAATTATTCTAAACTAGAATATTTAAATTAAATAATTGGAAAATGATTAATATAATATTAAATAATTTAAAATATGGATAAAAAAGTATTTAATAATTTTAACAAAATAGTAAATTATGATAGATATATATCTCATATTTAATTCTTATTTAAATCTTATCTCAAATATTTTAATATAAAGAAAACAAAAAAAAAACTAATTTCTTATAATGGATTTAAACAAATATTGGCAGTTAAATTGATATGAAGGCCATATTGACAATGAATCACTAAAAATAGAGATTAAATATTAATAATATAATTTTTGGAAAAGATTATGAATTTCCATATAAAATAAAATCTATAGAAAAGTTATGTGTTGAAACTATAATTTATTCTTTGAATTTCAAAATTATAATACTACATGGATATTGTTATATGATATATTTAAAAGTGTTTATAGATGAGGTTTGGCTTTAAAATTTTTCACCTCGAATTTATCTAACTCGACTTATTTTGTAATTTTAAAAAAAATTAATATATATATTTATATATTTTATTATTAAATTTAAATAAAATAAATTTTTATTAGTATAAAACAATGAAATGGTTAATTGATAAAAGAAATTTATGTCATTAATATGAATATCCAAATTAATAATTTTAATAGGTGGGTGATTAAGTCGAAACCTCTCGAATAATAGAATGATTAATTATGTACTTTATCAATAACATAATAAAAATAAAAATAATAAAATAATTTATTATAGTAATTTTAAAAATATTGATAATCAAATTAAAATAAAATATGTTTTAACAAACATAAATTTGGTGATAGTATTATGAATTTTCAAAGTTTAATAACTAAATAAAACTTCTCAAAAAACTAAGTTATGAAAATTATATTTTTTTATTTAAATTATAATAGAACATGTTCAATGTATGCGGTACATTGAAAGAAATGCTATTGCTATGTATCATCTAATATGTATGGTACTATCGCTTATTTAATTATTAGTATCTAATAGTTAGGTGACCAATTTTTTTATGTTCGTAATGTTAGTGTCTAAAATGTCGACAATCTTTTGCTTCAATGACAAGTATTATGTAATAGGCATGAGAATTTGAGTTCAATACCAAAAACTTCATTCTCCTTCCTCAATTATCAAAAAAGAAATATTAGTGCCAAAATTGATACTTTGAATAGTTGGATAACTAAGTTTAAACTTTACAACTAAAAATGTAATTATAAAATAGCAATATATGATAAGTAACATTATAATATGTATTAATTTATCAATAATATTAGGCTATGTACTTTACATAAGCCGTGAATATAGTACATGTATTTTAATTTAATCAATTTTAATTCTGATACTTTTTAAATTTTAAAATTTAATCTTGACCAAACAGTAATAATTAAATAATTTATTATATATTAATTAATAGGATTAATACACTTACGATTTATTTTTAAAAGATTCTCAATGTATATTTTTTAAAAATATTTTTTTTGTTAATATTTTAATAAATCTACTAATAGGGTACGAAACTTTGAAGGTTCATTACCCCCAAAAAAAAGAAAAAAAAAAACAACATTCAACAATGAACAAAGAGAAGAACCCAAAAAAGAATTAAAAGAAAAAGAAAAAGAAAATGAGAAAAGTTGGAAGCTTATAGTTTGAATAAAATAATTAGAAAATCTACCTAAACAAAGTCCAAAGAAGCTTCAACTTGTCGATCCACTTGCAGTGTCCGGCGTAAGCCTGTTTGCTATTAACAAAATATACCCCTCTCTCTCTCTCCAACTCCAACAAATCCTCCCTTTTCCATCTTATCGTATATATTCAAAACCATGATCTTCATCCCATGCCCTCATTTTTCGCCCTCTTAAACTACCCCCCATCAAATGCCTTCCTCTTTGCAACTCCACCGCACCACCACCGCCGCCGTTGACACCTGCCACCACCAAAAACAACAACCCTCACCCCCTACCACTCTCACGACCTTTTTCCCTCTTCCTACCGGCGTCTCCGTTCCCGACATGGTCTCGGCGTACCACTTCCACACCTTGGGTCCTAACCAGTGTTGCTCCGCTGTGGTTCAAACCATCAACGCCCCTGTCGAAACCGTCTGGTCGGTGGTTCGCCGTTTCGATAACCCTCAAGCTTATAAACACTTCCTCAAAAGCTGTCATGTCATCGTCGGTGACGGTAACGTAGGCAGCCTCCGGGAAGTCCACGTCATATCGGGTCTCCCCGCCGCTTTCAGCACCGAGAGGCTTGAAATCCTCGACGACGAACATCACGTGCTTAGCTTTAGCGTCGTTGGAGGTGTTCATCGGTTGAATAATTACAAGTCTGTCACGACTCTACACGCTTCAAACAAAGGTAACGGGACAGTTGTGGTGGAATCATTCGTTGTTGACATACCGCCCGGTAATACCAGAGAAGATACATGCACTTTCGTTGATACTATTGTACGTTGCAACCTTCAATCTTTGGCTCAAATGGCTGAAAATATGGCAACAAAAGAATCATTGTCATCATCCCCCTAAACTATTCCAAAGAAAATGAAAATCTCATATTCTCAATTCATTTTTTTTCTCGATGTGGGATCTATCCATTAATGACTTCGTATCGAGATTCATAGATGAAGTTGAATGTGATCATATGTTACAATATTGGTATCAATGATGTAATGTTTAATTTGGAATTTTTAGCTTTTTTCTTCCCATCTGGTGAAGATTTCGCTTTGATGATCACACTCAATTTTAATGTAATTATGAATGTATTTTCTTGTTTGTTTCATCAAATATATGTGATTTCCACTTAAATATCTTCTGCTGGGTTAGTATATTTAAAAAGGGTGTTTGATTTAATAAAAGAAAAAGTATATAGAAATTCCAATTAGTAATCCACGGATCATAGGGGTGGCTAATGGCTATATAATATAAGATTATATATGGATAAAGAAGATGAAAAAGGCCGGTGTATGACATGTTAGAGACTTGGCTTATACATTACTATATTCAATTTAATCATTTCTTTCTAATTTTTATTCCATCATGTAACATGTTTACAAGAAAAGAGGCTAAACTATATATATAATATAAACCATATCTTTAGAATTTTCATGTACGGATAGGTTTTCATTGTTTCACTCTATAATCCTCTGACCTACATGATATTTATGCAATCAAAGAAATGTTTAACAATAATTCTTTTATGAAAAAATGTAATTAATTGACCAAAATTATTATTGATCAATTCGACCATTAATGAAGCTTATATGACCAATGAAAGTAATGAGAAGTTGACACGTGACATGCTATATCAACATTTTTTCTAAAAATTTACGTTTAGACTGAACCTAGACAAATGAACATCTAAGTTTATTTGAATTTGGACAATAATTTGTATAGGCTCATTTTAAATGTGATTATTAGAAAAAATAAAATATTTTTAAAAATTATAATAAAAATATAAATCATTAAAAATTATAAAAAATTATTTAAAAATTATAAAAAATATTAAAAAGTATAAAATTAAAAAAAAAAAGATTATCAAAATTTAAGTAGGTAAGTATTCATCAAAATGTCTCAAGAATACAACAATGACATATTTTTAGTAATTAATGTAATTCCTGAAATTGCTTTCCTCTCTTACAGCTTCTTCCATGCTAGGTTTTTTTATATTTTATGATTGTTTTATAATTATTTGAATTTCTATAATTTTAAAAATATTTTATAATTTTCGGATAATCACATCTAAGCGGAATCTAGATAAATGTATGTTCAAATTTGAATAAACCTAAATATTCTTTTGTTGAAGTTCATTTTAGAGTATATTTTTAAAAATATTTAAGACTTTACATGCGGTATGTCACGTTAGCATACTTCTTATTCCTTTATTAACCCAGTCAATGATGATTTCTATTAGCAGAATAACTTTATTTTTTTTTTAATTTTTTTTGGATTGAGAGTTCAATCGAATACTTTTTCTAATAATGGTTTAATTAATTTTTTGATTTTTCATTCAGGAGAATGATTATTAAATAAAAATGATATGAAATTGGAAAACAAGATTATAGTGATTTAAAATCAGCCGGTAATCAAGTTTCAAAATTCATGTACTTGAGAGAGAAGAATCAAAAGGTGGTTTAGAAAATGCAACTTGATTCCTTATAAAACTCCAACTTGTGGTACTAAACATTGCAAGTTGATGGTAATCTTCAACATCTTTTCTATTTATTCTTTTCCTTTATTACTAATTCACAGAATTTGTGTTAATAAATATATTCTTTAAAACCAATTATTATATTATTTATAATTCTACATTTGGAATTTCATTCTATTCATAATTTTTACCTTCAAAATAATGTTTTTATTCATAATTTTTATCGCTTTACATAATTATTTAATATATATATATATATATGCAAGTTGAACTGCAAGTGGGATGGAATGATATTAATGTTTCACATTTTTTTATATAACAAAGCCAACCATTTGGTCTGTCTCGAACCTGATTTGACTGCTCAAAGCCTCCATCACTTAACAATCATTATTTTTCTCTTTTTTCTTGTAATTTTCATTAATCAATATTGTCCACATTGTTTTTTGATAAGTAATCATTTATAATGTTTTATTAATCCAAAATTTGGTGAAATGAATCAAAAGATTAAGGCTTGTAAATGATCCAAAATCCAAAATTAAAATGATTTGTTCAAAGTTTGAAAAGCCATATTGGCCACTTGCTATGAAGGCCATGCGATTTGCTTGCATTTGAAACAGCCTGGAATCTGCTAAGAAAATCAGTCGATGGCACCCCCCTGCACGTGCTTCTTGTCTGCAACTTGATAATATTAATATCATACGATTATCAAACTTTATATAATCAACATCATTACGCTATAAAAAGAATATAAACATTGGAAATGAAATAAGTAAGTTTTTCCACCCTCTTTTTTTCTATTAATGCGTAGTTTTTGGTAAATTACAATAACAAGGTAAAAATTAAATAATAAATACGATTAACACAATTTAAATCTTAACCATCAGGTCAATACATGAGGTTTAAATTTAAATTTAAGTTAAAGCTAATCTTTAAATTAATATTTACATATATATCTTATTCCAATGCATTGAAATGATAATATAATGTTATTATTATAAATAATATATTAATTCTTTTTGGAAGTTACAAATAATTATAATTAATTGTCCAAATTAATAAAGGAATTATATTAATCAAATCCGAAAAGAACACACTGTAGGAATTGAACTTATGTGCTCAATGTCCTGAGACCTGACTGGCAACAATAAATTTGTTTTTTGATCGGCTTGGTCTACCATAGTCTTGCTTCTTGGCGAGGCACGTACAACAAAAGAGGGCTTGGATTTAAAATTTTGAAGGGGTTTAATATTACCATGTTAGCTAAGCTTTATGTTTTCCTAATGATAGTGCAATGGAGACTAGGAAAGGTTCCAAAGCATCATGGGTTGCTATGATAGAATAAGAATGGAATTGAGGTTTCCATTTGGGATCATCATTGCATAGTTTGGTCTAAAGCTATAAATTTACAAGTGTTCATGAAATGGTTGGGTTAGGTTAGAGTTGGACTCCTAAATGGTATAACATAATACATAATTACTTAAGTTTTACTCCTAGTGGAATGAATTAACAAGGAAAAAGAGGAAGTTGGGGATGATGGGGCAATGGGGAATTAGATTTGAGATGAGGCCAAAGCTGCAATCAAAGAGATTCCTATTTGCCAATAAAGTGGTAAGCATGCACCAATTTGGCCTTTTGTTGATAAAAGGCGTTTTTACTGTTTCTTTTGTTACAAGGAACTGAAAAGGGATTAAGCCTCAGATAAATATATATTAGATGAAGACACATAACGTCAATTTAATAAATATATTTATAAAAAATTAATATAAATAATAAATAAGTATACATTTTAGAAGTTTGGGTTCAAATAATATTATGTGTATACATTTTTGGCTTAAACAATAAAATGGTACTTAAATTATACTCATTTTCTCAAGTTAGTACATATACTCTTTTTTTTTTTTTGTCACAAGTGGTATCTAAACTATATTATGCTGCCCAAAATGTTACCTACACTATACCTGTTGCCCAAATTACCTAGCTGTCAAAAAAAACTCTTATCTCGTGACACACGACAATTTTTAACTAAAAATATAAAAAAGGTTCAATATTATTTCCTTGAGTTTGTTTTGGAAAAAAAAAGACTTATAAACATTTTTTTTTTCTCTTTTGTTCTTCACCCAAGAACCCCGGTAATGGAAAATTCAAGAATCTTTCGAAAAACTCATTCAAACCTAGTTTTCGACGATAAATCCAAATTCTGACAAGCTTCTTTTCCTTTTTAAACGTCGATTTTGATTCCTTTCTCACCCAATCTAAAATCTATGTTTTATTTTTCTTAAAAATAACTTTTCCCGTTCTTTTCTATATATTTTGTATAAAACAATTAATGCTGAATGAACTTCTATAATGAAAGAAACCAGATAAAACATAAAATCCAAATACAAAGAAGAAGTTGATTACGAAAAAAAGAAGGAATCATGGGAAGAGAGAGTGAAAAAAATTTAAAAAAATTAATTTAATTAAAGAAAACTTATCTTGTACATTGCCTTGGAATTTTTTAGGTCCCACAACCGAGTTAAAGCTGTTAGATATGTCTGCTAGGATATATTAAAATTTAAAAAAAAAAAAACTCATCAAAATCTGGGCTTTGTTGTCGAAAACTGGGTTCAAATGTGTTTCTCGACCAGTTCTTGAATTTTTTGTCACTAGAATTTTTAGGTGAAGAACAAAAACATATGAATATGTTTATAAAGGAAATAATATTTAATCATTTTTAGATTTTTTTAATTAAAATTTGTCACGTGTCACAAAATGATTGGCTAAGGGAATTTTTTTAACAACAAAAGTAATCTGGGTAAGTGGTATAGTTTAGGTATCACTTGTAACAACAAAAAAGTTTAAGTATCAACTTGGGAAAATAAGTATAGCTTAGTTATCATTTTGTGATTTAAATATTTATATTTTATATAAATTTCTTTTACATGGTAATAATATTTTCATCATTAAATAAATGAATTAATATCCGATTAACTTACAAGACAACTGATTATCTCTCAAGGGAAATTCTGATCTCTTAAACCTAAAACAACGAAAGCTTTAGTTTCTTACATAGGTCTATAAGTCTAAGTTAAAGGCTGGACCACTTTTTTCAAATCCACTTTAAAACCCCTCCCAAAATGAAAGATTTCACTGCTAGGCCCAAAATGCAGTGCTTCTCAGTCTTACTTTGGTTCTAATTATCCAAGAATTTGATATTTTCATTGTACTCAACAAAAATCAATTTAACTTCCTTTACAAAGATAAACAAGGGGTAGTTTCGTAATAAAAAATTAAAACTCTACTTGAATCAACTGAATTAAATTTCAAATTTCTCGAAACAAAATTTCAATATAAATTCATTTGAAAAAACAAACCTCAAAAGCTATAATGGAAAAATATAGATTCAAGGATAAAATAATTTGGCAAAGAGAAGCTCATTCCAAGTATCTTGAAGGCCAGGCAAACACCAATGAATACAATCCGCATAGCTACTCGGGTTAGCTAACTGCTCGGGAGTCAATGGATTCCATTGCTTCTTATAAATCGATGTGTGTGCATCTTTGCGATAATTTGAGAGTTGAGTGATGTTAAGGAATGTAATGGGATACTTTGATTTACTAAACACTTCCCCAATCACCTTCATTACACTTTTTCTACTATCTGAACCCCAATAATTCGGATCTTCAATCATTGTTGTTTGATTATAACAGTTCTCACCTGGTTCACCTCCCCAATCTATACCCCTGTCAAAAGAACAAAAGAACGATCCAACACAAATTAATTTAACAGAGAAAATTCGATAATCGAAACTTTAAATTATATACTCACTTTGCATGAGTAGGGGACATGCTAGTGAAAAAAACCCTAGTCTTCTTGCGATCCATATTTTTTCTCGCCCATCTCAACATGCTTCTCATTCCCATTCCATAGGCTTCCTCAGTTGAAACCTTTATTATTTCTTTATTCTCATCCTCAAACGATCCTTTCCTGCTCAAAAATGTATAATAAATATTTTTATTCGAAACATTTCTGATATTATATTTTTAATTTTTTTAAAATATATTAAAAATTAAATACATCCATATCGGACACCTACAAGACTTTCATCTCCAGACCAGTCATCCACCACAAATAGGTATTGAAAACCAAGATATCAACCCCTTTCCAATTCTTGCCATGCTTATTGATCGAACCTTTCCTCACTATTCTATCCGATATCCTATGAACAATCGCATTATCTGAGTTCGATTCAAGGAGAAAAGGAGCCCAGTAGAACTCAATGCTCGTATTATAATCCTTAAAAAAGAAAAAAATAATATTTGAACATCAATGGAGATTTTAACATAAAAAAATACTGGTCATAAATTAAATTAAATTACGTACCCTGGCTTTGAAAACTGTGAGGGAACCATTTTTATGAGTTTTCATGGATTTTTGGTCATCAGGGATGAGTTTATGAAGAAGACATATCATCGATACAAATTGACCACGGTTCAATGAGTCACCAACAAACATCATTCTCTTCCCTCTTAGTGTTTCCAACATCAATGTCGCATTGAAGCTGTTCATTCCATAATTATTATTCTCGCTCGGAAGTAAAAGTATCATGGAAGTCTTTATATTAAAAGTTAAATTATATTTTGTCTATTATATTCAAAAAATAAATAAATTAATTTCTATATGTTAGATCAAAAAAGTAAATGGATCATTTGTATTTAAAATTTCTTTCATTTCTACTATAAAAACAGACGTGGTTGACGAGCGCCACGTGTGTATCATCCTAACATATAAGGTCAATTTTTAATAGAATAATTCATTTGCTATTTGATTTAACATATAAGAATTAATTTATCTATTTTTTTAGTAAGAAATACAATATTAAATTTGATTGTTAGTGGAAAGGTCTTTTATAATACTTTTACAATATATTATATAAAATAAAATATTAAAATATGAATAATTTGTTTTTACCTAGGAAGATCGCATCCATGAGGTTGCCATCGCCATTTCTGATAGTCTTTATCAGGTCTTCCATGTTCTTGACATGTCAACTGGGGTTGAATGTACGGACACTCCGATTCTTCATAGAGAGGCCGAGTTAACTCGTCCCTCACCCACCTCCCACTGAATATATCACATCCTTCTTCGCCCTTCCCTATAGCGAATGCCAACTTCCCTCTTCTTTTCACTAACCCCAACAACCCCAATTCCCAAGTCAAATCCAAACAACATAAAAATAAAAAACAAAGCTTGACTCGTTTGACTGAGCTGAGTTAACTCACCAGGTTTAGACATGGCTCGGCCTGGAATTGGTTCAAGTTGTCCAAGAATGCACATGAAATCTTCTCCATAAAGAATAGAAACGAAAACAATGAAAGCTAACAACGTAAAGAGGTAAGGAGAGAGTCGAGCTTTTCTAAGAACAGCAGAGGAGGAAGACGACAATGGTGGTTTCATATCTTTGTTTCTTTAAAATTAAACCCAACAATCTGTACTTTTTTTTTTACCTTAAATTTGTGTGGGAATTCTAATTGTTTACAAGGGTTTAGGAATGTTGAGATTGGATTCATGAATCAATATATAGAGAGAACTATGCAAAGGTTTACTTCCACTACTGTTTCAACAATTTAATAGTTTCATGTGTTCTCATTCTGAAATTTTAATTTTATCATTCAAATTCGTATATTTATAATACTAATAATTTTATTTAAACAGAAATTCGATATAAACCCCAAAAAAAAATATAATAAATATAATTAATATTCAATATTCAATTATGTGTAGCTGATATTATTAGCATTTATATATATATATATATATAATTTATTTATTATTTTTGGTTACATTAAGTGTTGTGTTGTTGAATAATGATGCATAATTTGCAGCTAGAAAATGATTGGTTAGCCCCTACATTAATCAAACTATATGATTTGTCTTAATAAGTTCATCATAGATATTGAGGGGAAAATAGATTATTTTTCTTAATTTATTTTTTCATTAATTACTTACAAATGACAATATGTTTTGTAGATCTACTCAAGTGATAGATTTTTTCTCTTAAAGAAAATAAAAAAGAGTAGTAGTGGGCAGTAAATGGTGTGCAATGGAGAAGCTATAATTTTCCCTTGGCTTTTAAGCTAAGGATTGTCCCTAAATTGTAAAAGATGCCATATCATTATCCTACTTTAGTGACATGGATATGGAATTTCTGTCTTCATAATTATATTTAAAATTTTAGATAAATAAATAATTTTTGAAATATTTAAACATATATATATGTCATGTTATTTTTAATGTTCTATATTTAAATTAACTTTTGCTATTGTATTTAATATTAAAAGAAAAAAAATAAAGGTGATTTAATAAACTAAGGTTGCTTTGTTTTAAGAAATTTAGCATTTTAGGTGAGGATTTGGTGACATTTTACATTATGTTTTGTTGACTTTTTTATATGCTTTTACTATAATGTCTAATCTTTAACAATAAAGCAGCAGTTAGCTGTTTTGTTGTACACCTTGGATGATGCAATGCATCACCTAAATCATTTTCATATATTTTTGTTTATATTAGATTTTCTATTGAATTTTAGTTCGGTTGTGTCGAAACTATTTTTTTGAAAAATGGGAATCGACTGTGTTTGAAAACGAAAATTACAACGGGAGTCGCCACCGATCCTTATTAGGTGTGATCGAATCACCTTTGTTTTAATAAAACAATTTTAGTTTACAAAAACGACATTTTTGGTCTACGAAACTCGAGAGGACGGGTTCGGGAGTCGGTTACGTGCGAGGAAGGATTAGCACCCTCGTCACGCCCAAAATTGGTACCAAATTGATTAGTTAGTGTCTTAATGTCAAAATTTGAAAATTGGCAATAGATTTAAAATACGATCTTTTTTATTAACGTTAATTTTAAAAAGTTCGAATTAAATCAAAGTGATTGCTAAAGATTTCCTCGTCTCGAGATATCGAAGTGTCACATCCCGTAAGTTAGGACATGATACCATGAACTCCCGAGCGCAAGTTATCTTTAATTTTAATTGGAATTTCGTGTATTTTAAAACTCAAAAGAATATTTAGCAATTTAGGACCAATGAAAAAATCGAAACCCCCTAAGTTAGGGCACGGTTCCTCGATGTTCCAAAACGCGAAACATTGCCTTGTTTTAAAATTTCGTTTTGAAATATAGCGAGTATGATATTTAACGATGCGCAATATTTGTTCGAATTAAAACGAAATAATTTATTGGATAAATATAATGAGGCTTGATTCATGTGGCAATGATATGAAATAGGAGTGTAGTAGATGTGCATAGAATAATAATGCATGGATACAATATTATACGAATGAATAACAATAATGCAAAAATATGAAGTAAACGAATTAAACTACACAATGGCAATAATCACACAACATACATTATTTAAATACTAATCATTAATAACCAAAGACAAATGAATTAAATTTTAAAAAAAAATTATAACGCGAATTAAAATGAATAAAACGTAAAACAAATTTTAAAATGATAAGAAATGAATTTAAAATAAATAGTGAAAAAAAGAAATTTAATTAACAATGTACAAAACAATTTAAAAATAGAATATATGTATAAACAATTTTAGAATAGGTAATATAGGCAAAAGTTTGAAATAAATAATATACGGGAAAAGATTAAAATGAATAATATGTAAAATAATTTAAGATAATTTATATATGAATGAGTTTAAAACAAATGTTATGTAAAAAGAAACTTAAAATAAGTAATATACAAGACATCTAAGAATTAACTAGTATATATATAAAAAAAGATATAACGATTTGAAATTGATAATATATGTCGAAACCATTTTTTTGAAAATGGGAATCGACTTAGGTTTTGAAAATGGAAACGAAAATTGGGAGTCGCCACCAATCCCTTTTTTGTTTAGGTGTGATCGGGCCACCAAGAAGTTGGGTCATTTTAATAAAACATTTTAATTTACTAAAACGACATTTTTGGTCTACGAAACTTGAGAGAACAGGTTTGGGAGTCGGTTACGTGCGAAGAAGGATTAGCACCCTCGACACGCCCAAAAATTGGTACTGAATTGATCATTTAGTGTCTTAATGTCGAAAATTGAAAATCGGGAATGAATTTGAAATACGACCCTTTTTATTAACATCGATTAAAAAATGCTTGAATTAGCTCAAAATGATCGCTAAGGATTTTCTTGTCTCGAGATATCGGGGTATCACATCCCGTAAGTTAGGACACAATACCATGAAATCCCAAGCGCAAGCTTGTCTTTAATTATATTGAAATTTCATGTATTTAAAAGAAAATCGAAAGGATATTTGGCTATTTAGGATCATCGAGAAAATCGAAACCCCGTAAGTTAGGGTACAATTTCTTGAACTCCCGAAACGCGAAATATTGCCTTATTTTGAATAAAAAGAATGCAACATTTAACAATGCGCGTTTATTGTGTTTGGAATAAAACGGTCCATATTTGGATAAATACAATTAAGGTTAATGAATGTCAACAACATGAATATATTAACAAATAATTTTTAGAGCACATAAAAGACATGTCCACATAATATACTATTTTAAGAGATCAACATTAATAATCCCAAAAGAATGAAATGAAATAATATATGAAAATTTTTGAAGTGAATAGAACTATTTAAAATAAATAACAAATGAAACAATCATAAATCAAGAATATAAGAAGGGGGTTTCAAATGGACAATATACATGGATAAAATAATATACAAATGAATGGCAATAATATAAGAGATACAAATCTATAAATCGGAATACACTCAATATCAATAATCTCAGAATAGGCTCTATTCAAATACCAACGTCTATAATTTAATATTAATGAAAGATGATTTAAAAAATAATGCGAATAAAAATGTATCAAGCTTTTAAATAAATATGAATAATGTAAAAAATGTAGAAGAAAAGGAATTTGAGATTGACAATATATAAAACATTTAAGGATAAATTATATGTATAAAAATTTTAAAGTAATTGATACATGTAAAAATTTGAAATAAATCATAAGAATAACAATAACAATAAATCATATGTAGAATAATAATATATATATATATATAAATTAATTTTTAAAACAAGTATTACGCAAGTAAAGAATTAAGGTAAGTTATATACGAAACAATATATATATATCTAAATAAATAATATACATAAATTAAATTAAAAAACAGTTTAATGTAAATAATATATAAAAATAATAATGTATAAGGGTATTCAAAATAAACGTCATATAAACTTTAAAACAAAGAAATATAAGAGAATTCTAAAGTAAATCAACTATATAATAAAGCAATTAAAAATATACAAATGAAAGTTTAAAAATAACGAACTAAACTAATGTAAAATCAATGAAATAGTTCAAAATAATATGTTAAAATCTTTTTTAAAGAATAAAAGAATTACATAAAAAAAAAACTCAATTGAGACAAAATCAAAATCAAGAGGATAATTTATAAACAAATCAAATTATTAAGACAGAGTCAAGGACCAGAATAAAAATACGCACAAACAAACGAGGATTAAAAATGTAAATAACCCAAATCACCAAAACGCTATGCTTCAACGCGGACTAAAATGCGATTGACATGAAATTCCCAGGAAAATGTTAAAAAATAAAAAGGGATAAACAAGGCCTAAATAAACAGCAGCGCAAATGAGGAGTATTGACCGCGCAAATTACCCATTTTATGAGGGAATGCGCAGACCCTTACTCCTTTACCCAAACAGCACTGTTTCCTTATATTTAAAAATGCCAATCAATTTTGTTTGTCAAAACCATTTGCATTAAATCTGATAAAATTTAAAAAGGGTTTTCAACCTTTCCTCTGCTAGGGCTTCCTTCTAATCCCTTTTTGGTTTTCTTTCAACTGAACACAAAGACCAAACCTTAGCTGCCGCTTTTGGTTGCTCATGGGTATCACCGGCGTTCACGCCTCCACCTTTGCTGTGGCTCACGACCCAAGTCACGTAAAAACAAGAGGAGACCCATTCACCCCCTTTGGTCCGATATCCAAGCCGGAGAATGGCCTCCGACGATCGAAACCGCAGGTAAATGTCTTTGGAATCTCTCTTTTATTTGTTTTAACAAAGAAGTACCTTCAAAGCAAGAAGAAAAAGAATATAAATAGTAAATCACCTTCAATCTTTGAGTGTTTTCTCTATTTTCTTTGTATTCGGAAAGTTTCGATTTTACTTGAATCTCTTCTATTTGATTGATATTCTCTCTTTTTGTTTTGAAAAAAATCCCCCTTTTACGTATTCATGCAATAGATTCAAAAAAAGAAAAAAGAAAAATAAAGGCAGCAAGTAAAAAAATCCTTTGAAAAGCTTTGTATCTCTCTTTTTTTTTAGTATTGATTGTGTGTCCCCTTTTACATTTTTATTCTTTGGCTATATAGCCGAATACACGTGATTTTCCTGCTACTGTTCTCTTTTTCCTTTTGTTACTGTTATTTGCTTCTCTGATTTCTTCTTGTTTGTTGCTCTCTTTGCCATGTTTGCAGGTTACGTGAGGAGTCAACGAAGAAGAAAATTTCCTCTTTGGTGTAAGGTCACAGATGGACCTTGGGACGAGGGGCGGGTTAGGCGCCCGAGGATGAGCAGCGCACATGGGTAGAGGCAGCTGAAAGTGCTAGCATAGGAACCCTAGGGTTTCTTCTTTTTCTGATAAATTTGGGCTTTTGGGTTTTAATTTTTGGGTTAGGTTTAGTTGGGCTTTGGATTGTAAATGGACTAAAATGCTATATTGGGTCTAGGTCGGGCAAAATAGGCCTGTTACAATATATATATAATTTTAAAATAAATAATAAAACAATTTAAAATGAAAAATGCATAAAGCGAATTTAAAGTAAATAATGTAAAAGAATTTTAAAATCTATATTGCACAAAGAAAATAAAAGAAATACATATGAATAATTTTAAAATAGATAATGTATATATAAATAAAAGTGTAAAATAAATAATATGGAATAAGTAGAATGGGTTTAAAATAAGGTATATAAAATAATTTTAAACTAAATAATATATAAGTTAATTTAAAAGTAACAATAAGAAGTTTAAAATATATAATTCGTAAAAGAATTAAAAATAGACAATATAAATATACTTTGTAATAATAACAGTATAAAGATAATAAAAAGAGAGTTATTTGAAATACATAATATACAATAACTTAAAGGTAAACAATATAAAATAATTTGAAGTAAATATAACAAAGCAGTTTTAAAAGAGTGATAAATATGAAAACTTGAAATAAATGGATATGTATAATGGGTAAGGAGTATAAATAAACAATACATGTAAAATAGATTAGGATAAAATATACACATAAAGCAAAATAAAATAGATAATAAACATTTGAATAAACAACATATTAAAATAAGTTAAAGTAGATGTAAAATAAATAACCTATAAGATATTTAAAAACCATATAATAAAACATTTAAAAAAAAAGGATTAGTAAATGATTTAAATAAATTTAGGACGTGATTGAAAACAAATCAAAATTTGAGGTATAGATCATAGATAACATAAAGCTGCTAGGGACCTTAATAAAACACGCCTAAATTTTTGAGGGCGAAATGGGACAATATCCCAAGCCCAAACGTGCACTTTAAGCCCCACAGAACAGAGGACCGATTTAAAAACAAGCAATATTTGATGGCCAAATTAAGAGAAAAAGAGAAGATAAAATAGGGCTTGATCGAAGGACGCTAAAAGATGGAGGGACCTTATGTGCAGATATCCCAGTAATTGAGGATGCACAGATCCACATCCCACCAAACGCGTCCTTTTTTCATTTGTTTTTTTTTAAAAAAAAACAAAACCCCCTTTTACTTCACTTTAGCAATTTTTTTAACAAAATCAACAGCTCCCCTCTTTTTCTTTCTATTTCTCTTCTAGGGTTCATAAAACCCATCATTGCACGGCGCTGGACTGCTATGGCTCCACCCTGGGCGGTGGTCGGAGCCACGCAAAGGTTAGATTTTTAGTCCCTTTTAAGGTGAATTTGAAGGCAATCCTTTTTGGCTCGAAAAAACAAAGAAAAAAAAACTCTCTCCACCCTTTAATAGTCCGATCTTCAACGCCGGAGAAGGACTTCCGACGACGAAACTGCCGGATGGCTCAGGTAAGGCTTTCTCCTTTTATATTATTTTGTTTAAAATCGATTCATGGTAAAATAAAAAGATAAAAAAGATAAAGATAAGAACGAAAAGGAAATAAAGAATCAACCTCTTTTCTTTTTCTTTGTTTTTTGATTGCTTGTTGTGTGTAAAATATTCGTCAAAAAAATTACAAAGCACCGATCTTGGCTTTTAAAGCCAACCTACAAACTGTTCATTTCCTTTTTTTTCTGCTATTTACTCCTTTGTTACTTTGTATTAATGTCTCTGCAGGTGTCAGAGGCGTGGAGGAGATGGCGGTTGGCTCGCGAGGAGGCGAGGCGGCGTGCGTGGTGGCCAATGGTTGGCCAAAGGTTCGGCAGTAGCATTCTTGGGGACTGGCTGCTGCTTTTTTTTTCTCTGTGATGGGCTAGGGTTTCATTTAGTTGTTAGGTTAGGTAACTTGGGTTTGGTATTGGGCCATTTGTTATTTATGTTTTGGGTTTTATTTTTGCTTTATTGAATTGAGATTTTTTTTTGGGGGCCAAAATTGGCTATTACAGGTTGGTATTGATATTATTATCAAATACAAAAAGGTATAGGTTCGAGCACGCTGAAACTTATTTGTCCTTTTATTTAAGGGTGGGAAGAGTTATGGATAGTTTTAGGCATGGTATAAAAAAATAATAAATAAATTAAGATTAAAAATATGATGTGATAGAATTAAAATACGAGACACCATCCAATGTGCAGGTGAATCACTTTAAAATATAATTAACAAATTAAGCAATAAAATATATTTCTCTGCATATAATGTTAAATTATATAAATAATTCTTGAAAAGTATCAAATTATGTCAAAAATTAAATTGAGATATAAAATCTCAAATTTAAGCGTAATATAGGGACTAAAACTAAAAATTGATTATCGTTATATGATCTAAAAAGAAAAATGAAAAAGATCAAAACTGAAATTAAACAAATTTGAGTGTAGTATAGAGACTGAAACAGAAATTTAACCATTATTATATAAAGTAAGAAAAGTAAAAGGATCATAATTGCAATTGAACCATTATACCATAATCATATTTTAAAAAAACAAAACAAGTTGGATGATTTTATGCATACTACACCTCACCTGTCTATAAAATTATCACTATATTTTTCAATTTATTTATACTTTTTCTTATATATATAATTTTGGGCCGAGTTTAATTTTTTAAAAAGAAAATTATATTCATAATTAAATTATGATCTTATTATTTTTTAAAAATGAAGAAAAATGTGAACGAAACGATTGAAGGCCCCAAGACCAGATGATTAGCCTACCATTTTTTTCAAGCTATTTGAGACTCCCAGATTCATGAAGATGCTTAAAGAAAAATTGACAGTCATGTCAACAAATCTCTTGGTAAGTACCTGGGATTCAATATGAAGCATATTTCTTCTAAAAGCTCATTTTTTTTCAATCTACCATTAATAAGCTGAATACCAAGCTCTAAGGATGGAAGTCCAAATTGCTTTCTCCTGGTTGTAGGTTGACTATGATTTTCTCCATACTCTGAAATCTACCGGTCTTCAAATGATCCTACTTTAAAGCCCTTGAAAAGGTTTAATGAGAAATGTCTAGTGGAAACAAAATGAAGGGGAGAGAAAGGTTCACTTTGTATTTGGGATTACTCCTAAATGGAAAGGAGAACTTGACATTTAAAAATCGAAGGATTTTAATTAGGTTCTTTGAGCAAGACAGGCTTGGAGAATAGTTAATAATGAAGATCCTTTAAAAGAAACACTTTCGTAAAAAAATACTACAGAAATTATGCCTTCCTCAAGGTTAAAAGTAAGCCAACTGACATCTGGATGTGGAAAAGCTTACTGCATGGTAGAGATCTTCTAGTAAAGGGATTAGATTGGCAAATTGGAGATGGCAGTAAACTTCCTTTTTTTTAAATGATAACATCATTCATGAGTTCAAGGTTTCAGGTGGTGGTAATGCCATTGCCAACTGTTTAAAAGTTAATGACTCAAGAGGGGGGCCATGGAAAATGAATGAAGTTTAACATACATTTAACTGAAGAATCTATGCAAGAGTTATTCAATAAAGGGTTCCCTATACTCGGAGGAGAGGATCAACTAATATGGAAACACAATCCTTTAGGATCCTTTTTTGTAAAGTCAAGACATGCTTCTATTGTCTTTGGAGATCATATTGACAATATGCCAGCAATAGACAAGAATGGAACAAATCAACTTGGAGGAGGCTTTGGTCACGGAAGGTACCTTATAAAATTGTTTTCTTTCTTTGGAATCTATGCACTAATAATCTGCCTTGTACGAAGGAATTTGCTAAATGAAAAGTTATTCATTTGATCTCATTTGTATATAGAAAAAAAAAGGGTGAGTAGAATTTTAGCACTTATTCTTTTTTTTTTTTTAGAGTTTATTTTTAAAAGTGTATGTAACGGCTCAATTTTGTTCTGCCTAAACAAAAACCAAAAAATAAATAAACCAAATAAAAACTAAAAATAAAAAGTCCAAGTCCATTTACAAAAAATGGCCCAAATACAAAAAAGAACCCTAAGACCCACAACTTAAACTTTTTCAGAAAATTAAAAAAACCCTAGCCCTTTCTCGCCGCGCCCCACCACATCGTCGTGCTCACCACCCGAGGCATGACACACCCCCTGCCACCATTGCACTAAAATGGTAAGGCACGACTCCCATCATCATCGTTGACCGCCATGGATACCTGTAAAGAGAAAACAAAAGAGGACAGAGAGCAAAAACAATGGAAATGGCAAAAACAGTAAAAAAACAATACAAAAAATAAATAGTATGTAATATATGGCTATAAAGGCCATAACAACAGGCTGTATTCACACACACAAAGCAATCGAATAAAATTAAAAAAAAAGAACAACAAGTTAAAAAAAAAGGTAGTTACTTTTTTTATTTCGAAATATATAAAAAAAAAAAGAAAAACAAAAGGCTAGATTTTTTACCTATTTCATTGCACCACCGCCATGGGTGGTCCACGTCGGCTTGTAAGGCCGCCAAATCCCTGGGGATTTGTCTAAGGCCATGTCAAAAAGGGAGAGAAAACGAAAAGATTTTTTATTTTTTGTCAAGTTCGATCGGGTTTTGGGGGATTTCAGTATCAGATCTGTGTTCTACATACGAAGGGCTTCAAAAGGGGAAGTTTTGGGGAACTTTGGCCATCGAAGGCAACGGTCTCCGTCGCCGATAACCGGCGGCCATGGCAGAGACCCACCGTCCCATGGCTGATTGGAAAAGGGTTGTTTGAGAGAAAGAAAAGGGTGAGAAAGGGATTTTTTTTTTTTGAAATGCGGGTAAAATGATTTTTTAATTTTTTTTTACTTATATAGGGTCATGATACGACGATGTTTTGTGCTTAACCTTCAGACACCCAAAACGACGTTGTTTTGACACGACCCAAGACCCGACTCAAATACTAGTAGGATCCGCGTGTATTCGTGACAAGGGTCTAATTGCGGCCCTAGTTCTTCCGCTTTTTAAACACTTTTCAATACAGTGCTATTTTTGTCTTTTTTTTTTTTTTAAATTTATATCGTTTAATTCTGAATTTTTTTTATTTTGGTCCCTTTGGGAAACAGTGTGCATAATGAGGTTGGAAATATTTTTCCATTCAGCCCCTATTCTTTTTCACGTGTTATATTTTAGTCTTTTATTTTGCTTTATTCATTTATTTTATATAATTCATTAGTTAAATTTCAATTTAATCAACCATTTATTTAATCTTACATCTTTAATTGCTTTTTTTTTTTAGCATTTAAATTTTACGTTGTTTATATATATATATATATTTTTTTGCATTTTTAGATGGTTATTACATTTCTTATTTATTTATTTATTTTGGTATTATGATAGTGATATGACTATTGTCATTAGTATTATGAATTGATATTCTTATTATTATAATTACATTATTATTATTATACTTATTTATTTATTATTTATCATTCTAATATAGATGTTGTACTTATATGGCTATTTTATATTATTTCGCTATCACTATATCATGTATTATGTTTAAATATATTTGTCCGTTTTTATACTGTAGTAGGCCAATTTTGGCCCACTAATACCAAACCCATTTACAATTAAACCCCAACATAACCCACAACCCAAACCTAAACTACCAGCCCAAATTAAACAAACCCGACCCGCCCCAGCCAGGATCCGCGTGTTTTTTTAGCGGAAGGGCAAATTGCGCGTTTGGCCCTTCCGCATTTTTTAACGTTTGCAATCAAGGTTTTTTATTTACAAATTGGCCCAGAGTTTTGCCCGTTCATCAATTTAGTCCCTCCGTGCTGCGCAGCGTTTTGGTAGTTAGGATTATTTGCGATTCTGGTCCCTCCAGGTTGCGCGCGCCTCACATTTTGATCCCTCCTCTTTATTTTCTTTTTAAATTGACCCCATAACTTCGCTTTTATTTTAATTTTAGTCCTTTTTCGTTTCTTTTGTTATTTTCATTAAATATCATTATTATTTTTGAACTATTATTATTATTATTATTATTATTATTATTAATTCGTGCTTTGTTATATGTTTATATATTTATAAATACGTGTACATATTTAATGTATTTGTGTATACCTAAGTAATGTTATTGCTAGTTTTTTCATGTATATATTATCTAAAGGTTTTAGTATTATATATATTCTTCGTATATTATATGTATGTTTTTTTAATACCATACTTTATATGTATCATGTTTTTAATGTTATATTATTATATTATATTATATTATATATATATTGTATTATATTCATATTTTTATATATATTACAATGTATATTTTTCGATAGTATTAGTTATGTGTATTGCTTATATATTTCCATGTACGATCTTAAATATTATGTTTTCAAATGCATATACTTACTATTATTATATTATATATATTCACTGCTTTTTATTTCATGTTTAATTCTTATTACGTTTAATATCGCGTATTGTCATTGTCTGTAATATTAGTGTTGTATGAATTATATGCCTTAATGTATTTCCGACTATCATCTTTCGTTTCTTGCCCATTTTTATATATTTCCCCGTTGTTCATTATTTTAAAATATTTATTCGTACTTTATTAATTTCAATACATAAGGCAATATATCGATTTAATGCCATGTCGTTGATTTCATCGCTATGTTGGGTGAACGTCAATCGACTCGTGTTAAGACGGTATATCCTACTAAAAAAGAAACTAAAATTTCTCGTATTCTTTTAATCTGATCACGACTAAATTTTGCATTGAACTCTTATTTTTGAAAATTAAAACAACACGTGTTTATGAGATACCAATTTTGGGCGTCGCGAGGGTGCTAATACCTTCCTCGCGCGTAACCGACTCCCGAACCTTAACTTTTCTCGGGTTTTTGACGTAGACCTTAACTCGGCCTTTTTCTCGCTTTTAAAGAAAATAAATCTAATGGGTGACCGATCACACCTAGAAAAAAGGATCGGTGGCGACTCCCTTTCTATTTCAAAATCGAACTTTAGTTTTCAAACTTTTTCACTAGATCGCCACAATTAGCGACCGAAAGCACAAATTTTACGTCGCTACTGCTGGCGACTCCGCTGGGGACCTCGGTGCGAGTCGAGTCAAATTAAACATGTTTTGTCAAAGTTTTCAAATTTCCTTGTTCAAAGTAAATATTTGGTCGTGATCTGAAAATCTCACTTTCAAAATTTATGCATTTGTATCGTGTTGTAAATATTTTTCTAACTCGTTTTTGTCCTTTTGTTTTTCAGCTTTAAATTTTTATGGTTACTTTAGGTTTAGTTTTTAAATAAAACGTAAAGGTTATGAGTTTTTCCCCACACACCGTGCACTTGCATTTTTGCATAACATGAGCTCTCTACCCGGGCTCCGCCCGTTTAAGTGAAAGTAAACGCTACGCCGTGAGTTAACTCGCCCTCCGCACAAAGCTAGTGAATACTT
Organism: Gossypium anomalum; assembly: GCA_025698475.1. NCBI lineage: Eukaryota > Viridiplantae > Streptophyta > Magnoliopsida > Malvales > Malvaceae > Gossypium > Gossypium anomalum. The sequence continues at coordinate 90,055,209 of CM046961.1, forward strand.
TCGGGTTACATATGACTTATGCTTTCGTGAGTTAACTTGTCCCTCCGCATAGGCATAAGTAAATGTAATCCCTCGAATTGAACTCGTGAGCTTGTGATGAGCTACGACCGAGGCTTCGTACTAGTCTTAGTAGACGATGGTACGAACGATTCGAGTACCTGTCTAGAACCAAAACCGCATGTAATGAACCATACGAGCCATCCGACTAGAGCCATGCCTAGCCTTTGTCCGTTTACTAGTCACTGAAATAAGTACACAGGAAAGACACATCTTACCTTCTATTTCTTTGACATTTACGCTTTCTACGCAAGGGAATCGAGTCCATTGGACCAAGTAGCTTAATTTGTTAGATTTTCCACAGTTTTCTCTCTGTCCATATGTGTTGTGCTAACCAGGGTTGTTTGTCTGTATTTCTATTTTTTATCATGCATCAAAGGCATCTTGTTAGGAAGGTGTTGATTAGAGATTAGTTGCCAAAAATGGGTTTCTGATGGAGGAGTCAATTACACGAGTGACCGAAACGTTGTGTAATAGACTTTTTTGATTAAAAAAATGCTTAAATAGGGGCTATCTTGAAATTAACACCAAATTTTTACATATTCATTCATGACTGACATTTATTTGACATTTATTCATTCATCCATTGCATGCACATCATTCACTGAGGCTGAAACCGTATGATCTACAGTTGTGACGCTACGAGTTTGGAATCACGTCATTTGTATAAGACGCGGCTAAGAGCTAGAACTATGGAGGCCGAATTCAATGAGAGAATTGAAAGAATAGAAAAGGCCCAAAAAGAATTGCAAGAACGGTTGGCTAAATCACAGCAGGAAACAAGAGATCTGATGGTAAGATCTCGGGAGGAATCACTCGAGCAAAGGGATCAGATGGCCAAAATGATAGAGATGATGTCAGCCTTAGTTAAAGGGAAGGGACTTATGCAGAGTTCTGACGTTATAGAGCCTCAATCGAGAGTTAATCATGATCAGGATCCGTTTTATCCCTCAAGATTCACCCCACCTCACGTTCATGTAACACAAAGATGATGTCCTCAAAGGGAACCTGAAGGCCTGGAGCAACGACCTGTACCACATACTCATCCAGGGCAAGGTATATCTGTATCAAACCCCGGAGTTAATCCTGTTGATCCCAATATTCCAGATTTGGATGACCCAGTAGAGATAGCCAAGTCGAAATTAGACGATCGTGATGTTTGGGACAAGTATAGGAGTTTGGAAGAAAGGCTCAAGGCAATCGAAGGCACTAAAGTCTTCTCTGCATTAAGTGCCAAGGAGCTCAGTCTAGTGCCCGATCTGGTTCTACCTCCGAAGTTTAAGGTACCAGATTTTGAAAAATACGATGGAACGAGATGTCCAAGAACGCATCTTGTCATGTTTTATCGAAAAATGACGAGTCACGTGAATAAGGATAAGTTGCTAATACACTGTTTCCAAGACAGCTTGGTCGAATCGGCTCTTCGATGGTATAATCAACTTAGTAGAGAAAGGATCCGATCATGGAAAGACTTAGCATCAGCATTTTGTGAACAGTACAAGCATGTGTCTGACATGGTGCCTGATCGGTTGACTCTGCAGATGATGGAAAAGAAGCCGACAGAAACTTTTAGGCAATACGCGCAGAGATGGAGGGACATCTCGGCACAAGTAGAACCCCCTTTAACCAAAACTGAAATAGCGGTTCTTTTTATCAACACTTTGAAAGCGCCATTTTACGATAAGTTGGTAGGAAGTGCTGCGAAAGACTTTGCGAACATTGTGATATCCGGGGAACTCATAGAGAATGCCATCAAAAATGGAAGGATGGAAGGCCCCGAGAGCTCAAAAGGGCAACACCCATAAAGAAAAAAGAGCCAGAAACCCATGTGGTAGGAACAGGAAGCCACTATACTTTTAATTCGTACCCAACTCAACCACGACCTCGACATCACCCACCTCCGAATTTCACATACTGGGAGTGTTTTGAACAATGAGACAGTGGAAGAGATCTGTGTACTTTTAAAGCTGATCTAGAGTAATATTCAAAACATACTTATTGCCTTAAGACCTAGAGGTGATAAGTCTTCTTTTGAGAAATAGGTTTCAGTCCAAGATTTTTATTTCAATGAAATGCATCTTTTTGAGTAAATTTTCTTCTATTTATAGATTTTTTTATTATTTGGATTTTTATTCTTTTATTTTACATTCATGATCATCCTATACAAATAATCATCCTTAAAATCATTTATTCTCTGGAATTTGCCTTCATACCCATAGTAGGTCCCCAAATATCAATGTCACGAGCGACGCTGTTACTAACTCCCTTTGGAGCAAGATATGTGTCTAGAAGGATCTCTGGACTTTGAAGATGACAGAGATTGTGTCTATCTTACAATTCGTGAAGGATGACAGAATGAGACAAAAGATAGACCCTAACTTACAAAGGGTCAGCTGACATTGTGAGCTTAGGAAAGAGATAAACATCGAAACCTAGCCCACCGCAGAAATAAGGCAAGACTATTGAGTTATTTTTAAGAATTCAAGGATGTTTTCGCACGATCACATTAAGACGCACTTAGGAACATCTTGAAAGAGGTCCATAAGGGTGTCTAAGGAACACATGACAGTGGTTCTGCAATAGCCAGCCGATCAATGAGGATCGGATCTTCGTTGGTCCACCATGGGAAGGGAATGGCATTAGTTATGTCGCCAAGACTCACGTGCTTCTTTCATCTCTTCACAAACTTTTCAATACGTGGGGCATAGATGTTCTGGGATGAGCTCGTCAAAAGCTTCTAGTCGACATCATCGTCATGGCCGTCAATTGCTTCACTAAGAAGGTGAATGTAGCTTCGTATACCAATATTATAAAGTCGACAGTCATGAAAAGAAAAAGAAAAGTCAAAAATCAAAAATAAAAAAAATAAAAAAATAAAAAAATAAAAAAAGAGAGATCAAATGCTAGAAAGAATCATGTTTTAATGCGTAACTATACAATGTCATATCACAATGCAACAAAGGCTGCCAAAAGAAAATACAAAAATAAAGAAGAGTTATGGAAGGTGACCGAGACTTGTAAATATTGGCATAAGAAGCTACCTTTTACTCTTTTTGCTTATTAAAGTTGACTAGGACCTTCACTGGAGCATTAGAGGTGGTTCTGTCCATGGAAATTAAGATTCTTTTTCTCTAAGCTTTGAGAATTGGATGAAGTAAAATGCCTTCAGTAAACTTGACTACAGAAAAGGGTTTGAAAGACAAACGTGTATGATGCTGAGTTATGACGGGAATGGTTCACCCAAAGAAATTTCATAGTAGGAACTTGGTATTGCAGAAGATCCTTTCTATACAAAAGGATTTCAAAGGAAAATGAATGCTTAAAAACTTTATGAGGTAAAGGAGGCTTTCCTAAGAACACCGATCCAATCCTAAATTCTGGATTCACCCGTAAATACTTGAAAAGGAGAGGTCAAAGTGAAAACCCGCAAAGGGCGCTTTGTGACCTTCATTCATTCAAAAAAAAAAAAGCAAAAAAAGAGAAAGAAAGAAAAAGAAAGAAAAGAAAATGGAGAGGTCAAGGTGAAAACCCGTAAAGGGCATCTTGAGACCAAAGGGGTTTTGAGTTGAAAACCTGAAAAAGGCGGCTCAAATCTTTTTCAAAGGTGGAGCATATGGTAGTCTTGCTATACTTGAATTGACAGTGAAGAAGTATGCTACGTCTTGGGGCATCGACAAAGTACTCTGAATCCCCTAAACACATGTTGAACTCAAAATGGTCTCAAAGGAGTTTGTACAGAGAAGCTCAGGCTGCGATATTTGGGGCATTTAGCTTTCCATTTTACCCATTTCTGAATTTATCTTTGATTATCTTATTCTTTTCAAAATGCGCTTCAAATAAACTCATATTTGCTCTCATTGTTTAGCTTGTTTGTTTCGAGTTATGCTCTTAGTTAATTTTCTTCTTGTCCATAAGTATAATCCTTTTCAAGCATTCGCATTGAAATAATTATTAATGGCCAAATCATACTTTCATAAAAGGAGTTTCGCGTATTACTCTGAAAGCTTCTAAATAGTACAGGAACCTGAAATCATTCGATTTGTTTAAGAGCTCACCAAGTGTAAGGGTTGGAAATATTTAGCTCAAATTGAGTTTATTTCCTCGGATTTTCTATCAAGAAATATCAGTCGAGGGGACAAGTTACAGATCATACACTCTTTGAGTTACAGTAGGATATAGATCCTATAGCCAAGAATTGCAGTGGAATGGTTTAAAGATAGTGCCAACCTTGTGTCCTCAAAATACAGTGGGCCCTGAAGTTACAGCGGAGTAAGCTGGTTAAGCAAAATGCGATTATTTCCTCGGATTGTAGGTCGAGATACCAGCCGAGCAATAGGATAGGGTACTATGTCAGTGATAGGACCCTGAGAGACAATGAGTGATGACACCTTAAGTTTTTCAAAACAAAAAAGAAGAAGAAGAAGAAGATATATTAGGATAAAGACCCGAAAGGGCGTCCTAATGAAGCAAATTTGAACCCAAGAAGTAAATTGATTCAAGCGGTGAGTTAAACAACAAGACTACAGTATTTGTAGCATTTTCAGTAGTCCGAAACTTTCTACGCAAGAAGCCATGCTCGAAAAGATTCTTGATTAAGAAATATGGAAGAGTTCATGCGTTGAACATCTAAAGCATTTTGAAATGACGTACTCTAAACAAAACAAATGTTAAGTATTACCTGGATGGAAATTTGATAAGCACAAGAGCCTCAAAGCAAAGACAAAGTTCAACCAGGGGCAAAAGAGTAATATCTGAGAAACGTCGATTACTCGTGAAGCTTAAAGACAGGTATAAGGCCTGAAGAGAAAGTCAAGAATCAAAGCAATGAACGCAGATCCTCAACAATCGTGGCTAAATGGACATACGACAAACATGCTTAAGGAGCACTGCATAATCATGTAGGCATAAAAGCATTTAAGACAAACATGTACATATCATGATAACATCATACATGGCATATACAGGTACTCCAGCAGAGCAAGAAATCTTGAATGAGAGTCGCACTGAATCAAAGGAAAAGACACCTGAGTTCTACCAAAGGACAGGTTTTGGTATTTTGATGTTTTTAATTCATGCTTTTCAAGGAAAATCAACTCATATTGCGAGAGGTGAGTTGAGCCTCAAGACACGTTGAGGTATTTTTAATTTCTGTTTTATAAAAATCAACTCATATTGCGAGAGGTGAGTTGAGCCTCAAGACACGTTGAGGTATTTTTAATTTCTGTTTTACAAAAATCAACTCATATTGCGAGAGGTGAGTTAAGCCTCAAGACACGTTGAGGAACTTTTAATCAACTCATATTGCGAGAGGTGAGTTGAGCCTCAAGACACGTTGAGGTATTTTTAATTTCTATTTTACAAAAATCAACTCATATTGCGAGAGGTGAGTTGAGCCTTAAGACACGTTGAGGAACTTTTAATCAACTCATATTGCGAGAGGTGAGTTGAGCCTCAGGACACGCTGAGGTATTTTCAATTTCTGTTTTCAGTTTATGTTTTTCAAAGAATCAACTCATATTGCGAGAGGTGAGTTGAGCCTTTTAATTTCTGTTTTTCCAAAAAATCAACTCATAATGCGAGAGGTGAGTTGAGCCTCGGGGCACGCTGAGGTATTTTTAATTTCTGCTTTTCAATTCCTGCTTTTCATAAAAATCAACTCATATTGCGAGAGGTGAGTTGAGCCTTAGGACACGCTGAGGTATTTTCAATTTCTGTTTTCAGTTTATATTTTTCAAAGAATCAACTCATATTGCGAGAGGTGAGTTGAGCCTTTTAATTTCTATTTTTCAAAAAAATCAACTCATATTGCGAGAGGTGAGTTGAGCCTCAGGACACGCTGAGGTATTTTCAATTTCTGTTTTCAGTTTATGTTTTTCAAAGAATCAACTCATATTGCGAGAGGGGAGTTGAGCCTTTTAATTTCTGTTTTTCAAAAAAATCAACTCATATTGCGAGAGGTGAGTTGAGCCTCAGGACACGCTAAGGTATTTCCAATTTCTGTTCTTTCAATTTATATTTTTCAAAAATCAACTCATATTGCGAGAGGTGAGTTGAGCCTCAGGTCACATGTCGAGGTATTTTCAAAATTTGCTTTCAAGTTTCAAAAACTAACTCATATTGCGAGAAATGAGTTGAGCTCAGGATCACATGCTGAGTAAAGAATAAAGATTGGAGCTGATGGAAGACACTAGACTTGGTCTCCCTGAAGCTGCAGTGGAGCAGGTCAAAGCTGCAAGTCTTGTCTCCTTGAAGTTGCAATGGAGTTGATCAAGGATATCAAATCTTGCCTTTCTGAAGTTACAGAAGAGAATATCACAAACCTCATCTCACTAAAACGATAGAAGAGGAGATCGAAGCTATAGATCTTATCTTTCTGAAGCTACAAGTGAAGCAGATCGAAGCCACAAAATCTCATACAATTGAAGTTACATTGGAGAAGATCGAAGCTGCAAGGCATATGTCAGAAGATACAGTGGATTGAACCAAAGCTACAAGATACAGTGGACTGGAAGGAGACTATCTGAACAAGAAGAGCACCAATGAAGTCAAGACTCAACAAGACCAGGCAAAATTGGCCTTTCATTATGTCTTTGCTCCATTCCCGTTACACGACAATGAGCAAAGAGGGGCAGCTGTAGTAGGCCAATTTTGGCCCACTAATACCAAACCCATTTACAATTAAACCCCAACATAACCCACAACCCAAACCTAAACTACCAGCCCAAATTAAACAAACCCGACCCGCCCACCAGATCCGCGTGTTTTTAGCGGAAGGGCAAATTGCGCGTTTGGCCCTTCCGCATTTTTTAACGTTTGCAATCAAGGTTTTTATTTACAAATTGGCCCGTAGTTTTGCCCGCTCATCAATTTAGTCCTCCGTGTCGCGCAGCGTTTTGGTAGTTAGGATTATTTGCGATTCTGGTCCCTCCAAAGTTGCGCGCGCCTCACATTTTGATCCCTCCTCTTTATTTTCTTTTTAAATTGACCCCATAACTTCGCTTTTATTTTAATTTTAGTCCTTTTTCGTTTCTTTTGTTATTTTCATTAAATATCATTATTATTTTTGAACTATTATTATTATTATTATTATTATTATTATTATTATTAATTAATTAGGTGCTTTGTTATATGTTTATATATTTATAAATACGTGTACATATTTAATGTATTTGTGTATACCTAAGTAATGTTATTGCTAGTTTTTTCATGTATATATTATCTAAAGGTTTTAGTATTATATATATTCTTCGTATATTATATGTATGTTTTTTTAATACCATACTTTATATGTATCATGTTTTTAATGTTATATTATTATATTATATTTTATATATATTGTATTATATTCATATTTTTATATATATTACAATGTATATTTTTCGATAGTATTAGTTATGTGTATTGCTTATATATTTCCATGTACGTATCTTAAATATTATGTTTTCGCATATACTTACTATTATTATATTATATATATTCATTCACTTTTTTATTTCATGTTTAATTCTTATTACGTTTAATATCGCGTATTGTCATTGTCTGTAATATTAGTGTTGTATGAATTATATGCCTTAATGTATTTCCGACTATCATCTTTCGTTTCTTGCCCATTTTTATATATTTCCCCGTTGTTCATTATTTTAAAATATTTATTCGTACTTTATTAATTTCAATACATAAGGCAATATATCGATTTAACGCCATGTCGTTGATTTCATCGCTATGTTGGGTGAACGTCAATCGACTCGTGTTAAGACGGTATATCCTTCTAAAAAAGAAACTAAAATTTCTCGTATTCTTTTAATCGGATCACGACTAAATTTTGCATTGAACTCTTATTTTTGAAAATTAAGACAACACGTGTTTATGAGATACCAATTTTGGGCGTCGCGAGGGTGCTAATACCTTCCTCGCGCATAACCGACTCCCGAACCTTAACTTTTCTCGAGTTTTTGACGTAGACCTTAACTCGGCCTTTTTCTCGCTTTTAAAGAAAATAAATCTAATAGGTGACCGATCACACCTAGAAAAAAGGATCGGTGGCGACTCCCTTTCTATTTCAAAATCGAACTTCAGTTTTCAAACTTTTTCACTAGATCGCCACAATTAGCGACCGAAAGCACAAATTTTATGTCGCTACATATACTATGCCCAAATAAGTTAAATACACATTGCTTTGAATGTTACATTCGTTTTTACTCGATACTTAAAAAAGGAAAATTTTAAAATCAAGGCAATGTTCTGTATTTAGAGATTCGAGAAGTTGTGCTCTAACTTACGGGGTTAGACTTTCTCTTTGAACCTAGACGATCGAACATCCTTTTTAAAACTAAAAACATATGAGATTTAAATAGTAATTAAATAATGAGCAATCTTATTTTCGAGAATTCGAGATGTCATGTCCTAACTTACGGGATATGACCTTTTCGTTTTGGTTACCTCGAGATAAGAAGGCCTTTTACATATGTTTTAATTTATTTAAGTAATTTTAATTAAAAATAACATTATGCAAAGACGGATCGTGTTTGAAATTTTCTTCAAATTTTTAATTCTCGACACTAAGACATCAATTAATCAACTAGGTACCAATTTTGGGCGTTACAAAGGGGCTAATCCTTCCTCATGCGTAACCGACTCTCGAATTCATTTCCCGAATTTTTGTAGACTAAAAATAATTTTAATAAATCTAACATTTTATTAAAACTTTGAGGTGATCCGATCACAAAAGGATTGGTGGTGACTCCATTTTCATTTTAAAATAAAAATTCTATTCAAAAGAGGTTTCAACAGTGTATTTTGTAAGTAATCAAGTGAGTCACTTGATTTTCTATCTAAATTTTTAGAGACGAAAGCTTAGAAAGGAGTGATCTAGATTTTAGGTGAAAAAGTAAGGTTGGTAATTTAGTTTAGTATTAATGCTTATAATCAATTAGTATACGATGTGTTAAGATAGTGGATTATTTCTATAGATGTAGAGAAACTGAAATACGTAAGCACATTAAAAGTTGATTGTTTTTGTCTTCACCAGAAGCAATTGGCATTGCTTTTATACACTACTTCTGACACTAATGACTTTGCTTGCAAATAATTAGTTCTTTCATCATGCTCTTTTGCAAAAGCCATATCGTTTAATGGTGACCTGGGTCTCAAGGTGGAAAACCTTAGTAATTGTGATGTAAGGGAGCTAATTCTTCAATATATCTTAGCTCCTGATAGAAGGGATGAACCTTTTCAAACTAAGGTTCTCCATATTGTCGAAACCAGTTTTTTTTAAAATGAGGTCGACTTGGATTTTGAAAATGAAAACGAAAAACGGGAGTCGCCACCAATCCTTTTTGATGAGGTGTGATCGGGTCACCTCGTAAAAGTCGTTGTTTTTAATAAATGATTTGATTTGTTTAAACAACGATTTTGGTCCGCGAAATTTAGAAAAACGGGTTCGAGTCGATTCGCATGCAGGAAGGATTAGCACCCTCGTAACGCCCAAAATTGGTACCTAGTTGATTAATTAGTATCTTAGTGTCGAAAATTAAAAACTTGAAAGACTTTAAAATATGATCCCTCTTTGTATTAAGGCTAAAAATGATTGAATGAATTAAAACGGATCTTAAGGACTCTCTCATCTCGAAGTAATAAAATATCACGCCCAGTAAGTTAGGACACGACATCTCGAACTTTGAGACTGAGCTTGCCTTTTATTTAAAATTAATGTATTTTAACTTCTTTTAGAAGGATATTCGGTTAGTTAGAGTGAACGAGAAAAATCAAAACCCAGTAAGTTAGGGCACGTTTCCTCGAATCTGAACACCGAATATTGCCTTTATTTGCGAAAAAAATCTTATTTCAAGGTAACAAAATGTCATACCCGGTAAGTTAGGGCACCACACCTCGTATCCCCGAAAATAAGTATTTCATTAAAACTCGTATTGCGATTTAAAAGAATATTCCGTTATTTAGGTAAAAATGAGAAGAAATCGAAACCCAGTAAGTTAGGGACGATTGTCTTGAATTACCAAATATGGAATATTACTTTTATGAAAGAATTATTTTAATGTATTGAGTAAAAATATAACATGATTTCTAGTAAACATAAAAGCAAATTATGGTGCTAATACATAATAATAAGTGCGACAGTATCAATAACAATGATATGAGCAATTATAAAAGATGAAATAATAGCAAAGCTTAGTAATATGTAAATGTAAACAAATGCATGAGGAAAATGAAACAATCAGATACATAAGTAAATAAATAAAAATAAATAAAACATGGCAAAATAAAAGTGACAATGATAACGAAAACGATAATAATAATAACTGTAGCGACGTAAAAATTTTTTTTAGCTTGGTCGCTAATTGTGGCGATTTAGTGAAAACTTGAAAACTGAAGTTTGATTTTGAAATAAAAAAGGGAGTCGCCACCGATCTTTTTCTGGGTGTGATCGGACACCTAAGAAATCGTCTTTTTTTGAAAAGAAAACTTATTCTTGAAAAAGTGAAGGCCAAATTTGGGGTCTACGTGAAAATCCAGAGAAAAATAGGGTTCGGGAGTCGGTTACGCGCGAGGAAGGTATTAGCACCCTTGCAACGCCCAAAATTGGTATCTTGTTAAACACGTGTTGTCTTGATTTTTAAAAATACGAGTTCAGTTGAACATTTAATCGTGATCCGATTAAAAAATGAGAATTTTTGGTTTTCAATTCTTTAGAAGGGTGTCCCGTTTTTAACACGAGCCGATATGATTCACCCAACATAGCAATGAAATCAACGACTTTGTGTTAAACCGATACGTTGCTTCATGTATTGAAATTCATTATAAAAACAAGAATAATATTTTCAAAATAATGCAAAGCGAATTGATAAAAATAAATAGATGACAGAGCTAGAAATATATTGAAGCAAATAACAAATATGACAATAATATTAAAAACAAAAAAACAATGCATGCAAGATTAAATGTAATTATAGTATCAAATATGAGAACACAATGACTATACATAAAAAATGACATTAAAAGTATGTACATAATATATACTTCTACATATATATATGTAATTAGTAATAATGTTGGAAATATACTATATATAATATTTGAAATATACATGAAGTGATAAAAATATATATAACTATTAATGTTAAAGTATATACATAATATATATACATATATATGTATAAAATGAATATTGAAAAATGTATGTACATAACATATATGAAGAATATATATACATGACATAATATGAAAAATATAATAGCACTTGAAATATATGCATGATATATGAAAATACAATATTAAAAAGTATATACACGTAAAAAATGCATATATATAATATAACACTTAAATATTTACATAATATATACACATATACGTATATAAAAAAAATTACGTAATAATAATAAAAACGTACATACTATATATATATACATATAATATAGTTATTAAGAAAATTTATACAATGTATAATATTAAGAATATATAATAATACGGTATTAAAAAATATGCATATATGACATAGTATTTAAGAACGTATACATAAGATGATACAAAATACATACATGGAATAGTATAAGGAACATATAACTAATGATATTAAATAAATATACATAATATGTATAAAGTATATATAATATTCCTATATTATAATGATAGTAAAAAATTCATACGTTACATAAGTATGTACATATATATACAAAATAATATTAGAAATATACCATATAGTATTTAGAAATATACATAATATATATACATATTAGGAATAATAATAATAATTTTCGATAATATCACCTAAATATATTCATACATATATTAAAAATATATATGTAACAACACATAATAATAATAATAATAATAATAATAATAATAATAATAATAATAATAATAATAATAATAATATACATAATGACAAATAAAATAATAAATAATATATAAAAAGGCAAAAATAATATAGAAGCCTAATTAAATCTGGAAAAAGGACTAAATTCGAAGCAAAAATAAAGTTTTGAGGCGAATTTGAAAATAAAATGAAGAGAAAGGGCTTATTTGAACACGCGAGAAACGTAAAGGGACCAAAACAGCAATATTTCCAACTATTAAAACGCTGCGCTTGGCCAAGGACTAAATCGAAAAGCGCGACAAAGTTCAGGGCCGAATTAAAAGCGAAAATAACCTTATTGTAAATGCACGAAAAAACGGGGGGACTAAAAGTGCAATTAGCCCTTCCAATGAAAAACACGCGGATCCTAAAGCGAGTCAGGTCCGCGAAATGGGTCGAGTGAAACGGCGTCGTTTTGGGGCTTATAGGTGCTGACCAAAACGACGTCGTTTTGTAACATCTATATAAGTTAAGTTTTTTGTTTTAAAAATCATTTGTTACCGGTTTCTAAACAAAACTGAACTTTTCTTTGTTTTTCTCTGCAGGTTCGGGCTCCGATGAGGTTCTTGTTCGATCGCCACCGCAGATTGCTACCGTCAGCCGCCGCCGGCCACCATATACGGTGGCCGAAAAATTGCAAAGGTATATTTTTTGTTTTTGTTTTTTTAATTTTATTTTATTTAGTTGAATAATATAATCTATATATGTGTATATGGATATGTATTTGAATAGAAAAGAAAGAAGAAAGAAAAAAAAAAGAAAAAGAAACAGATTCGGAAAAAAAAATTAATCACCTTTTTGCCTTCAATCTTAGTTCTGGTATTTTTGAACAACCTCTGGTGTTGATCTACTGTTTTAAAATAATATATGTGTTTCTAAAATCCCAAAAAATCCCCTTTTACAAAGTTTGAATCGAGTTTTTATAACCCTTTACAAGTTCTCTCTCTCTTTTTTTTTTTACTTTCTGTCTTTTTGTGTGTTTCTCTTACAGGGCAATTGAGCGGTGCTGCAGAGTTGGTGGCCGGTGGGCTGACGTCGGTGGCGTGGTGTCAGAAGGTGGTTGCGGCGCAAGTGGGAAGGGGAATAGGTGGCTAGGTTTCTGTTTTTGTTTTGGGTTTGGGTATTGGGTTGGTTTAGGCTTTGGGCTAGGTAAAAATTTGGGTTTAATTTGTTGAGTTTAATGGTTTTGGGTTTAAAATTTATTTGTAATTGGGTTGTGGGTTAAAATTGGGTTTCGGTAATTGGTTGTAAGTAGGCCATTCGGGTTTGGGTAAAAACTTGTTGGGTTTTGTTAATTAGTCAAAATTGGTCTGTAACAGCTGCCCCTCTTTGCTCATTGTCGTGTAACGGGAATAGAGCAAAGACACAATGAAAGGCCAATTTTCCCCGTCTTGTCGAGTCTTGACTTTGTTAGTGCTTTTCTTGTTCAGGTAGTCTCCTTCCAGTCCGCCATATCTTGTAGCTTTGGTTCAATCCACTGCATCTTCTGATATATGCCTTGTACTTCAATCTACTCCAATGTAGCTTCAAGGATATGAGATTTGTGGCTTTGATCTACTTCACTTGTAACTTTAGAAAGATAAGATCTATGGCTTCAATCTGTTCTTCTATTGCTTCAGTGAGATAAGGTATGTGGTCTTCTCTTCTGTAACTTTAGAAAGGCAAGATCTGATATCCTCGATCAGCTCCACTGCAACTTCAGGGAGACAAGACTTGCAACTTTGACCTGCTCAACTGCAACTTCAGGTAGGCCAAATCTAATGTCTTTCATCAGCTCCAATCTTTATTCTTTACTCAGCATGTGATCTTGAGCTCAACTCATTTCTCGCAATATGAATTGACTCTTTAACTAACATAAACTAAAAAACAGAAATTGAAAATAGCTCAGCGCGTGAGCCAAGGCTCAACTCACCTCTCGCAATATGAGTTGATTTTTTTTTTTAAACTTAATTTGAAAAGTAGATTTTGAGAATACCTCATCATGTGACCCGAGGCTCAACTCACCTCTCGCAATATGAGTTGATTTTTGAAAAGTATAAATTAAACAGAATTTGAAAATACCTCAGCGTGCCCCGAGGCTCAACTTACCTCTCGCAATATGAGTTGAGTTTTTTGACAAACATTATTTGAAAATACCTCAGCGTGCCCCGAGGCTCAACTCACCTCTCGCAATATGAGTTGATTTTTTTGACAAACAGGAATTAAAAATACCTCAACGTGCCTTGAGGCTCAACTCACCTCTCGCAATATGAGTTGATTTTTAAAAAATATAAATTGAATAAACAGAAATTGAAAATACCTCTGCGTCTCTTGAGGCTCAACTCACCTCTCGCAATATGAGTTAATTTTTTTGAAAAGCAAAATTTGAAAAGCAGAAATTGAAAATACTTCAGCGTGCCCTGAGGCTCAACTCACCTCTCGCAATATGAGTTGATTTTTAACAGACAGAAATTGAAATTACCTCGGCGTGTCCTGAGGCTCAACTCACCTCTCGCAATATGAGTTGATTTTTGAAAACAGAAATAAAAACATCAAAATACCAAAACCGTCATCCGTAGAACTTCGTGTCTTTTCCTTTTTGATTCAAGATGCCTATCATCGTATCCTCTTACTCTATTGGATTACCTGTATATGTCATGCGTGATGTTATCATGATATGCATATGTTTATCTTAAATGCCTTTATGCCTACATGATTGTGCTATGCGCCTTAGGCATGTTTGCCGTATGTCCTTTTTTCGTCACGATTTTCATCATGATTTGCATTACTTCGACTCTCGACTTTCTCTTTAGGCCCCGTGCCCGTCCTCAAACTTCACGAACAATCTGTGTTTCTCGGATATCACTCTTTTGCACTTGGTTGAACTTTGTCCTTGCTTTGAGACTCTTGTATTTATCAAATTCTTATCCGGGTAATGCTTAACATTTCTTTTGTTTAGAGTACGTCATTTCACTATTTATCATGTAAATGAGCCACATAATGAGATGCATGTAAATGGTCAGGTAGGGACAAAAAAAAAGATACCTCACATTTATTTATTTCAAATGTAGCAAACAAAGAAAGTTAACCAATGATAGTAAAAAATGTCATATAAGAGGAAAGGGATTGTATTCAACGGATACAAATGCTCTAGATATTCAACACATGAACTCTTCCACGTTCCTCAATCAAGAATCTTTTTGAGCATGGCCTCTTACGTAAAAGATTTCGAGCTTTCAGAGATGCTTCAAATACTGTACTCTCGCTGTTCGACCCACCGTTCGAAACGCCTTGCTCTTTAAGCCCAGGTTTCCTTCATTAGGATGCCCTTTCGGGTTTTCATCCTAATTTTTGGTGTTAATCAAGATGCCCTTTTGGGGTTTTCACCTTGATCTTTTTTTTTTTTAAGATGCCCTTTTTGTTTTCATCTTGATTTTCTTTTTTAAGCATAATATTTCTTCACAGCATCTGAGTTCACTGGATTCAGTAACTCCTTCCCATCCATCTCTGTGAGAATCAAAGCTCCACCCGAGAAAGCCTTTTTTACAACGTATGGTCCTTCCCAATTTGGTGCCCATTTTCCTCGCAGGTATTTTTGTATTGGGAGAATCTTTCTCAGCACGAGTTTTCCTTCATGGAATTCTCTTGGCAGTACTTTCTTGTCATGGGCCGCGATCATTCTCTTCTGGTACATCTGTCCGTGGCAAATTGCCTTTAGACGTTTTTTTTCGATGAGGTTTAATTGGTCATATCGAGCTCGAACCCATTCTGCTTTCTCTAAATTCGACTCCATTAAGACTCGTAAATAAGGGATCTCAACTTCGATAGGTAACACAGCTTCCATTCCATAAACCAGAGAGAATGGAGTTGCTCCCGTAGATGTCCGCGCAGATGTACGATATGCATACAAAGCAAATGGTAGCTTCTCGTGCCAATCTTTATATGTCTCGGTCATTTTCCCAATGATCTTCTTAATATTTTTGTTGGCTGCTTCAACAGCTCCGTTCATCTTTGGGCGATAGGGCGCGGAGTTATGATGTTTTATTTGGAATTGCTCACACACTTCTTTCATCATCTTGTTATTCAGATTCAAGGCGTTATCTGAAATGATTCTTTTAGGCAAACCATATCGACAAATGATTTCCTTTTTCAAAAACCTGCAAACTGCAGTCTTTGTCACATTGGCAAACGAAGCGGCTTCTATCCATTTTGTGAAGTAATCAATAACCATAAAAATAAACCGGTGTCCATTAGAAGCCTTTGGGGAAATTGGCCCTATAACATCCGGACAAGTCATGACATGAAGGGGCGAAGGGGCTACATGAATCTTATCGCCATAGGTTTGACATTTGTGGCATTTTCGTGCAAAACTAATGCAGTCACTTTCCATCGTCAGCCAGTAATAACTGAGTCTCATAATCTTTCTGGCCATAGTAAACCATTGGCGTGTGTCCCAAAAATTCCCTCATAGACATCTTCAAGTATTTTCCTGGCTTTAACGGCATCTACACATCTCAAGAGTACTTGATCTTTTCCTTTTTTGTACAGGATGTCCCCATCAAGAACAAATCCAGCTGCCATTCTTCTGATTGTTCTTTTGTCGTTCTCATTCGCTGGTTTGGGATACCTTTGATTCTTGACATATTCTAAGATATCATGGAACTATGGCCGTCCGTCTGCCTCTTTCTTAATGCTACAACAGTGTGCAGGGACCTCGTATATGCTCATTTTGAGGGGCATTATTTCTGCTTCTCTACTTGCTTTGAACATGGAAGCCAAAGTGGCTAGGGCATCAGCCAATTGGTTTTCTTCTCGTGGGAAGTAATGAAAAGTTATTTTTTTGAATTCCTTGATCAATTCAGCCACTAAATCACTATACTTAATCAATTTCGGGTCCCTTACTTCCCTACCTCCACGGATTTGGTAAACCACTAGGGCTGAGTCCTCGTACACCTCTAAGATTTCGATGTTTCGTTCAATAGCTGCGCGAAGTCCCATAATACAAGCCTCATATTCCGCTATGTTGTTGGTACAGAAAAAGTTCAGCCTTGCGGTGAACAGATAATGATTCCCGTCTGGTGATACTAAGATTGCTCCAATTCCATGCCCTAAAGCATTCGACGCACTATCAAAACTTATCTTCCATGGCTTTTCTTTTAATGACTCGGATTCCTTTTCTGTGATGCACATTAAGTCTTCATCTGGGAAATCGAATCTCAAGGGCTCATATTCCTCTGTCGTTCGAGTCGCTAGGAAATCAGCTATTGCGCTCCTTTTTATCGACTTCTGACTTACATAGACAAAGTCGTATTCCGATAGGAGGATCTGCCATCGTGCCATTCTTCCTGAGAGTGCCGGTGATTCCATCATGTATTTTATTGGGTCCAGTTTTGAAATTAGCCATGTCGTATGATACAACATATATTGCCTGAGTCTCCGAGCTACCCAAACCAAAGCGCAATAGTATTTTTCAATGGACGAATACTTTGCCTCATATTCAGTAAACTTTTTGCTAAGGTAGTAGATCGCCTTTTCTTTCTTTCCTGACTCATCATGTTGCCCCAGTACGCAACACATTGAATTTTCGAACATAGTCAAATACAATATCAATGGTCTTCCTGGAGTTGGTGGTACTAGCACTGGAGGACTAGACAAATATTATTTTATCTTATCAAAGGCCACCTGGCATTCCTCATTCCATTCTCCCGGGTTATGTTTTCGAAGAAGCTGAAAGATTGGGTCGCATTGGTTGGTAAATTGAGCGATAAATCGGGCGATGTAGTTTAATCTCCCTAAAAATCCTCTAACTTTCTTTTGCGTGCAGGGAGGTGGTAACTCTTGAATGGCTTTTATTTTATCTAGATCAACCTCGGTACCTCTTTTACTGACAATGAAACCTAGCAACTTTCCCGAGGTAGCCCCAAACGTACATTTGGCTGGATTAAGCTTTAGCTGAAACTTTCTCAGCCTTCCGAACAACTTCTTGAGGTTCACTACATGCTCTTCTTCCCCTCGGGATTTAGCAATCATATCGTCGACGTAGACCTCTATTTCTTTATGCATCATGTCATGGAATAACGTCACCATAGCCCTCTGATATGTTGCCCCTGCATTCTTTAACCCAAATGGCATCACCTTGTAGTAGAATGTTCCCCACATTGTTACGAAGGTAGTTTTCTCCATATCCTAAGGGCCATCTTGATCTGATTATACCCCGAGAATCCATCCATGAAAGAAAACAATGCATGTTTTGCTGTGTTATCCACCAAAGTATCAATGTATGGTAAGGGAAAATTATCTTTAGGACTTACTCGATTCAGGTCACGATAATCTACGCACATTCGTACTTTGCCATCTTTCTTTGGTACTGGGACTATGTTAGCCACCCATTCTGGATATTTGGAGACTTGTAAGAAGCCAGCATCAAATTGCTTCTTGACTTCCTCTTTTATTTCAACAGCATCTCAGGTTTCATCCGTCTTAGCTTTTGTTGAATGGGTTTGCATTCTGGCTTTAATGGGAGCTTATGAACCACTACATCTTCATCCAATCCTGGCATGTCCTGATATGACCATGCGAATACATCTTTGTACTCGCGGAGCAAAGTAATCAAATTATGCCTGGTGCCCCCTGAAATAGAAGTCTCAATCCTCACTTCTTGCTTCCTTTATTTAGTTCCCAAATTTATTGTTTCAACATATTCTTGATGAGGAAAAATCTGTTTATCCTCTTGTTCCACCATTCTTAGCAAGTCAAGAAATGAGACATAATCTTCAGCACTTTCTTCAGCTTCAAATTCTCCTAAACAAATAGCCTTCTCAAAATCAATTTCAGGACTCGTAACGGGTTTGTTTATGCCGTTGATATCTGAGCACCTGAAAGTTGAATAGAACAAGAAACTATAGAGGGGCATCCAAGTATTGGAACCAACAAACGAAATGTTATGGCATGGTATGAGGCAAATGTAAAGATAGGCTATGAAATGAGAAAATGATTATGAAATTAGTGATAATGCAAAAGATCGTGACAAAATACATCTTCATTGATATTCATTTGAATGATAAAGAGTGAATGCAAGCTCTTACAAAAGAATTCTATTATATCTAAGGACACAATAGAGGGTTAACGTTTGATCATTACTCTAAAGACTTATAAACTAAAAGAAGGTCCTCAGCAGTCCAATTGTTTAACATGAAACCCGGGGAACAAGGGCGTATCCTTGAGACGTCTTTACTTGCGTCAGCTCCTTTGTCAATGACATTTATACTGATGTTCAAAACCCTTTTTGATCATTAATATTGTGCTTTGTGCATTATCCTGCCCCGGGTATATCATTCCCGCAGACATAAATGTTCTTGACAAAGGAGGGAATTCCATAAGCTCCCATTCTGGTTCTCGGCCTAAGGTTCTCGCGATCCTTCTTTCCTGATCTTTCTTCCACTGTTTTCTTCCTTGACGTGCGTCTGGCTGGAAACCTAAACCGTATCGAGCCTTATGATGTACTAGCCTTAGAGCCCTGACTATTCCTTGCTAAAATTTTTCCAAATCTTTCCTCGCTCGGGCTCCTTTCCCCACAGTCAGCTTGATACCCATCCTGGTATTTCTTGACAGTTTTGGCGCAGGAATTCTGTTTCCCTAAGCGACGAATGTGGCATTGACGAATTCAAAGGATCGGAAGGAACATTCTATAGCATCTTTACTTACTTCAATGTATGGTGCATCGGTAGAAATAGATGCTACAATGTCTTCTTCTCCCTCGACAGTGACCAAACAGCCGTCCATGATAAATTTCATCTTTTGATGGAGGGATGATGGGACCTCTCTAGCGGAATGGATCCAAGGTCTTCCCAAGAGGCAATTGTATGATGGTGTAATGTCCATGACTTGTAATTCAACATCGTATATATAAGGGCCCACTTCTAGAGGGATCTTAATCTTTTCCATGACTTCACGCATTGTCCCATCGAATGCCCTTACCGTGGAATGACAGGACCTTAAATAGGACAAATCCATCGGAATGCTAGAAAGCGTGGCCAAAGGCATGACATTGAGTGCTGACCCATTATCGATGAGCACGTTTGGTATTATGTAGCCCTTACAGCGAGTCGTAATATGCAATGCTTTCACTGATCCTCTACCGTTTGGCAGTATCTCATCATCACTAAAAGAGATGAAATTGTCCGCGTTCAGATTGTTCACCCACCTATCGAGCTTCTCAACAGATATGTTGTTTCCTACATAAGCTTGATTTAACACATTCAACAAAGCGTTCTGGTGTGGCTCTGAATTTAACAGTAAAGATAAAACTGAGATTCGTGCTAGCTTCTTATTCAATTGTTCCACCACATTGTATTCACTGTGCTTGATAAATTTCAAGAACTCCTGTGCTTCCTCCTCATTCACAGGCTTTTTAGTTTTTTGCACGGGTGGAGTTTCCTGCTCGACTTCGACCTCATACATCACTGCCTTTCCTTTTTGCTTCCAGTCACTGTTCTTCTTTATCGACTCAATCTCTTTAGAATAACATCATCCACTGCGAGTAAAATGGCCTACCTCCCCAACATCTCCAGTTGTAGCTTCAGGCTTTTCACCTTCAGGTGTGACGATGTTGACATCGTACTTCAATTATCACTTTTGGTTTCACCGGCTCTTTCTTCGCGTCGTAATAAACTATTATCGGTCGGTCAGCGCTATACGGGAAACCTGACAATTGATTGTCAGAAGCGCATATTTCTCCTCTATCGGCCTCTTCGCCTTTATAAAAAATCTCAATCTCCTTATTATCCATCATATTTTGCAGTAATCTCCTGAACTCATCGTAGGACTGAATGTCGTGCCCTTCAATACCATGGAATTCGTATAAACTTTGACATTTTGCATTTCTTCCTTCGAATACTTTGTTAAGATGACAGAGCAGCCCTTTTTCAACTAGTACCTCCTAGATTTTCTGCAGAGGTGTTCTTATTTCAGAAACCCATCTTCTACTTTGCCGTTTATCCTCCTCTCCTACTGCGCTCACATTCTCTTCGGTGTGGTTTGGGAATGGATTCCCGGTCGTACCACCAGTACCATCAAATCGCAAAATGCCCTCATCGATGAGTCCTTGAACTCTCCTTTTAAAGGCAAGGTAATTTTTCGTAAAGTGCCCCTGGTTCCCAACAAGGTATGCATAACTAACGTTTGGATCATACCATTTCGTGTATGGAGGCTTAAGGGATGCCATGTAATGGGGAGATATTAATTGCTTTTCTAAGAGTTTTGAGTATAGTTCCCCATACGACACAGGAATAAGAGTAAATTGCGGTTTCTCAGGATTGGGCCTTGCTGGTCTTGGTTCGTTTCTGGGTTGGTTTTGAACGGGTATAGTATTTTGTGAGAATGTGGCAACGGGTCTTTGATTGTTCATGGCGTATACAGGGTAGGAAGGAGGTGGTGTTTGGTAGTAAGGGGTTTGAGGAGGGTAATAAAAATTCGAAGGTGGATAATTTCGAGGTCGAGGTTGGTTTGGATACGGATTAGGGGTATAACGGCTTTCCATTCCCACCATATGGGCTTCTGGCTCTTTCTTCCTCATGGGTACTGCCTTTTTTGAACTTTCTAAACCTTCCATCCTCCCACTTTTGATGGCACTCTCAATAAGTTCTCCGGATATTACGATATCCGAAAAATCCTTCGTAGTACTTCCCACCAGCTTGTCATAAAATGGTGCTCTCAGAGTATTGATGAAAAGAACCGTTATCTCAGTCTTAGTCAGTGAAAGCTCTACTTGGGCTGAGACATCTCTCCACCTTTGAGCATATTACCTGAAGGCCTCCGTTGGTTTCTTCTCCATCATTTGCAGAGTCATTCGGTCAGGCACTATATCGGATACGTGTTTGTACTGTTCACAGAACGCTGACGCTAAATCCTTCCATGATCGGATCCTTTCTCTATTGAGCTGATTATACCATCGAAGAGCTGATCCGACTAAGCTATCTTGAAAGCAGTGTATGAGTAGCTTATCTTCGTTCACATAACCAGTCATTTTCCGGCAAAACATGACAAGATGCGCTTTTGGACATCTTGTCCCATCGTACTTTTCAAAATCAGGCACCTTGAACTTCAGAGGCAGAATTAGATCGGGTACCAAACTGAGTTCTTTAGCACCTAGTGTCGAGAAGACTTCAGTGCCTTCTATTGCCTTAAGTCTTTCCTCCAAACTCCTATACTTCTCTTGAGCCTCATGATCATCCATTTTCAACCTGGCTATTTCTACTGGATCATCCAAATCTGAAACAATTGGATTGGCAGGATTAGCTCCAGGATTTGATATAAATATTCCTTGCCCTAAATGAGTAGGTGGCACTGGCTGTTGCTCCATGTCTGTAGGTTCCCCTTGGGTGTACCTCTTTGTGTTGTACGGGCATGCGGCGGAGTGAATCCTGGGGGATAAAGCGAATCTTGATTGTGATTAACTCTTGACTGTGGTTCCACAACATCAGGGTTCATGGGTCCTTTTCCTTTAACTAAAGCTGACATCATTTCCATCATCTTGGCCATTTGATCCTTCTGTTCGAGCGATTCTTTTCGAGATCTCACCATTAAGTCTCTTGTCTCTTGTTGCGTCTTGGCCAACTGCTCTTGTAATTCCCTTTGGATTCTTTCCATCCTTTCCATCCTTTCATTGAATTCAGCTTGTCGGCACGTTCTATACGAATTACGTGGTTCCAGTCTTATGATATTACAATTGTGAAATGTATGTTTAACCTCAGCGAACGATTATGGGATATGCAATGAATGAATGAATGCATAAATGTCAAATGAATGTTAGTCATGAATGAATATGCGAGGATTTATTGTTGATTTCAAGACGGCCCCTATTTAGGCATTTTATTTATCAAAAGAGTCAATTACAAAACGTTTTGCCATTTTCGATTCAGCTATTAGACAAACTTCCTAGCTATATCGCCATATTCTTTTACTCGTGCTAAGAATTCTGATATGTTTGATCTTCGACTCGGAGGGAATTGGCAAATGAGAATTTCAGCTTCTTCCGACAGTTGTACCACGTGCATGGCTACCCCACGAATTTTATTGATTAGATAGCTAAGTTACATTTCTTTTTCTTGGAGACCCTCTTCGTAAGCACGAATGTCTCTATGATAGCTAAGTTGCATTTCTTTTTCTTGGAGACCCTCTTCGTAAGCACGAATGTCTCTATCATACTGATTATTTTTTTTCTTCCAAAGCTTCCAAGAGAGTATCTAACTGTTGTTGACGATATTGCAGCATACCTTCTAAATCCCGTATCCTCTCTTTTAGTTCTTGACGTTTAGATCGACTGGTCGTTACCTCGGCAGACACAGCTTCATATTCGGCGTTCTTCTTCATCAACTCTATCATAGCCCGCACAGCCTTTTCTTCTTCTTTTTTCGCTTTCCCTTTCTGGAATTCCATCCCTCCTCTGATACTGTTTAATTCTTCCTTCCATTCTGCCGACGACTTGCCCAACCCACTGTTTTTATTGTGCTTCTTAACTTTTTATTTTCCAGGTGGAGGTCCCTTAAGTCATTTCTTATGACTTCAGCTTCTTTTTGCACTTTCTCAGTTCTATCCCTTTCAATCTGAACGTCAATCTTCAGTTGGTAGTTTTCCTCTTGAAGAGTACTAAGGTCCCGAGACATCTTGGCCTTTTCTCGTTCAAATTCTTGTCTTTCCATTTCTAGCTCGGATGGTATTTCCTCCGAGAAAGGATTCCGGACGGTGTAGTTTGTCGACGAGATTTGCTGACTGTTCACCCGTTGCTTCCTCCATATACCGTAATCTTGGGTGAGGGTATCAGCATATAGAGCCAATTCCATCAGATGAATTTTCTTCTCAGACTTTGTAGTGTCTCAGACCCTTTTCATATAACCTTCGCCCGCGAAAGCAAACTCGGACTGTGCTAATCCTCCGGTGACGGGTATGAATTATCATGAAGAAAATTACCTTTGGACCATTAACGGAGCATAACCAACTCCTCCCCATAATCCAAGCAATGGCACCCAATCTTGGTTTCCCACCTTGTATAACAAAATCGAAGGGTGTATCCATGGTGCTCTCCAGGTTACGTCTTCAGCACGAAGATTCTGAAAAACTGAAACCCAATGCTGTTTGGTGACCTCCTTTGGCCATTCTTTCTCGAGATAAGCTTCTAACGGGGTGAATGTTTTAGAAAACATATGGAACGGTGTGCGTTCTACTTTCTAGAAGTGGCTCAAAATCTAAACATTAAGTAACTGCACGCATCCGATAAAACGACCTTCTCCTTTTCTCCTACAGATGCTTAGTGATCTAAAAGTTTCGGCCAAAATAGTTGGGACAGGGTTGATTCCTTATTTTAACCTTTCAAAGAAATCCACTACTGCAACTTCTATATGTCCAAGAACTTTTGGGAAAGCAATCAGACCGTAAATGGCCAAAACGAACAGATTTACCCTCTTCAACATGTCGGGGTGGTTTAGAACCAAATCTCACAGGGAAAACCATGGAATACAGCTGGTTTCATTCTTCTTCTTTATCTGTTTTTCGGCTCATGTGTCGGTCATGTCTATCAATCTCATTAACTTTTTTCTTGAAAGTCATCAGCTTGGGTTCGTTCACATATATTTTGTAGAATTGTACATTATCGATACGAAGCAAAGCAGCGTATTCTTCTATAGTCGGGGTCATGTCTTCTTGATTGAAGGTGAAACACTGGTAAGCTGGATCCTAGAATCTAACCATGGCTTGAATCAATTGTTCGTCAACGTTGATGGCAATCAGGTTGGCTACATCCCCGTATCTTTCAGTGAAGATTCCCCTAGTGTCCAAGTCCCACTGATTCCAGATTCGAACCAAGTCTTCCAAATTATTCTGATGAACATTCATAGTTATGTGCTCGGGTAGATTAGAAACACATCCTTCCATTAAACTATCTCCTTTTTCTTTCTGGGTTTTCAAAGACCAATCCCGGACCACGGCATTTTTCTCGGTTGTTTGTATAATCAACTCTTCCATCAGAAACCCATTTTTTGGCAACCAATCTCTAGACAACACTTTTTCTAATATGATGCCTATAATGCATGATGAAAAATAAAGCAAAGACGAACAACCTTGGTTATTAATCAAATATAGGCAGAAAAATCATGGAAAATTTATCAAATTACGCTACCCGATCTAGTTTATTAAACCGATCCAATCCCCTTTGCATACAAAGTGAAAGTGCAAAAGGTAAGAGGCGTTTCTCCTGTGTACTTATTTTGGTGACTACTAAACGAGCGGAGGTTCAGCATGGCTCTAGTTAAGGGGCTCGTATGGTTCACTATATGCGGTTTTGGTTCTAGGTGGGTACTCGAATTGTCTGTACTGTCATCTACTAAGATTAGTATAGAGCATCGGTCATGGCCCATCATAGGCTTACGAGATTAATTCAAGGGATTACATTTACTTATGCCTATGCGGAGAGACAAGTTACTCACGAAAGCATAAGTCATATGTAACCCGAAAGTATTCACTAGCCTGTACGGAGGGACGAGTTAACTCACGAAGGCATAGCGTTTACTTTCACTTAAACGGACGGAACCCGGGTAGAGAGCTCATGTTATGCAAAGATGCACGTGCACGGTGTGTGGGGAGAAACTCACAAACCTTTTGTTTTATTTAAAAACTAAAGCAATGCTAAAACCATAAAAGTTTAAAGCTAAAAAACAACTAGATAAAACAAGTTAGAAGAATATATACAACACGATGCAAATGCAAGACTTTTCAAAAACACAATTTTGGGATCACGACTAAATATTAATTTGAAAAAGGAAATTCAAAAATTTGACAACACGCATTTAATTCGACTCGACTCTCAAAAATAACTCCCCAGTGGAGTCGCCAGCTGTAGCGACGTAAAAAAAAATTTTAGCTTGGTCGCTAATTGTGGCGATTTAGTGAAAACTTGAAAACTGAAGTTTGATTTTGAAATAAAAAAGGGAGTCGCCACCGATCTTTTTCTGGCTGTGATCGGACACCTAATAAATCATCTTTTTTGAAAAGAAAACTTATTCTTGAAAAAGTGAAGGCCAAATTTGGGGTCTACGTGAAAATCCAGAGAAAAATAGGGTTCGGGAGTCGGTAACGCGCGAGGAAGGTATTAGCACCCTTGCGACGCCCAAAATTGGTATCTTGTTAAACACGTGTTGTCTTGATTTTCAAAAATACGAGTTCAATTGAACATTTAATCGTGATCCGGTTAAAAAAATGAGAATTTTTGGTTTTCAGTTCTTTAGAAGGGTGTCCCGTTTTTAACACGAGCCGATATGATTCACCCAACATAGCGATGAAATCAACGACTTTGTGTTAAACCGATACGTTGCTTCATGTATTGAAATTCATTATAAAAACAAGAATAATATTTTCGAAATAATGCAAAGCGAATTGATAAAAATAAATAGATGACAGAGCTAGAAATATATTGAAGAAAATAACAAATATGACAATAATATTAAAAAAAAAACAATGCATGCAAGATTAAATGTAATTATAGTATCAAATATGAGAACACAATGACTATACATAAAAAATGACATTAAGAGTATGTACATAATATATACTTATACATATATATATGTAATTAATAATAATGTTGGAAATATACTATATATAATATTTGAAATATACATGAAGTGATAAAAATATATATAACTATTAATGTTAAAGTATATATATAATATATATACATATATATGTATAAAATGAATATTGAAAAATGTATGTACATAACATATATGAAGAATATATATACATGACATAATATGAAAAATATAATAGCATTTGAAATATATGCATGATATATGAAAATACAATATTAAAAAGTATATACACGTAAAAAATGCATATATATAATATAACACTTAAATATTTACATAATATATACACATATACGTATATAAAAAAAATTACGTAATAATAAAAACGTACATACTATATATATACATATAATATAGTTATTAAGAAAATTTATAAAATGTATAATATTAAGAATATATAATAATACGGTATTAAAAAATATGCATATATGACATAGTATTTAAGAACGTATACATAAGATGATACAAAATACATACATGGAATAGTATAAGGAACATATAACTAATGATATTAAATAAATATACATAATATGTACAAAGTATATATAATATACCTATATTATAATGATAGTAAAAAATTCATACGTTACATAAATATGTACATATATATACAAAATAATATTAGAAATATACCATATAGTATTTAGAAATATACATAATATATATACATATTAGGAATAATAATAATAATTGTCGATAATATCACCTAAATATATTCATACATATATTAAAAATATATATGTAACAACACATGATAATAATAATAATAATAATAATAATAATAATATTAATATACATAATGAAAAATAAAATAATAAATAATATATAAAAAGGCAAAAATAATATAGAAGCCTAATTAAATCTGGAAAAAGGACTAAATTCGAAGCAAAAATAAAGTTTTGAGGCGAATTTGAAAATAAAATGAAGAGAAAGGGCTTATTTGAACACGCGAGAAACGTAAAGGAACCAAAACAGCAATATTTCCAACTATTAAAACGCTGCGCTTGGCCAAGGACTAAATCGAAAAGCGCGAAAAAGTTTAGGGCCAAATTAAAAGCGAAAATAACCTGATTGTAAATGCATGAAAAAATAGAGGGACTAAAAGTGCAATTAGCCCTTCCAATGAAAAACACGCGGATCCTGAAGCGAGTCAGGTCCGCGAAATGGGTCGAGTGAAACGGCGTCGTTTTGGGGCTTATGGGTGCCGACCAAAACGACGTCGTTTTGTAACATCTATATAAGTTAAGTTTTTTGTTTTAAAAATCATTTGTTACCTGTTTCTAAAAAAAACTGAACTTTTCTTCGTTTTTCTCTGCAGGTTCGGGCTCCAGTGAGGTTCCTGGTCGATCGCCACCGCCGATTGCTGCCGTCGGTCGCTATCGGCCACCGTATACGGTGGCCGAAAAATTGCAAAGGTATATTTTTTGTTTTGTTTTTATTTTATTTTATTTAGTTAAATAATATAATTTATATATGTGTATATGGATATGTATTTGAATAGAAAAGAAAGAAGAAAGAAAAAAAAGAAAAAGAAACAGATTCGGAAAAAAAAAATTAATCACCTTTTTGCCTTCAATCTTAGTTCTGGTTTTTTTGAACAACCTCTGGTGCTGATCTACTGTTTTAAAATAACATATGTGTTTCTAAAATCCCAAAAAATCCCCTTTTACAAAGTTTGAATCGGGTTTTTATAACCCTTTACAAGTTCTCTCTCTCTTTTTTTTTTTTTTTTACTTTCTATCTTTTCGTGTGTTTCTCTTGAAGGGCAGTTGAGCGGTGCTGCAGAGTTGGTGGCCGGTGGGCTGACGTCGGTGGCGTGGTGTCAGAAGGTGGTTGCGGCGCAAGTGGGAAGGGGAATAGGTGGCTAGGGTTTCTGTTTTTGTTTTGGGTTTGGGTATTGGGTTGGTTTAGGCTTTGGGCTAGGTAAAAATTTGGGTTTAATTTGTTGAGTTTAATGGTTTTGGGTTTAAAGTTTATTTGTAATTGGGTTGTGGGTTAAAATTGGGTTTGGGTAATTGGTTGTAAGTGGGCCATTCGGGTTTGGGTAAAAACTTGTTGGGTTTTGTTAATTAGTCAAAATTGGTCTGTAACAATAATAATATAAATAATAGTATAAAACGATAATAATACATATGGTATTAAACATGATAATAATTCTAATAATGTAATTGTGAAATAGTAGGGAACATATATGTGAAACATATAATACTAGATTAAAATATATACAATATTTATTGAAAACAGTAATAATATAAAGAATAACTAATAATAACGATATATAAGTATATACATATATGTATTAAGATACATACGTAATAATAGAAATAATAAATAAATAAAAATATATATGTAGTATTAAATATATATATACATAATGATAAAAATGCAATACTAAAAGATATATATGTGTAGTATATAAAAATATATATATAATATAATATTGAAATATTTACATAGTATATATATATTAGAAATAATAATAATGTTAAAAATCAACTATTACTAATATTATATAAATATATACATATATTCAATAAAGATAAAAAACACATGCTAATATTAATAATGATAATAAGGGTAATAAAATATGTACATGAAATAGGATAAAAACATGTAACTAATAATACTAACAATATATACATAATAAAAGCATATACGATACACATATATATTAGAAATGATAATAATGTAAAAAAACAATTGTTAATAATATTACATAAATATATTTATATATATTAAAAGATACATACATATGTGATGAAACATATACTAATATTAATAACAAATATGATAAGAGTAAACATAGATATAATAATATGTATATAACGTGGTATTAAAAATGTGTATAATATAGAATTTAAATATGTATACATATATTGATTAGGAATGATAATAATATTGAAAACAATAACTATAAATATATATATAATATAAATATATAAGTATTAATTGAAACTAAAAAATAATTCTAATAATAGTAAAAGTATAATAATAATAATAATTGTCGTAACCATTTTTTGGAAAAACGGGAATCGATTTAGATTTTGAAAATGAAAACGAAAAACTGGGAGTCGCCACCAATCTTTTTTGATGAGGTGTGATCGGATCACCTTAAACTAATCATTTTAATAAAAGTTAAGCTTTACTAAAACGATAATTTCTAGTCTACGAAAATCAGAAAGCGAGTTCGGGAGTCGGTTACGCACGAGGAAGGATTAGCACCCTCGACACGCCCAAAATTGGTACCTAGTTGATTAATTAGTGTCTTAGTGTCGAAGATTGCAAACTTTGAAAGACTTTGAAATATGATCCCTCTTTTGTAAAAGTGTTAATTTAAAAATGATTGAATAAATTAAAATGGATGTTAAAGACTTCCTCATCCCAAAGTAATAGAACGTCATGCCCAGTAAGTTAGGATACGACATCTCGAACTTTGAGACCGAGCTTGCCTTTTATTTAAAATTAATGTATTTTAACCTCTTTTAAAAGGATATTCGGTTAGTTAAGGTGAACGAGGAAAATCGAAGCCCAGTAAGTTAGGGTATGTTTTCTCGAATTTCCAAACACCGAATATTGCCTTTATTTGCAAAAAGAATCTTGTTTTGAGGATAAAAGATAATATATCCCCAGACGGAGATTATTATCCTTTCACTAGTAAACTGGATTTCGACTACACGAACAATATGGCAGAATATGAAGCATGCATCATAGGCATCCGTGCAGCCATTGAACGCAAGATTAAAGCACTAGAAGTATATGGAGATTCTGCGCTAGTGATTTATCAACTTAAAGGTGAATGGGAGACGAGAGATCCCAAGTTGATCAATTATCGAAATCTGGTCCTCGAATTAATTGAAGAATTTAATGATATCGTTTTCTGCTACCTCCCTCGGGAAGAAAATCAGATGGCGGACGCCCTAGCAACTTTAGCTTCCATGATCAAGGTGAACAAACAAGAGGACGTGAAACCGATCCAAATGAGTATTTACGATGCCCCAGCTCATTGTTGCAACCTTGAAGAAGAAGCGAAAAGTGATGACCATCCTTGGTACCACGACATCCTGAGGTATGTGAAGAATCGTGAGTATCTCGACCAAGCTACTGAAAACGATAAAAGAACATTGAGAAGGTTGGCTAGCGACTACGTCTTGGACGGGGAAATCCTATACAAAAGAAGGAAAGACCATGTACTGTTGAGATGTGTAGACGCTACTGAGGCTAAGAAAATCTTGGAAGAAGTTCAAGAGGGCGTCTGTGGGACACATGCTAATGGCTTTACAATGGCCAGGCAAATTATGAGGTTTGGTTATTACTGGTCCACCATGGAAGGAGATTATATTAACTACGCCAAAAGATGTCATAAATGCCAAATCTATGGAGACAAGATTAATGTGCCTCCTTCACCTCTGCATGTTATGACTTCTCCATGGCCTTTATCGATGTGGGGCAGGGATGTGATCGGACCAATTACGCCAAAAGCTTCAAATGGGCATCGATCCATCTTTGTGGTTATTGATTATTTCACCAAGTGCGTGGAGGCTGCTTCATATGCCAATGTTACCAAATCTTAGCGTGTATAATAACACGAGGATAGGTGTGATAGTATCAAAACGATAATATGAACAGTTATAAAAGATGATATAACAACAAGGCTTAAACACATATGTAAGGAAAATGAAATAATCGAATGCGCGAGCAAATAAATAAATAATGGTAACATAAAATAATAATGAAAACAATAATAATGATATTATATGTACTTAATGTATATGCGTAATGACGAAAGTAATATAGAAATACATATATATACATAATAATAATAGTATAATATTACAAGGTAATATGCATAATATATAGAATGTATACGTAATATAAAGTTACGTAGTATATAGAATAACGCACACAATGAATGACTTAAGGCTCTAAAGAATTTACAAAGGTATAAATAAATAGATGTGCAACGATAAAAGTAGGAGTAATGATATATATAAGCAAAATAGATACGCTAAAATATATATATATATATATATATATATAGAGAGAGAGAGAGAGAGAGAGAGAGAGAGTTAGTTAATGTAAACGTAATAGCGTATAGATAATTATATAAAAATGTTATAAAAGTAATGATACAATAATAGCGATAATGGGAGGAGTAATAATAATAATAGTGACAATACCGAGATAATAATATTAATAGTAAAAATATTACACAAATACGTGTTGAAAATAAATATATGATAGTATTTAATGTATATACATAATATGAACGTGAAATATAAAACAAAATATACACATAATATATTAAAACATATACATGACACACATAATATACATGATGGAATATAATATGATATTTACAATATATACGTAAAAACAAAAAAAATGATATACATGATATAATATGAATATACGCGTGCATAATATGAAATATTATATATATTAGAGGGATGTATATATGTAATACCCCGAAAACTTTTACAGTAAGATATTATCCTTGATATAGTAAAATAAGGAAATAAAGTGACAAAAACGGAAATTTTGAGTTATGTCAAAATTGAGAAGTATATTATGATACATTAATTCAAGAAAGGACTAAATTGTAAAAGTGAGATAAGTTTTGTTGCACAAGAGTAAATACTCAAAATTTGAGGGGTTAAAGTGTAAATATGAAAAAGTTGAAGGACCAATAGTGTAAATATTTTAAGAGTGGAATGATCTAGAAACTAAGAAAAATGGATGAATTAGGACCAAATTGAATAGGTGAAGAACTATGAGGGACTAAATTGCAATTTTACCAAATTAAATGATGACTCAAAGATGGAATTTTAAAAGATAATAAAGGGCAAAATGGTCAATTGGAAGAGAGAGAAATCTAGAAAGCAATGATGATGTTGGAGATATTTTAGATTAAATAAATAAATAATAGTTTATTAATATTTTTAAATGATATTTTATTATTTTATTATTATTTTATTTAGTATATATATAAGGAAAGAAAGATGAAGAATCTTCATCTTTCCCATGCACCCAACGTATGGAGAGAATAGAAAGAAAAAAAACTTTCTTTTCTTTACAATTTGGTCCTTCTACCAAAAATTCACCATTTTCACCCAAAAATCAAATGAATTTCCATAGCTACCAAGAGAGAAAAATGTTAAGGAGAGCATGGGGAGTTAGAATATCAAGTTGGATTCAAGAAATAGAAGCTGGAGGAGAGAAAAAAATCAAGTTAAAGATTGGTATCAAGAGAACAAGGTAAGTACATCAAGATTTCAATATGTTTTTAAGTTTGTTATTGTTGATAAAGCATGGAAATTATGTTATAGTAGAGTTTTCATACATAAGGTCTTATGTTCTTGATATGTTAGTGAAGAGAAAATAAGAGAAAGTGATGAGAAATGGTGTAGAAAAAGAAAATAAGGGTGTTATAACATGGTAATTAATATCTTGCACTAAAACAGTTATGGACAGCAGCAGTAGTCTAACTTTTAAAAATCACCACAAATTGTAGAAATCAAATTAGAAGATTAAAAAAATATGGAATTAAATATTATTGAGTCTAGTTTCTCATAGAAGAAACAGTGTAAGCAATGGGTTTGTAAATTTTGATATATAATGAATTTTGTGAGACAAGGTCAGAATGAATTCGGGTTCTCCTGTTAAGACTTTGAAAAATCATAAAAAAAATGAATAAAAATAATTAGGGGCTTAAATTTATATGTATAGAATCCTGAATGAGTCTAATTTTATTAGAAACAAATTAGAACATCATTTGAATTCTGTACAAGGAGATAATTAATTTTTAGTGAAGAAGGGTCGGAACTGTCAGACAGCAAAACAGGGGTGACTTTAATGAATAAACTGTACTAATTGGCTAAATCAAAAATCCTGAAAATTTTATGGTACGAATATATATGAGTCTAGTTTCAGATAAAATTTACAGATCTTAATTTGGAGTTCTGTAACTCAAGAAATAAATAATTTAGTGACTATGACTCAAATGGACAGCTTTGAATATACATATAAGTAAATAGTGAAATTATTGATAATGTTACTTATAAGCATATTATATAAATTTAAGGATGTGGAATGGAGAGGAGGAGGAGGAAAAATATATATGAATATTCAGTAAGCATGACTAATTTGCATGTTTTAGGCTCAGGGACTAAATTGAATAAAGGTAAAACTTTATGGGCAATTTTGTAAAAATGTCAGAAATGACTAAATTGCATGAAATAGATTATTTTATTATTTAAATTACAAAATTTAACGAAATTATCAATTTAGTTCAAGATCGGGGGAAAACATGTTTTAGGGATTAAATTGGAAAGTGTTAAAATTGTGAAAAATTTTGATATTTATAGAATTCATGGATTGTTATCGATATGTATGATAATAATAGCTAGAAATAAGGATTGAATTGCAATAATTTTATTTTCCTGACCCCAAGGATGAAATCATCATTAATTAAAAGTTTAGGGGCAAAATGGTAATTTTGCTTAGAGCATTAATTAAATGCATTAGAATATGAAATGAATGAAAATGATGATCAAATTTATTTATAAAGATCCGGACGACACAAATACGAGACTTGATCATGGAAAAGAAAATATATCAGAATAATGAAATCATAAACACGAACAATCAATGAGGTAAGTTCATGCAACTTGAATTATATTCTTAAATACTTGAAATGTATGTTATTGATGTGAACATGATTTAAATATTCATTATATGAAAATTGATGAAACATTAACATATTTGATAAAAGGGGAAGAAATCCCGGTCGAATGGAAGGAAAATTCGATGGATCTCTGAAAAGGAATTGACGGTAAAAAGGATCTAGCCCGGACGAGTGATCCTAACCTGACATAGCCCTCCCGAAGAATATGTGGAAAATGGATTTAGCCCTGACGGGTAATCCGAATTAGGTCCAATTTAGCTTTGCACTGTAATTCGGATCCAAGCTCATTAGAGTAATTGTCGTTGCAGAGGATTTAGCTTTGACCGGTAATCCCGACAATACTCTATGAGTTTATATTATGAGGATTTAGCCCGGACCGGTAATCCCACCGTAAGGATGAGGTTCATGCGAGTGTGTGCTCTCGATGAAATTTGTAAGACCATGGTTGAAAGACACCATGGCAACTGATATGAAATGTGTAAGACCATGGTTGAAAGACACCATGGCAACTTGATATGAAATGTGTAAGACCATGGTTGAAAGATACAATGGCAACCTGATATGAAATGTGTAAGACCATGGTTGAAAGACACCATGGCAACCTGATATGAAATGTTTAAGACCATGGTTGAAAGATACCATGGCAACATGATGAGAAAATGAGTAAGACCATAGTTGAAAGACACTATGGCATCATGTCAAAGATAAATAAGACCGTGGATGGGAGACGCTATGACATCTATTGAACAATTGATATTCAGGTAATATGTATCAGATGATGAATGGTTATATGAAATAATTATGAAGATAGATAAACGAAATAAGTATAAGTACATGGAATATAATTTATGTTAAGTTTGATATAAGCTATTACCGGAATAAATATACATAAAATATATGGAAATGATGGAGTATGAAATATTGATATAATGAAATGAATGATATATGCTTATGAAGAAACGGTAAAAGAATGATATGTTTCATGACATGTATATATATGATTATCTTTGATATGTTGATACAAGGAAATTATGTAAGTAAAGACAATTATTAAACTCAAGTGTGACATGTCGAGAAAATAAGTATATCAATGTTGAATTTATATAAAATAAATGCAAGTATACTAACAATGATGTGGCTTGACACTTTGACAAAGGACAAGCTATTGATTGAATAGTAATATGTTTAATTACAAGAAACTTTGAAATGGTAAGTACTTAGATGAAAATAAAATTTAAGATTTTACAAATTTTTTTTATAATCTCGATTTAATTCCATTTGGTTTCTAGTGTATGTTAGGGCTTGAGGCCCAATAGAGAGACATTATGATTATTTTCAAAATCTGAATAATAAATGACTTAGAATTATCTCAAAATGTTCATGAAACTCCGTAATGCCTCGTACCCTATTCTGGCAATGGATACGGGTAGGGGGTGTTACATTTAATGGTATCAGAGCTACGGTTTAGTCGATTCTCGGACCAAACATAGTATGTGTGAAGTCTAAAAACAGATGTCATTATATAATATGTGATAGTGTAATATCTCTCGACTCTGATAAAATTTGTTTTACTTATAGAAAGAGATACTTTTCAACCAAGCTAATTCCGATATACTCAAGTATAAGAGTAGAAAGTTGATTATGATGAACCGGTACTAAAAAAAAAAAGGGTATGAATAAATGTTTTATAATACATGTCGATGATGAATATTATGTTATATGTATTATTAAAAGCAAATTATATTACTACATAAAATATTGTGCTGATGACTAAATTACAAAATATATAAAAGTAATATATGAAGTACATGATAAAGATTATTAGAGAATTATGGATGAATAGTGAATTTTGAAATATATTACATGTATTGAAGATACAGAAGATATAAGTATATGAATTATTGGTACAAGGATTAAATTGTAAAGCATGTAAAAGTATTATATAAAAGGTGTAAAAGTGATATGTGCGCATGAAATAATTTGTCCAAGTAGACAAGATTAGAACTATTAGGATATTAAGGGACCTCAACAGTGCTTTTTGATTACTAGCAAGTTAGTGCTTTCGATTATTAGTACATTCAAAGACGTTCAGTACTCTCAGTATAGCACATCGTTGTTCTCTCTGCTTAATAATGCATAATGATGCACCTCTTATGAGTTCCGTATATCCAAGTGTTCTGTCTAGTCTCATCGGGCCTCTGTTAAGTAAAAAAAGTAAACAATTTTCGTTCTGAGGTAAAAGATTATCTCTCGAGTAAAAATGTTAGTTATGATGAAGCAAGAACTCGTAAAAAGTACGGATAAATGTTTTATAGTACTTGAGAATGATAAATGTTATATGAGTAAATACGTGAAAATTAAATTATGAGGTTTTACGATCTATAACCCTTTATCGTACAGATTATAAGCAATGAAATTCATGAGATTTATATTGATTAAGTTCGTAAGTGGAAAATGAAAAGTTCACTCGGGCGAGAATGAGTTAATAAGTAAAGATATCGATTTTTTCTTAAACTAGTTGAGATATACAATATCACCATTAAAGAAAGAAGTTATTTATGGGAAAATTGATTTATTCAAATATGGTATTTACATAATAGTTAACTGAAAATTTCTTTCAATTAGTTTTTTTAGTGAAGTAAATGATGTGAAATTATTGATGACTATACTAGTCAATAGATTGGTGAATAAATTACAAAAATATTTGAATATAGCAGTTATAATTGGGTATATTATAGTAAATTTTTGAGATTTTATATGGGTATCTTATATGTACTGATATTTTCAGAGGCATATGTAATTGTTAATGTTTGGATGCTAAATCAATATATGAAAAGGTTGGATAAATATGCTAATAGACAGAAATTATCGCAAGTCTGATTGATTCACAAGAGGTACTACTCTATCTTTCTTTGGTTTTCCAAGCCAATATATGTGATAAAACACTTGATAATAAGATTCATATGATATTATTTTCTATTTCTATTGATAGAAGCTCTGAAAGGCAAATGTAAAAAAAAAAAAAAAAAAAAAGAATTGAAAATAAATTTCGAAATGAAATGATAGAGAATGGATATAAATGATAAACTGGTAAATATGTATAGAAAGAAACTATAGAACTATAGAAATAATGAAATTCATGATCAAAAGAAAACAAGAAAATTTCGAGGACGAAATTTTTTAAGGGGGAGAGAAATGTAATACCCCGAAAACTTTTACAGTAAGATATTATCCTTGATATAGTAAAATAAGGAAATAAAGTGACAAAAACGGAAATTTTGAGTTATGTCAAAATTGAGAAGTATATTATGATACATTAATTCAAGAAAGGACTAAATTGTAAAAGTGAGATAAGTTTTGTTGCACAAGAGTAAATACTCAAAATTTGAGGGGTTAAAGTGTAAATATGAAAAAGTTGAAGGACCAATAGTGTAAATATTTTAAGAGTGGAATGATCTAGAAACTAAGAAAAATGGATGAATTAGGACCAAATTGAATAGGTGAAGAACTATGAGGGACTAAATTGTAATTTTACCAAATTAAATGATGACTCAAAGATGGAATTTTAAAAGATAATAAAGGGCAAAATAGTCAATTGGAAGAGAGAGAAATGTAGAAAGCAATGATGATGTTGGAGATATTTTAGATTAAATAAATAAATAATAGTTTATTAATATTTTTAAATGATATTTTATTATTTTATTATTATTTTATTTAGTATATATATAAGGAAAGAAAGATGAAAAATCTTCATCTTTCCCATGCACCCAACGTATGAAGAGAATAGAAAGAAAAAAAACTTTCTTTTCTTTACAATTTGGTCCTTCTACCAAAAATTCACCATTTTCACCCAAAAATCAAATGAATTTCCATAGCTACCAAGAGAGAAAAATGTTAAGGAGAGCATGGGGAGTTAGAATATCAAGTTGGATTCAAGAAATAGAAGCTGGAGGAGAGAAAAAAATCAAGTTAAAGATTGGTATCAAGAGAACAAGGTAAGTACATCAAGATTTCAATATGTTTTTAAGTTTGTTATTGTTGATAAAGCATGGAAATTATGTTATAGTAGAGTTTTCATACATAAGGTCTTATGTTCTTGATATGTTAGTGAAGAGAAAATAAGAGAAAGTGATGAGAAATGGTGTAGAAAAAGAAAATAAGGGTGTTATAACATGGTAATTAATATCTTGCACTAAAACAGTTATGGACAGCAGCAGTAGTCTAACTTTTAAAAATCACCACAAATTGTAGAAATCGAATTAGAAGATTAAAAAAATATGGAATTAAATATTATTGAGTCTAGTTTCTCATAGAAGAAACAGTGTAAGCAATGGATTTGTAAATTTTGATATATAATGAATTTTGTGAGACAAGGTCAGAATGAATTCGGGTTCTCCTGTTCAGACTTTGAAAAATCATAAAAAAATTAAGAAAAACAATTAGGGGCTAAAATTTATATTTATAGAATCCTGAATGAGTCTAGTTTTATTAGAAACAAATTAGAACATCATTTGAATTCTGTACAAGGAGATAATTAATTTTTAGTGAAGAAGGGTCGGAACTGTCAGACAGCAAAACAGGGGTGACTTTAATGAATAAACTGTACTAATTGGCTAAACCAAAAATCCTGAAAATTTTATGGTACGAATATATATGAGTCTAGTTTCAGATAAAATTTACAGATCTTAATTTGGGTTCTGTAACTCAAGAAATAAATAATTTAGTGACTATGACTCAAATGGACAGCTTTGAATATACATATAAGTAAATAGTAAAATTATTGATAATGTTACTTATAAGCATATTATATAAATTTAAGGATGTGGAATGGAGAGGAGGAGGAGGAAAAATATATATGAATATTCAGCAAGCATGACTAATTTGCATGTTTTAGGCTCAGGGACTAAATTGAATAAAGGTAAAACTTTATGGGCAATTTTGTAAAAATGTCAGAAATGACTAAATTGCATGAAATAGATTATTTTATTATTTAAATTACAAAATTTAACGAAATTATCAATTTAGTTCAAGATCGGGGGAAAACATGTTTTAGGGATTAAATTGGAAAGTGTTGAAATTGTGAAAAATTTTGATATTTATAGAATTCATGGATTGTTATCGATATGTATGATAATAATAGCTGGAAATAAGGATTAAATTGCAATAATTTTATTTTCCTGACCCCAAGGATGAAATCATCATTAATTAAAAGTTTAGGGGCAAAATGGTAATTTTGCTTAGAGCATTAATTAAATGCATTAGAATATGAAATGAATGAAAATGATGATCAAATTTATTTATAAAGATCCGGACGACACAAATACGAGACTTGATCATGGAAAAGAAAATATATCAGAATAATGAAATCATAAACACGAACAATCAATGAGGTAAGTTCATGCAACTTGAATTATATTCTTAAATACTTGAAATGTATGTTATTGATGTGAACATGATTTAAATATTCATTATATGAAAATTGATGAAACATTAACATATTTGATAAAAGGAAGAAATCCGGTTGAATGGAAGGAAAATTCGATGGATCTCTCGAAAGGAATTGACGGTAAAAGGATCTAGCCTGACGGGTGATCCTAACTTGACATAGCCCTCCCGAAGAATATATGGAAAATGGATTTAGTCTTGGACGGGTAATCCGAATTAGGTCCAATTTAGCTTT
The DNA here is from genome assembly GCA_025698475.1 of Gossypium anomalum. Taxonomy (NCBI): domain Eukaryota; kingdom Viridiplantae; phylum Streptophyta; class Magnoliopsida; order Malvales; family Malvaceae; genus Gossypium; species Gossypium anomalum. The sequence continues at coordinate 90,095,114 of CM046961.1, forward strand.
GCCTCGTAATTCAGATCCAAGCTCATTAGAGTAATTGTCGTTGCAGGGATTTAGCCTGGACCGTAATCCCGACAATACTCTATGAGTTTATATTACTGAGGATTAGCCTGGACCGTAATCCCACTCGTAAGGATGAGGTTCGCGAGTGTGCTCTCGATATGAAATGTGTAAGACCATGGTTGAAAGACACCATGGCAACCTGATATGAAATGTGTAAGACCATGGTTGAAAGACACCATGGCAAACTGATATGAAGTGTGTAAGACCATGGTTGAAAGATACCATGGCAACCTGATATGAAATGTGTAAGACCATGGTTGAAAGACACCATGGCAACCTGATATGAAATGTTTAAGACCATGGTTGAAAGATACCATGGCAACATGACAGAAAATGAGTAAGACCATAGTTGAAAGACACTATGGCATCATGTCAAAGATAAATAAGACCGTGGATGGGAGACGCTATGACATCTGTTGAACAATTGATATTCAGGTAATATGTATCAGATGATGAATGGTTATATGAAATAATTATGAAGATAGATAAACGAAATAAGTATAAGTACATGGAATATAATTTATGTTAAGTTTGATATAAGCTATTACCGGAATAAATATACATAAAATATGTGGAAATGATGGAGTATGAAATATTGATATAATGAAATGAATGATATATGCTTATGAAGAAACGGTAAAAGAATGATATGTTTCATGACATGTATATATATGATTATCTTTGATATGTTGATACAAGGAAATTATGTAAGTAAAGACAATTATTAAACTCAAGTGTGACATGTCGAGAAAATAAGTATATCAATGTTGAATTTATATGAAATAAATGCAAGTATACTAACAATGATGTGGCTTGACACTTAGACAAAGGACAAGCTATTGATTGAATAGTAATATGTTTAATTACAAGAAACTTTGAAATGGTAAGTATTTAGATGAAAATAAAATTTAAGATTTTGCAAATTTTTTTTATAATCTCGATTTAATTCCATTTGGTTTCTAGTGTATGTTGCGGCTTCGAGGGCCCAATAGAGAGACATTATGATTATTTTCAAAATCTGAATAATAAATGACTTAGAATTATCTGAAAATGTTCAGTAAACTCCGGTAATGCCTCGTACCCTATTCTGGCAATGGATACGGGTAGGGGGTGTTACAATATATGGCATGCGAATGCATTAACAAAACAATAATGTCAAAAACTAATAATAATAATATATAAATATATACGTATATGACGAAAATACATACTACTATATAATAATAATAATAATAATAATAATAATAATATAGAAATACAAAAAGCAAGTATAAAAATATTAACTTAAAGTGATAATAAAAGAACAATACTATATATAAAAATACATATATACATATATGTACATAAAAATATACACTAATATATAATGATAATAGTAATAATGATAATATTTAAAATGCAACAAGTAAATATAAAAGCAAAGTAATTAAAATAGTATTATATAAGAATGTACATACGTATATATGTAATAAAACAAAAAGGAAAGGAAAAATAACGGTAAAAGTAATAATAATATCTATTATAACAATAACAATATAAAGCTAATGATATAATAAGGCAATGATAACAGGCAAATTAGTACAAAAAGAAAATATAATTATAGTAATAATAGTTGTATTAACAACAGTTAATATAACAATAATGTTGCAAATAAAAATAAAGTAAAAATAATATAAGAAATCAAATTAAATCTAAAAAGGGACCAAATCCGAAACAAAAACGAAGTTTTGGGGCCAATTTAAAAATTAATAAAGAAGAAAAATACTAAATCAAGCATGCCAACAAAGAATAGGGACCAGATCGGGCAATAAACCCTCCCTCCAAAACGCGCAGCATCGCAAAGGACCAAATTGTAATCGCAATAAAATTGTAGGGCAAAAATTAAAAATAAAAAAACCACATTGAAAATCCATAAAAAAGCGGAAGGGCCAAAAGTGAAATTTGCCCTTCCGCTTAAAAACACGCGGACCTTGGGGCGGATGGGTCGGGTCGCGGGTCGGCCCCCCAAAACGACGCCGTTTTGGGCGTTTGGGGGGGGAGGGCTAGTAAAACGACGCCGTTTAGTAGCCCCTATTTAAGCCCCAAAATTTTTATTTCCTTCATTTTAGCCCTCATTCAGAAAAAAAAAACCAAAAATTTACTCTCAACTCTCTCTCCCCTCTCTCAAGGCCTCCAGAGCCAGACCAGGTCTCAGGTCATCGGACCACCGCAAGACCACCACCGGCCGCCGTCGCCGGCCACCGCGTGAGTTTCAAAAAGGTATATTTTTTTTACCCTTTTATTTATTTATTTAATATGTATATATATGTGTTATTTTATAGTAGAATAGAGATTGTATATTCACATATTCGAAGAAGAAGTAAAAAGAAAGAAAAAAAGAAAATAAGTAGACCTTGGATTCGGTCTTTGATGTTCTTTGTTGCGACTTGAGTATGTGTTAATCTGTTTTTTTTATTGTATTCTCCTTTTTATATTGAAAGAAAGAAAAAAAAGAGGCCCTTTTTACAATCTCTTCTTGTGGCTTATATAGCCTGTTTTTTACAAAAAATTTTAACCTTCTGTACACTGTCTATTCTCTTTTAATACTGCAGGTGCTAGTGGCGGCGAACTTGACCTGTCAGTGGGAGTAGAAGCGGTGGCCAGGCTATGGGCGGTGTCGGTGGTGGATAGGACAAGGGTCAGAGGCTGAACGGCTAGGGTTTTAGATTTTTCTTTTTTGATTTTGTGTTTGGGCCATGTGGGTATGTTTTGGTTTGTTGGTTTATTGGGTTAGGGGGTTTTGGGCTAGGTTTTGGTTAGTTTGGGTCTGGGGTTATTTGTTGTTATTTGGGCCCAAAATTGGGCTGTACAATAATGATAATGGTAAATATAATAATAAATAATATTAAAAATAAAAAAAATGGTAAAAGTAATGTATAAACTAAATTAAATAAAAAAAAAGGACTAAAATAAAATCATAATGAAATTGCATAGGTGAATTTACGAATATAAAATAGTTATAGGGCCCAAATCGAAATGCACAAGAAACACAAGAGGACTAGAAAGGGAAATAGCCCATCTGGGCCTTAAAAAAACACGCGGATCCTTCTTATCGGGTCGGGCCGACCCGTTTTACACCAAAACGACGCCGTTTTATATCAGTGTGCACTGAATTAAAACGACGCCGTTTTATACCTATTATATAAGTCAAAAAAAAAATCTAAAATTTCATTTCAGCTACATTTCTTTAAGAAAGAAAAAGAGGGGAAGGGTTTAGTACTGGTGAAGCGATTTCGTGATCGGACCGCCATCCGTCCTCGTTGCCGTGACGCAAATATCTGCGGCGGCAAAAAGTAGGAAATCGACCCTTTTTTAAACCTTTTTCTCCTCTCGCCCTAGATCCGTGGTTAAAACGCTCAAAAACCTCACGAAGGCCGATAGAAGCCAAGGAAAACTCTCGGCTTTGAGTTCTCCGATCGCCCCAAAAGATAAGAAAGATGGTATTTTTATACAACTATATATATATATATACGATACTCGGTATGTAAAGCGTAAAAATATACCCTTGAATCAATTTTTTGCTATTTCAATTTTCATTTATTGCCTTCGTCTCTCTTTTTTGAATATTGAAAGTAAAAATCTCTCCTTTTTTTGTATTTTTAAAAGTCTTCCCGTTACATTCGTTTTTTGTTGGCTTTATAGCCGAATGAAATACAACGTTTTGCTACTGTTCTGTGTTGCGTGTTTCTTTTGTTTTGCAGGTGTCAGAGGGTTGGTGGTACGGGCGACAATCAGCGGTAGCAGAGGCGATGGTAGCGTGTGGCGGCTGGCTTAGGTAGCTTTAGGGTTTCTGTTTGGCTTTAGTTCTTGGGCTAGGTGGGCTATTTTTTTTGTTTGGGCTGTTGGGGTCTGGTGTTGGTTGGGTTTTATTGGGCCGGGCGAATTGGGCTTACTACACATATCATTGCTACATTTTGAAGCATTTAGAAACAAAGAAATGGCGTTTGCTTTGGAAATAGATCAGCTGAACCTATTGCTACAATCTTAATGGCTAAAAACAATACAACGTTTTAGAAAGGTTGCTTCTCTCTTGAGCCAGTGAAGATTTCAAAGCATTCTATCATTGATTCTATACAATTTCCTGGAATATGGTGTTTCATTCATGATAGTAAAACACAACAAAGTGATCTTACAATACTGCAGTACACTGGAATACCATAATGCAACATGCTCCAAGCTTCACGTGGTAAGAGAAGTTCTTCTTGCAACATCAAAATTGAATGGCGAATTCCGGTAATTTATAATGTAAGAAGAAAAAAAAAAACATTATGCATTCTCTTCTTTGCAAATCTAACACGAGGCAATTTGTAGCCTTGGTTGGCCGATTCGAGATATTAAAGCACCTGGTAAAGGTTGTAGCACTTGGGAGAATAGAGTACCTTAGTTTCAGCGAGGCCAAAAATTGGTCATGCATATGCTGCAGCTTTAAATTCAATTTGTTGATTTCTTAAATATTTTCTAGGTTGTTAAACACCTTGGTTTTTATTTAAAAAAATTACGATAAGTTTGTGAATTTAGTCTCTATATTTTTCGAATTTTAAAATTTTAATCTTTATCTAGACGTTATTTGTTGAATCCGTTTAGTTAAGTTTTGATATTAGTCATATACTATGTGTAAAGTTGCAGATTTAGTTCATGTTTCCAATTTGACCATTCTTAGTTCTTATATTTTTCTAATTTTAAAATTTTAACCATGAAGCAAATGACCACCATTAAATCCATTAACTAATTTTTTTGCGAGTAATATATGGAATAGCAGGCTGACATATAGTATTACATATGTAATAACAGGACTTAATGAATTTAACCATTATTGTTTAGTCACTATTGAAATTTTAAAATTCAAAAAAATATAGAGATTAAAAATGATCAAATTAAAAATATAGGGACTAAATTGACAACTTATGTACTACAAAAACTAATGAAAGAATTTAACCTAAATAATAATAAAGGGAACTTTGATATTTCAATAACCAAAATGAGGAGAAAAAAAAAAAAGAATAGCGTGTCTAAACTGCTAGTTCGATTAATACGTCAACCAAACAATAACTATTCGAATTAATTGAAATTTAACTGTCAATCAAATTGAAATTTGTACATATTGTCTTTTTATAGTTCTATTAAGTTTAAAATATGACAAAAAAATGCAATAATAATGCTCTTCTTATTTGTTTTTAGTTCAAAAAAAGAGAGACAAAAACAACAGATAAGACAATAACTACACTAAATGAAAAACTACAAATAACACGATAGCAACAAATAACACAATGACAATGTCATTTTTAATTTTTAATTTTTATAATATTTTTTCTTTGACACATTATATCAATAATTGTAATTCTATTTAACTTATATATTTCGCTTATATATAATATATTGTGTCGAAACTATTTTTTGGAAAAACGATGGTCGACTTTGGTTTTGCAAATGAAAACGAAAAAAGGGAGTCGCCACTAATCTTTATTGTTTAGGTGTGATCGGATCACCTACAAATTTGGTCATTTTAATAAAATATGTCGATTTACTAAAACAACAATTTTGGTCTACGAAACTTGAGAAAACGAGTTCAGGAGTTGGTTACGTGTGAGGAAGGGTTAGCACCCTCGTCACGTCCAAAATTGGTACCTAATCGATTAATTAACGTCTTAATGCCGAAAGTTGAGAAAATTTTAGAATAAATTTTAAAATAAGATCCCTTTTTATGAATGTTTGGATAACTTGAAATGGATATTAAGATTCTCTTGTTCCAAAGAAATGAAATGCCGTGTCGAACACATTAGGAGACGACATTTCAAAACCTCGGTACCAAGATCATTTCATGATTTCTGCAACTCATGCATTAAAATTTTTAAAAGGATATTCGGTTATTCGGCCAGACGATAAATTGAAACCCAACACGTTAGGACACGATTTCGTCGAATGACCAAACACGAAATATTGCCTTATTATTTTTTGAAGAAAAATGTGGACGAAATTTTAAAAGGGGCAAAATTTAAAAGGGAAATATGATTATTTAGACAAACGAAAGAACGAAACCCAACACATTAGGGCACGATCCCTCAAATTTCTAAACATCAAACATCGCTTTTGTTTCATGGTTTAGAAAACGCGGACGAAATTTTAAAGGGAAGTTTGATTATTTAAACAAACGAAAGATCGAAACCCAACACATTAGGGCACGATCCCTCAAATTTCTAAACATAAAACATCGCCTTTGTTTCAAGGTTTAGAAAACGCGGACGAAGTTTAAAAGGGAAATTTGATTATTTAAACAAACGAAAGATCGAAACCCAACACATTAGGGCACGATCCCTCGAATTTCTAAACATCAAACATCGCCTTTGTTTTATAAAGTCGACTCAAAATACATTAATTTGACTTGAAATAAAGTGGAATCATTGATTTTTGGATTAATAAGTTGAAAACTACAATGCGGCAATTGCGGATGAAAGGCGAAATCATAAACATGAGACAATATACATGGATAGCAAATTCTATTAATGAATGAAAATAGCATAAAAATAAATAAACGAATAAAAAGTTTAACATGTACAATAGTAATATTAAGCTCACATCCAAACATTAACGATCAAAATAGTGAAAACTAAAAATATAACTAAAGAAACAAATCAAAATAAAATAAATAAAGAAAAACCTAAACAAGTTTTCAAATTTAGATAAAATTAAGATAGCAACACCAAATACCAATCGAAAATATGATATAATAATCTATAGAAAAAATAAAAATAATAATAAAAAACAAAACAAACATAATATACAAAACAATATGGACAAAGCTACAAACATATAAATAATTATTAAAATAAAGGCCATGAGGGAGGAAATTTGAGTCAAATAATGTGCAAAAACCTTTTTAAAAATGATACATCCATTTAAAGTTGACAATGTACATGCATGTAAAATAGTGTATAAGTATGTGAGATTTTAAACCAAAACAATATGTAACTAAATATGTTCTAAAAATAACTTATGTACATAAAAATAATATATATATATATATATATATATATATATATATATTAACGTGGGGTCAATAATATTGATAGAATATAACTAACTTTTACATAAACTTATATATATGTATTAATATAAGGGTAATTCAAATTAAAGATTATACAAAAATTTAAAATTATATGATATAAGAGAGAATTTGAAAATTAGAATTTTATAAATTAAGAAATAAAGGAAACAACGTGAATTCATTAAAGTAACTTAAAATGTATATATAAAAATAATTTAAAGGACGAATGTTAAATGAGCTTTAGAAAATGAATAACATAAATTTTAAAAAAAACTTAATGAAGCTTAAAGGGGTAATTAATAAATAAAACAAGCCATTAAAATTAGAATAAATGCGAGCGAATGCGCAGGGATCGAAACCGAAAATATTCTAGCTCCCAAAATGCAGTGTTGAGACACGGACTGGATTCCATTTATGCGCAAATTTCAGGGATACATTTAAAAATAAAGGAAATACGAACGAGGCCTAATTGAATGTTAACGCGAAAGGGAAAGGGCCGACGCGCAAATATCCCCTCTCGGCAGAAACACGCGGATCCTGGGGGCCATCGAGTCGGGTCGTAACGGGTTGGCCTAGACGGCACCGTTTTGAACCACTGAAGCAGGCCCCAAACGGTGTCGTTTCATATACATTATGAATATCAAAACAAACCCTAAAACTAAACGCACTTTAGCCATTTAGGAATGAAAGTAAAAAAAATAAACACCCTTTTACTTTGCAGCCGAACCCTAACCCCTTTTGCCTAAACGCCGATCCGCCACCACAATCGGTGACCAGTGGATTCGGGCTTCGGTGGTCGTTTTTTTTTTTAGGCTCAGAATCTCTTCTCAGCCTTGATTTCAACAAAGAAAGAGGAAACCCGTGGCTTTTTTGCAAGGTAAGATTCATCTTCCCTTTTTTCTTGTTTACAAATACGAAAATAAAAGATCAAAAAGAGATGATTCGAAAGCCAACTGAAAACCCCCCAAAAACTCGAGTCAGAAATCACCTTTAAATTTTGGTTGCCTTTTGTTTTTCCGAATGTGTGTAAAAAAATACATTGTTTGTGTTTTCGGCTTTTATATCCGAAGAATAATACATATCTTAATTCTTTTATTGTGTCTCTTTTGCATGCTGCTTCTGTTCTGTCTACTTTCTCCCCTATTTTGCATGTCTGCAGGTCTACGAAGGAAGTCAATGAAGGGAGGCTTCCATTTTGGTGCAACGAGACATGGGCAGAGCTGGTCCTCGAGCGCCGAATGCGCTGCTGAAGCACGTGGTCGGCAGAGGGGATGCGCGGCGCTAAGGCTAGCTAGAGTTTTGGCTAGCTGAAACCCGGTTTGGGCATTGGGCCTATCGGGGCAATTGGGTTAGGGGTTTAGGGTCTGTTTGTAAAATAGGTAGGATTTAGGCTTGTATTTGGGTTTTCTGGGTTTGGGTTTTAATTTGGGCCTTTTTAATGTGTAAATGGACTGCTAATAAATCTTTGAGCCTTTTACTTATTTTGTTTTTATTGATTTGGGCTCGGGCAGGGCAAAATAGGCCTGTTACAGCTGCCCCTCTTTGCTCATTGTCGTGCAACGGGAATAGAGCAAAGACTATAAGAGGGCCAATTTTGCCTAGACTTGCTGAGTCTTGACTTCTCCTAGCGTTTCTTTTTTTCGAGTAGCTTTAATATGCCCTACTCCAGTCTACTCCAATGCAATTTTAAGGGGATGAGACTTGTATCTTCAACCCGCTCCACTGCGACTTCAGGAAGATAAGGTTAATGGCTTTCATCTGCTCCTTTGCAACTTCAGGGAGATAAGATTCACTATCTTCAGTCTACTCTACTGCAACTTCAGGGAGATAAGACTTATAGTTTTGGCCTGCCCCAGTGCAACTTCAAGGGGAAAAGGTTTGTGGGTTCAATCTACTCCACTACAATTTTAGGGAGATAAGGTTCACCATGGTAGATTTGATCTGACCTACTGCAACTTCAGAGGTATAGGATTTATAGCTTTAATCTGTTCTGCTGCAACTTTAGAGAGACAAGATTTGCTATCTTCAGTCTGCTCCACTGCAACTTCAGGGAGATAGGACTTATAACTTCAACCTGCTCCACTGTAACTTTAGGGAGATAAGGTTTGTGATTTGTATTTGCTCCACTACAACTTCAGGGAGATAAAATTGGTATCTTTAGCCTGTTCCCTATTGATTAGGGGGTTAAGGCTCACTGTCTTCAATCTGTTCCACTACTGCTTAGGGAAATAAGATCTGCAATCTTCAGCCTACTCCGCTACTGCTTAGGGAGATAGGATGGTGGCTTAAATCTGCTCCCTTACTGCTTAGGGAGATAAGATTCACCGTCTTTGATCTGTTCCACTGCAACTTCAAGGAGACAAGATCTACAATCTTCAGCCTATTCCGCTACTGCTTAGGGAGATAGGATGATGGCTTAAATCTGCTCGACTACTACTTAGGGAGACAAGAATCGCCGTCTTCGATCTGTTCCACTGTAACTTTAGGGAGACAAGATCTGTAATCTTCAGCCTATTCCACTATTGCTTAGGGAAATAGGATGGTGGCTTAAATCTGCTCCACTACTGCTTAGGGAGACAAGATTTGCCGTCTTCGATCTGTTCCACTACAACTTCAGGGAGACAAGATCTGCAATCTTCAGCCTATTACCTTACTGCTTAGAGGGTTAAGGCTAATCATCTTTGATCTGCTCCACTACTACTTAAGGAGATAACATCTGTAAATTCACCAATGTTGCTACACTATCCTCTAGGGGCATGATCTGTAGAATTGGTTTCAAGTACCTATGCTTATGCCAAATGATTAGGATGCTATAATCGAAATAAATCAAATACTCCTAACTAGATGTGTTATGAATGATGAATGCAGAAAATGTCATTTTTTTAATGCTTAATTTGATATTACTCATTGTCCATCGAGGTTTTATCATTGACGTATTACTTCTTTCTTTTCTTCAGCTGGTATCTCTGACAGAAAATCTGAAAGACAATCACAATTTGGGCTATTCTTTTCCCAATATTTCTAACCCTTGAATTTGGGTAGTTTAACTAATTGGTCCCGTTTCAGGTCCTTGTATAATTTAGAAGTGTTTCAGAGTAATATGCAGAACTCTTTTTTAATCCTCATTAGTCCATTAATCATTATTTCAATGAAAAAATACTTGAAAAATATTGTCGCAATAGACAAGATGGAATTTTATTGAGAGCAATGCTTGAAATGAATCAAGTAATCAAAATAGCAAATTTTGCTGAGGAACAAAATGAAATAGGTGCCCCAGATATCCTAGCATGAGCTTCTCTGCACAAAACTTCATGAAGACCCTTTGAACTTGATATGTGTTTAGAAGACCAATGTCCTTTTATCATTTTCTGTCGCTTGGTCTAGGTATCTACGATTCCTTACATACTGTAATATATCCTATACCAAGGGTAATCGTCCTTTTTTTCTTCTTATTCGATGTTGTAACAATGAGCCGGAGTCTCATAGATACTCATTTGTATAGGCTTCATATCCTCCTGCTTGTTTACTTTGATCATTAAAGCTAAAGTTGCCAAGGCATCAGTCATCTGGTTTTCATCTCGTGAGAGGTAACAGAGGTGATATCGTCAAACTCCTCAATTAACTCTAGAACCAGCCTTCGGTAACTGATCAACTTAGGGTCTCTCATTTCTCATTCGCCTTTCAGCTAATAGATCACCAATGTAGAATTCTCATATACTTCTAGCATCTTAATTTTGTGTTCAATGGCCGCACGGATACCCATGATGCATGCTTCGTACTCTGCCATGTTATTTGTGTAATCAAAATCTAATTTACTAGTAAAGGGATAATGATCTCTATTCGGGGATACCAGAACTGCCCCGATTCTGTTACCCACAGCATTTGAGGCTTCGTCAAAATTCAGTCTTCAAGGATGACCTTCTTGAGAGCCTTCTTCAGTGGTTGCAACATACATTAGATCTTCGTTTAGGAAATCAAAGCGCAAAGGTTCATAATCTTCTAGAGCTCTACTAGCCAGAAAATCTGCTATTGCACTCCCTTTTATAGCTTTCTGGTTTACGTAGACTATGTCAAACTCAAAAAGCAAAATTTTCCAATGAGCCATTCTTCCATTCAGAGCATTTGACTCCATCATGTATTTCAGAGGGTCTAGTTTTAAGATGAGTCAAGTTGTGTGGTACAACATGTATTACCTCAGCTTCCGAGTTGTTCAAATCAAAACACAACACAATTTCTCGATTGGCGAATATCTTGTCTCACATTTAGTGAATTTCTTACTGAGATAATATATCGCTTTCTCTTTTCTTCCTGACTCATCATGTTGGCCTAACACGCATCCCATGGAGTTTTCGAACACTGCTAAATAAAATATCAGTGGCTTATCTAGGCAAGGTGGCATTAGCACTGGGGCATTGGACAGGTAATGCTTGACCTTATCAAAAGTTCTTTAGCACTACTCATCTCATACACCTGGATTGTGTTTCCTAAAGAGATGGAATATCAGGTCACATTTCTTCGTTAGTTGTGAAATGAACCGGACGATGTAATTTAGCTTCCTAGGAAACCTCAAACTTCTTTTTGAGTGCGTGGCGGAGGTAATTCCTGTATGGCTTTGACTTTATTTGGGTTAATCTCTATCCCCTTTTCACTGACTACGAATGCTAGCAGCTTTCTTGACCTGGCCCCAAAGGTATATTTTGCGGGATTGAGCTTTAGTTGAAACTTTTTTAACCTTAAGAACAGTTTCTTCAAGACTTGTATATGCTCCTTTTCTGTCCTGGATTTCGCAATCATATCGTAGACGTAAACTTCGATCTTCTTGTGCATCATATCATGGAACAGAGTTACCATGGCTCTCTGATATGTTGCTCCTACATTTTTCAGTTTGAATGGCATCACCTTATAGCAAAACGTTCCCCACATGGTTATGAATGTGGTCTTTTCCATATCTTCGGGATGCATCTTTACCTAGTTGTATCCCGAGAAGCTATCCATGAAGGAGAAAAGTGAGTAACCTGTCGTGTTATCCACTAATGTGTCAATGTGAGGTAACGAGAAGTTGTTTTTTGAGCTGGCTTTGTTCAAATCTCGATAATCCATGCACATCCGTACTTTCCTATCTTTTTTAGGAATTGGGACTATATTGGCTACCCATTCTGAATACTTAACCACTTGTAAGAAACCGGCGTTGAATTGTTTCTTGACTTCCTCTTTTATCGTTAACAAAACATCAGGTCTCATTCTTCGGAGTTTTTGTTGAATTGGCTTGCACTCCTCCTTTATGGGGAGTTCGGGTACCACAATATCGGTATTTAACCCGGGCATATCTTGTTATGAACATGCGTAGACATCCTTGAATTCTCAGAGTAACTCGATGAGATCTCGCTTTGTTTCTACAGCGATACAAGCTCTAATCTTCACCTCCTTTCCTTCTCCTAAGCTCACAATTTCCACTGACTCTTTGTGAGATAGGATTTGCTTCTCCTCTTGTTCTACCATTCTTAACAAATCAGAAGATAGGTTACAATTTCGGTCATCTTCAAAATCCAGAGGATCCTCTCTGTACATTTCTTGTTCAAAAGAAGACTCTGATCAATAACAACGTTACTCACATCGTTGTTATCTGGAGGCCTGTTATAGGGATGAAGAAAAAATTCAAAGAACAAAAGAATCTAAGAATATTTATTTGTGTGATATGATTATGAATGAAATGGAAAAAATAAAAGAATGCCTGCTCAAGATGATACGCAAAAGTGAATTTTTATTGAAATAACGACATTTGGACATATGCCTATTTCATAAAAGAAATCTTATTGCCCCTAGGCTTAGAGCAATAAGCTTGTTTTGGACATTACTCTGAATTAATTTTAAAAGTTGCAGGGATCTCCTCCGCTGTCCAACTATTCAAGACGCTGCCAGGCGCGTATGGACAAATGCCTACTTGATTCTCTTCTCTCGTCTCTTCCTCGAATATAGTGTTAATGCTCAAAACAGACCCTTTCCTTGTCGATTTTCCTTCAGAGTAAGTGGTCCCTCCCGACATGAATGTTTTGGATATATAAGGAAAGGTCATTGGCTCCTATTTGACCTCTTCCCTATTTAAACGCGCTCTTCTCCTCTCTTGTTTCTTCTTTATCTCCTTTTTTTTTTTTGCCTTACATCTGGCTTGTACCCTAGGCCAAAACGGTCTCGTTTTTCTGTGAGTATGGGTGCATCGATCCTTCCTTGTAGGCTTCTTCCAAGCCCTTTCTCAGGCAAAGCTTCTTTCTCAACTGTCAGTTGTAAGCCCATTCTTGTAGTTTTGGAGATTTTGGGCACCGGGACCTTGTTTCCTTCGACGATAAAGTTTGCGTTCACAAATTCTAGCGATCAAAAAGAGCATTCTATTACTTTATCATCTGTCCCCACATATGGTGCGTCGCTAGTAACGGATGCAACAATATCTTATTCTACGTTTATGGTCACCAATCGGCCTTCCGTTACCAATTTGAGCTTTTGATGCAGCGATGATGGCACTACCCCTGCTGAGTGAATCCAGGGCCTCCCCAATAAGCAATTGTAAGAAGGTTTGATGTCCATTACTAAGAAATCAACATCGTACGTGCTTGGACTGATCAAAAGGGGTATTTCAATCCTTCCCATTACTTTTCTCTCGGTGCCGTCAAATGCCCTTACTATATTTTGGCACGTCTTCATGTGAGAACTATCCACTGTCAACCTATTCAGTGTGGATAGGGGTAGGACATTTAGTGCAGACCTATTGTCAATCAATACTCCCGGTAATGTATATCATTTATAGCGGGTGGTGATATGTAGCGCCTTTGTTGACCCCATTCCCCCGGCGGTATTTCATTGTCATTGAAAAATATAAAATTATCAGCGCTTATATTATTGATGAGACGGTCCAGCTTGTTGACAGAGATATTATCCGCGACGTAGGTTTTGTTTAGCACCTTCATTAACACGCTCCAATGTGTCTCTGAGCTCAAAAGTAAGGCTAGCAATGAGATACGAGCCGGCTGCTTATGTAGCTGTTCTACAACGCTATATTCGATGTGCTTTAAGAAGTCTAAAAATTTCATAGCCTCATTTTCAGTCACCGGCTCATTGACTGGTGATTCAGGTTTGGTTATCTTCTCTTTCTTTTGCTCGTCTATTCGGGTCTTTTCTTTGACAATTTCGATTCTTGTACCTACGGGATCATAACGTCTCCCACTGCGTGTATAAAAACTTATATCTTGGTTCCCCTCTGAAGCACAAGCCGGGCTCTCTTCCCCTAGGATTGTCACGCTGTAGTCGTAATTCTAGGGAACCCTTTTGCTATCCTTGTAGGGGAAGGATACCGGCTTCTGGATTATGACTCTTGACGCCATTTGTAGTCCTGCTTCATTGTTCCTCGGTCACGAAATTATCACCACAGGATGATTAACTCTTTAGACCCCTTCTGTTATTCCTTCATTTGAGGCGTGAACCTCTCATTCTTCTGATCATTCGGCTTCTTCATAAAATTTCATCTCTTTATTGCCCATCAGGTTTTGCACCATGGACCTAAACTCGCTACACTCTTGGACGTCATGGCCCTCAACGGCATAAAACTCGCAGTATTTCCTTACTTCTCTGGGCCTTTCCCCTGAACGTTGTATGATCAAACCTCTATCGATCATTTGTTTCCAAAACCAACTCAACGAGGTTTTTACTTCTGCCATGTCAGCCTTGATTCTTTTATCCTCGTTCTCAACTATCGCATTTATCCCTTTATTAGAATGATCGGGCAATGGATTTCCTGCCACTTAGGTCCTGATTGGTCGTCAAACTTTACGATACCCATTTGGATAAATCTTTCTATCAACTTTTTAAACGCGATGTAGTTCTCAATCGAGTGCCCCGTTATCCCCGCGTGGTACTCATATTAGGCGTTAGAGTCATACCACTTCGGGAACGGGGGTTGCATAGGCTTAAAATAGAAGGGTGACACTACATGGGCATCAAATAAGCTCTGATACAACTCTCTGTATGACATTGGGATAGGCGTAAACTGGACTCTTTTCGTGTCAGGCCTCGAGTTTGAATCTTGTCTTGCGGAGCCCTGATGGCTAGTAGTCACTACCCTAGGTTGGCTCACGGTTACTGGCTTGGAATAACTCTTATTGTACACACTCGTGTTGTTCACCTCGTTTTCTTTCCTTCTCGGGGCTGATTTCTTGGCACTTTTTCCTATTTCAATCTTCCCGCATCTTATTGTGTTTTCTATCATTTCCCCAAACATTACTATGTCTGAGAAGCTCTTAGTAGCGCATCCCAGCATATGGTTAATGAATAGAGCCTTCAGAGTATTGATAAAGAGCATGGCCGTTTCTTTCTCCAAAAGAGATGGTTGTACTTGCGTCGCCACCTCTCTCCATCTTTGGGCGTACTGTCTGAAGCTCTCGTTTTGTTTCTCCTTCATATTTTGTAATGTGATTCGGTCGGGTGCTATGACTGTCACGTGGCCGTATTGCTTCATGAAAGCTTGCGCTAAGTCTTTCCATGAATAGATTTGAGCACGGCTTAATTGGTTGTACCATTTGGCTGCAGACCCAACCAAAATGTCTTGGAAGCAGTGGATCAACAGTTGATCATTGTGAACGTACCCTGCCATTCTTCGACAGAACATGGTGATGTGAGCCTCTGGACAGCTAGTTCCATTGTATTTTTCAAAGTTTGGGGTTTTAAACTTAAGAGGGAGTACTAAATCTGGGACTAAACTTAGGTTCTTGGCGTCCATTCTGCAACGGTAATCAGTGTTCCCCATTGCTATGAGTTTTTCTTCCAGCCACTTGTATCGATCGTCTGGTTATTTTGGTGGTTCTATTCTTGTTTTCTCCACCTCTGCTACATTATCTAGATCAGGAACAAGGGGATTGGTTGGGTTATCCCCAGGATTGAGACCGAGCCCGTTTGATAATTCATCGGTGATAAAGTATCGGTTTGATGCTGTTAAGGCCTGATAGTAACGGGTACCCCTCGTGGGTACACTACCAGTGGTGTCTGGACGTTGATTAGAATAAAGCTTGGAGGGTAAATAGAATCCCCATTTTCCTTCACAATATTCTTTCCTTTCTCACGTTCTCTGACCAGCAATTGTGGCAATTAGCTTAACATATTATTTTGGGACTCTTGCATTTGTTCCTTCATCTCTTGTTGTATCTTAGGTAACTGCTCTTGCATCTGTACTTGCAATTGCTCTTGCATATCCCTTTGCATTTGTTCTAATCTCTCTAACCTATGATCTATCTCTTTAGTTTTATGACGGGTATTGTAGCGGTATTCGTTTGGTTGTCTCTTGTTGATTTCCAGATTAACTGAAATAATTTTGTTTAATTAGGGTCTTTTTGTGAAATTTAATGCATATGATAAAATGTAATGCAAATGAATGAATGTAAAAAGGCGTTGATTTTGATTCAATTTCATTAGAACAACTTTACTAGAAGAAATATCTCTTTACATAGAGCGGATAATTACATATACGACTTTGCCCTAATGCCCAAAGCCGTAACCTTCCTAAAAAGTCGAGCTAAGTCCTAGCCACGATCTGATTCTGATTCGTACTTTAGGCTTAATACATCAGCCTGAACTGCCAAGGTTTGCAAATGATCGGCTATCTCTCGAACTTCAACCACAGCTTTGCCCATAACATAATCTCTATTTCTGATCTAATCTTGAGAGTGGTGAAGTTGTTCATTGTAATGTTCATGGTTTGCCTCAAGGAGTTCCACTCGAATTTTACTATCTTGTAGCGCAGTCTTGAGTTCTTCGATTTTCTTTTTCAACTCATCGATCTTGCCTAGACTGGCCTTCAGCTCAATTACAGAGTTACAGCTATGATGCCGATGTAGTGATTTTTCCAATTCAGCCACCCGAGCTTGTAACCTCTCTTTTTCGCTTTGGCTTTCCAACAAACTACTTTTCAACGCGTCTTCCCGCACTCGGGCCTCTTGAAACTTCTTCTCTCAATGATCAGCTCTAGTCTTCTCTTCTTTAATTTCTTGACGCCACTGCTCTGATGTTTTACCCAAACCAACAGTTCTCATCAACATACGCAGCTTTTTGTAATCAGTTTTCAGGCTATCTAAATCTTCCTCGGCCTTGTTCTTTTTTTTTTCCTTAATTTTTTGGCCTCTAGCTTGTGAATATCGACGTCTAATCCCAACTTCATCTTCTCCTCTTCTAACTGCTCTATCTTCTTTCCCGATTTCGAGCTCCTTCTCTCAAAGTCTTGCTTGATGATCTCTAACTTGGACGAGACTGCTTGTAAGTGCTCCTCTATTGGCCGAGCGTTTGCTTGGTTTAGCATTGGGATGTTGTCGTTGATTCTTTTACCCTACCACTGGTCGTACTCGAGGGTCGTCATTGGACCTGCAGCGAATTCTTTCATCCTACGAGTTTGTTTCCATGCATTCGATATCTCACGGATTCCCTTCTTATAATTAACGCCCTTGTATGAAAATTCGCACTGAGCCAACCCTTTCGTTGCTGGTGTGAACTGCCTTGATCGATACTGTCTCAACACGAGTAGTGGAGCATATCCACCGGCTCCCCATATCCCAAGTAGAGGGACATAGTTAAAGTTACCACACCGATATAAGATTTTATCGGGGATCATCCATGGAGCCCTCCATTCAACATCTTCAGCTTGTAGGCTCTAGAGAATTGCTATCCGTTTCTCTTCGGAAAGGTCATCCCGCCTAGGTGTAGCCACAAATTCCTTCAATAGAGAGTAGTTCTCAGAAAAAAGTCGATATGAGACCTTTTCTATCCTCCAAAAGTGGCTATAGAACCACGATAGCAGAAGTTGGGCACATCCTACAAATCTACCTTCACCCACTCTCCGGCAAGCATTCAATGATCTAAACGTTTCGGCCAAGATCGCAGGGACAGGCGTGACCCCTCTATCAAGTTGAACAAATAGGTCTGAGACTCCTTCATCCACGTGTCCTAAGGCTTTGGGAAAAACGACCAGACCATAGATGCTTAAAGCAAAAATATCAACCCTCTTGTTCATATCTGGATGTGCTAGAATTAGATCTCTTAAGTTCTTCCAAGGAATACAACTTTCGTCTCCCTATTGCTTAACCCAGGTTGCAACCCATTACTCGCTCATCCCCGTGATATTCATCAGTCTCTTTACAAAGGGCAGGACGTTAGCAGCTCTGGAATAGACCTTGTTGACTTTAACCCTCGAGCAGCGTAGTAAGGCCATATACTCTTCCACGGTAGGTAGCAAATCAACTCTCCCAAAAGTGAAGCAACTGTAGGTGGGGTTCCAAAATTGGACGAGAGCTCGAAATAAGCATTTGTCTACCTTTACCTCGAGTAAATAGGGCAAGTCTTCGTAATTATGATAAAATAACTGCTTAATCTCGTCGTTCCAACCGTTCCATATCTCTTTTAATTCTTGCAAGTCATTCTGAGTCACACTAGCATGAGCAAAATCCCACAATTTTGACAAGTACCCCTCAGTCAAACTATCACCTTTTTCTTGCTGCTTCATCTCAGACCATATTCGAATAGCCGCATTATCCTCTATTCTATCAAGAAACCCTTTTTCCATGCTAAACTGTTCTATTTAGTAACCGAACGTGAACCAATACCTTTTTGTAATGTAATGCCATGCAATAACAGCAAAATACAACGAGTCAGTATACAAATAATAGAATTCACAGTAAACAGGAAATAATCAAGCACCTATTCGGGTAACCGCTAAGGTTGGCATGGTTCTATCTAGGATGGGCTCTTATAGGTCACTACATGTGGTTTGGTTCTAAAGTGAAGGTACCCGAACCTACAGATTCCTCGATCCTCACCTATTATAAGCTCATATGGGCCGAGTTCAGTTCAGGGGAATACATTTCCCTATGGCTGCACGGAGATGAAAATCTCACGAAGACATAGGTACAGATGTATCCCGAAAGCGATCCACTATCCTACACGGAGGTGAAGACCTCACGAATGACTAGTTTTACACTCCCACTTAAAGGGGTAAGACCGAGCGGTTATGCAATGCGATATGGAAAACTATTTAAAGACTTGAACCAAGGAAGCAGGTATTATGACATAAACCACAAAGATAGCAGATGAAATGAAATGAAAGGATCGTATTTTAAAACAAATTTTTTAATTTTCAACGAAAAGACGAAAATTAATCAATTTTCGGCTTGACTCTCTTAAGTTCCCAGTGGAGTCGCCAAGCTATCCAAACCATTTCTTTGGAAAAACGAGGGTCGACTTTGGTTTTGCAAATGAAAACGAAAAAAAGGAGTCGCCACCAATCTTTGTTGTTTAGGTGTGATCGGATCACCTACAAATTTGGTCATTTTAATAAAATATGTCGATTTACTAAAACAACGATTTTGGTTTACGAAACTTGAGAAAACGAGTTCGGGAGTCGGTTACGTGCGAAGAAGGGTTAGCACCCTCGTCACGCCCAAAATTGGTACCTAATCGATTAATTAACGTCTTAATGTCAAAAGTTGAGAAAATTTTAAAATAAATTTTAAAATACGATCCCTTTTTATGGATGTTTGGATAACTTGAAATGTACATTAAGATTCTCTTGTTCCAAAGAAATGAAATGCCGTGTCCAACACATTAGGAGACGACATTTCAAACCCTTGGTACCAAGATCATCTCATGATTTCTGCAACTCATGCATTAAAATTTTTAAAAGGATATTCGGTTATTCGGTCAGCCAATAAATTGAAACCCAACACGTTAGGACACGATTTCCTCGAATGACCAAACACGAAATATTGCCTTATTATTTTTTGAAGAAAAATGTGGACGAAATTTTAAAAGGGACGAAATTTAAAAGGGAAATCTGATTATTTAGACAAACGAAAGAACGAAACCCAACACATTAGTGCACGATCCCTCGAATTTCTAAACATCACACATCGCCTTTGTTTCATGGTTTAGAAAACGCAGACGAAATTTTAAAGTGAAGTTTGATTATTTAAATAAACGAAAGATCGAAACCCAACACATTAGGGCACGATCCCTCGAATTTCTAAACATCAAACATCGCATTTGTTTCAAGGTTTAGAAAAAGCGGATGAAGTTTAAAAGGGAAATTTGATTATTTAAACAAACGAAAGATCGAAACCCAACACATTAAGGCACAATCCCCTGAGTTTCTAAACATCGAACATCACTTTTGTTTTAAGGTTTAGAAAATGCGGACAAAATTTTAAAGGGAAAGTTGATTATTTAGACAAACAAAAGATCGAAACCAAACACATTAGGGCACGATCTCTCAAATTTCTAAACATCAAACATCGCATTTGTTTTATAAAGTCGACTCAAAATACATTAATTTGACTTGAAATAAAGTGGAATCATTGATTTTTGGATTAATAAGTTGAAAACTACAATGCGGCAATTGCGGATGAAAGGCGAAATCATAAACATGAGACAATATACATGGATAGCAAATTCTATTAATGAATGAAAATAGCATAAAAATAAATAAGCAAATAAAAAGTTTAACATGTACAATAGTAATATTAAGCTGACATCCAAACATTAACGATCAAAATAGTGAAAACTAAAAATATAACTAAAGAAACAAATCAAAATAAAATAAATAAAGAAAAACCTAAACAAGTTTTCAAATTTAGATAAAATTAAGATAGCAACACCAAATACCAATCGAAAATATGATATAATAATCTATAGTACAAATAAAAATAATAATAAAAAACAAAACAAACATAATATACAAAACAATATGGACAAAGCTACAAACATATAAATAATTATTAAAATAAAGGCCATGAGGGGGGAAATTTGAGTCAAATAATGTGCAAAAACCTTTTTAAAAATGATACATCCATTTAAAGTTGACAATGTACATGCATGTAAAATAGTGTATAAGTATGTGAGATTTTAAACCAAAACAATATGTAACTAAATATGTTCTAAAAATGTCTTATGTACATAAAAATAAAATATATATATATATAGAAATAGAAATAGATTTAACAAAATTTATAAGATAAATTAACGTGGGGTCAATAATATTCATAGAATATAACTAACTTTTACATAAACTTATATATATGTATTAATATAAGGGTAATTCAGATTAAAGATTATACAAAAATTTAAAATTATATGATATAAGAGAGAATTTGAAAATTAGAATTTTATAAATTAAGAAATAAAGGAAACAAAGTGAATTCATTAAAGTAACTTAAAATGTATATATAAAAATAATTTAAAGGACAAATGTTAAATGAGCTTTAGAAAATGAATCATATAAATTTTAAAAAAACTTAATGAAGCTTAAAGGGGTAATTAATAAATAAAACAAGTCATTAAAATTAGAATAGGGACTAAAGCATAATGCGAGCAATGCGCAGGGATTGAAACCGAAAATATTCCAGCTCCCAAAATGCAGCGTTGA
Source organism: Gossypium anomalum (assembly GCA_025698475.1). Lineage (NCBI taxonomy): Eukaryota > Viridiplantae > Streptophyta > Magnoliopsida > Malvales > Malvaceae > Gossypium > Gossypium anomalum. The sequence continues at coordinate 90,116,698 of CM046961.1, forward strand.
GACACGGACTGGATTGCATTTATGCGCAAATTTCAGGGATAAATTTAAAAATAAAGGAAATACGAACGAGGCCTAATTGAATGTTAACACGAAAGGGAAAGGGCCGACGCGCAAATATCCCCTCTCCGCAGAAATGCGCTGATCCTGGGGGCCATCGGGTCGGGTCGAAACGGGTTGGCCTAAACGGCACCGTTTTGGAGCCACTGAAGCAGGCCCCAAACGGTGCCTCCAAAACGGTGCCGTTTCATATGCGTTATGAATATCAAAACAAACCCTAAAACTAAACGCACTTTAGCCATTTAGGAATGAAAGTAAAAAAAAAAAAACACCGTTTCTCTTTGCAGCCGAACCCTAACCCTTTTTGCCCAAACGCCGATCCGCCACCACAATCGGCGACTAGTGGATTCGAGCTTCGGTGATCTTTTTTTTTAGCCTCAGGATCTCTTCTCAGCCTTGATTTCAACAAAGCAAGAGGAAACCCGTGGCTTTTTCGCAAGGTAAGATTCCTCTTCCCTTTTTTCTTGTTTTCAAATGTGAAAATGAAAGATCAAAAAGAGATGATTCGAAAGCCAATTGAAAACCCCCCGAGAACTCGAGTCAGAAATCACCTTTAAATTTTGGTTGCCTTTTGTATTTTCGAATGTGTGTAAAAAAATACATTGTTTGCATTTTCGGCTTTTATATCCGAAGAATAATACATATCTTAATTCTTGTATTGTGTCTCTTTTGCGTGCTGCTTTTTTTCTGTCTACTTTCTCCCCTCTTTTGCATGTTTGCAGGTCAACGAAGGAAGTCAAAGAAGGGAGGCTTCCGTTTTGGTGCAACGAGACAAGGGCAGAGCTGGTCCTCGAGCACTGAATGCGCTGTTGAAGCACGTGGGCAGCAGAGGGGAGGCGCGGCGCTAAGGCTAGCTAGGGTTTCGCCTAGCTGAGACCCGGTTTGGGCATTGGGCCTATCAGGCCAATTGGGTTAGGGGTTTAGGGTCTGTTTGTAAAATAGTTAGGATTTAGGCTTGTATTTGGGTTTTCCGAGTTTGGGTTTTAATTTGGGCCTTTTTAATGTGTAAATGGACTGCTAATAAATCTTTGGGCCTTTTACTTATTTTGTTTTTATTTATTTGGGCTCGGGCTGGGCAAAATGGGCCTGTTACATATTGAACATATATAATATTATTAAATTTAATTAATTAAGTTTAATTGTCAATCTATTATCAAATTGATTCGATTCAATTTGATTAATTAATTCGATTTTAACTAAAGTATCCAAGTAGGAGAAACAAGATGTTTGTCGGTCCGCTTTTGTCCATTTTCATTCTACATATCTGATAAGCATAAGAATGCAAAACCCAAATATTAACAACATGAAAAATAAAATAGCATTGGATTAATTCTTTTCCAATTCCTCCCTAAAGTATCGTAGGATTTTCGGATGAATAATTCAATCTTTGGATATCTTTAATCTCAATTATGAGACTTGTGCAAACTTCAGTAGTTACAAAAGAGTAAATAAAAAAAGAAGCAATTAATTAATTCAATCACTTGCTACATGTCTACAGTTACCTAGGATAAAATAGCTTGGTAAATAGAAGTTCATTCCAAGTATCTTGGAGACCAGGCAAACACCAATGAACACAATCCGCATAGCTAATCGGGTTAGCCAACTGTTCGGGTGTCAATGGACTCCATTGCTTCTTATAAATTGAAGTATGGGCATCTTTACGATAACTCGAGAGTTGAGTGATGTTAAGGAACGTAATTGGATACTTTGATTTACCGAATTCTTCAGCAATCACCTGCATAATGTTCTTGTTTTCTGATCCCCAATAATTAGGATCCTCAATCAAAGTCGTTTCATTATAACAGTTCCCACCAGGCTCACCTCCCCATTCCTGACTCCTACATATACAAAATCATTCAACATCTAATTAATTGTTTCATTCATCTTCAAAATTCAATGTTTTCTTTTGTGTATGTATGCAGAAAGTAAAAGTACTATGAAAGTCCTTATATTAAGAATCAAATTACATTTTGTCAATTGTATTCAAAAAATGGGCAAATTAATCATTATATGTTATATTAAAGAGTAAACTAGTCTTTTTGTTAAAAATTCTATCCATTTATAATGTTAAAAACTGATCTTTATACGTTAGGATGAGATATTTATAGTACACCATGTGTAACTAATTGATTATTCTATCAGTCACACCAGTTTTAAATAATAAAAATGGTTAAAACTTTTTAAAAATTTACTAATTTGCTCTTTGATGTAACGTATAAAAATTAATTTGCCTATTTTTTAAAATAAAATTATCAAAATACAATCCAACTCTTAATATATCAACCTCCATAATAAAGTAGAAAGAATTCAACTCACTTGATATGCAAAGGAGACATGCTAGTGAAGAACACCCTCGTCTTGTTACGATCCATGTTTTTCCTCACCCATTTCAACATGCTTTTCATTGCCACTCGATAAGCATCCTCAGTTGTCAGCTCTTCGATATCTTTCTTTTCATCCTTAAATGACCCTTTCCTTTTCCTGTCAATGCACCATTTTTTTTTTCTAAACTTAGTTAAAAACTATTAACATGTTCAACCCACACGGAAAAATGAAAGAAAAAACCGTACAAGAACTTCATCTTTCGGCCGGTCATCCACCATAGATATGTGTTGAATACCAACACATCGACGCCTTTCCAATTCTTCCCATGCTTGTTGATGGATCCTTTCTTCACCATTCTATCGTCCACTCTATGAACGATGGCGTTATCCGAATTCGATTCGAGAAGAAATGGTGCCCAGTTGAATTCAATTGTCGCATTGTAATCCTGAAAAAATGTATCACAACAAATAATACGACCATCAAAACAAAACTAGCCATGTAATGAGTTGAAGAGAGATTTGGGAACCTTAATTACCTTGGCTTTGAAGACCGTTAATGATTGATCGATGGAAGATTCTAAAGACTTTGCATTTGGAGGAAGAATTCTATGGAGAAGGCACACCATTGAAACATACTGACCCCGGTTCAATGAGTCTCCTACAAACATCATCCTCTTCCCTCTTAACGACTCTAGCATCAATGTGGCATTAAACCTTGCGACAAAAATATTATCAAACATCAGCATATATTACTAATATTATTTCACCTTTAACTCATATTTATACACGTATCAACAAAAATTGATCATTTAAGTCATCTAAATTATAGGTTGAATGATATCAAATTTATGCTCAAATTTTCAGTTAATATTAATCTCAAATCCTATCTTTAAACAACCCATTATTTTAAAAAATTCAATTACAAGTTAAATAAAATTATAAAATTACAAATATTTATTTTAATGTTTCTTATAGTAGATAATTTGAAAAATATAATTAGATCTGAATAATTGTTTATACAATTTTTATCTAACATTTTCAATTAAAATAAAACTAACACATAGAGTAAACTTGTAGCTAAGAAGAAAAGATTGAATTGTTGATTATGGTATGGCAAAATATTTCAACTATTTTGACTCTTAACACGTAGCAAGTAGGAACCAAACCAATATGCAATCTTTTTTCCATAGGCTTAGTTGAAGAACCAACCATCAATAGACAAAAAAAGCAAAGAAGACCCAGCTCAAAGTGGGCCCCAACTACACCAGATTACGTGGACTAAATGCAACTCAGTGTTCACACGTCCTAATATTTTATATTTAAACAGGAGGTCCCTTACTTGCCTTCCACTACGGGATAACATGTTATAATTTACACGAGAAGAATAATTTAAATATAATATAAATATCATTTATTAAATATTAAAAAGAATATTCTTTATAATAATATTATCGGCCTTCTAATTTTTTTCTTAAATTATTTTAGTTATCCGTTTAATTTTTTCGCATCTTTTAACCATTCAATTTACATTATTTGTCAAATTACCCTAAAATGAATAGAAAAATTAATATTTATTAACTTTCATGGCGTGACATAAATGTGAATTGTCAGGTGTATGCCACATAAGTAATTGATTAATTGTTTTAAATTTAAAAAATATTTTTTTATAATTTGTAGTACTTTTTAATTTTTAAAATAATTTTTTCAAATTGACAACGTATCAACAAAGTTAACAAACGTTAACTTTTCCATTTATTTTGAGGTGATTTGATAAATAACGTAAGTTTAAAGGTTAAAAAAGACTAAAAATTTAATAAAAGTCTAAAGTAGCTATTTTTTTAAAAGTTGGGGGCAAATGTAACTAGAATTCTCAAATTATAAAAAACCTTCATATTAACTTCATCACATAACTTCTAACTTTTGAAGTGTTCTACTTTTACTTGCATATTATTTGAAACACTTTCATCCTCTGAAGCTTGAAACGACAAAAACATAGGAGTTGGCCAACATTTGAAGGTTTAAAAGAGAAACAAAACACTACTTTAAGATTCCCAGCATTGAAAAACAAGACAACATGAGAATAAGTATTGCTCTGTGTTTTGTTTTTGTTTTGATCATGAGTATAAAGAGGTTAGGGTTTTAGTGTCATTAAATACCTGGGAAGATCACATCCATAGGGTTGCCATCGCCATTTCTGATACTCTTTATCAGGTCTACCATGTTCTTGACATGTCAACTGGGGCTGAATGTACGGACACTCCGATTCTTCATAGAGAGGCCGAGTTAACTCGTCCCTCACCCACCTCCCACTAAATATCTCACATCCTTCTTCAGTTTCCCCTATCGCGAATGGCAGCTTTGACGTCGATTTCGCCTCCTTTTTCTTCCCTACAATCCCACAACCAAAACCCCATCAAGAAAACAGCATTATATATGCTTGTCAAACCCTAAAAAAAAAGTAATGGTAACCGAGTTAAGAACTGAGTCACCTGTTTCTTCAGGTTCTCCTATCGCAAATGGCAGTTTCGACGTCGATTCCGTCTCTTCTTTCTTCCCTATAATCCCATAACCAAAACCCCACCAAGAAAACAACATTATATATGTCAGTCAAACTCTAAAAAAATTATAAAAAAAAGATGACCGAGTTACCTGTTTCTTCAGGTTCCCCTATAACAAATGGCAATTGCGACGTCGATTTCGTCTCTTTTTCCTTCCCTACAATCCCATAACCAAAACCCCACCAAGAAAACAGCATTATATATGCTTGTCAAATCAAAACCAACAAAAAAAAAACCACGACTGAGTTAATAACTGAGTTACCTGTTTCAGGGATTGGTTTGATTGCAACGAGCTCATTTCGATCAAAAATGGAGAGCAAGTCTTCACAATAGAGAATGAGAACGAAGACCGTGAACGTTAAGAAGGTGTAAAAGTAGGGAGAAGGACGTGTCTTCCTCAGAGCTGAAGAGGTTGAAGGTGGCAATGGAGGTTTCATTATTTTCTTTTCCTTTTTGATGTTTGGCAACTATGATTAGATAAAAATGGTGTTTTTGAAATGAGGGAGATCACTGAATTCAATCATTTGCAATGATTAAAATATAGAAGCTTTTTCGTAGTTGTTGAAGTTTCCGAATATTCAATGTTTTTTATTTGATTTATTCCTATAAAAAGATCCCTTTGTTGCCAAAATTTTAAAAACTTAAAAATACGAAATTATGTGAGAATAAAATGTGGGAATAAATTATTATATATATATATGACAGCACTATAAGGTTGTCCAATTGTTCACTGTTTTTTATTGCTAAGTTAATTAGATATATATTAAATTTAATCATTTTATCAAGTTACTGAATATTCTTGTTTAGGGGAGAAATTTCAAATTAAAACATTAGAGATGATATTATTAGAACAAATAATGTGGAGAGGAGGCTGACTTCTTTCAAGGAAGTCTTCAAAATATTGTCCATCGAAAGCCAATTGAACACTCAACTTGTCGGCAGTCTCCCTAGTCGAGGTTTTATTTTCTGACTCTACAGAGAACTTGAATGTCAATATTGCTTTAAAAAGCTACGAGTTTCATATAGTGAAAGCGTCTCGTCAGATCGAATAGTGTTAGATCAAGTGGTAACATAGTTGCTCAATAATTTCATATAAGGGCATGGTTCAAACCTTATCAAAGTGTAAATATCCATATTTTCTTGGTAGGTAACCGTGTGCAACGCACAATCTGATCTTATCTGACAAGTCATTCTCGTTCAATTAAACTTGCCGCCTCTTCAGGTAACCTTAGGCACTCGGGCTCTCTATAAAGTTCGCAGACAAAACCCTAACTAAAGACAATATTAACCTGTTGAGAGATTTGTCAACTTTTGAAAGACTACACTTCGAAAACTCTTTTGAAAAGAATAATCAATTTTCCCTCAACAGGCAACCACAGACCCAAAAAGGATTAGTCTTCATAATATATTTTTCTAAAAAATATATATAAAATATAAAATGTTTAATAAATATGTAAATATTATAATATATACCAGTCATATTAATATGACTAAGATGATTTATATTATATTCATATTTAAAATGCTAAATTAAAAGCAAGTATTTATTTATATATAAAAAAACTTTGATGTAATTAAAATATTAAAAATTATTAATTATAAGTTAAAATGTGTAAACATGAATAAATTTCTTAATTCTATGATAATCTGTAGGAAATATACCGAGTCTATATATTACATCAAATAAGTTAGAGGACGCTGGACATGATAAATTAATTCAAAATATCAGGGTATTATGACAAAATTGGTCCATTATTTTAATTTTGTTTTAAAAAATCCATAAAATTTTCATCCAAGCTGTATCCAATGTACATAGTCAACAATTTTCCCAATAGTGATGGATCAACTAAAAGGTTTTCATATACTATTTTATTATTATGTACCTACTTAATTATTATAGATTTTAATTATTTTTTTAAACCATTACTTCTTTTTAGAAATTATCATATCTGTTTTTTTTAGACAATATTTAGAATTACCCATAACCCTACCCCCATCCCCACCCATAAATAGGAGGATAGTGCGCTTCAAAGTACTCGAACTCACATCTTTCTGAATTGATAACAATACCTATACTAATCGAATTAAAACTCAATCAACAAATATTAAGTATAGGTAGTTAGCTCATTTTTTTTTATTTAGAGTAATAATGGTTAGTTACATTTTATATTATATATAGATAGTTATAATTATAAAATGATTTAAACATAAGACCAATTGTGCTAATTTAAAATAAATTTGGTTCTGTATAACAATTACTACTACCAAACTACAGAATCATCATTATGATACTGGGCTGTTAAGGCATCAATTTTTTATTTTCTTTAAAATGGATTTTTCTAGAGCTAACCTAATTCCATATTACTTTATCATGAACAAAAAATTAAGAAAAAAAAATTGTTTAAAATTTTAAAATTTTAGTTCTCAACTAAACGATAATTGTTAAATTTATTAAGTTTTGTTATTTTTAAAATCTTATGCAGCAAACATATTACCTTATGTGTAATGCCACGTCTGCTTGTTATTTCTACGTATTATTCACTAAAAATTGAGTTAATGAATTAATGGCTATCATTGGTGCTAGTAATGAAATTTCAAAATTCAAAAAGTATAGAAGACTTAGAATGATTCAGTTGGAGAATATTTACTAAATCCAAACTATATAAATAGTTCAATATTAATAGCTGAATTTAATCAAATGAATTAGCGATTATCATTTGTGTTTTTTAAAATTTAAAAAATATAAAAATTAAAATTAGACAAATTAAACTACAAAGACTAATATAAAAATTTTAAAAATTATATCAAGCTACCACCTTACGATTTTTCTTTTTTGAAATTAAAGAGAGAAAAAAAAAAACTCCTTACACAGGACCGTATACTCCAATAGGAAGAAAACAAAGCATACAGCTTACAGTAAGAATTGTGGAAACACTAGTACAGCCAAGAAAAGATATCAAATTACCGAAACAACCAAGAACACACCTCAGAAAAGCAGGATTAATAAATAAATAAATAAATAGAGATAAAAGCATTAGTACCTAAAATTGGTAACTTTTTAAACTTGGTCCCTAAATTTTTTGGGTTCACATTAGTCCCAAAACTTGCACTTAATTTAATCATTAAACTTGGATTCTATTAATGTATGATGACATGGTACTTTGATATGTCATTACCTAAAATTTTAAAAATATATGATCTTGAAGCAATTAATATTATTCATGAAGTAGTTCGTGAAGGTTCTAATTCTGCGTTAGTTAAGAGAATCCTTTGGATATTGGAGCGACTAAGTCATTGGAATCTCCAACATATTCCAAGAGAAGAGAATGGAATTGCAGACAAAATAATCAAGCTCAGGAAATATAGGGAACCTGGGTTGCGGTTAATTGATAAGGATTATGTTTTGAGTTTTCTCAATATTTGATTTTCGAGTTGTAATTTCCTTTTTTTCACCAAATATATATATGATCTAAAATATATTTAAAACAATTCTAAGTGATGATATAACATAATTTTAGAGTGTCACGTTATTATACCAAGTTCAAAGATTAAGATGAAAAAATAAATTTTAAAAGCCAAGATGAGAAAAGTTATTAAGTTTAAGGACTAAATATTATTTTATCTTTCAAAAATACTAAGAGGGTCCCTTTTGCTATCGATGGTAGCCTTCACTAAATTATAAGCTTTAATGCTTCACAGACGAGGGACATACTTTAAAAATAGTTTCTCTATTTTTAGTTTTAAGAATTTAATTTTTTTTATTCTTTTTAGATTTTAAAATTTAAATTCAATTGTTAGTTTTGTTATGATTTTTTATTAAATTAATTAGTATGACTTTTTTGAAAACAAGGATGAGAGCATTTTGCAAAAGAACATTAGAACCAAACCCAAATTTCACCAACTCTTTCCCACATGAAAACCCGACATGGTCCTTGTCACCGGATTTATCCATATACCAGAGGAAATAACCAGTTTGAGTTGCAATGATTTACTACTTTGACCAAAAGAGAAAGCTCTGTCATCAAACTTTCAAAGTACATTGCACCAGCCGGGAATCGAACCCGGGTCTGTACCGTGGCAGGGTACTATTCTACCACTAGACCACTGGTGCTGTATGATACTCTGAAGTATAAGTTTCTAACTTAATATAATCAAACTAAAAAAAAGAAGAGAAATATTTTGAGAATGATGGATTCATGAAAGGAATTTGATTGTGTGAACGGAGAAGAAAAAAAGGAAGAAGAGTTTGAGGGAGATTCGATTTTGCCATAACCTCCAAATGATATGACTTAATTTAGTTTAGCGTTGTTATCAAGTGTTTTTAGAATGTTCACGAAAGAAAATAGTTTATTAATTTCATATGTTTAACATTACTGTAAAAAATTAGGATGAAAAATTAAAATATTTATTATGTTAGAAATTGAAAATAAATTAATTTAAATAATATTTAAATAATTTAATATAATTATACATAAAATATACATTTTAAATATTTTTACTTTTAATAATTAATGAATTAATGATACATGAAATATTTTAAATTTTAAAATATAATAATAAATAATATTTAACATCTAACTAGAGCTGATCATGGGCTGGGCAGCCCGGCCCGGCCCAAAGGCCCGTCCGAAAAATGGGAGGGTTTGGGTAAAAATATAGGCCCGAAAAATGGGTTTGGGCAAAAAAATGAGGCCCGTTTAGAAAACGGGCTGGGCCTCGAGTAAGAGTTTTTTAGCCTAGGCCCTGTCCTGCCCGAATTATATATTAATATATTTTTATTTTATTTTTAATCATTTTAAATTTTTAATATAACCATTTTTTATTATATTGTAGATTTGTGTATTGTTTTAAGAATTGTTTTAGTATCATTTTTATTTGTTTTAATATTTGTTTTTGTGTTTTTAAATATATTTGATTTATTATATTTTTAATTTTTTTATTTAATGAAATAAGCAAAAAGAAAATTTAATATGGGCCGGGCCGGGCTCGAGCTTAGTAATTTTATTTTGGGCCAGACTTGGACAAATTTTTAGGCCAATATTTTAGGTCGGGCCGAGCCTAGTAGACGAGCCTAAAATTTTGTCTGGGCCCGGCCCGAACCCGAACCCGAACCCGGCCCATGATCACCTCTACATCTAACATATTAGTATAAAATTTTGTCAACATTAATTGTGATTAGATCTGTCCAAGAGTCAGGTAGCTCATTCGATATAACTTGGATCAAACTTGAATAAAGATTTTTACACTTTGAGCTAGACTACTCCAACTTGAAATTAATTTAAATAATAAAAATATTTTAGATTTATATTTAATTATAAAAGTATATAAATATCAATTAAAAATATATTTTTAATATATTATTATTTTTTGAATAATGAAAATGAATTTTTGAGCAGGTGGTGCAAGCCCAAAAACTAGCCTAGAGTTGAAAATTTTTTTTTAGCACGTTGACACCTCTAGCTCTGATAAAATTCACCTTTCTCCATTACAGGTTTGGCAGCATCTTCCTTGTGGGGCTCAACTTACAACTCTCTTCAATCATATTAGTACAAAAATGTTTTTTTCTTTTACCTTTGACTAATCAATAATTTCTCCATTTATGTTCCTTAATTAATCATCAATTATATCCATTGAAATCCAACATGAACATGTTTCAAATCTCACTAACCTTTTGGATTCAAGCCTTAAATGTGCTAGTCTTTCCAGTAAGTTAGTGAAATTTTAGTAAAAGTGTCCCTCGATGCTCACAATGTTGCTTGAAAAGAACTTGGTGTTCCCCCCATGAGATGGGACAATGTGTTGACAGGCTTTGCACTGAGTTACGCTCATGGCCGGGTCAACAATTGCACTCTTGTGCATGCACAAGACCCTTCGGGTCAGAATCTTACTTGGAGCAGCAGCCCTGATTTTTCAGCAACCGGTGCTGTCGGAGTTTGGCTGACTCAAAAGCAGGATTTTTAAAGGAAAAAGCTTATTGACATGGGAAACACGATACAAAATCGTGCAAGACTTAACATCGGCATTGCTGTATCTGTATGAAGAAGGAGATTACTGTGTATTACATAGAGATATCAAGACCAACAACATTTTGTTGGATTCTAGCTTTGATGATAAACTCGGAGACTACGGATTAGCTAGGCTAGTTGATCATTCAAAAGGGTTAAAAAACACTCTTTTAGCAGGGGTGGGACACATTGCTCTTGAATGTCTATCTTCGGGCAAGGCTAGCGAAGAACCTGATGTATATAATTTTGGAGTAGTGGCATTAGAAATTGCTTGTGGTAAAAGGTCAATTGAACTATGGTGTGCCCACCCAAATCTCGAACTAAGACCATCAATCAGCTAAGTCATTCAAGCTCTTTTCCAAGCACAATACCTATTCCCTGTTATATTGCACCTATTGCTCCAGGAATTGGAACAAGCGAGCCAATATTTATTTGAACAACGGAAATGTGTAAGTGCACACAATCGCAACAAGTAATAAAGTGATAATTAAATGTTGAGTTATCGTAGCTACAGGGACTGTATAAGAAAATATTTATGAAATGCAATTAAAAACACTTTAGTGAAGGAAAATATTTTGTTTTGAAAGAAAAAGGTTTAATAAAACTAGATTTTTACTAAGTAAATTAACTAAGAAAATTAAAAGGTAAAAATTGAAAAGCACAATTTCTGAAAAATAAGTTTAACCAATATAACATAATTGTGTTAGATCAATTACATTTCTTAACTTTTTATTACTAAAACAATGTTCATGTTGTTACGATTATATTCACAGCAACTTAGTAATTCGTTAACTATAGCATATACAGACTTATCAAATTAACTAATCTCTTAAACATATTACTATGCCAATTCAAACAATTAATCAAATTTAATAAGCAAGTAAAATATTACATGAAGTAACAATATATTCCTACGTTGAAACAGTTTAATCACAACAATCTTGCAAGTTATGCAAGGCTAATGTATCGTTTAATACCATCGCTAATTTAACCCTCAGCTACCTTAGAAGATTAAATATGCATTGATTAAGTATTTTGTCAATTAATTACAATTTCAATACGATTAATAATTAATTCATTAGTTACCTTACAATTATAATGCAAGTATAATATAATCATGGTTTTACTTAATAAAACAATTTACCAATACCTATAACAACATAAACATGATTTTAATAACTTAAGTAGACAAAATGCAATCAACCTAACACGAATTAAATTCAAGCCACGTTAATTAAATTTATAATAACAACATAACAAATATTCATAAACATGTTCATAACAACAAGAAGGAAAGTTAAAAGATAGGAAACTAGAATCAAATCTAATGTTTCTCCGAAGTTAGACTAGTTTGCTACTCTCCTTCTCCGCTCGTTTTATTGTTCCAAGGCTTCTATAAGCACTTGAATGCTGCTACCCAAGGTGGTTGAAAGGCTCTTTTCTAAGAGGGAAATTAGTAAAGGAAAATAGAAGAGAAAAAATGGAAAACAAAGAGAGGTTTTGGAAGGGAGAAAGTGAGTAAGAGAGAAGGAAAATAAAGGTTTTGGAAGTGTGAAATGAGAGATGTGTTGAATGAATAGATGAATGAAGTATTTATAAGTGGGATTGGCTACTAAAAATAGCAAAAAATCAGCCGCCATATACCCCTTTGGCCAGCCACACATTGATGCAAAGTTTGAATGTTTCAAACTTTTCAAAATTTATAGCTTGCGACATTTTTTAAAAGCACAAAAATTGGAAAGGTTTGAATGGGTTTTTAAGTTAACTTGAGGGTTGTTTTGCAATTAATTTTATCAGCTAAATAAGCTGATTGGATTACCTTAGTGGGTCAGTTTTGGGCTGCAAATTTTTTTATTGGATTTGTCTTTAATGCTTAACACTTTGTGCCACTTACTCTTTTAGGCTTTATATTAATTTTTAACGTAATTAAACTTTGGATAAAAATTAAACTTAGTTAGAAAAATATTTATTCTTGCCATTGGTTCACTCGGTATTAAAAAATCAACCCACTATTCAAGCTTTCCAAGGTGTCTGCCGAACCAAATTTGACCATTTGTGCGAATCTATCAAAATTAAATTAACTTTGTAAAAATTCATTATAAAATAATTAAAATTCATTATATTAATAATTTATCTGTAATTTAATTATTTTTAAAATTAAAGTATGTATTTTGACAGAAATCACTATAAAACTACATGAATTAGGATTTAAAAGGTACTAAAAAAGTATATATATGTTTGTGTTTCCACTTGTATCTAACACAACTCTCACATTTCCTCGTTAATTAAAATGATCCGCAAGTTACTTTTTTGCACCAAATTTACATGTCACAACAAATCATCTGCCCTTGCTAAGGGTGAGCATTTAGGTTTTATTTCAAATGGTACATGTTTTTTAGGGTTTAAGTTTAATCAATTTAATCAAAGTAACTTATCATAGGTTGGTTAAGTTAATTTGATTATCAATTTTAATCGAGACAATGATTAAACTGACATCAATTTGACTGAATGAATCAATTAAATAAATTTTAATTAATTTCTGCTCACTTCTAACCCCAACTTTTCCCTCAATAAAAATTTATTTATTTTAAATGTTTTAAGATTTATTTAGTTTAAAATTGAAATTCACTTTTTAATTTCTATTATGATTAAACAAAAAATTTAAAAACAAAGAAATAAATTAAATTAAATCAATAAAGTATGGTACTATTTAATTATAGCTGTTATGTTTCTACTTAGATGGAACTGGAAAAAATAATCATTTTATCATTGTGACAAGTAGGGAAGAGCAAAATCCGATTCTAGTCGAAAAACTCGAAAAAAATTCAAATTTTGAATTAAATAGTTCGAGTTATTTGAGTTAATCAAGTTGTTCGGATCAACTCGAAAAAAAAATTAAGTTTTTCGGTTTAACTCAAATATGAATTACACAATTCAAGTTATCCGAAAATCTAAATAAGAAAAGACAAAATTACGCTGTTTTGATAAATGTTTACCTTTTTCTAAAGTTAAAAGTCAAAATCATTAAGTTAAAAAGCAAAACTATGACATTTTGATAAATGTTTACTCATTAAGTTTACATTGTTTATGTAGTTAAATAATCTTCCACTTCGTCTACTAGTTAAATAACTAGTCCATGTAAACACAACATTGAGTATAGATAATAAGATTTGTTAACTCAACTCAAAATTTTTTAACTTGATTCGATTTGATTAAAAAAAGTTCAAATTGAGTTCAATTGTTAAAATAGGATTCATAAACTAGACTAACTCGAAATTTTTTGACTCTATCTGACTCGACTCAATCGAATACTCACCTTTAGCGACGAGAGAGACTATTGCATATGGGTAGGTGTGTTAAAAAAAAAACACTTAAAGTGAGCAAATTTTAGCATAATAATATTTCACTTTAGTATCTCACAAGTATATCTGATTATGGGTCGAGTCGATGTAAAATTTCAAACCTGTTTTTTAGGCTTGGGTTTAGTTCAACCCAAAAAATAGGTCTAAAATTCTGCCCAAATCCGATCAAATTAAAAATGCTAAACTCAAGTTCGACTCGGTCCATATTAGATTTTTTTATATAAAAATAAATTTAAAAAATATAACACATTGATAGTATGTTTATTTTTCATATTTTACGTGTTCAATCAATTAATTCTTGAAATAATTCCTGCAAAATTGGTGATTTTATGTTTAATTTTGTTAGGAACGAAATTCGAATGTTTTAATTCAAAAACAAGCAGAAAAGGACTAAATTGGAGCACAAGCAATAAAAGAGGGGTCGAATAAAAATTTTTGAGACATTTAAGGGTTGATCAGATTTTTTACTTTGTAAAAGTCATATTTAGAAAAAAAAATATGATTTTTATTTTATTTCATGTAATTAGTTGTTAAGTGAGTTAGACTAATTTTAGTATATGATATATATAAATAGGGTGTGTGGTGGCCTTTGAAAAATACACTTGAATACACTGGAAATTGAAAATGTTTAGAAATTAGGGTAGTTGAAAATACTTAGAAATTAAATAAGTGAGATAGCAGAAATAAACAATTATATTAATTGAAATTAAGATAAAATAAGAAAGTGATTTGAATTTTGTAAAAAGAAATATAAAGCCTTAGCTTAGACTTGGTGAGTTTCGGTTTCCAAATTGGTCCTTGAAAATAGATTTTCTCTTCCAAACCATAAGTTAGTTATAGCGATCAAGAATGTCCTAACCGCCAGCTCTTTCTTTCGTAGTTGATTCCGGTACAACCTGCAAATCAACCATTGCCGATTGTCTAGCTGCAATATACGCGTTCGCAATTTAAGACACCGACAGCCTTGCGTTCTAAAGAATTCAACTCAGATTAACAACCTCAACTACAAGGGACGTTTAAATCCGATTACTATCTCTCTTGATGAAAATCCCACTAGTATGACCCTACTAGTACACGTCAATTTGTTCGCGGGAATCCAAATACAGCAGGGCCAACTTGTCTTCTCAACTGTACGCCAAAACAACTTCAACCCAACATGCACGTTGTGTTGAAATCGAACTAACTTTAAGGGACAACTTGTACTGTCCCATATTCTAGAGAGATGGTGAACATCATTAAAAAATATTTTTAGTGCGGATTCATTTCTCACGATTCTTGACTTGAAAGAATACTTACCAAAAGCTAAGTTAGAAATTTAATGAAGCATGAAATTAATTATGAAATTAATCATGCTTGGTTGGTGTATGGAAATGGTGAAAAATGGAAAGGAAAAAGGGACTTTGAGAGAAATTAAGCCAAAATATTAAAAAGCAAAAAAAAGTTGGCAAAATGCTTGTACTTCACGTGTGAAAAGAAAGAAAAGAAATGAATTGATTTTTCCTATTCAATTTTTAGGTATTCAAGGTGTCTTTCAAGCACCACCATACACCCTATTTATACACAAACCATATATTAAAATTAGACTAACCCACTTACCCATTAATTACATGAAATAAAATATCATATTTTTTTTCTAAATATGGCTTTTACAAGGTAAAAAATCTTATCAGCCCTTAAATGTCTCCAAATTTCTGATTCGGCCCTTCTTCCATTGCCCATGCTCTAATTTAAATTTTTTTCTGCTTGTCTTTGAATTAAAGCATCTGAATTTCATTCCTGACAAAATTTAAACATAAAATCACCAATTTAGCAAGAAATATTTCAAGAATTAATTGATTTGAACACGTAAAATATGAAAAATAAGCATGCTATTAATGCTAGTGGAGGGGCACTTGTAAATATGATGCCTCAGAGAGCCAGTGAGTTGATTTAGACCATGGCTGCAAATTCTCAACAATTCCAATTGGCTACAAAACCAATGAAATGGGTTCATGGGTTAAGTTTTCTATCTTTAAAAGATAAAGTTGATAAACTTACTTATGTTGTTCAAATTTTACTTACAGATAAAACAAGCCCAGCACAGTTATGTTGAATTTGTGCTATGTCAGATCATCCGATGGACTCATGTCCTATTTTACACGAGGGTTTGACAAAACAAGCAAATGTCGTTAGAAACTTTCCAGGGCCACCCCAAAGGCGAAATGATCCCTATTCATACACCTATACTGTGGGGGAGAAAGGATCATCCAAATTTGAGTTATGGGTCGAATCCTCAAATCAATCAGTCATACCAACAAAGGCCGCTTTCAAATCAACAATTACCACCTCCAAAATCATCTTTGGAAACCTTAGTGGAAAGGCTAGCCAATAGTACTGAAAAGTTTCAACAGAAAATTGACATGCATTTGCAAGAATTAAATAAGTAAGTGAGCAAGCTTGTATTCACAGTTAGCCATTTGGAGTTTTAAGGTAAGTTGTTATCTCAAACTGAACCTAATTATCAACATAATGCAAGCGCTATGAAATTGAGAAGTGGGACGACTTTGGAACCCGTACCTAGCACGAGTTGTGCCCATGAAGCTAGACAAGAAGGAAAAAAACTTAACTTAGAGACTCTAACAGAGCCGACACCATAGAAATTGTTTACAGTACTGCCTCCATTTCTTGGAAAACTCATCCAATTTAAGAAGGAACGATAAGAGAATGAGATCTTTGATACTTTTCGAAAGGTAGCTGTAGCAGGCCCAATTTGCCCGGCCCGCTATAAACCAAGAAATAAATAATAAAAATAAACATTAAATAAAGTTCAAATATTTAAACAGTCCAAAATACATTAGCCTACTATAAGCCCAATCCAAACCCAAACGACCCAAATAAATTAAAACCAAAGAGCCCAAATTAGCCTTAACCCCAAACAAACCCTAACCCAAATAAACATGGCCCAAATGGCCCAAAACCAAAACACTCTTAGGAACCCTAGGGTTCCCATGTGCCGCAACAACCATCAACAGCCCCAACGCCGCTTGTGCCTCCACGTCTTCGCCACGTACGGCCTCCGTACTCTCCGTACGCCTCCACGTCCTCTTCACCTGTAAGCAAATGCAAAAACAACAGCACAGCAAAGAGGAGAAACAAACAAAATTTGTATTTTCCTTTTCGTTTCTCTACTTTCGGCTATAAAAGCCCTAAAATCATCAATGTATTTTTTTTTACGGTTACGCATGCAGAAAAAAGGTACAGAGAATATCAATCAAAGAACCGAATAGAAATTTCAGGAGGTGATTCCTCTAAATTTTCATGCTTTTACTCTCGAGTCCCTTTTGGTTTTCATTTTTTTTTGTATACTAAAGCATAAAGAGGAAAAGAAAACTGGCCTAAATCGGTCGATTTATTCACCGTCGAGGAGGGCTACGCTAGAAAATGAGAAGAAACTAGGCGTTTCTTTGTTGCTCCGCCGAATTTGGCCGGGTTTTTCGGGGTTTTGGCCTCAGACCCTTGCTCTACGTGTGAAGGGATTTAAAGAGGGCTTGTTTTTTGAACTCTGGCCACCGTACACAGTGGTCGGTGGGTGGTGGACAATGACCAGAGTTTGGCAGGATGGCGGGAGAGGCCGAGAGGGTTAGGAGAGTAAAAAGAGGGAGAGTTTTCAAACAAAAAAAATGGTGCTGAATGTTTTTTTTTTACCTGGTTTTTAGCTTTTATACGCCTCTTGAAACGACGCCGTTTGGGGCTGATTTTAATAGCCTCAAAATGGCGTCGTTTTATGCCATACCCGTGCAACCCGACCCTCAAGCTGGAGATCTGCGTGTTTTTGTTTCGATGGGTTATTTCCATGCCCAGTCATCTAGGTTTTAAGAAGCTTTTCGATACGGCCCTTATTTTACTTTCATTTTTTTAAAATCTATCCCTCTCTTTTTTTCTTCATTCATTTTGGTCCTAAACGATGCGCATGTAAGGAGGTTCTGGATAATTACCCATGTGACCCCTACTGTTTTCGCGTGTTTATTTCTAGGTCCTTTATTTCTCCTTTTCATAATTTAGGCCTCTATTTTTATTTAAACTTCGATTAAATCCTTTCTTTAATGCGAAACTTTTTACAAATCTTTTATTTTATTTTCTTTTATTCTTTTATTATTATTATTATTATTATTATTATTATTATTATTATTATTATTATTATTATTATTATTTCTTTATCTATTTTTTTAAAAAAATCATATGGTTTATATCTTTACTTGTGCATTTCTTTGATTATTTAGTATTATTGTCATTATTATTCCCTTTGATATATATTCTTGTTATTTTGTATTGCACTGTCATATCATGTTTATTTATAGATATATATATATATTATTTTCTCCATCAGGCGTTTTCCATTTTTTATTTCATTTTAAAATTTCCTTATTCATTTTATTATTATTATGATTTGATCATTAGTAAAAATATTATTAATTGCATTAGTATTATTATAATTCTCCTTATTTACTTTACATATATTATTCTAATGTTCTACACATTTTGCCATATTTACATTTTTATTGTTTATCCAAGTTTATATTATGCCCAAATGAGATAAGTATTCATTGTTATAAACGTTACATTTGTTATTATTCGAAAAAGGAAAATTTTAAAATAATAAGGCAATGTTTTGAATTTTAGAGACTCGAGAAAATCGTACCCTAACTTACGGGGTTTTTATTTTTATCGTTGAACCTAAATAATTAAAAATCATTTTAATTTTAAACGCCAACGAATTTTAAATAAAATAAAGGCAAAATTCCACGTTTAGAAACTCGAGAAGGCCGTGCCCTAACTTACGGGGTTTCGATCTTTCTCATTGGATCTAAACAACCGAATATCCTTTTAAAAATCAAAGTACAACTTGTAAAATAAAATGATTAAAAGGCAAGCTTATTTTCGAGGATTCAAATGTCGTGTCCTAACTCACGGGATGTGGCATTTTGTTATCTCGAGTCAAGTGGGCCTTTAATTCTTGTTTTAATTTATCCAAGCATCTTTTTAGTCAACATAAATAAAAGGGAAGAATCGTATTTAAAATTCTTTCAGATTTCAACTTTCAGCGCTAAGACATCGACTAATCAATTAGATACCAATTTTGGGCGTATCGAAGGTGTTAATCCTTCCTCGTGCGTAACCAACTCCCGAACTCATTTTTCTAAATTTTTTAGACCAAAATCATCATTTTGATAAATCGAATTTCTTATTAAAATGATCAAAATGCGAGGTGATCCGATCACACCTCATAAAAAATGATTAGTAGCGACTCCCGTTTTCATTTTCAAAATAAAATGTCGACCCCTTTTTTGCAATAAAAAATGGTTTCGACAGCTTGGCGACTCCACTAAGGAATAAGAGAGTTAATCCGTAAATTGATTAATTTATGTTTTTTTGTTGAAAATTGAAAATTCGATTTAAAATACGATCATTTCATTGTATTTTCATCTGTTATCTTCGTGATCTTGGTCATAATACATGTTTTGTTGGTTCGAATCTTTAAATATTTTTGCATATGGCATTGCATGACAGCTCGGTCCTACCCTTTAAGTGGGAGTGAGAAACTAGTCCTTCGTGAGATTTTTATCTCCGTATAGCCATGGGGAAATGTATTCCCTTGAATCGAACTCGATCTATATGAGCCTATAATGGGTGAGAGTCGAGGAATCTGTCGGTTCAAGTACCCTGTCTTTAGAACCGAACCACATGTAATGATCCATAGGAGCCCACCCTAGGTAGAGCCATACAAACCATTAGCGATCATCCGAATAGGTGTTCTGCTTGCTTGCTTTAATTTCATATAAATTGTACTGACTTGTGTTGTTTTGCTTGTGATTGCAAGGCATTTCATCATAAAAAAGGGTGTTGGTTCAATTTCGATTACTAAATAGAGAGCTTGTCATGGAGAACAGATTTCTTGATAAAGTGGAGGATAATACAGCTGTCCGTATATGGTCAGAGAAAACACAATTGGAAAAGGGAGATAGTTTGACAGCAGGGTATACGTCAGAGTTATGGGACTTCACTCGTATCAGCGTAACACAGAATGATCTTCAGGAATTGAAGGAAATGTGGGCCCTATAGGGTGATGAAGTCAAACAGTTATTTTACGACAATTACGGTGATCTACCTTACTTACTTGACATCAAGATAGATAACCATCTGTTTCAGGCTTTGGCCTAATTCTAGAATTCGGCCTACAGTTGTTTCACCTTCGAGAACGTAGATTTGGTGCCCACAGTAGAAGCATATACCGCCCTACTTGGGATTTGGGGAGACTTAGGATATGTTTCTTTGCTCGTATTGAGGCAGTACAAATCGAGACAGTTTATACCAACAATTATAAGAACCGTTGGGTTGGGAAAAACATCTGAACAATGGAGACACGAGATCTAAGAAGAAAAGGCCAAAGCCGATCGATAGAAGAGAAAATATCAAGACACTCAGGGTCAAAAAGAAGTCTTAGAAAAGAGTCTGTTGGAAGCCCAAAATGAGAAGTCGGGTTAAAAGCTAGAATAGCCGAACTAGAAAAATAGTTTCATCAGCATCGTAGCAGTAACTCTGCAATGAAGCTGAATGCGTGCTTGAATAAGATTGGAGAGTTGAAAAGGAAGGTCGAAAAACTTGAGATTGTGTTACAAAACAATGAGCTCCTGGTTGAGCTCCTTAAAGCAAGTAATGAGCAGTGTAATGAGCAACTCCATCAATCTCAGGGTCAAATTAGGGATAGAGACTACATTATGGGTGAGGTTGTGGCCCAGATTCGAGAAGTGTCCGATCATCTACACACTTTAGCAGTTCAAGCAGATGTATTGAGTGTGAGATATGAATTAGAATCAGACCGGGGCTGGGAATTGGCTTCGTTGCTTAGGAAAGTTAAAACTTTGAGCATTATGGCTAGGCCGTATCTGTAATCCATTTCTATGTAAATAATTTTATTTTCTAGTAAAGTTGTTCTAAACGGAATTGAATCAGAATCTACGCCTTTTTTCTGCATTCATGCATTTGCATTTCATCGCATCATATGTATTAATTTTTTACAAAAAGACCCTAATTTAAAAAAAAATCATTTCAGTAATCTGGAAACCGACAAAAATCTACCAAGTATGCACCCTTACGGTATACGAAGAAAAACTAAGGCAATGGATAAAATACTAAAAAGGTTGGAACAAATACAAAAGGAGATACAATAATAGATGCAAGCAAAAATGCAAGAGCAATTGGCTAAAATCCAGCAGGATATGAGGGACCAAATGCTAGAATCACAAAGGAACATGATGGACCAGCTAACACAGCTACTGACTGGTGGACAGGAGAGAGGAAAGGGCCCTATGGTCAATACTGGAGATGACAATGAAGATCCTCTTTACTCTCCTATTTTTACCCCGAAAAACGCTAAGACACAAGCCAAGGTGTATACATGAAGGCCATCTGTTACAATCAGGCCTCAACAATTTCAGGCCGGTGCCTCGATGCCAATCAACTATTAAGCAGGCTCAAGATCTAATCCAGGGGATAACCCAACTAATCCCGTAGTCCCTAATCTAAATGACATGGTAGAAGCCGAAAGAGTGAGAGTGGAGCTCCCGAAATAATTGGAAGACCAATGCAAGTAGTTAGAGGAGAAGTTCAAACCGATGGAAAGTGCTGACTTTCACTGTGGGATCGATGCTAAAGATTTGAGCTTGGTTCGGGACCTGGTGCTTCCCCCAAAGTTCAAAACTCCTGAGTTCGAGATGTATAACGGGACTAGCTGTCTCGAGGCTCATATTACCATGTTTTATAGACGAATGACTAGGTAGGTCAACAATGATCAGCTACTGATTCACTGCTTCCAGGACAATCTGGTTGGGGCAGTATCCAAATAGTACAACCAATTGAGCCGTACCAAGATCAACTCATGGAAAGACCTAGCTCAAGCTTTCATGAAACAGTATAGTCACGTGACGGATATGACCCCAGATAGGATCACTTGGCAGAACTTGAAAAAAAAACTGAATGAGTACTTTTGACAATATGCCCAAAGGTGGAGGGAGGTTGCTATACAAGTCCAACCACCTCTCCTAGAAAAAGAGACCACCATGCTATTCATCAATACCTTAAAGGCTCCATTCATTACTCATATGTTGGGGAGCGCTACTAAAAGCTTCTCAGACATAGTGATGACCGGTGAAATAATCGAGAACACAATAAGGAGTGGCAAAATAGATGCAGTGAAAAGTACCAAGAGATCAGCCCCAAGAAAAAGGGAGAACGAGATAAACAACATGAGCACGTACAACAAAGGTCATTCCAAGTCATTTATTGTGAGCCAACCGAAGACAGTAACTGTCAACCATCAGGGTACCCTGAGACAAGAATCCAATACGAGGACGAACACAGAAAGACTACAGTTCACGCCTATACCCATGATGTATAGGGAGCTGTATCAGAACCTATTCGATACACACGTAGTGTCTCCTTTCTACTTAAAGCGGACCTCCATATCCCAAATGGTATGATGCAAATGCTCAGTGTGAATACCACGCTGGAATCACTGGGCATTCAATTGAAAATTGTACTGCATTTAAAAAGTTAATTGAAAGATTCATTAAAATAGGGATTGTGAACTTCAACGACCCATCCGCGCCCAATGTAGTAGGAAACTCGTTACCCAATCATGCTGACCAAAGGGTAAACAGGATAAACGAAGGTGGGAACAAGAAGATCAAATGTGAGGTTGCAGAAGTTAAAACCCCATTGAGACAGGTTTGGAAGGAGATGGTGAAAAGAGGATTGATCGTACTGGATTTAGAAGAAAGATCTGAAGGAAAGAGGAACTATTGTGAGTTCCATAATGGAGAAGGACATGAAACCCAAGAATGTATCGAGATCAGAGCCCTAGTACAGGACATGATGGACAACAAAGAAGTAGAGTTTTATGAAGAGCTTAAAAGCCCCGAAGAGAGAAATATATGCTCGTCGGAAGGAGAATCGATAGCGAAAATCCAAAAAGTCAACTACCCGGTGGTCATCATTTCACAACCAAGAAATAATGAAGCTGGAACACGAACGACACCACGAGTCATAATCCAGAAACTAGTATCATTTCCCTACAAGGATAGTAAAAAGGTTTCTTGGAACTATGACTGCAATGTGACAATCTTGGGAGAGGAGAACCCAGTCAACGCTTCAGAGGAGGGCAAAGACATAGGTTTCTATACGCATAGCGAGAGGCGCTACGATTCAATAAATGCAAGAGCGGAGCCCATAAAAGGAAAAACCTTGGCGGTCGAACAGAGAAAGGAAAAAAAGACGGACCTGAACCTCTAGTTAATGAGCAAGTAAATGAAGAGGAGGCTAAAATTTTTTTGAAAATTTTAAAGCACAGCGAGTACAGTGTTGTAGAGCAGCTGCATAAACAACCAGCTCGCATCTCGGTGCTAGCATTACTCCTAAGCTCAAAAGTCCATCGTAGCGCACTGATGAAAATCTTAAACGAAACTTATATCGCTAACGATATTTCTGTTAATAAGTTAGACCGTATGGTTAGTAACATAAGCGCTGATAACTTCATCTTTTTTAATGATGATGAAATACCACCCGAAGGCATGGGGTTGACTAAGGCTCTGTACATCACCACCCGCTGCAAGGGGTATACGCTACCGGGGGTGTTGATTGATAACGGCTCAACCTTGAATGTCTTACCCTTGTCTACGCTAAACAGGTTAGCCGTGGACATTTCACACTTGAAGGCGTGCCAAAACATAGTGAGGGCATTCGATGGCACCGAAAGGAGAGTAATGGGGAGAATTGAGATGCCCCTTTTGATCGGGCTAAATACGTATGAGGTAAACTTTCTGGTGATGGATATTAATCCCTCTTACAATTGCTTATTGGGGAGGCCTTAGATACATTCAGCAGGGGTAGTGCCTTCATCGCTACACTAAAAGTTAAAATTAGTAAAGGAAGGTTGGTTGGTGACGATAAATGCTGAAGAGGACATCATCGTAACGGTGACCAGTGACGCGCTATATCTAGAGGCAAACGATGAAGCAAATGAATGTTCTTTTCAATCTTTAGAATTTGTGAATGCCACATTCATTTCTGAAGGGAACAAGATCTCAACGTCTAATATATCCAAGACTACAAGAATGAGCCTACAATTAACTGTTAGGAATGGAGTCCTACTGGGAAGAGGACTGGGAGACACCTCGAAAGAAGGGTTGAGCCTCCGATGCTAAAAGACAAACTAGACCGCTTCGATTTAGGATTCAAGCCGAATGCGAGGCAAAGAAAGAAGGAGCTAGAGATAAAATAAGAGAGAATAAGAGCACGTTTGAGCGAGGAGGAAATCAAATCGGAATGAGAGCACGTTTGAGCTGGGAGGAAATCAAATGGGAACTAATGACATTCCCTCACCTCTCTAGAAATTTTGTGTCAGGAGAGATTATTCACCCCGAACAAAGAGTGCCGAGAAAGGAAATCATGAAGAAATATTGGGAAATTTGGACATCAACGCCATATCCGAAGAAAGAACTAGAGAAAAGAATCTATCAGGCATTTGCCCCTAGATACCTGGAAGTGTTCTGGACAATTGGACTACGGAAGAGATTCTTGTAGTTTTTAGAGCTAATTAAGAGTAATGTCCAAAACATACTTATTGCTCTAGGCCTGGGAGTAATAAGAATCTTTTGTGAAATAGGCTTATATTCAAAAACGTTATTTCAATAAAATGCATCTTTGTTATCATTTCGAGCAAATATTCTTTTATTCTTTCCATTTCATTCATAATCATATTATACAAATAATTGCTCTCAGATTCTTTTGTCCTTTGGACATTCTTCCAAATATTCTTTCGTTCTTTATTCATGATCATACCATACAAATAAGTATTTTTAGATTTTTTTGGTTCCTTGTATCTTCCTTCATCCTCATAACAGGTCTCCAGATATCAATGATACTCAGAGTCTCCTTTTGAGCAAGATATGTGTATGGAGGATTCTCAGGATTTCAAAAAAGACCGAGGCTGTGACCTATCTTCTGATTTGTTGAGGATGGTAGAGCAAGATAAAAAATAAATCCTACCTCAAAAAGAGTCAGTGGAAATTGTGAGCTTAGGAGAGGAAAAAGAGGTGAAGATCAGAACTTGTATCATTGTAGAGACAAAGCGAGACCTCATTGAATTACTCCAAGAATTCAAAGATGTTTTCGTATGGTCATATCAAGACATGCTCGGGCTAAGTACCGATATTGTGGTACATCACCCCCATAAAAGAAGAACGTAAGCCAGTTCAACAGAAGCTCCGATGGATGAGGCCCAAAGTTTTGCTAAAAATAAAAGAAGAGGTTAAGAAGTAGTTTGACGCGGGATTCTTAAAAGTGGTTAAATACTCAGAATGGGTAGCCAACATAGTCTCCGGCCCTAAAAAAGATGGAAAAGTTCGAATGTGTGTAGACTACAGGGATCTGAATAAAACCAGCCCGAAAGATAATTTCCCACTCCCTCACATCGACACCTTGGTGGACAACACGGCAGGGCACTCACTGTTCTCCTTCATGGACGGTTTCTTCGGATATAACTAGATCAAGATACATCTTGAAGATATGAAAAAAACCACATTCATAACCATGTGAGGAACTTTCTACTATAAAGTGATGCCATTTGGACTGAAAAATGCCGGAGCAACATATCAAATAGCCATGGTAACCCTGTTCCATGATATGATACACAAAGAAGTTGAAATTTATGTCGATGATATGATCGTAAAATCTAAAACAGAGAAGGAGCACGTTCAAGTCCCGAGGAAACTGTTCTTAAAGTTGAGAAAATTCCAACTAAAGCTTAATCCAGCAAAGTGTACTTTCGGAGCCAGGTCCGGAAAGCTGCTAGAATTTGTAGTCAGTGAAAAAGAGATTGAAGTCAACCCAGACAAAGTCAAAGCTATACAAGAACTGCCTCCACCGTGTACTCAAAAAGAAGTTCGAGGTTTCTTGGAGAGATTAAATTACATCACCTATTTTATTTCACAATTAACGGAGAAGTGCGACACCATTTCTGTCTCCTTAAGAAATACAATCCAGGTGTATGGGATGAAGAATGCCAGAAGATTTTCAATAAGGTCAATCATTACTTGTCTAATACCCAAGTGCTAGTGCCACCCAACCAAGATAAGCCACTGATACTGTACTTGGTGGTATTTGAGAACTTCATGGGATGCGTACTCGGCCAACATAATGAGTCAAGAAGGAAAGAAAGAGCAATATACTACCTCAGTAAAAAGTTCACTTGGTGTGAGACAAGGTACTCACCAATCGAAAAGTTATGCTGTGCCTTGATCTGGACAACCCAAAGGTGAAAGCAGTATATGTTGTATCACACCATTTGGCTCATCTCGAAACTGAACCCTCTGAAGTACATGATGGAGTCGACAGCTTTGAATGGAATGATAGCCCAATGGCAAATTCTGCTTTCCAAATTCAACATAGTCTATGTGAACCAGAAAGCAGTAAAAGGAAGTGCAATAGCAGATTTTCTGGCTAGTAGAGCTTTGGAAGATTACGAGCCCTTGAACTTTGATTTCCCGAATGAGGATCTGATGTATGTAGAAGGTGCTCCAAAAGAACTTCCATGGAAACTAAACTTCGATGGGGCCTCAAATGCTATGGGTAATGGAATCGAGGCAGTCTTTGTATCCCCAAACGGAGATCATTATCCATTTACTACTAAATTAGATTTCGATTGTATGAATAACATGGCAGAATACGAAGCGTGCATCATAGGTATCCATGTAGCCATAGAACGCAAGATCAAAGTGCTAGAGGTGTATAGAGATTCTGCACTAGTGATTTATCAACTCAAGGGAGAATGGGAGACAAGAGTTCCCAAGTTGATCGATTATCGAAAACTAGTCCTTGAATTGATTAAAGAGTTCGATTAAACCACCTTCTGCTACCTTCTACGGGACGAAAATTAGATGGCTGATGCTTTGGCTACCTTAGCTTCCATGATTAAGGTGAACAAACAAGAAGATGTAAAACCCATCTAGATAAGCATTTATAAAATTTTGGCTCACTGTTACAATATCGAAGAAGATGAAAAAAAAGACAATCGCCCCTAGTACCACGATATACTGCGATACATGAAAAATCGTGAATACCCTGACCAACCAACTGACAATGATAAAAGGACGTTAAGAAGGCTAGCCTGCGACTATATCTTAGATGGGGAGGTCCTATACAAAAGAAGAAAGGATCAGGTACTATTAAGATTTGTGGATGCCGTTGAGGCTAAGAAAATCTTGGAAGAAGTCCACAAGGGCGTCTGTGGAACACACGTTAATGGCTTTACAATGGCCAGGCAAATTATGAGATTTGGGTATTATTGGTCTACCATGGAAGGGGATTGTATCAATTACGCCAAGAGATGTCATAAGTGCCAAATCTAAGGAGACAAAATTCATGTGCCTCCTTCACCTCTGCTTGTCATAACTTCCTCATGGCCTTTCTCTATGTGGGGCATGGTTGTGATTGGGAAAATATCGCCAAAAGCTTCCAATGGGCATTGATTCATCTTTGTGGTTATAGACTACTTTACCAAGTGGGTAGAAGTCGCTTCATATGCCAATGTTACAAAGTCGGTAGAAGGAGATCATATGTCGATAAGGAATGCTGGAAAGGATCATATCTGACAACATATTGAACTTAAAAAATAGCACAATAGCAGAGGTCTACAGTCAATTCAAGATCAGACACCACAATTTGTCACCGTATCACCCGAAAATAAATGGGGCAGTGGAGGCAGCCAATAAAAACATTAAGAAGATTGTGGGGAAAATGACTGAGACTTATAAAGATTGGCATGAGAATTTACCATTTGCTCCCTTTACTTATCGAGCATCTGTTAGGACCTCTACCGGGTCAACACCTTTCTTTTTAGTCTACGGAATAGACACAATTTTGCCCATTGAAGTTGAGATTCCTTTCCTTCGAGTTTTGTCAGAGCTAAATTTAGATGAAGCAGAGTGGATCCAGTCTCAATATGATCAGTTGAACTTGATTGAAGAAAAGAGGCTAAGAGCTATCCGTCATGGTCAGATGTACCAAAAACGGATGATACGAGCTTATGACAAAAAATTTCGCCCAAGAGAATTCCATGAGGGGGACCTAGTTTTAAAAATATCCTTCCCATACAAAAGGATTTCAGAGGGAAATGGATGCCAATCTGGGAAAGACCTTATGTGGTAAAGAAAGTCTTTTTCGGAGGAGTACTGATTTTGTCCGAGACGGGTGGGAAAAGCTTCTCTAATCCTGTAAATTCAGATTCAGTTAATAAATACTTCACTTAAAAGGAGAGGTCAATGCGAAACCCATAAAGGGCACTTTATAACCTTCAAAAAAAAATGTAGAGAGGCCAAGGCAAAAACCTGTAAAGGGTGCTTTAAGACCAAATGTGGTTTTGAAATGAAAACCTGAAAAAGGGCGACTCAAACTTTGATTGAAGATGGGGCATGTGGTAGTCTTGTCCACTCAGAATTAACAAGAAGGAGGAACATTACATCTTGGGATATCAACAAAATACTTGAGATCTCCTAAACATATATCTAGCTCGAAATGGTCTTCAAGAAGTTTGAATAGAGAAGCTCGTGCTACGATATCTGGGAAACCTATTTTCATCTTATTCATTTTGTACCTTAGCAAAATTTGCTATCTTGATTAATTTATTCACTTTAAGCTTTGCTCTCAATAAAATTTCATCTTGTCCATTATGATAATCTCTTTCAAGCATTTTTCATTGAAACAACGATTTTGGACTTATAATATCCACATAAAAAAAGTTCTGCATATTACTCTGAAAAGTTTTTAAATAGTACAAGGACCTGAAACAGGACCACTAGTTAGAACTAACCAGATTCAAAAGTTGGAATCATTGAAAAAAGAATAGTCCAAATTGTGACTATCTCTTCAGATTTTCTGTCAAAGATATCAGTTGAACAAGGAGACAAGATATTGCGTCGATGATACAACCTCGACGAATAACGAGTAACCTAAGCATTAAAATGGAATCGTTCTCGAAAAAATGACATTCTACATTCCTACATACACATCTGGTCATGTTACCCAGATCAATTGAGTGAAGAAGCCAAAAATCCTGTACCCCTAAGCTACAGTGGGATAGATTGAAGAGGATAAAAATCCTATACCCCTGAGTCACAGTGGGATGGATTAAAGATGATACAGATCTTATCTCCTTGAAGTTGTAGTGGAGCAAACCAGCTGAGCAAGAAGGCAGCATAATACGTCAGTGATAAAACCCTGATGAACAACGAGCAATGACAACTTAAGCATTAGAAAGTGATCATTTTCATGACATTCTGCATTTATACAAATATCATTTATACACATTTAGTTAGGAGAATTTGTTTCATTTTAATCATGACATCCTAATCATCTGGCATAAGCATAGGCCTATGAAACTAATTCTATAGGTCATGTCCCCTAGAGGACGATGTAGCAACATCGGTGAATTCACAAATCTCATCTCCCTGAAGTAGTAGTGGAGCAGATGGAAGTTGTATATCTTATTTCTTTGAAGTTTGCAGTGGAGTAGATCGAAGATGGCGGATCTTATCTTCCTGAAGTTTCAGTGGAGCAGATTGAAGCCACTAGCCCTATCTCCCTGAAGTTGTAGCGGAGCAAACTGAAGACAGTGATTCTTATCTCCTTGAAGTTTTAGCGGAGTAGATCGAAGCTACAAATCTCTTTTCCCTAAAATTACGTTGGAGCAGATCGAGGCTAGAGCCCTGTCTCCCTGAAGTTGCAGCGGAGCAGACTAAAGACAGTGATTCTTATCTCCTTGAAGTTCTAACGGAGTAGATCGAAGCTACAAATCTCTTCTCCCTAAAATTACATTAAAGCAGATCGAAGCTACAAACCTTATCTCCCTAAAGTCATAGTAGAGCAAGTTGAAATTACCAATTCTTATCTCCTTTAAGTTCCAGTGGAGTAGATCGAAGCTACAAATCTCTTCTCTCTGAAATTACATTGGAGTAGATCGAAGCCACAATCCTTATCTCCCTGAGGTTACAGTGGAGTAGGAAAATACAAAAACTTTATTTCCCTGAAGTTGCAGTGGAGCATGTTGAAATTACCAATTCTTATCTTCTTTAAGTTCCAGCGGAGTAGATCGAAGCTACAAATCTCTTCTCTCTGAAATTACATTGGAGCAGATCGAAGCCACAAGTCTTATCTCCCTGAGGTTACATTGGAGCAGGAAAATACACAAACCTTATCTCCCTGGAGTCGTAGTGGAGCAGGTTGAAATTACCAATTCTTATCTCCTTTAAATTCTAGCGAAGTAGATCGAAGCCATAAATCTCTTCTCCCTGAAATAATATTGGAGTAAATCGAAGCCATAAGTTTTACCTCCCCAAAGTTGCAGTGGGTTAGAACAAAACTACTTGAAGAAGAGAAGCACTAAAGAAGCCAAGATTCGACAAGATAGGAAAAAATTGGCCCTTTTTGAAGTCTTTACTCCATTCTCGTTACACAACAACGAGCAAAGAAGGGCAGCTGTAGCAGGCCCAATGTGCCCGGCCCGCTATAAACCAAAAAACAAATAATAAAAATAAATATTAAATAAAGTCCAAATATTTAAACAGTCCAAAATACATTAGCCTATTATAAGGCTAATCCAAACCTAAACAACCCAAATGAATTAAAACCAAAGAGCCCAAATTAGCCCTAAACTCAAACAAACCCTAACCCAAATAAACCTGGCCCAAATGGCCCAAAACCAAAACACTCTCAAGAACCCTAGGGTTCCTATGCGCCGCAACAACCATCAACAGCCCCATTACCGCTCATGCCTCTACGTCACCGCCACGTACAGCCTCCGTACTCTTCGTATGCCTCTACGTCCTCCGTACCTGTAAGCAAATGCAAAAACAACAGCACAGCAAAGAGGAGAAACAAACAAAATTTGTATTTTCCTTTTCGTTTCTATGCTTTCGACTATAACAGCCTTAAAATCATCAATGTATTTTTTTTACGGTTACGCATGCAGAAAAAAGGTACAGAGAATATCAATTAAAGAACCGAAAAGAAATTTCAGGAGGTGATTCCTCTAAATTTTCATGCTTTTACTCTCGAGTCCCTTTTGGTTTTCATTTTTTTTTGTTTACTAAAGCACAAAGAAGAAAAGAAAACTGATCTAAATCGGTCGATTTATTCACCCTCGGGAAGGGCACGCCGAAAAATGAGAAAAAACTAGGCGTTTCTTTGTTGCTCCGCCGAATTTGGCCGGGTTTTTTGGGGTTTTGGCCTCGGACCCTTGCTCTACGTGTGAAGGGATTCGAAAATGGGTTGTTTTTGGAACTCCGGCCATCGTGTACGGTGGCCGGTAGGCGGTGGCCTGATGACCAAAGTTTGGTCGGATGGGGGGAGAGGCCGAGAGGGTTAGGAGAGTAAAAATGGGAAGAGTTTTCAAACAAAAAAATGGTGCTGAATGTTTTTTTTTACCTGTTTTTTAGCTTTTATACCCCTCTCGAAACGACACCATTTGGGGATGATTCTAATAGCCTCAAAACAGCGTCTTTTTATGCCATACTCGTACGACCCGACCCGCAAGCTGGAGATTCGCGTGTTTTTGTTTCGATGGGTTATTTCCATGCCCAGTCCTCCCGCTTTTAAGAAGCTTTTCAATATGGCCCTTTTTTTACTTTTTTTTAAATCTATCCCTCTTTTTTTTTCTTCATTCATTTTGGTCCTAAACGATGCGCATGTAAGAGGGTTCGGGATAATTACCCATGTGACCCCCTACTGTTTTTCGCGTGTTTATTTCTAGGTCCTTTATTTCTCCTTTTCATAATTTAGGCCTCTATTTTTATTTAAACTTCGATTAAATTCTTTCTTTAATGTGAACCTTTTTACAAATCTTTTCTTTTATTCTTTTTTATTATTATTTCTTTATCTATTTTTGAAAAAAAATCATATGGTTTATATCTTTACCTGTGCATTTCTTTGATTATTTAGTATTATTGTCATTATTATTCTTTTTTATATATATTCTTGTTATTTTGTATTACCTTTATTATTTTGGCACTGTCATATCATGTTTATTTATAGATATATATATTATTTTCTCCATCAGGCATTTTCCATTTTTTATTTCATTTTAAAATTATCTTATTCATTTTATTATTATTATGATTTGATCATTAGTAATAATATTATTAATAGCATTAGTATTACTATAATTCTCCTTATTTACTTTACATATATTATTCTAATGTTCTACACATTTTGCCATATTTACATTTTTATTGTTTATCCATGTTTATATTATGCCCAAATGAGATAAGTATTCATTGTTATAAACGTTATACTTGTTATTATTCAAAAAAGGAAAATTTTAAAATAATAAGGCAATGTTTTGAATTTTAGAGACTCGAGAAAATCGTACCCTAACTTACGAGGTTTCAATTTTTATCGTTGAACCTAAATAATTAAAAATCCTTTTAATTTTAAACGCCAACGAATTTTAAATAAAATAAAGGTAAAATTTCGCGTTTAGAAACTCGAGAAGGCTGTGCCCTAACTTACGGGGTTTTGATCTTTCTCATTGGATCTAAACAACTGAATATCCTTTTAAAAATCAAAGTACAACTTGTAAAATAAAATGATTAAAAGGCAAGCTTATTTTCGAGGGTTCAAATATCGTATCCTAACTTACGAGATGTGGCATTTTGTTATCTCGAGTCAAGTGGGCCTTTAATTCTTGTTTTAATTTATCTAAGCATCTTTTTAGTCAACATAAATAAAAGGGAAGAATCGTATTTAAAATTCTTTCAGATTTTCCACTTTCAACATTAAGACATCGACTAATCAATTAGGTACCAATTTTGGGCGTATCGAGGGTGCTAACCCTTCCTCGTGCGTAACCGACTCCCGAACTCGTTTTTCTGAATTTCGTAGACCAAAATCATCGTTTTAATAAATCAAATTTCTTATTAAAATGATCAAAATGAGAGGTGATCCGATCACACCTCATAAAAAATGATTGGGGGCAACTCCCATTTTCATTTTCAAAATAAAATGTCGACCCCATTTTTCGCAATAAAAAATGGTTTCGATAGTAGAAATCAACATTCCTCTTCTTGATGCGATTAAGTAAATTCCACGATATGCAAAATTCTTAAAAGACTTATGCACAAGTAAGAAGAAGCTCCTAGGTAATGAAAAGGTGAGTGTCGAAGAAAATGTCTCTGCTGTTTTACAAAAGAAAATGCCACATAAATGTAAGGACCAAGGTATATTCTGTATATCTCGTAGAACAAGTAGTGTTGGAATTAAAAAAGCCATGTGCGACTTAGGTGCATCTATTAACGTTATACCTCTATCCATTTATGAAAAAAAAAGTCATTTCTACTAAAGGAATTTTGGTTGATAAGGTAAAAATTGATGTTATTAACTCACTTACATACCCCACAACTGTGAGGGAGATTCATTTTTTTCTTGGTCATGTAGGTTTTTACAGGCGATTCATTAAAGAATTTTCAAATATTGCACAACCGCTCTATAACCTCTTACAAAAAGAAAAAGAATTTGAGTTTGATCAATCCTGTAAGGATGCGTTTGACACTCTCAAACATAAACTTATTTTGGCACCCATAGTTCAGCCACCAAATTGGAATTATCTTTTCAAAATCATGTGTGACGCAAGTGACTACAGTATAGGAACGGTCCTTAGACAAAGAATCGAGAAGGAACCTCATGTTATCTCTTACGCATCTAAGACCTTGGATGCCACCTAAAGCCACTATTCGACCACTAAAAAAGAATTTTTAGCTATAGTTTTTGTTTTGGAAAAGTTTTGATCATATTTATTAAGAACAAAAATTGTTGTTTTCTCTGACCATGTAGCTCTTAAATATTTGATTGGAAAAAAAGAAGCGAAGCCAAGAATTATTAGATGGATTTTGCTTTTGCAAGAATTCAATCTTGAGATTAAGGATAAGAAAGGACGCGAGAATTTGGTAGCTGACCATTTAAGTCGAATAGCCCTATAAAAAAACGTCACACCTCTTACAAATGATTTCTTAAATGAAAGTCTACTTTCTGCATTGAAAATTTTTCCTTGGTACGCAGACATGGTAAACTACCTTGCTACAGGTACCATTTCTTCTTATTTATCACGATTCAAAAAGGATAAGATTAAACAAAGATCGCGACACTAAATTTGGGATGACCCCTACCTGTAACTGAAAATAGTGGTTTCGGGACCACTATTTCGATAATTGAGTTAGTATTTTTATTAATTATTTAAATTCTAAGGGGTTATAATAGAGTCATATTAAATTTTCGTTAAGAAATTTAGAGGTTTGAATAGTTAAATAGTTAAAAGGACCAAATTGAAAAAGGTGAAAAAGTTGAGTTCTATTAATTAAAAGGACTAAATAACCTTAAATAGGTAAATCTATGGACTTGGATAGCAATTATGTCATACTTAAGTTAGTGGATGATATTGGATTGGTTTTGGTGTAAATTAGTGGTTTTTAAAATGTTATTTCAGTAAATAAATTAAGAGAAAAATTAAAACAAAAGAAAGAAAATCAAGTGGTCATCTTCAACATTAATTTTTTTTTCTTGTTTCAACAAAAAACCATAGCAACGGAGGATCTAGGTTCTACCAAGCTATTCTTTTAGTGCATGATATGTGTTTGAACCTCGTTTTTAATAATTTTTATGTTTTTGAGCTCATTTTAACTTAAACTCTGTAGCCCTGAGGTTAATTTGTAAAATTATTAAAGGTTGATGGACTTTACATGATAGAGTTTGGGTGTGTTTTGATGTTAAATGATAGATTATTAAATTTGGTTGTTAAGTGAACATGTTTTGTTAAGTAAATTTTAGTTAATTTAAAGTTTAGGAATTGATTTGTTAAAATGATAAATTTCATGTATATTTTTATGAATTGAGGAAAAATGTGAGTTGATATAGGTGGGAAGAAAAATTTGTTAGTATATGTTGGATAAGAAATGGTGAATTTGCAAGTTACAGTCTTAGGGATTAAATTGTATAAAAGTTAAAATGCTAGGGGTAAAATTATAATTAATAGTAAAAGGGGTTATAAGTTGGAATTGGTTGTTTTAAGCTATTTGAAATACTTAATTAAATGAAATTCATATTTAGATCAAGGTACTAATCAACCGGACTTGGACCAAAGAAAAGCTAAAGTGGTAGATTAATCATCGGCCTCGTTTTTACAACTGTTTTATCGAGGTAAGTTCGTATCTTCTTTTTAAAATGTTACAATTGAATTTATAAGAATATTTGATAGTTTTCGTATATATCTAATTATGTTTTGATGTATGAGATTACCTTGAATTGTGAAAAGGAATGGATCGGGATTGAAATACTTTACAGTATTACACTTGAAAGGGTAAAGATCATGGTTGAAACACACCATGGTACTACATTCAGTATTTTCGAATTCTTGAAAAGGTTGAAAAGATAGATATCCGAAATGGATATCAAATGAAATGGTTGAAAAGGATATATCCAAAATGGATATCAAATGAAAAGGTTGAAAAGGTTGTTACCCTAAAAGGGTTAATATATAAAAAGGTTTATTGAAAAAGATTTATGGTAAGAACCATTTAGCAAAGGTTTGAATGAAATTTTGAATTTATTAAGTATTTAATTACTAACTTGTGATGTGGTGTGTATAGGAAGAATTGTGCATATAGGGATTAAAATGCTTGAATGGTTAATCATGAAATCGTGTTTTTGGTAAGTTGAGTTCTCTTAAATGAACTTACTAAGCATTGTAGCTTATGTATTTGTTTTTCCTTGTTTTATCGATCGTCGGAGTCTTGGCCGGTTGGAATCTTGTCGGAGACCTATCACACTATCCAACAATCATTTTGGTAGATTTTGATTTATTTTGGTTTGTATAAAGTGGCATGTATAGGGATTTTGTGTATGTCATTTGGTTACCATGATGTGTTCATGCCTTTTGTATAAATAAGAGTTCAGACTTATAATGCTTAGCAATTATGGATCATTTTGGTTACTTTTATGAGTAAATTAAGTTTATATTTTGAACTATGTTTACATGAGTCTATTGTGGATTAATATTAAGTGTTTGATGTAGATTGAAGTTATAAAACCATGTTGTATAGTTGAATTATTTGGATGTGTATATTGTGGTACCAATGAGGGTACATTGGTTGATTGATGGAATCGTGATGCATATGTATGATTTTGGCATGTTCTGGTCTTGTTTAGGTGTGTATTGAATAGGTTTTAAGATTGGCAAATGGTATGCTAGTGGCTCAAGAAAACAGTTTTGGTAAACTTGTGTTTTAAGGTACATTATGGTACATACGGGCTATCACACAGCCTGATTGCAAGGCCGTGTGTCTTTATTGTTGATAGGTGCAGGTTTCACAAACTCTGAGACACGGTCTACCACACGGCCGTGTCTTCCAAAATAGTTTCAAGCACGATTTGGCACACAACCTACGACACGGTCGTGTGATCCAACATCAATTATATACACGGTCTAGCACACGGCCTGTAACACGGTCGTGTGGCCTTATTTTGAATACGCACACGGGCGAACACACGGGCTGGGACACGACTGTGTGTCCCTACTTCGAATGCCCAAACGGTCTGAGCTATGTCACATGGCCGTATACTCCTATTTTCTCAATTTTTCATGATTTTTTCTTAAAATTTTCATATTTGTTCAAATTGATCCCTGTTTGCTGTAAATTTATTTTTAGGGTCCCAAAAGCTCGATTTAAGGCCTAAACCTGTATATTTGTTTTGAATGGATTGAGATATATTTCAATTATATTTTAGATGAATTAATTGTTCATTTTGAGTTTAAAGGTTCTGTTTTGTTTAGTAATGCTTCGTAACCCTGATTCAACAACGGAGACGTGTTGCACTACCTTTGGAAATATTGTTTCGATCAGGTAATTAGACAATGTATTGTAGAAACTGAGGTAAAATCAATTTTATCTTTTTGTCATTCTTTCTCATGTGGTGGGCATTTTGGCCTTAAACGAATTACACATAAGATACTTGAATGTGGATTATATTAGTCATATATTTTTCGTGATGCATATTTTGTCCGTAAAACTTGCGAAAGAAGTCAACAAGTAGGAAATTTGAGCCTAAAGAATGAAATGCCTCTAACACTTATATATGAATGCTGAAATTTTTATGTGTGGGGCATCGATTTTATGGGGCCTTTTGTCTCATCATTTGGTAACATTTATATTTTATTTGCTGTTGACTATGTATCGAAATGGGTGGAAGCTAGAGCCACCCATCGTGATGATGCTAAAACTGTAGTAGGGTTTCTAAAAAATTCCATTTTTTTCAAATCTGGTACACCAAAAGCATTGATCAGCGATCAAGGAATGCATTTTTGCAATAAGGTAATCGACGCACTTTTGAAAAAAATGGGCTAGTACAATGAGTTGCTATGGCTTATCACCCTCAATCAAATGGTCAAACGGAAGTGTCAAATCGAGAAATCAAATTGATTTTGGAAAAAATTTGTTAAACCAGATAGGAAAGATTGGAGTTTGCGATTAAATGGTGCACTATGGGCATACCGCACAGCATTGGGTATATGGTATTGGGTTTGTGGATTTTGGTTAGGTGTGGTTATGTGAAGAAAAATGGTAGGAGTAGGTGTGAAATGCCCATGCCATAAACGAAATTTGATTTTGTGAAAAATGACAGTCTCTACCAACGTACTTGGAGAATAATGCATTAAAATGGATTAAATGATAATCTTGTTATTATTTATTTATTTTCAACCTAAATTAATCTGAAATTGAAAATTAAATAAATAAATAAAAATAAATTTGGAGTGCCTCCCAAAAAGCGCTTTTGTTTAACGCCGTTAGCTCGACGACTTGAAAGTTTATTTAATCGGTTTTTCAAGTATTAAGTCCTCATATGCACTTGAAAATTTTTGTAGAAAGGCTTTAAACGCAGTCCATTTACTTTGAAGATCTTCCAAAATTCTTCACTTTTTATTTCAACTGCACCATACAGAAATAAGTGAGTAATAACAAAAGGCCCTAACCATTTAGTTCGAAGCTTACCTGCAAAAAATTTTAGTGTGGGATCAAAAAGTAGTACTTTCTGCTCGATCAAAAATTGTTTACGAATTATCTTTTGATCATGGAATGCCATGATTTTATCTTTATAAATTGAGCATTTTCATATACTTCTCATCGAATTTCTTCAAGTTCTTGAATATGTAATTTTCAATACTTACCTGCAGTGTACAACTCCATGTTGCATTGCTTAACAAGTCAAAACTCCTTGTATTCTAATTCTATAAGAAGAGGGCCCCAAATGAAAAAAATTCACATATAAAACCCAAAACCAACCCAATTCCCCAAACCTAAAACAAATATAAAGCAACCCAAAAGAAAAAAAAAATGAGAAAGGGCCAAATGGCCAAATGTGGCCCAAGAAAGAAAATAAAAAGAGAGAAAACCCAAACGAAAAAAAAGAAAAAAGAAAAAAAAACTCCTCAAGCCCATAAACCCCCACCCTTCTTCACGCTTCTTTCTTCCTTCTTCTATTAAAAACCCTAACCCCATTACCACCTTCCAAACCGCCACCATCATCGTCTAAAACCGTCGTGGCACCAATCAATCACAGATTCTTTTCCTTTTCCTCTTTTCTCACACAACCATACCAAGCTAGCACCAAGTGACACTGTTTTGAGAGAACCGTCGCTCATGTCCTTTCTCCTTCACCGCCATCGATCTTGGACCTCACAAAATTGTCACGGTATCGACATTTCTCTCCTCGCCGATAAGCTCTCTTTTCCTTGCCCTAACACCACCTCACCTCTTATTTATTCCACTGCTGAACCTCTTCTCCTCTTTAGAACTCGCTATCACCTCAAGCTTGAATGACTGCAGCTTCGTTCACCTTTGTTTTCTCTTAACCCAAACGCCGCCATCCACCACTGTGCATCGTCGTTGTGAGCAACCATAATAGACATTATTTCTTTTGTAAACCTGAACACAAACTATGGTGCGCACTAGAAACAAAGTGGCTGACAGATTCTCGGTCTCTCTTAATCGCGGTCGAAACTGATTTTTGGTGCCTTCAGTTATCGATTTAGACAATGAAGACTCAAATTGAGACAGAACGCTCTCACAACAGTTCTGCTACTCCTAAAAGGCCGATTCATAACTTACAACCTATTTTACCTTTACTAACGTACTATGTAAGCTGCTTAGACGAGGCTGGGACTTCTAACAACCATGGCGAAGGTCCTACAAATAGAAATGAGCATGTTCCTTAAAGTCAAACATGGTTGTCCAACACTCAAACACGTCGACCATCACTTGATAAACCAATAACATCTTCACATAGTAGTATTAAAGTTGCTGAAAATTCATGCCCACCACCCGACTTGCCTAAAGAAAATGTTCAAACACCCTGAGACGGTCAACGTAATAGGCGAGGTCGTACCCACATTATACTGACAAAAACACGACTTCGAGGGTCCCTAAACTTTGCAATCGCAGAGCATCGCGCAAGATACGACGACATTCGAAAACTGCCACTCCTGATCTGTAAGAAAATTGATCTTTACACTCTTGACATGCTTAAAATACATGATGTTGTATTGAACTATTTTGATGTTATTGGTTGGAATTTCTAACACCCCAAACCCGGCCTAGACGTTATGGCCGAATCTGATGATGTCACATAGAATGGAATTTGAAATCGAATTTGTCAAGTTAAAATCATTTTTGTTTATTAGCTTCTATTTATCCCTCGTTAATTTCAAAATTATTTTCTCGTTAATTTGATTCGTTTAACACATATTCTGTGGCGAAAGCTTTTAAAACTGTGATATTTAAAGAAAATCATTCACGTTTTAAGAAAA
Organism: Gossypium anomalum; assembly: GCA_025698475.1. Lineage (NCBI taxonomy): Eukaryota > Viridiplantae > Streptophyta > Magnoliopsida > Malvales > Malvaceae > Gossypium > Gossypium anomalum. The sequence goes on from CM046961.1 coordinate 90,156,943, forward strand.
TATTGTTTTGAATTAAATCAATTTTCTGTTGAGTTTACAATTTAAAAATCCATGAAAACAATGAAAATCCAAAGTAAAAGCAACAGTCCAAAAGTCCAAATTACATTAAAAATACCACAGAAACAAATAGGAAATAAAACCATAAATGAAACTAAAACAGTTCAATAGACATGTGGTCACCGTTGAGTCCTCTACCATACCGATTCATCTAAGTCTGGGGATTATCTATACAGATAAAATAGAAAGGGGTAGGTTTACGTAAACTCAGCGTGTAATCCCCACAGAAGACATGCATACAGTCTAACAACAGTTATCAGTCAAATGCAATCTGGGGCCTAAGCCCATTATAGATTCAGATACAATTTAGGCCTTAGCCCATTCAGATACAGTTTCAGATATAAATTAGGATCTTAACCCATCTCAGATACAATATGCATACAGTAATAGAAATCAGTATCCTACCCACCAACCTCTACACACTATCTCTGACCATCCCTACACACCATGTGGGGTTTAAAACACCCATCCAACCTTATATACCAAGTCGTACCAAATGCGATACATATCAGTAATATTGCAGCTGAGCTGCTACATAATAGACATGAAAGCCTTTTAGTACACTTCCTCTAATAATTAATCATCCCACCCCAATGTAGATGCAACTAAACATGCTCAATGCAGATATATAGAAATACATGCTTACATGCTAATATTCAGTTATTAGTCATACATACAGATCAGTAAACATGCATAAATTTAACATGCTCAATACATATATTGTATGTTCAGGTCACACGATTTAGGGTCTAAGTAGCACTTATCGACCCTACAGTAGGTTCACAGTCGAATTAGGCGACCCGTGCAACCTTATGAAACATTTTAGCTAAATGAGCCTATACTCCTATGTGGTTTGCCCGTGTGGCCTATACGCCCAGAATGGCCTTGGCCTGTGTGGATCATACGGCCTGACCCAAATTCCACACGCCTGTGTGGACTACCTGTGTGGGCCCACACGTCCAGTTTGGTTTAGCTCGTGTGGCCCACACGACCACACCTTGGCCTTCACACGGTCGTGTCTTACGCACAGCCTGGCCTGCATCGATCACACGGTCGTGTTGTCGCACACGGCTTACCACACGGCAGTGTGGTGTCGACAATAAGGTTTTCAGCTTTTGTCGAAAATTAGATTTCTTACTTTTCGGGTACATACCTGGTATCGTTTCGCTGTACAAACACTTTCGAGCACTCCAAGACCTAAAAAATTGATATTTTAAAGTCCAATTTAATACTATAGCGAAAACTCAAAATAAAAAATTGTCATCATCAAAGTCAATAGTGAATCCAAACACTTACCGACAATGAATCGAACCCTACGGTCCAATCTCTGCAGAAGTATTGACCAAATATTGACCTCCGCTTAATTCAAAAGAACCACGAACAACCTCCTTTTAGAAAACTGTCCCCGAACAAAAAAAGATAGTGGCAAAACAGTCACTTACCGAACAAGTGCAAACGAACGTTGAACGAGAAGGAGTTGATTTGGAAAATCGAAAAGAAGAAGAGAAGGCTAGATAAGTTCGGTTGATGATAGGGAAAGCAAAACGTTAGAAATAATGGCAAAATTTTGGGGAAATTAGAGAAGGAGAGAAGAAGAAGAAAAAAAAGGTTAAAAGTCCAACTAGAATAAAAAAAATTTGGATATATTTGTTTCCCCTAAAATCTTCCCCCACTAACCCCTCAATCATAACTACTTCAGCTTTTTAGTCCAACTCAAACACCCTCTCAACCGACTGAACAAAAATATAAACATCCAAGCTTGCGTAAGGACTCAAACACAAGACCGCCAACAAACTTCCACTCCACCTAACCACCAGACCAGTAGGCCCATTTTGTTATCGAACTACCAAACCACCAGACCAGTAAGCCCGTTGAATAGAGATAGGGTTAATTCTAAAAATAACAAAAATTGCTAAAACAAGGGCTTGAACTTGGGACCTTCCACACATACCCAGAACACTTAACCATAGAAGCAGATACACATTTGTGTCAAATTTTCACAAAAGATGAAATAAGAAATTTGGGGCGTTATAGAATTCGTTTGCGAATATTTCATGTGTTGCGTATTATGAACTAGTCTATGAGTTCTATGCAACGTTTAGCTTCAATATTAATGCATTGCAAACTGTTTAAACTCAAGATGTTATTTGTTTTCGATTACTTGGTAAGGATTTTAAGATGTCAATTTTAGATTTTAACATTGTCATAGGTTTCGCTGACCCTGACGATGTTCAAGCTGATTCATATCATATTGCTTTATTGGATATACCGAGTAATTTCGATGCTAATGATGCTTATTTTGCTTTAACTCAACCTCAAAATCATCTTTACAATCCTAAGACCTCTAAGGACTTGTGAGTGCATGAACCAACTTTAAGATATATCATCAGTTTTTAGCTTTTAGCTATTCAGGTCGAAATGATTCATCATCTATTTTAACCAAGACAGAGTAATTCTTCTTATGGTGTATGCATTTTAGATATAAGCTTAATTTAGGATATTAGTTTGCACGAAATTCTCATGTTGTTTTACGCTCTAATCGACCACTCATATTGGGCCATATATTACAAATTTAATCTCTAAACTTTTTCCCTCTAAATTCGATTTTTCCTTTTTTACATGTGCATATACTATGAATCATATGGATGAGTATTGTTTGGATTCTATGTGTTTGCTTGCTGGCACCCCTACTGTATATTATTTTGTTTCTCCAAGTATGCGAACTGCTCGTAATAATAGAGTCTTTCACCAACGTCACAACTTCGCTACTAGGAAGTCAGAGGAGCAGCCTCATTCATCTGTAGAGCAATGCTTAAGCCGCATCAAAACTCACCTTGAAACAATAGAAACCTAAGTCTCCACAATTCTCGCCATCTTGCAAAGTAGTCACTCCCAACGGTGACAACTACGCTAGATATACACAGGGAGTATACTTGACCTTTCTCTCTACTTACTTTAATTCTTATACAATATGCTTGAGGGCAAGCATAGGCTAAGTAGGGGGATTTGATAGTATGTTTATTTTGCATATTTTACGTGTTCAAATCAATTAGTTCTTGAAATAATTCCTACTAAATTGTTGATTTTATGTTTAATTCTGTCAAGAACGAAATTCAGATGTTTTAATTAAAAAAAATAACAACAAAATAATAACGAAATGGTAGCAAAACAACTTATTCAGGCCGGGCCAAAAAATTCCAACCCGAGGCCAATTCCCTTTAGAAAACGGGCTTTATTTTTTTATCCAAGTCCATTTTTTGAGCCTATATTTTTGTCCAAACCCTTCTATTTTTCAGACAAACCTTCGGGCTTGAGCAGATAACTCGGACCATGATCAAATCTACTCAGAAACTGATTAAATTTTGGTTTTATATTTTTAAAACATATTTATTTTATTCTATATTATAAAATCTCAATTTGAACTTAAAGTTCAATTTAAGCTTAGCAAAAATGAAAGATGTGAATTTAAACTTATTTTATACATTCAATTTGAATTGAGTTTAAGCTTGAACTACTACAAATTAAACTCGAGTCAACTAGGTTAAACCCGTCATCAATAAAATCTAATTGCAATGAAAAGAAAATAGACAAAGATTACCTCGCGGAAGTCTGGGTTTTTATGAGTTGATTCCTGAATTAAATTTATACTGTAAAACTAGGCAAACATTTTACATTCATCACACTATTTATTTTAAATTTTCCATTTAATCCTTTTATAGTTTATAAAATTTTAAATTGTAATAATAAAATTATACTTTAACCCCTAAAAATGATAAAATTTTAATTTTAAATTGTAATAATAAAATTATACTTTAACCCTTAAAAATGATAAAATTTTAATTTAATGTTTTAAAATTATAAAAAAATAAACTATTAAAAATGATAAAATTATATTTTTATTATTATAAAAATATGCAATTTAATTCCTAACTAAAACAACTTTCCTAAGAAAAGATGTTTTAACCCCACTGGTGCGTGCTGAGGCCTTTTTAATGTTTTGAAAGCACCCGTCCTTTCCTAACAAAAGGGCAAAGAAAAAACAATTAACAAATGATAAATGCTTCTTTTTTTTGGTCAACAACAAACTATAAATGTTGAACGGAGGAACTATATTTACTTTTTGCACGGCCAACTCAACTCTGCTTTTCTTCTTCCTTTTTTGCATTTTACCAAAATGTTAAATTTCAGCTTTGGTCCTTCTAATATGTCTAAATTCGATATTTAATCTATATACTTGAATTTCTAAACTAATTTGATCCTTTTAATTTTATAATATTATAAATTGGTCCAGATAGCTAATATCGTTAACTTTCGATTACATATTATGTGATTATAAATAATTTGAATACCTTAAATCTTAGAGACTAACATATGACTTCTTATTTCTTTTACATTTGCATTGCCTTTTTTTACATTATAAAACAATGGTCAAATTTCAATTTTGGCCTTTTTTTTTTAGAAATAAAGTATGGCCCTAAACTATACTGAAATTTGAGATTTAATCCTTTTTTTTTTACATAATTTGGCCCCTCTACTTTTATAATATCATTAGTTAGTCTAAATAATAAATATTGTTAACTATTTCAATTAGAATGATATATATATATATATATATATATATATATGTAATAACATTATTCTAATAGAAAAACATATATTTAATCATGTCAATTTCGAATATGTATTTTTAAGGAAAAAAATTTTAATTAGTATTTTTAATTTTTTTTTGTTACATGACTATCAAGTAAATTTTTTTTTATTTTCAAATTTTCACACTAAAAAATTTAATAAAATAATTTTAACGGTGGTATCAATTATACTTAAATTTTTAAATTCAAAGAGTAGAGGACTATATTCCTAAAATTAAAAATAGGGAGATTAAAATCTAAATGCATGAAGCATATAGAAATTTAGAGTATATTTTAACATTAAAATATTTTACTCTATAATTTAATATAAAAAAGAAAATCAGGCGAAAAAATACTAATTATAAATTGGAAAACAGTGCATGACAAAAATGCAACGATTTCAAGACGTTAGGTCTGAACTGAGATTAGAGCTGCAGAAAATTTTATGTAAAACCAAATAGCTTACACCCGACAAAAAACAAAGTCTAAATCGAAACGTGTCCTCCATTTTGAACATGAAATCCAATAAAATAGAGAAGACTAGAATCTTTTTGAGCAGCCAATGGGATGAATGACTGTCTCCCATCTCTATCAGTTTGACTTTTTGTGTCTTTTAACTAAAGTCCTTGAATATACATGCATGTAATGATTTTTGTTAACAAGTTAAAAGGTTATTTAATATGCAACTTTTTATAATAACTTTGTATTCAACATACTTTATGCATTAAAAGAAAATATGATATTATTATATTTGTTTTTCGGATATCAAGTTTTAAAAAATTATTCTATAATCATTAACTTATTAATTTCTTATTTTATGGTTGCTCAATTGTTAACTCTCGTTGAGCGTGTAACACAAGTTGATGTGACTATTAATAGTACCTTTTTTTCTCTATTCTTTCTTTATTTTTCTTTGTCTTCTCCTTCCTTCTCATTTCCTCTCAATCAAACTCGGTTCGTCATTGCTAACTCTACTGCCTTCGGCCTTAAATTTCCAATAAAAATCTCTAAACATGCACAAAACCCCACAATCCCTCTCAACTTGTTGAATTAGAAGTTGAAAACAATAAAAATAAGAGAGAACGAGAGAGGGAAGAGATCGAATATATATATAAAGATGAACTCATATTTTCTTGGCTTGCCAAATTCCTAAATATTTGAAGCTCCAATCGAAGATTTCAATGATAAAAGCATTGGTTTTAGTGGGGAGAAGGTTTTGTTGGAATCTCAGTCCAATATAGTGATTGATAACAACGAAAGAAGCTAAGAACAGTTAAAAATTAGTTTTATTTTCGTAAATGTTTGGTTGGGTTCTTGGAAATCAAAGCCAATGGAAGGAGAGAAAGGGAAAAGACCAATGATTTGGTGGGTTCTGATCGAAGATTGAAGGTCGGACGGTGTCGGTTGATGGTGGTAAAGTTGGCGGTAGGTAAGGCTAATGGGAAAGAAGAAGAGAGAGAAAGAAAAAAGAAAAAGAATACATGAAAAGAAGAGAAAGATTCAAAAAAAAAAAAAACAGCATTAACGATCACATTAGCTTAATATTGAGCCCTTGACGAGAGAGAGTTAACAATTGAGTAACCATAATGTAATAAATCATCATATAATAAACTTTTAAAATTCAATAATCAAAATGTAAACTTAAGCAAATAGAAGTTATCAATTTTATAACTCACCTTGAAAAATAATTATTCGTTTCAACATTCATATATTTTATAAATTAAATTTTAATTATATGAAAAGATGTTTAAAACACAATTCATAAAATTTCATTCTTGAACAAACTTAATTAAGGATCCCTTTAGATGGGTGTTTACTTCCAATGTGATGCACTGTATTCAGTTTTTTTTTTTTGTCTCTTACTATAATATCATTACAGTATTTAATTTCACCGCCACTATTTTTTTTTACACAAATCACAAATAAACACACCATTTATCCAAAAAAGCCCTACAATAAAAGAAAGAAAAGAACAATGGCAAAATCTTTATCCCAAAATATAATCCTGTGAGAAAAGATAAGATAGAAAGAAGGTGTGAGATTCTTACAGAACAGAAAAGAAGGAATGTAATTTGAAAATTAAACCACCTTAGTTTGGAAGTATATTAACCTCGAGCACTCAAAACCCACACTCCATGTAAAACAAACCTTCTTTTCCTTTCTTTTTCCCCCCTACTCTCTTATCCTTGTCCCCCCCTTAATGTTGCAATATTCGAGGTTGATAGATATCCAAAAACTAACATATCTTTGTCTTCTTATGTCTTTCTTTCCTTCTGGCTTTCTTACTTAAGCTGTAAATGGAGGATAGAAGCTTCATGAACCTTATGTATTGAGCCAAATTCAGTCAATTTTTACAGCTAAATATCAGATATAATATCACATAGCTGGTCGTTTTCAATGATTATACAAGCACCATTGTCTTTTATAATAGAAAAAAAATTACATAAAGATTAATTCTTGAACTTAAATTTAAATAACATGTTGGTTGAATCTTAGTTTAATTGATATAGATATTATTGTAAATACAAGAGGACATGGATTTGAGTTACTGAAGCATATTTTTTTTCTTATTTATGGGTTGAAAATGAGCTAAAGGTAGTTTTAAGTATTGTATCAAAAAAAATAAATACGATGAGAACTAAAATTATTTTTTAAAAAAATTTAAACAACATCATTTGTCATTTAGATTTTGGGGGTGAAAAATTCAAAGTTGTTGGATATTAATAATTTGATTAAGGAATTAAAATGGGTATTTTATAATAAAATTTTTTGTTAATAACATAAACCTTTATGTTACATTGGTAGGAGTATTATTTTTTATACATGTTTTAATATATGGGTTAGTAAAAAACTAAATCAATTGGTAATATTTAGCTTTTTTTAGCAAGAAAAAAAGAAAAAATTTCGCTTATTTTAAAGATGTCTTTTTTTTTACAAGAATTTATACTTTGTACTAACTATTCTTTATTGGGTAAATTATATACTATGACCACGTTCTTGTTTTGGTCACTCAACTTTAAAAATTTTCAATTTAAGTACTAATGTTTGTATTCGTTCATGTTCTGGTCACCCGTCATTAAATTGATAACTGAAATAATGACGTGACCTTTTTTCTAACTAGCATAATAACACATTTAGTCCTCAAGACTTACATATTCTATCAATTTGATCTTAATTTTAAATAATTTAATAAACTTAAACTTTCATAGTTACAAATTCTATCAATTTGATCATCAAACAATCTAACCAAAACTTTCAATTTTAAAAGAGAGATTTATAAATTCCTACTTATTTTCAGATTAAGCGGACGGATTTTGAAACCAAATAGCTATAAAAGATCAAAGAATCAAACACGCAAACTCCCATCCACGCCCAACCCAATGACTCGCATTTGATGCTCTTCTTCATCCTCTTCCTAGCCCGTCCCTTTCATTGTTTGAAAAGAACCTATACAGAGTTCGAGCTACCGAACCAATCATCCACCAAGTATCCCCTCCTTGTTTCATCCATTCTTTCAAACACTGTTTTTTTTAAAGGTTTTTAAGTTAATTAAACAATTTCTTTTCTACCCAACAATGCCTTCTCACACCCCTTCCCAATTCATTTCCGTGTGCCTACCACGCACTGCTCCACCATTTCCCAATTCCCAGTTCCATTGCTAGCGTTCACCTTTATTTTTTAAAATTTTTTTATAGCGACAAAGAAAATATGTGTATATAAATATGATAGACCTCTTTCTAGAATCAGAGCAAACTTAGACAGGCAAACAAGGGTCTTGGTGTCTCTAAAATGAAAAAAAAATTATATGGATAAATTATACTTTGGTCCCAAAAATAAAAAGATAATTCTATTAAATCTCTTTTAAAATTTATAAAATTATAAATTAATAAATGATAAAATTATATTTTTACCTCTCAAAAATATATAATTCAATAGATTCACCTCTGCTTAGAATATACTATCTAGTTTATAATTTATGATTTTGTTATTTTAATGCAAAATTGTCAACAAGTAAGAAGCCACCACGGTTCTATGTAAGCCTTGTTTATAAGACAATGTCCGCGGCGGTGGCCATGATGATGTTGGTAATAATAATAATTATATTAAATATTCGAATTGTATTTGAGGATTAAATTGATAAAAAATTTTAAAAATAAATTGTTAAATATATTAAATTATTCAGAATTAGGATCAAATTAATAGAATATATAAGTATTAAGGACTAAATGTATTATTATACCGGTTAAAAAAATGCCACTTTATTATTTACATTATGAATTTAACAGCGCGTGACCAAAATAGGAATGAATACAAACGTTAGCATTTAAATTGAATTTTTTTAAATTTAAGTGACCAAAACAAGAACATAAACATAATTGAATGACTATTTCTATAATTTAACTTAAATTTTAGTATAATCTAAAGATTGTTACTGCTGTAAATATTAGTAAATAATGTCTGCGGTGAACCATGAGAATCAGAACAATTTCAACCTTTTGATTTTTCTAGGCCATGGATATAAATACTACCAAATAAAAAGTCAACAATAATATTTAAAGGGGTAAAAAATATTAAAACTTGCTTTCTTTCTTTTTTTTTTTTGAATTAATTTAAAATTAAAAGTAGCAATTCCATAAATAAATCTAATAATAACAACCATACAAATAAAAATAAAAATTTCTTAAAAATATATATAATCTAAATGTAAGTTTTCTTCTTCCGCATGTAGAAAAGGAATAAATAAATCAATCAAATTGCGAGAGGCTTCATGAAGTGCTTCTTTCGGAGTTAAACTTCCATTTCTCTATATTTCTAGAAAAAGTATCTCCTGTTTTTCATTATCATTCCCATAACAATGAATACTATGATTCGCATTTCGAACAGGCATGAATATAGCATCTATAGGATAACTTCCGTCGTGAAAGTTCTTTGGCGTTTTTATACCATATCCTCTATTTCTCTCGATTTGTAATCCAATACACAAATCAATTGGTTCGGTTAGGCCGGCTACATGCTGTGTATTATCAACGATTTCCACAGAAGGTGGTAAGATGATGTCCTGAGCAGTTACATATCCGGGACCCTTGGCACAAATAAAGGTGTTACGAGTTCCATACAAATTCCCTCCCAATACAATTTCTTTCAAATTCATTAAAATTTCATGGACTGATTCTTTAAGAAATTGCTATTTTTGATACAATGCCTACAACTACTCATAATCCCTCCTCAACCTTGAAATAGAAGGATAATGCGCTTCAACGCACTCGAGCCAATGTCTTCTTGCATTGACAATAATGTCAATACCGATCGAATTAAAACTCAATCCACATACATATATTTTATTTTAAAATGATTTACATGGCTACTCTCAATTTACTTTTAGCATATATACTCACCTTAAAAATGGATTCGAGAAAGTATAAAATAATTTGTAAATATATAATCTAAACTAGTTTTAAAATTAAATATTTGAAATTTGGAAACATAAAATATTTTACAACTAAAAAAGAAAACAAATAATCACATCTCGAACAACAAAATTCGATATTTTTTGAGCATCGACAAATCAATTTAAAAAAATATGAGTGTAATAGTTTTTAAACATAGATATTCTTTTATATAATTAATTATCTTTTTTTAAGAAAATTTTTATTAATAGGTTTGTTAGTTATTGTTAATTTTATTTATTTATTGAATTTTTACTTTTAGTTTTAAATTAGTTCAAATATTTACTTACAAATAAGAAAATTTAGAAAGTAAGATGTAATCATCTTTATATCCTTTCCTAATATGAGACTAAATCATATGAGTATGAAAAGTATTAGAGAAAACTGTGAATATTAAAAATATAAATAATTAAATTGAATTAAAGGAAAAAGGAGGAAGGATTAGGAGTGTAAATATATCAAGAGAGTTTCATTAAATAAAGATGGAATTGTAAAGATTGATGAAGGCCAAAATAATCTTTTCTTAAATAGATAATTATGGTAAAAATATGATAATTATTGGTGAAATTAGATGTCTTGAATTATGTTGAAAATTGAAAATGAATAATAGTCATTGGATGAAAATGATGATGTTTATATTCTTAAATAGATAAATTAAAACAAAGTGGAAGATGGAATGAGTAAACCGATGGATATAATGCATAGAAGGATAAATGACCAATTGAATCATTTGAGATATAAATCCCAACAAACTCAATTAATGGCTGTAATCAACCCTCCAAGAAATAATCCTTGGCAAATTGAAAGGTGAAGAATAACTCTCATGACTCCTTGAAGAAAATTGACAAGAAAACTACTTCTAAAAATCATAAGAAAGAAATCTTACACAAAGAAACAAACTCCTAGAGTTGGAAACTTTATTAACGAAAACAATTGTCTGCTTAATGAACAATTAAGAAGCCTTTATATAGGCTAGCTAAGTACATCAAAATAAAACTCTATAGTATACTGAAACTCTAATTAATCTAAACAATAAGTAGTTTTAAACTAAACTTTCTTGTTTGACTAAGAAACAAAAACTCCTATACAACTTAAAATACTTAAACAATATCCAAAATTCGAAATAAATAAATAATAAAATACAATAAATACAATATTGGGCTCATATATAATAAAAATTAAGCTTAAAAACCAAACCCAATATGATTTAAACTCGAATTAAAAGCATAATCTCGTCTAGAAATTCTGTTCACGCAGTCTTCATTAAAACGGTCATTACTTGAGCTCCCGAACTTGAAATAGAGTGATTTAAAGTGTGTTTTGAAGCTAAGTGATATATCTTCAAACTCTCTGCAGACATCTAAGCTCATAAATGTTTGGATTTCATCCAAAAATTCGTTGCAAGTTGACTAATCTTTTCAGTTTGAAAATTGGCAGCTTAGTTGAATTGACTTTAATAAATTTCACCCATTCCATGCATGTATCATTCCTCGTTTCCTCAAAAAGATTCATCCTCAGATATTGCCTTTGATCAAATCTTGGTTTGATTTGCTTGGCCTTTGACCTCGTTGTTGGGCCTTAAGGTAGTGTAAGCTCATCACATCCATGGGTCTGAAATTAAGCCTTAAGACACGCATCAACAACTATAATACATTACTATTCAAGTTGAAGTTCCCTTTGTTCCATAATTCTGCATGCAACGTATATTTTCAACACACAATACAAAATTCAACTCACACCACCTAACCTTAACAACAATGATAGAAGGTAATATTCGTCAATTAATAATCTCAAACTTACCCCTCTCCCATGTAACACTAATACCCCCTTACTTGCCTAGAGAATGAGAGAAAATGAAATCAAAAATCATATTTAAGTAATACCTTGTTCACCTACTGTAAGGTTACCTCCTCTAGCTTAGATTCTTGAAATAGTGCTTCAAAATTTGTTTCTTCAGAACCTGCACTTTCAACGCATTTCCATCCCCTCCCATATTCCAAAATAGGATACACATGATTAATATCTTCAATTTTTGATTTCATTGGTGGGAAGAAATGATTCTAGCCATGGGATTCCACTAACATTTTCCATGAAAGCTTATTAACCATTGATTTATTGGTAAATTAATTAAGTTAAGAAATAACATGAGAATAATGGAAAGAGAGAATGTGTCATTTTTATCACCCTTCACTGTTTATGAAGAAAGAAAGAATAGATATAAGTCTTTAAGCTTTTTCTTTCATGTCATGTGCTAATCAACAAAGAAGTAAGAAATTTTTCATTGAATTTTTGTTAAATTATAAGCTTAGGATGATGAATAATGAAAACCTATGTGATAGATCATAAAATTATTAAGGTTTTGGTAGCTAACCATTGTTGATTTCATGAAATTTTAGAGAAATGATTATGTTGGATATAGTGCCCTAAGTCTAGTATATTCATTTTATATACTTGTAGTTTTCAAGCAAATTGGTTTGATAAAAATATTCATTAATTACATTAATATTCTTTGTACATTATCCTCGATGTTTTAAAACGCAAAGCAAAATGGAAGCAGTATTACGTGGAAGGATCGTAATACGGAAAGACAACTTGTATTAATAAATAAACCTAAGCATGTCCTTAGTTTAATCAGAAATGAGGAAACCAATTGAAAGACTAATATGTCGTCTATCAAGCCCAATTGAGGAGATATTTTGTCTTAAGCATCAGAGCGGATGATTTCCAGAAGATAGAGACATAGATGTGACTGACTGGACTGACAGTACATCGGATAGAACTCAAGTAGAATAGATCCTACAACCATTTATAGATTTATTCACTTGTGATGTTCACAGTGTGGCTTACCTTAATATTGAGTGGATGATGAACTATGTATGTGTAACTTGTATACTTTGATGTAAGTAAAGGCCTTAGTTCAAATAGATAAGGAATCGAAAGTTGGTGGGTTAGGTATACAACTTTTGTAGTATGTAGCACCATTCACAATAGTAGAATTCATAGCCCAACTAATGGGTAAATGATATCATTACAGCAAATTAACCTTTTAGCGGCGTTTTTAGTGGCGTTTGGATCGAAAACGCCGCAAAGGTTAAACTTTTAACGGCGTTTGTATTGAAAAATGCCACAATTATATACCATTAGTGGCACTAACCAAAAAACGCCGCAATAAGTCATTCTAAAGTGGCATTTGTGGACATAACACTGCAAATAGTACATATTTATCGGTATTTTATGCTACGCACCGCAAAGGTACACTGAATGGGAGCAGTGTTAGCGGTGTTTTTCCTATAAACGCCACAAAAGGTTAAAAACAATAGCTGCATTTTTCTCATAAATGCTGCTAAAGGTAAAGTAATAGCGGTGTTTTACCCATAAATGCCATGAATATTTTTTAATTTTTATTAAAATGGCGTTGTTTTGATAGCTGACCCCCTAACCCTTATTCCCCCAAATCGTTTTCCCCAAATCCCTAACTTAGTTTTTCCCCCCATCCATCTGCTACTAGTAGTCTATCTAGTCATCCGTCTACTGCATCACCATCAATAATGCATTTACCATCAATCTCCGTCACTTTCGTCCATCGCTGCTCAACAGTCCTTTGTTCGTCTGACTCTTGTTTCGAAGCTTAACAAGATCGTAAATTATTTGGATTTATTTAGATTTACCTGGTTATGTTTATAATTTTCCTGTGGGAGTCGTAAATTATTTGGATTTATGTAGTTTAATAGCATATAGGAGTTTCGCATCCTCCTTAAAGCTAGATTCATGTATACTTGGAAATTATATTCGTATTCTAGTAATTTCTTATTCAACAAGTCTTTGTCTTTTGCAGGTTTATTATGTCTATGGATTTATGCTGCTGGTGTTCCTGATTCTCATTATTGTAACTGTCTATATGACAATTGTAGGGACATATTTCTTGTTAAACGCTGAGAACTATCATTGGTAGTGGACATCATTTTTCTCTGTTGCCTCGACAGTAGTGTATGTGTATTTGTACTCTATATACTACTGCTATGTGAAAACCAAGATGTCAAGCTTCTTCCAGACCAGTTTCTACTTCGGATACACATTGATGTTTTGTCTTGGTTTGGGAATCCTTTGCGGTGAGTTTTGAAATATATTATCCATCATATTTTTAGGAAAAAAAAAGGTTATCTAGCATTTTTTTATGTTTTCTTTCCAAATCAAATTTTCTCTCATGAAATTTTCAATGTAATATGGAGTATACCCTTAATATGTACAGCTATTTAGCATTGTTTGTTTGAAACAGATAGGATTAGAATTTTATGGCATCATTTGCTTCAGCTTCATATGGGTTTTTGACGATTTCCTTTTCGATGTATAGGAGCTGTTGGTTATGTTGGTTCTAATTTGTTTGTAAGGAGGATCTACAGAAACATTAAGTGTTACTAGAACTTTGCTAATGGATATTTGAACCAGCAACGCTTCCACAAGCATTTTCAGTTGTCGAGGCAATAAACATGGAGAGGTAACTTCTTGTCAGGTATGAGGAACCAAGCAAAGCCTCAAGATGAAACTAGAAGCCCTGAGATTTTTGTTTTGCTTTTGATTTTACTCATCTGTAATTGGAAGCCCTGATTTAGAATATAGAAAGGTGGCTAAAATATTAAACAACTATCATTTGTTATACTCCCGTTATATTTTTGTCTTTGATCCCTTTGCATATAGATGTGTCCAATGTAAGAATTTATGGTTAAATTTTCTTTGCATTTGTTCTTTTTTCTTTTTGGGGATAAGGAACTTAAATCAAGAAAATCGTTAAATGGGTGTGTTTGTTTGTTTTTAATATAATTATATGCATTCTTGAATATATTTTTTTATTTCAGTTATTAATTTAGATCATATACATATTTCTTTCGTGATAGTATCATTTAGATTTGAAGTTTGTTGTTGGATTTGAAGTTACAAGAAAATATGTTGAAAATTTGGGTTTTATATGAAATAAAATGGGTTGGTAAAATCTGTTGATGTTAGTGGCGCTTTCCCACAAACGCCGCTATAGAACATGATCTTTTGCGGCGCTTCTAGCTACAAATGCCACAACATGATGGACTCTCTTGCGGCATTTTTTCACATAAACCTCACAAATTTTAGCAGCGCTGTCTAAAGTGGCATTTTTTGCGGCGTTTATAGGGTAAAAAAATGCCGCTAAAAATCTATTTTGCTATAGTGTATCCTCTCATTGGCATTACATAATATATCAAAAATAAATGAGGTCACGGGTTATTTGTTTTTACGACAAATGACTTGATTCCTATTTGCTAGTAATTCACTTTTCATGAAGGAAGATGTAATAGTTATCATGAGATAGAATATGATTATATTGGAAGAATAGATTTTTCCCAAAGAGATTAAAAATATCCTATGATGGTAACACACTTATGACAAGGTCATTAGACGAGCACTTATCAAGTAGCTTTTATAATGACATGTAATTAGGGAGAGCTCAGTCAAGATACTATAGTAGAATGACTTCGTTACAAAATAAGTTTATAATTGATAGGCGAAAAGTTGGAACTTAGTTATAAATTATTTGAGTCATAATTATATATGTCTATTTGGTTTCTCCGTTAGTTCGTTGAAACCAAGAATGAATTACATGTAAAATCAAATGAACAAAATGAGTGGAAATGATGAAGCTAGAGATATAGGTTGCATTTACAAATGAATGCGTTTTTTCACTAAGTATATAAATGACTTGAAAATTAATTTAAGGTTTTCAAATTATTATTTAATTAATATAATTAAATAATTGAAATTCGAAAATAAAATTAAATTAATTAGTCATTATGAATCTGTTGAATATGGAAATTAAATATGTTTCCTCATAAATTCTTTTATAGTAAAGTTGTCATGTCTTTAACAGAATTAGAATTGTATTGAGAAAATTATTTAATTGAAAATTTAATTTAGTTAATTTGATTAATTTAATTAATTAATATTTATTTTAGAAAATAGAAATAAAATATTGGGTTGGATTAAATTATAATGTGTCGGGTTGAAAACCCAAGAAGCATATATAATTAGACTCAGTATATGGGAGGCCCAATCCCCCTCATATGATAAGTGAAGGGCGGCAACCCTAGTAATATTTACTAGGGTGTGTTGCCTATCATTCTCCTAATTAGACTAGAGAAGTGTTTTGTATTAAATAAATATTATTTGTGTTTTTCTTATTCAACCAAGATTCCCCTATCTCTTCCTATGAATAGATGGCACTGGTAGAGTTATTTACACACACAAGTTTTATATATTTTTATTATACCAGAAAGTAGTAGGAATTTATTTTCTTAGAATAAATTTTATTTTCTGGGAATTACAATTCTTACAGGTTTCTATTGAGAGAATTACTTTCCTATTGAAAGTAATAAAATTGTTTCTTGTTTTGTGTTTGGTTTGTGTTGCTTGAGCTCACACTCGATGCAATTCAGGGTACGAGAATGGCAGAGAAGATCATTTCGTTGAAAGTTAAGAACTACTTAAATTAGCCTTGCACAAAGCACAGGTACTTTTCGGGAAAAACGTTTATTGTTATAAATATTACTAACCGGCCCGATTTAAAAAAAATTAAACTTCCGCTATAATTGAAAATCATTTTCTTAACTAGATTTTTCCAACATATAGTTGGACTTTGAATGAAGACTTTGTTTTTAGTTAGCTTGAAGTCCCTAAAATATAATTACAAAATTAGATTTAGATTTGATCGAGTAAATTGTAAAATACAAGAATTTTGAATATTAGGATTATAAGGGACCTAATTGAAAAGAATGAGTAATAGGTTTAATTTGAATGTTTATAAGTTAAAGATGATAATCTAATATTCTTTCTACACTCAATTAATTGAATAAGGCTAAATACGAGACTGAGACGTTGAGGGACAACGGAAAGACGAAAACAGACAATGAGCAACAAATCTGGTTTGTGCTAGTATAAATTATTTTCAAGTTATAAAATTATTAAGTATTATAGCTTTTGGATACAATGGTGTTAATGTCGATATTGATTATGTCATATGCTTGTTAAATATGTATTTAAATGTTAAGTATCAAGTAGGTAATTGAATATGTATGAATATTCTTATGATACTATGTGGAATAGTATATGAATAACAAGGTGAAAATTGTAGTCGAATTGTATTAGTATAATTAAAAGGCATGAATGTAACATATATACATTACTCGATATTTCTCTAAAGCACTAGTGTCCATGAGAACGTATTGATAGTTCCTTAGAGCATTGGGTGTTCGTAGGAACGTGTCACTAGCTCCTAAGCACTAGGTGTTCATGAGCGTATATTAATAAGTTCTCCAAAGCACTAGGTGTGCGTGAGAATGTATTACTAGCTCTAAAATATTGGTGTTCATGAGCATATATCGATGTATTTGATAATTCTAAAGAGCATTGGGTATCCATGAGAATGTATCGTTAGCTCCAAAGCACTAGATGTCCATGAGTGCGTATCGATGTATTAGTTAATTCTCCGGAGTGCTAAGTGTCCATGAGAACATAACACTAGCTCCAGAGCCCTTTGGGTCCATGAGCATATATTGATATAATTATCCACATACCTGTCCATTCATTCAGAATTAGTTAATAAATGCCACAAGTATAGAATTGTCAATCGGTTGATTGATCTACGATAAGTTGATAACCTTACTATGAAAGTGAATAATTATAAAGGGATGTATTGGTGATTAGTCTTGAATATAATGACTAAATTGAATAATATAGTAATGGAACATAGTACGATATAGAAATTATTACAAGGAAATGAAGAGATTGACACTGGTTTACTCTATGGCTCAAATGAAATGAAGTTGAAATATGAGCAATGTTATGAAAGGTATTAAGTTAGTTGATATATGATTGGTTGATATGTAAAGTCTTGAGGGTGCATCGATATGCTTATGTATAAAACAAGAATCAAGTTATGATACTTATATGAAAGCTTAAGGAAATGATGTCATGAGATATTGGTTCCATTATAAACTCGATAATATGATATACTTTTATGGATTAGAAGCATGTTTAATTATTATTATGTTTTGCTTTGATATTCAAATTATGTTAGCACCATTGAGTTCTTTATACTCAACGTATGGATGTGTTTGTTTCTGTATACAGGTGACAGACAAGTATTTGATAGTTAGAAGCAACTCGTGAAGCATCCAAGACTCAGTGGCTCAGTTCAAACCAAGTTTGTGTTCTTTTGCTTGTAAATGGTTAAAGCCGTGTACCAAAGTTGAGTCACATGATTAAATGTCATTTTTAGGTCTTTTGATATGCTATGCTATGGTACTTGTTCAACATTTGAGTACCATAAAGTTAAACTTCACTATCTAATTTTGATTATTATATGTATGTTTTAGCTTGCCTTATTATCTTTCTAACTATATGATGACATGATGCATTGGATGCCATGTTTGTGAGCAATTTGAATGTGTTTTCACATGTTAAATGTGTGTGTATTGGCATGGTATGGTATTGGTATAGCTTAAGTGACATTAGACATCATTTCCAAGCTTAAAATGTTGCATTATGGACAATTTGGTATGCTGGTCTCAAGACATTGTGGTCATATCTCAAGACACTATGAACAAAAATGACCATGTCAAGCATTTTTGGGTAATGGTCTTGAGACATCAATTGCTAAGACTCGAAACAAATGCCCTTTAATCTCAAGACAGGTAAACACTGAAGTCAGGGGTCTAAAACATGATAAGACTGTCTCGGAATTTTGATAGTTAAGTTTGGATTCGAGTCCTGACTTTGAGTAGGACCCTGTATAACCCTAAGACCACTTAAATGAGATTGTTAGATATCGGTAATGCATGATCATATTTGAAATTGCAAATGGTTTGAATTATGCCATGTTTATATGCTTAATCATTTTGTAAATGATTCGAGTTAGTCTGAGTTGCTTCAGCAATATAATGTGATGTCCCATATCTGAATCCGGCGATTGGATCGAGTGACGATTGTCACAACCACAATTTGCACAATTAAAACTAGAGTCAGTGTTACAATACATGACAAAATTCATAGCCAAAATAGACTCAAATATTTATTATTAAAAAATCAAAATATGCTATAAACCTAATTAAAATTGATTAACTATAAAGCATATATATAGTTTAGTGAAATTACTTAGGTTACTAAATAGTGATGCAAATTTCACAAATATACTCTTAATATTTATACATTTTATCACTTTGATTTTGTTGGGATCATTTTGTCTATTAACTTTCAAATTTTAATCAGAATATTTTTTTACGAAAATGCTAATTAATATGTAAGAATTTTAAAGACACTAACGTGGCAACAAGGGCGAAGCCAGAATAAATATTTAAGGGGGCTGGATAAAATTTTAATTTTTTATAGTTTATATCTTTATAATTTGTAAAGGAATAAATCGAATTTTTATAATTTTAGGGTGGGGCCAAAGTGCAATTTTACCTTTACTAATTTAAAATTTTTAAAAAATTTAAGAGCCAAAAGAGCAAATTTACATTTTAGGGGGCCGAGACCCATGCTAGCCCCCCTGGCTTCGTCCCTGCGTGGCAACCTGCACAATCTACACATACTTCATTATTGATATTAATATTTTTTAAAAATATTTTAATGAACTTTTTTTTTAAATTATTGATTTTTTCTTTTTTGAATATTTATGAAGTACACCTAAACTTTTAGGTAAGTTGTCACATCTGTGTTATTAAAATTTTAATGTTTTAGTCAATTTTTTTAGCTAAGAAAAACAATTTGACTAAAATTTGAAGGTTGAGAGTCAAAGTAATCCTTTTTAAAAAAGATTTAGGATTTAAGTGATAAAAAGAAGAAATATCAGAGTTAAATTTGTTATTATATTAATTTAAAATAATAGTAAATATCCTGATAAGCATGAAATGAATGATTATACAGCTCCATAATTGGATGAAAGGAGTTAACACAACAGCTGGAATTGATAAGTATTCATAAAATAAAATAAAATTTAGCAAAGGTTGACTTAATTAGGGGTAATGCTTCCATTTTTAACCAAAGGTTAGAAATTTCAAGCCCAACATCTGCAGGTATCCTCAAACTGAAGCCTCTCTTTTGTAATTAAAAAAACAAAAACAAATTAAGGAATCTTAGGTCGGTTGTTTTTGTCTTAATTTTTTTTATTTCATCATCTAAATCTGAAATACTTTAAGTATAGGGAGAGGGATGGATTTTATTGCATATTATATTGAAATTTTAAAATAGAAATTAAAAAGAATAAAGGTTGAATTCTGTTATTAACAGTAATTTGTGGATTTAGTTTTTATATTCTAATTTAGTTTACTATAATTAAAATATTTTTTAAATTTTGAAATTTTAATTATGACTCAAACGATAACAATTAAATATTTTTATTCAAATTCTGTTCTTAGTCTTATACTGTTCATAAATTGTAGGTTTAATCCTTGTTCTCCGATTTGATTGTTTTTAGTCTCTTTCCTTATCTCAAACAGTAACCATTAAATCTATTAAGTAAAACTATGTGACTTTAATAAATATTATGTGCAAATAGTATGTTGACGTCAAGGGCGAAGCCAGAACAAATTTGTAGGGGGTCGAATGAAATTTTAATTTTTTATAGTCTATATATTTATAATTTTTAAAGGATTAAATCGAATTTTTATAATTTTAGGGAGGGCTAAAGTACAATTTTACCTTTACTAATTTAAAATTTTAAAAAAATTTCAATGACCTAAATATAAAATTTCTATTTTAGGGGGGCCAGGGTCACTGCCAGCTCCCTCTTGTATCCGCCTCTAGTTGACGTAACATTACATACATATGAGTATATATTTATTACATAAAATTTTAACAATTAAGTCGAAACTAAAAATAAAATAAATATAAGCAAAATTAATAAATTGAAGTACTAAATTCGTAACTCATTAATGGAAATTTCATATTTTTATCCAAAAATCTATTTAATTATGTGTCAAACATAAAGTTGAAGAGGAAAGCAAAAAATATATATAAAAACAAAGTTCAAGAGACACTCGTTAAGAGGTTAAATTTCTTGTACCCCCACGTGAAGAAGCTTGATGAAGTGAGATCTAGCATGGCACGTGGAAACTACATCAACTTATATTATTTTTCTAATAATATGGATTATTAGCAATTTAATTATAGATTTTTATAATTTTTTTTTAGAATTAAGGTATCTTTTTAAGTTTATTTTATGATCATAGAGGTAAATTTTTTTAAAATTTATAGATGCTGTTTTTAACTATATAATCTATAAGATTTAAACTCAAATCATTCATTTAAGAGTGGAATATATATATTTTTAATCCACCCTTAATCCTTCATACCTCTAATTAATTATAGGAAGATGTATTTAAATTTAGTTGAACCCACAACTATGCAAAAATTATAGAATTTTCAATATAGTCTCTTCTGAGAGAGGATTGTATGAAACTGCGATTTCACGTCATCTCTATTCCTTTTCAATAGGAGAATAACAAATCAAATTTTTTCTCCTGGTATTCAGCATTTTTAGTTGGATTTGAATTTTTTCAGAAGGGATTTGTCATTCTCTTATTCGAAAAAGATAAGGATGACGTGGAATCACAATTTCATACAATCATTTCTCAATAATATTAATATAATTATTATTGAAATTTAAATTTATACAGCTTAAATCATAGAGATTAAGTGTTTATGATGTATGTACGAGAGTGATTTATTTTTATGGTGTGAGTTGTATAAAAAACATGTTATTAGTATTAAAATTTTTATAATAAAAGAGATGGAAAGAAAACCCTAGTTTTACTTCACTTCTCACATGCTAGAGTTGACCTTATCAACTTCTTCTTTTTTAAGTCTTTTATTTGTTGTCTTAGCACATACTCTTGTCTATACTCTGTGTCTTTACATGTCATTTTAATACTTAAAAATCCCGAACAAACATGAAGAAATTAGGTTCCACTTTTCGGCTAGAAAAATCCAGGAAAGAAAATTAATTAATAAATTTATAAAATTTAATATTTTTAGACTCGGAGTTAAGAGCTTACCAGGATCCAACCCAAAAAAGAACCATTTGAGGGAGAGACAAAAAAAGAAAAGAAAAGGAGAGTTTATTATTAAGAAACCATGTCTCCAAAGATGGTCTCTCTCTTGACAGAATATTGATCATGAATTACATTGGTAGTAGAATTAATGAACTGATGATGACTGTGGAGGAGAAAGGGTTTGTCATAATGGAGTTGGTCGTCTAACAACTGAGAGGCGGTGGCACCGCCGTGTGCGGTGGTTGGAGTGGGGTTGGGAAGTTGTTGAAGCATGGGGTCTTGGACTTGGTGTTGCATCTGGATGCAAAGTATCTCAGCTTGAGCCACAGCGAGCTGCATTTGAAGCTCAGAAACCTGGTTCTGCAAGAAAGATATGGCCCCTACACATCCATAAACTGGATCTCTCACCCTTGCGTTCGCTTCATACACCAAACTGCTCACTGCATCCGCCCTTTGCTGCACTGGTAGCTCCTGCTTATATACATACATACATATATTTAAACAACAAAGATATATAAAATCTGGTGATAATGATATGTAGGTGATATAGGATGAACCTGAAGCATTTTGCTGACATTGCTAGCACCAAAAACCTTGTGAACAATGGCAAACTTGTGAGGATCATCAGAAGGGAAGTAAGGGGCAAAGATACAGTCCTTAGCACAGCGGCGACGAAGCAACTTGCAGGAAGCGCATGGTGAATTTCCACCCATCTTTGGGAATTAAAAAAAAAAAGAGGGTTTTCAAAAATGGTGATTTATGAAGAAATTACGATGAAAAAGAAATTAAGCTAAGGAAACAAGTGATTTGATAGCTTGAAGAAAGGGTGTGTGAATAAAGGCACAGGCTTACATTAATTTAGGGGCATGCATATTTATAATAGCCGAAGAACATGTGTGCCCCAAGTGTGCAATTGTTCAACAATGGTAATTTTGTCTTCACTCTTTATCTATATTAATAAATTCAATTTAACAAATATATGGGTAAACTACAGTCAAGATCACTAAACTTCCCGTAGGTTTATATTTTGGTCACTCAACTTCAAAAAGTTACAAAATAGTCACTAAACTATTCAAAGTTTTCATTTAAGTCATTGAACTATTCGAAAGTTTTTATTTAAGTCACTGGCTATTAAGCTTTTTTTTTTTATTTAAGCCTTTCAAATAATTCAGTATTTATTTTGTAACTTTTTAAAGTTAAGTGACTAAAACATAAACTTACTAATAATTTAATAACTTTAGATTTAATTTACCCAAAAAATTTGATTTTACAAACAATGTTGAAAACAGTAATTCTCAACTTTTTTTGTTGATAACTAGGATTAGACGAGGTGAGTTCATATGAGTCCAAAATAGAACCATAGGGTAAATAAAAACACATGAATTAAAAAAAAAAAAAAAAAAAAAAAATTGACATTGGAGCATGGAAGGAGAGAGAAAGTTTGAAAAATGAGGTGAAAGGTAAAATATCCCAGTCTCCTAAAATATAGTAATGGAGACAAGTTTGATCAAATCCCACTACAAATGATTCAGGCTTCGACTATTCAGCCGGCATGACTTCTACTGAAGTTTGAATAAAATAAAATTTTAATTTGCAAGTCTCAATTATATATGAGATTTTTATTGTGATTTTAAATTTTACTTTTTATGATTGGATTTGGATAGGCGATTGAGTGCGGTTAAGTGCATTTAGTTTACTTTTTGTTTCATGTTACAATATTGTTACAATATCTAATCTCATACCACCACTATTTTTACATTAACATTAGGTAAACGCATCGTCCATCCAAACCCGCCCTGAATCTATTTATATTATAATTTATTTATTCATTTTATTTTTATTTTTAAATTATTATTCTATTTAATATTTAGTAATTATTATATTTATATATTTCTTTTGTTAAATTACATTAATATACTTAATTCATGTGTACAAGGAAAGTGTTTACTGCACTGTCAGTAGAGTTTTTAGACTCAAGTAGAATTAGGGTTGACAAATGTCTTATGGAAGATAGTAAAATATTAAAAAATATTTAAGAAAAAGAGAAAAATGAAAAACTTTTATGTTGCTTTTGGAATTAAAAAAGTACACTCCTAGTGTACCAAATACTAACCCTACATTATATAATATACAAAATAAATTGTATGTATTATAAAGTTCAAAACTAGCTACGCTATCGAGTTTTGAATATTAGATTTGAACTAAATTCATATTTTAAGAGAGGCCTAATGTTTTTATCCAAATACATTTTTTGAACTTAATATTCTCGAACAGGTCTAAATATCAATACCTACTATCATTTTTTTTCTTTCTGACATACAATAATCTTTTGGGAAAATATTCGATATGTTGCCAGTAAAGTTTTTAGACATCACAAGCAGGGTTAGGGGTGTCCTATAAGAGTATAGTAAAATGGTGAGTATTTGGTTCACTGAAAATGTATTTTTTTTAATTTCACAAGTAACCTTAAAAATTTGACATGTGTGTTTTTCTTTTTTAATATTTTATCATACCCCTATAAAACAATTGTATAATAATTACTCATCCTAATTTTTTAAATAAAAATAGAGTGAAAGTATGAAGGAAATAAAATATGTATATTTTCTAAGCATCAGCATACATAATGTAGCAAAAAGAAAATACAAGAGGCGCCCACCCAACTCCATCGGGCCCAAAACTGAGAGTAAAAGCACAACGGTAACGGTTGACCGCCGCCCAAGCGTTCGTGTGTGATAGTTGCCCCGTCTATAAATAATCAATAGGGTTGCCCTCCACGTTCTTCGTTCATTTTCTTAGAGTTTTTTTTTTTTTTTTTTTTTTTTCCTCTTTGTATTTTTTTATTAAAATATGACACACTCATAAGTGAAAATTTGTATATTAAATTTATAAAAATTGACATGAGAACCGAATATTTTTTGAATGGTAAAGTTGAAATTCTCATTTATTTTTATAGATTTATCAAAATTAAAAAGATATAAATACTCCTAAATAATATCTGTTTAGTAATTTTACAATTAAATTGGAACTCGATTGATGAGTGACAATAACTTAATTAAAGCCTTAGTATACAGTATAAATAAAAGATATAAATATCTTTAAAATTGTATTTGTTTCATTGTAAAAGAAACGAATCTTTTAGTAATTTTACAACTGAGTTAGAATTTGGTTGATTGGTGATACCAACTCAATCAAAGTCTTAATATATAGTGTGTATATATATTAATCAGTTAAATTTAATTTATTAACAATATTTCAATTTTCTTGACTACATTATGACACACTCTAAAAAATAATTTATGTAACAAATTTATATAAAAAATAAATTAAAATTAAATATGGCCTTACTTAAAACAGTAAAGTTGATATAGTGAAAATTATAATGTCTTAGATTTTTTTTTCTTTTGAGAAACGGGTTCAAATCTTAATATCATTATCGTGTGTATATATTTTTTTAGATTTATTAAAATATAAAAAATATATATATATTCCTTTAAAATATTTTTTGTTCTTTTATAAGAAAAATAAACTTCTGATACCATTATACTTGAATTAAAACTTAATTGATCGACGACACATAATAAAAAATCTTAATAATAGTATAAATAGATGGAAAATAGCATAAATACACTAAAACCCTATTTGATTAGCCTTTCATTACTTCAAACCTTCCTATAGAATTTCAAGATTTCTTAACAATTATTCAACTCAAAAGGGGTAAAAAGAAGATATATTTTTTTGTACTGGAAAAAATTTTTTAATCCTATTCTAAATATAAATATCTTGACTTTGTCTACTAAAACAGATTAAAACAGTTTATAGTGAGTACTTTATTAGATATATAAAAATAATTTATCTATGTATGTATGTATGTATTGGATGAAGTAATGCCTCAACGTGCGTGCATGGCACTATAGGGGCTCATAATGGGGCGGGTTAGGGCATTAGGGTTGGAAATAACAATAACAATAATGATGTGTAGATAAACATAGCATATTAGAGGGTCAAGTCAAGGCCTCCTCATCACCATGCAAGTTGCACAAAAACAATTGAAAAATATAAAAACTCTAAAAGCAGCACCATGGGGGGTGGTGACTCTTGAGAGAGGTGTGAGCCGAGCCTCTCTACGTGAATGTTTGTTACTTTGTTAGCCTCACAAACATTCACGTGAACACTAGCCTAAAACAAGGTTCCACCTCTCTCTCTCTCCATCCATTCTATCATTATATTTTAATGCGTAAACTATAATAAAAATAATGTAATTGTGATTTTTTTTTGTCATCCAATTATTCAATTTTGTCTTTTTAATTATCAACTGGTTAACATAAAAATGAAAATACCTAAAAATTTAATATAGTTGGGCGATCAAAAAACACAAAACTGAATAATTGAGTGACCAGTAGGTTAATGACTACTAATGTAATTTACCCTAATTTAATATTATAATAATATACTACATAAAATATTATATACCCCAAATCTTTTATTAGATCAACCACCAGTCAATAACAGAACTAGTGTATAAAATATGTATACATGTTACAAATGGACTATACAAATATTGTGTGATTAATTAGCATACTCATATATATGATATATCATTCTTCAATCAGTTTCTTTATGAAAACATGTATGTTTTTTTATTAACATAGGATAATTAAAGCATTATATTGTTATGGGCAACTATAATTATCTCCTAAAAGTGATCATATTTAGAAATAAGAAAATTAGGATCCTAATAAAAAGTTCATCCACACCTCTCCATGCAAGTAAGACGTGTGCACACTTTTTTTTCTTTATAAATAAATTTCATGACTTTTGTTGTGTGGCTAAACACTTCCTTTTTTTTTTTCTTATTTATTCGTTCAATTAATAATAAATAACATTGTACTATAATTTAAAATATATTTTTCAAAATCAACGAATGTTTGGAAAAAGTAGAAGTATACTTTTTTTTCTAGGTATTTAAATTAAGTTTGAACCTCTACCTGAACAGAATTAGACTCAGACTGTAAAACCGACGAAGATACTTGTGACTATATAAAAGAGAAAAAATAGATTCTTTAAAAAATTAAAAAAATTATTCCCAAAGATCTATCTCGTGTTTGATACTGCATGGTTCCACTCTGCAAAAACGTCGAATCTTTCTCTTGAAGTTCATTGAGCCTTTCGATACAATCAAATAGAAAACCCCAAGAATGTCATATCCTAAAAGCCCGAACTATTTAATTGAATAAATCCTCCTCTATCTGTTGTGACACTTGTTAATTTAATAGTTCAATTGGTATGGGATTGTTGTCAATACAAGAATATGTTGGTTCAAGTACGCTGAAATGTATTATTCTCCTATTTATGAGTTAGGAAGGAGTTATAGGTAATAATTAAGCATTTTGTCAAAAAGAATAAATATATTTTTAATATAGAGAACTATTTAAAAATAAATATTTTGGTTTTGGTTTTTTTATTTAATTATCAAGAAAATTCCAAGCTTTTAATGATGTCTTTCTCAAATGATTTGGATTATTATGGTTCATATTTTCCAATAAATGATCTCTTGGAGACCCAATCCCGTGAGCTAAGTCTTCTTCAGTCGTTTTCAATGGATGGTGGTCGACTTATTTTGTTGCCAAATGCAATCGATTCCGATTGGGTAATTGGACTCGTGGGGTATGGTTGAGTCGTGCTGACCGAGTCATTGAGCCTGTGACATTTTAAGTTTTCTTAATATACAATAATACAATAATACAAATCATTAATCAATCGTTATCATCTAAAAGGAACTAGAAAAATGATGATTGAAATATTATTACAGCCCATTGTTTTGTATAATTGGAAAACCAGATACTGAATTACGTACATTCCATATATTCAAATTTAGTCACTTAATTAAACGCCTAGAGTTAATCAGAGTTGAGTCAGACACAACATGTACTAATTAAGTTTAATTAAATCAAATTAATTCCATTTTTAGATTTAAATTTCTCTTTATCAATATATATTTTTTAAAAGAAAACAGACCGAGACAAATTAACTACACTAAAATTTCTTGAGCAAGACTGTCACTTACTTTAACACCGAAAGAGATTACTAGTATCTCCTTTAGAATTTCCTCGAACACCTTCAAATCCTATCTTGTATCAAAGACTATTTTAACTATACAAACAGCAATTTTATTTCAATAACTATCAACATCAAATTTAATTTTGTGTCAACAACGTAAAGTAGTAATGATTAAAGTTTTTTTGGTATTTTAGTAATCAAAATTCAATCATTATTGGTATAATCCCTTTTAATGTTTAAATTTAACCATCATCATCACCATGATGTTTATATTTTTTTATTAATTTAAATTTTTTAGTCAAATTTAATCATTAATCTTTTAAAAATAACTAAATTAACTTTTTTTTTAAATAGAAAAGTCAATTAAAACACTATTTTATTATAACGATATTTGGTTTGGCAATCCATGTGATAGCCTACATGTACTTCATGCAATATGACACTATTTTATTTTATATGTCACGTCAAAAAATAATTTAAAATTTATAAAAACATTAGAATATGAAATATACGTGGACTGTCATACAAACTCTCAGATTTTAAAATTTAAATATTTTAATCAATATTTCGTTAAAAAATCAATAATTCGAATCTTTTGAAAATTTAATGGTAAATTTTGAAATTTTTAAAAAATCAAAGACTAAATTTAACTTAAAAAATAAATAATGACGAAATTAATAAAATATAAATATTAATTGCTGGAAAATTATAATTACTTATATATCAATAATGAAGATATAATAGAACACAACCTCCCGCAAAGAAATTAATGAGATCCTGACATGAAATTTTTAGTGTTTATTTATTAATTTAAAATTGAAACCTAATTCGAGAGAGATTAAAATTGAAATTTGTAGCCTTGTAGGAACCCTAAGTCTTATCGGTATTTCTAAATTTCTCATCAGTACTCTTGCATTTAATGAACACACCACATGATTCCAAACTTCTTTTCACGTCTTCAATAATAAAATAAAATAATCAAATTAAGCTAAGCTCGTTTAATATTTTTGTTCGGAAAATTTTTCATATTTTAACAATATGTGAAATGATATCAAACTTTTATTTTTGGATACTGTGCAATTTTTTAGGAAAATAATATAATTGGGAAGCAAAAGAAACAGACATCTTCAGCATCTAAGGTAGAGCTCCGATGCATGTGTGAATTAAATGAGCTTCGTAAACAATGAATTTGATTCATTTTCGAGAATCATTTCTTCTTCTTCTTCTTTTTTTTTTTTTTTTTTTAATTTTCTGTGATGATTCGGTCGTAATTAAAGTTGATTGTCTTTTAACATTGGTAATCCCACTGTTGGGGATGGTGTTTTGTGCAATGTTCATCTCTTCCCAACCCCTTTGTTATTTCTTCTTTTCCTTTTGCCTTTTCTTCATTCAGGTCTTTTTTATATACACCTCACAATTCAAGCTAGGAAAAGTTTGTCCAGAAATAGGGGCAAAGGCAAAACAATTGTTTAGGGGGCTAAAGTTTAATTTTATCTTTATTAATTTAAAATTTTAAAAAAAAAATTAGAGGGCCTAGATAATAATTTTTTATTTTAGAGGGGGCTGGGGCCCATGCCAGGCCCCCTAGAATCACCTCTGTCCAGAAACATCATAAAAAGTTAATAACATGAAATGTGTTATAGAAAATAAAGTTATACATTATGTTGGGTGTATAAAATAAATCCTAATCCTAAATTTTAAACCCTAAATTTAGATGATACTAAGAGTCATTAAAGATGGTGATTGATCTAGGTTAGAAAGGTGCTTGAGTGTAAGCTATGGAGTTGATCATGCGTCTTGTTCTGATGAAAGGGATATTTATAGAGAGAGGTTGACTTTGTGTGGGTCTTAGCAATCAAACTCAGTGGCGAATGTAAAGTTATGGACACTATTGGAGTTGATATGAGGGGACTATATGAGATGATAGAACAAACATTGCGAGGTCTAATTAAGAAAGTGATGGATTAATGTGTGCTAATAAGAGCTCTTCGTCATTTATCTTTTGTGAATCGCGTTTGTTGTAGGCCAATTTTGGGCCTGTTTACAACCAGTCAGCCCAAATTACCCATTTAATAACCCCTAAACCCAAGACTCAATACAACAAACCCAAAAACTAAACCCAATACTAGCCCAAACCCAATTGAAACCCTAAACTCAATTCAGAAAAGACAAAGCCATCACAAACCCTAGCCCCCTAGCTTGTTGGCGCCGCAACCACCCCTTGACCTTCGGCCACCTACCCCTCTACCAAAAGCCTGCTCCGCCGCTCCACCGGTCATGTCTCCACCGCCTCTCCAACAACTTGCACCTGCAAGAGATCAGAAAGAAATAACAGAAACAATAGAAAAAATAGATGTAAAAGGGTTATAAAAACCCAAATCAAACTTTGTAAATGGCGTCGATCATTCAGGTATTATCAAAGGAGAGACTTAAACAAAAGATAGTATAAATCAAAGAAAAAAAACAGAGGAAAATACCAAAGAAAAAACGAACGAAAAACGCAATCGAAAGGTGATTTTAGCCTTTTTTTAGTTTCTTTTTCTGTTTTTTTTAAATCTGTTCTTGTTTCTTTTTTCTTTTTCTTCCTTTTCTCGTATACATATATACATATTATTAAAATAAAAAATATTAAAAAAATTACCTTTTCCACCACAGTGCAGTATTATGGTCAACGGCGTGGATGGTGGGCCAGTGAGTCGAGTGGCCGGATTTCCACCTAAATCCCCTTCTTCCCTCTCTCCTCTCCCTTTTCCCTTTTTTTTTTTTTTTTTTTGCTGCTACAAATGAAAATTTTAAAAAAAAAAATTGGCCTTTATATAGCCTCCCAAAACGACGTCGTTTTGGGAGCTGTCCTTTAGCCCCAAAATGACGTCGTTTTGTCCTATACCCGATCCGTCCGACCTGACCCGCTAGAGGATCCGCGTGTTTTTGTTTAATGGGTTATTTATGCGCGCGGTCCTTTCGCTTTTTCAAGCTTTTGCAATTAAGTCACTTTTTTTATTTTCAATTTTATTATTCTTAATGTATTATTATTACTAATTATTATTATTGCTAGTATTGTTATTATTATTATTTTATTAGTGTATATTTTATGTACGTATATATATATATATATGTAGCAATGTTTTTATTACTTTATTTTAATATTGTTATTATAGTAGCTTTTGTATTTCAGTATTATTATTATTATTGTTATTATTATCATCATTATTATTATTATAATTATTATTATTGTTAGTATATGTTCTATTATATATGTGTATACCTTTAATATATATATGTATAGGTTTATGCATATTATTAATAATTGTTTTGCAACATTATTATTATTATTATTATTATTATTATTATTATTATTAGTAACTATATTATGTACGTATTTTTAATATTATTATGTGTTTATTTTTAATATATGTACATATTCACGTAAGCATTTGTTTTTGTTATTAGTATTTCTAATATATATTATACATATTCATTTTAACATTATTATGTATATATTTAGTATTACTATGTAAACACTTTTTCATTCCTATTATTACAAATATACTTTTAATATTTTTATTATATATGTATGTATATATTTATGTAGTATTACTATTAATCGTTTCTTTTTCTAATGCGTATATATTATATTATATATATATATTATGCATATATTTTTAATGTTATTAGTTATATATATTTCTTACAATATTCCATGTATATATTTTTATATCATCTTATGTATATATTCTTAAATACTATGTTATGTACATATATATATTTTTAATACCATATTATGTATATACTATTATTATATTTATTTTTTAGCCCTATTATATTTATTATTAATATTAGTACATATATTTCATTATACGTGTATATATATACTTTTTGTATACAGTATCATTTACATATATCATTATATTTATTATTATACTTATTATTTTCACTATGGTTACTTATTATTTTATTTTAATATTATTATGTGTCATTTGATATACATACTTTTTTCATTATTATTATTATTGTTACTATTATTATTATTATTAGTATATGTTTATTATATGTGTATATATCTTCAATATATATATATAGCACTAATTAATATGTTCAATATTATGTTTACGTCACTTCACTTATTATTATTGTGTGTTTATATATATGTTCGTCTCTATTTCGTGTTTAATACTATTGTTATCATGTTTAATATCACGTTATTGTTTTTTTAATATTATTGTCATATTTATTATTTGCTTCGATGTATTTCTAACTCTTTTATTTTTTTTGTTTCCCGCCTATTTTATATCATTTTTGTAATGGCCAATTTTTGGCCCAAAATAACAAAACCCAAAATAATAAAAAAGAGTCCAAAATAAGTAGCCCATTTACAATATTAAACAGCCCAATTTACATCAAACCCTAAAGCCCATCTACCCAAAACATTTCAAAGAAATTTCTAGCCCCTGGCCAGTTTGACCACCGCACTCTCACCAATGGCCACCACCGTCGCCGCCTCCTCTCACACGTCCCGACCGCCCATGTCACCTGCAACAACGAAGTCCAACACACAAACGAGAGAAAACAACAAACAAAAGGACAAAAGATAGCAAGATAACAAAGCGAAAAAAACAAGGAAGAAACAGACAAAATAGAATGAGAACAAGCATATGTATTCGGCTATAAAAGCCACTTTCGTTTCCTTTGCATTTTTTATGAAACTGGAGCAAACAAAATCACAATAGCAAAAAATAGGAAGGTTGATTTTATTTCTAGTTTTGCTCTATGTCTTGATTTCATTTATTTTTTGTATTATTTGTTTTTTTTATTTTTATTTTTATAAGAAAATAGACAAAGAAAAGGGGAGGGGAAGAGAGTCTTACCGGATCTGCACCGTGGCCGCGTCGTCGGAGCTCCCCTCTCCGCTTGGCGCGGTGAGTCAGCCACGATGATGGGTGTTGAAACCTAGTGCAAGAGAAAAAGGGGTGGGGAGTGTTCTCTGTTTTTTCCTTTCTTCAAAACAGGGAGAAAGCAAAATAAAAGAAAAAATAAAAAAAACAGATTTAAACACTGCATGAAACAGCGTCGTTTGGGCAAAGGAGAAAGGGTTGTGCGCCTAAATTGGGCTATTTGCGGTTATGGCCCCTCCTCCTTTCCTGCGTCATTCCATTTAGCCTGTTTACATTTTCCTTTTTAAATTTTCGCCCATTTATTTTATTCCGTTTTCGATTTAATCCCTGGACTGAGCTAATAAAATGTTGCGCATCAAAGAGCCTGGGATATTTGCTCTTCGGACCTTGGTCCTTCGCGCGCTTTCTAATGCAGTCCCTGGAAGCTTTTGGTATTTATGATTGTACCCCATTATTTTATTGGTGACTTACAAAGCAGTCCCCGACTCATTATTTTCGCATTTATTTTTAAATTGCTTCTGTTTATTCATTAATTCATTTATTTTATTTTGTTTCTTTTCTGTTTTATTTTTATTTTACTCTTTAAACTGCTGTAAATCTTTTTATTATTTTATATACATTAGCTCTCTTAAAACTATTTTATATATTGTTTATTTAAAATTGGTTTAAAGCATACATTTCAAATTAATTACTACATATTATCTTGGATTATGAACATATATATATATATATATATATATTTCTTTAATTAGTTACTGCCTTACTATATATTATTTTAAATTATTTGGCCTATTATTTATTTTATATTTTACGTATAGATTATTTCATTTCAAACCTTTACATATTTTATATTTTAAACTTTAATATATTATGTAGCTTAAACTTATTCTTTTCTATGTTTTTATAGATGTTATTTATTCCAAATTAGTTATCCTTATTCTCCATATATATTATTTATTCGAAACCCCTTTTACATTATTTTTGTTAAGATCGGATTTATAGATTATTTACTTTAAAGCTCTTTTTCCACATATTATTTATTTTAAGTTTTCATATGTTATTTAAAAAAAAAAATTTTAAAAAAAAAAAACTATTCACTTAAGGTTAATAGATATGTATATATTATTTTATTCTATTTTAAATTGAAATCATAGATCAACTATATATTATTTACTCTAAATTTACTTTATAAACTATTTTAAACTCGTTTTTGTGAATTGTTGTTTTATTACTTGCTTTAAATTGTTATATGTACCTCATTTTAAAACTCTATTCATATATTTTGGAATGTTTTATTATTATTTACCTTAAGATTTTTTATATTATTTGTTTCATACTTTCGCATACACATATATTATTGGTTTTAACCTTGTTATAATCTTTTAAAATTGTTTTGTATATGGTTGATCTTTCTTTCAAAATTCTTTTTGCATATTTTCTATTTATTTATTTAGAAATCATTTATTATCCTTTTAATCTCGTTTCTTCTTACATCTTATTCATTTTAATTAACTTTATGCTATTCATTTTTTTATTTGATTATTTAATTCATTTATCTTTGATTGTTAATATTAGTATTTAAACGATGCATGTTGTAATGATTATTGCCATTGCATGATTCGCTTATTTGTATTGTCATATTATTGTCATTCACTTGTGCAATATTTTTATCATTGTTCTATGTCGCTTTACACCTCTATTTCATATCATCACCCCCATAAATCAAGTCTCGTCACATTCATCCAATAAGTTGTTTTATGTAACTCCAAACGAATAACACGTTGTTTAAATAGTGAATTCGCCACTATTCAAAAAAAAAAAACGAAAATTTTCAAATAAGGCAATGTTATGCATTTTGAGACATCGAGGAATTGTGCCCTAACTTACGGGGTTTCAATTTTCTCGTTATTTCTAAATAGCTAAATATCCTTTTCGAGTTTTAAAACACATGAAATTCTCATTTAAATTAAAAGACAACCTTGTGCTCGGGAATTCATGGTATTGCGTCCTAACTTACGGGATGTGGTACTCTGATATCTCGAGATAAGGAAATCTTTAAACAAATTGTTTTGTGCTAAATTCAAGAATTTTAAAATCGACATTAACAAGAAAAGATCATATTTCAAATTTATTCCCGATTTTCAATTTTCGACATTAAGACACTAACTAATCAATTCGGTACCAATTTTGGGCGTTACGAGGGTGCTAATCCTTCCTCGTACGTAACCGACTCCCGAACCCGTTTTCTCAAATTTCGTAGACCAAAATGTCGTTTTAATAAACTAAAATGTTTTATTAAAACAAGGGTGATCCGATCACATCCAATAAAGTTCGGTGGCGACTCCCATTTTAATTTTCGTTTTAAACCAAAGTCGATGCCCGTTTTCAAAAAAAATGGTTTCGACAGCTTGGCGACTCCATTGGGGACTCCAAGAGTCGAGCCTTAAATTGATTAATTTTTTTCTTTTGTCAAAAATTGAAAATCGGTTTTAAATTTATCGCATTGCATGTTGTTTGTTATTTTCGTGGCTTTCTTCATAATATGCTTGTTTTAAGTAGTTTAATTCTTTGATGTATCTTTGCATATCGCATCACATTACCGGTCAATTTCACCCTCTTAAGTGAAAGTGAGAAACTACTCCTTCGTGAGGTCTTCACCTCCGTATAGGATAGTGGATCACTTTCGGGATACATCCGTACCTGCGTCTTCGTGAGGTTTTCATCTCCGTATAGCCGTAGGGAAATGTATTCCCCTGAATCGAACTCGATCCGTATGAACCTATAATGGGTGAGGATCGAGGAATCTGCTAGTTCAGGTACCTTTACTATTAGAACTGAACCACATGTAATGAGCCCTAAGAGCCTACCCTAGGTAGAACCACACCGAACCCTAGTGGTTACCTGATTAGGTGCTTGATTATTTCCTGCTTGTTTTGATTCTTTGTTTTGATACTGACTTGTTTATGTTTTGTTGTTGGTGCATGACATCTCATCATAAAAGGGGCATTGATTCAAGATTCGGTTACTAAATAGAAGAGTTTAGCATGGAAAAAGGGTTTCTTGATAGAGTGGAGGATAATGCGGCCGTCCGAGAAGACACAACGAGAGAAAGGTGATAGTTTGGCCGAGGGATACGAGTCGGAGTTATGGGATTTCACTCGCATCAATGTGACTCAGAACGACCTGCGAGAACTAAGAGAAATATGGAATAGTTGGAACGACGAGATCAAGCAACTCTTTTACTGCAACTACGACCACTTACCTTATTTGCTCGACATAAAGGTGGATAAATACTTATTCCGGGCTCTTGCGCAGTTTTGGAATCCCGCTTACAGTTGCTTCACTTTTGGAAGAGTCGATTTAGTACCCACTGTGGAGGAATACATGGCGTTACTTAATTGCCCGAAGATTCAAGCCGATAGGGCCTATTCAAGACCTGTCAATATCCCCCTATTTTTGAGGAAATTGATGAGTATCACGGGAATAAGCGAGCAGTGGGTTGCAGCCCGTATCAAACAGAAAGGGGATAGTAAGTGTATTCCTTGGGGGAATTTGAGGGACTTGATCTTAGCACACCCGGATTTGAAAAAGAGGGTTGATGTTTTCGCCTTGAGCATCTACGGTTTGGTCGTCTTTCCCAAAGCACTCGGACATATAGATGAAGCCGTCTCAGACTTATTTGACTGACTTGATAAAGGTACCACACCTGTCCCGGCAATCTTAGCAGAAACTTTCAGATCTTTGAATGCATGTCGGAGAGCGGGCAAAGGAAGGTTCATTGGTTGTGCACAGCTTCTTTTGGCTTGGTTTCATAGCCATTTTGGAAAGTGGATAAAGTCTCCTATCGGGTTTTCTCTAAGGACTATTCTCCACTAAGAGAATTAGTGGTTACATCGAGGCGAGACGATATCTTAGAAGAAAAATGGATAACTATCCTCTAGAATTTGCAAGCCGAAAATGTTGAATGGAGAGCTCCGTGGTTGATCCCTGGCGAGATTTTATATAGATGCGGCAATTTTGACTGGGTCCCTCTAGCTGGAATATGGGGGGCTTCTGGATACACGCCGCTACTCGTATTAAGGCAGTATCGGTCGAGGCGGTTCATACCGACAACACAAGGGTTAGCTCAGTGTGAGTTCTCCTATAAAAATGACGGTTATAAGAAAAAGGTCCGTGAGATATCAGATGCGTGGAACCAAACTCGAAGAATGAAAGGATTCACCGCGGGCCCGATGATAACCCCCGAGTATGAATGGTAGTGGGGTAAGAGAGTCAACGACAACATTCCTAAATCGGATCAAGGGAGCACTCAGCCAATAGAAGAGCATTTGCGAGTAGCCCCATCTGAGCTAGAGATCATCAAGCAAGACTTCGAGAGAAAGAGCTCAGAATTTGGAAAAAGGATAGAGCAGTTGGAGGAAGAAAAAATGCGGCTAGGATTGGACGTCGACATCCATAAGCTAGAGGCCGAAAAGCTAAGGAAAGGGAAGAACAAAGCTGAGGAGGACTTGGATAGTTTGAAGACCGATTATAAGAAGCTGCGTATGTCAATAAGAACTGCCGGTTTGGGCAAAACATCGGAGCAGTGGCGTCAAGAGATCGAAAAAGAAAAGACTAGAGCCAATCAGTGGGAGAAGAAGTTCCATAATGTCCGAGTGCGAGAGGATGTTCTGAAAAAGAATTTGTTAGAAAGCCAAAACGAAAAGGAGAAGTTACGAGCTCGGGCGGCTGAATTAGAAAGATCACTACATCAACATCGTAGCCGCAATTCTGTAATCGAGTTAAGAGCCAGTCTAAGTAGGATCGAAGAGTTGAAAGAGGAAATAGGAAAACTCAAGACCGCACTACAAGATAGTAAGGTTCGGGTAGAACTCATTGAGGCAAACAATGAACAGTATAGAGAACAACTCTTCCGATCTCAAGATCAGATCAGAAATAGAGATTATGTCATGGGCGAGGCTGTGGCTCAAGTTCGAGAGGTAGCTGATCACTTGCAAACCTTGGCGGTTCAGGCTGATGTATTGAGCTTAAAGTACGAGTCGGAATCAGATCGAGGCCGAAACCTAGCTTGGCTCCTTAGGAAGGTTAAGGCTTTGGGCATTAGGGCAAAGTCGTATATGTAATCACTGTTCTATGTAAAGAAATTTTTCTTCTAGTGAAGTTCTTCTAATGAAATTGAATTAGAATCAACGCCTCTTTTGCATTCATTCATTTGCATTACATTTCATCATATGCATTAAATTTCACAAAAAGACCCTGATTAAGTAAAATTATTACAGTTAATCTGGAAACCAACGAGAATCAACCAACCGAACACAGCTACTATACCCACCGTAAAACCAGAGAAATAGATCAAAGACTAGAAAGATTAGAACAACTGCAAAGGGATATGCAAGAGCAATTACAAGCGCGGATGCAAGAGCAGTTAGCGAAAATCCAACAAGATATGAGGGAACAAATGCAAAAATCCCAGAATAATATGTTAGGGCAGTTAGCACAGTTGCTGACTAAAGAACGCGAAAAAGGGAAAAACACTATAGGGAGCGACAATGAAGACCCTATCTACCCTCCGGGCTTTACCCCAGTAAACACTCAATCACAACCAGAGATGCACCTACGAACAGCGCCTGTCATTATTAGACCCCAACAATACCAGGCCGGTGCCTCGGCACCGATAAATGCTCCTATAGGCTCGGGCTCCACTCTCGGGGATAATCCAGCTAATC
Organism: Gossypium anomalum; assembly: GCA_025698475.1. Classification (NCBI taxonomy): domain Eukaryota; kingdom Viridiplantae; phylum Streptophyta; class Magnoliopsida; order Malvales; family Malvaceae; genus Gossypium; species Gossypium anomalum. Next base: position 90,195,821 of record CM046961.1, read on the forward strand.
CATTTGTCCCAGACCTTGATGATGTGGCAGAAACAGAAAAAGAAAAGGTTGACTTGGCAAAGCAACTTGATGACCGATGCAAATGGCTTGAAGAGAAATTCAAAGCAATGGAGACTGCTGATTACCGTGGAGGGATTGACGCTAAGGACTTGAGTTTGGTCCCAGACCTGTTGCTCCCGCCGAAATTTAAAACCCCAGAGTTTGAAAAGTATAAGGGACGAGCTGCCCTGAAGCTCATATTACGATGCTCTGTCGAAGGATGACAGGGTATGTTAATAACGACCAGCTGTTGATCCACTGTTTCCAAGACAGTCTGATCGGATCCACGGCCAAGTGGTATAACCAGCTCAGCCGTGCCCAAATTGGTTCGTGGAAGGACTTGGCTCAAGCTTTTATGAAACAATACGGTCACGTAATGGACATAGCACCCGACAGAATTACCCTACAAAATATGGAAAAGAAGCCGAGTGAGAGCTTCAGGCAATACGCACAACGGTGGAGGGAAATAGCGATGCAAGTCCAGCCATCTCTCTTGGAGAAGGAAACAACTATGCTTTTTATCAATACCCTGAAGGCCCCATTCATTAACCATATGTTGGGAAGCGCTACTAAGAGCTTCTTAGACATAGTGATGTCCGGGGAAATGATAGAAAATACGGTGAGATGTGGGAAAATTGAAGCAGGAGAAAGTGCCAAGAGATCGGCTCCTAGAAGGAAAGAAAACGAAGTGAACAATGCAAGCACATACAATAAAAGTTATTCCAAGCCAGTCACAGTGAGCCAACCAAGGGCAGTGACTACTAGCCATCAGGGCCCTACAAAGCAAGATTCCAACCCAAGGCCTAACACAGAAAGGGTTCAATTTACGCCAATCCCAATGACGTATAAGGAGCTTTATAAGAACCTGTTCGATGCACATGTAGTGTCCCCATTTTACTTGAAACCCATGCAACCTCCATTTCCTAAGTGGTATGACGCAAATGCGCAATGCGAATACTATGCAGGGATCTCGGGACACACAATTGAAAACTGCACGGCCTTCAAGAAATTAGTCGAAAAGTTCATAAAGATGGGCATTGTGAAGTTCGATGATTCCACAGGTCCTAATGTGGCGGGAAATCCGTTACCCAGTCATTCAGACGAAGGGGTAAACGCGATAGTTGAAAATAAAGGGAGGAGAACCAAGATGGATATATCAGAGGTAAAGACTCCATTGAAGTGGGTTTGGAAGAAAATGGTAGAAGAAGGTTTACTTGAACAAGATTTAGGGGAGAAGTCCGAGGGAGCAAAATACTACTGCGACTATCACAACGAAGAGGGTCATGAGATCCAGAAATGCAATGGATTTAGGGCACTGGTACGGAGATTGATGGAAAATAAAGAGATTGAATTCTTTGAGTATATTGAACGCCTGGAAGGAGAAGATGTATGCGCTTTAAAAGGAGGGTCAACCAACAAAGTCCCTGGGGTCAATCACCCAGTGGTAATCATATCGCGACCAAGGACCAGTAGAATGGGGGTACCAATCGCGCCAAAGGTCATAATTCAAAAGCCCATTGCTTTCCCCTATAAAGATAGCAAAAAGGTTCCTTGGAATTACGACTGCAACGTAATGATCCCGGAGGGAGAATCCAACCGGTACTTCGAGAGAAAGGTCAAGACGAGGGTTTCTATACACGCAGTGGAAGGCGTTATACTCCGAACACAAAGGCAGAATCAGCTAAAGGAAAATACGTGGTTGTTGGGCAAGAAAAGGAAAAGGCAACCGGACTTGATTCACTTGTCAATGAGCCTGTGACTCTGAAAAAGAGGCTAAGGAATTCTTAAAATTCCTGAAACACAAATGAGTACATGTTGTGGAGCGATTACACAAGCAAACAAACCCAGGATATCGGTACTAGCCTTGCTCTTGAGCTCGAGAGACTCACCGCGATTGCATTGATGAAGGTTTTAAATGAAACATATGTTGCGGATGATATCTCTGTCAACAAACTTGATCGTCTGGTCAATAACATCAGCGCGGATAATTTAATTTTCTTTAATGATGATGAAATACCACCGGGGCATGGGATCTACAAAGGCCCCGCATATTACCACTCGTTGCAAGGGATACACATTACAGGGGTATTGATTGATAATGGATCGGGATTGATTGAATGATTGGATATTAAACCATCATACAATTGCACATTGGGAAGACCATGAATTCAATCGGCAGGGCGTCTGATCATCCTTACACCAAAATTAAAGTTGGTAATCGAGGTAGGTTGGTAACGATAAACGGAGGAAGACATCATTACATCTGTCAAGTGGGCATACGAACCGATGAGGCAATAGAATGTTCCTTTCAATCGCAGAATTCGCCAATGCTACATTCATTGTGGAAGGGAACAAAATCCCAATACCCAGAATATCAGGAACTACGAATAGGCTGCGTTGATGGTGGCCGACAAGAATCCTCCACATGGTAGAACAAGAGGAGAAACAAATCTTACCTCACAAAGAGCTCATGGAAATTGTGAGCTTAGGAGAAGGAAAAGAGGTGAAAATTGGAGCTAGTATCGTGCGTAAACAAAGCAAGACCTCATCGAGTTACTCCAGAAATTCAAAGGATGTCTCTTCACTGGTCATATCAAGATTCATGCCCTGATTGAATCATCGATATCGTGGTGCATCGAATCCTATAAAGGAAGAATGCAGAAGCAGCCAATGAGTAAACTCGAAGGATGAGACCGTGTTTTGTTGAAAATAAAAGAAGAGGTCAAAGAAGCAATTGACGCTGCTTCTTACAAGTGGTCAAGTACTTTCGTATAGCCAATATAGTCCAGTTCTAAGAAAGATGGGAAGGTACTTGATGCGCGTGAGATTATCGAGATCTAAACAAAGCGAAATTTAAAAGACAACTTCTTCCGTTGCCTCACATTGATACACTAGTAGATAACACGACGGGTTAGTTAATGCCTTTTCTCGCTCATGGACTACATACAACCGTGATAAAAATGCATCCCGGAAGACGTATGGAAAAGACCCACGTTACAGAACCATGGGGAACATTTTGTTATAAAGTGATGCCATTTGGGCTGAAAAATGCAGGAGCAACATATCGTAGAGCCATGGTAACTTTATTCCATGATATGATGCACAAAGAGATCGAAGTTTACGCCAGATGACATGATTACAAAATCCGAATAGAAAATGAGCATGCGCAGTTCCGAGGAAACTATTCTTAAGGTTTAAAGAAAGTTCCAACTAAAGCTCAAATCATGCTTTGAGCTCCCTGGTCGAAAACCAATTTGGGATTCGTAGTCGTGAAAAAGGAATCAAGATTGACCGGCACAAAGTCAAGGCTATACAAAATTGCCTCCCATGTACTCAAAAGAAGTTTGAGGTTTCGCTAGGAAGACTAATTAAATTGCTCGATTCATTTCTGACAAAGCGATGAGAAATGTGATCCAATATTCCGTCTCCTTGGGAAGCATAATCCAGTGTTTGGGATGAGAGTGCGAGAAAACTTTGACAAGGTCAAGCATTACCTATCCAATGCCCGAAGATCATGCCACCTTGCCGGATAAAACACTAATATTGTACTTGGCGGTGCTTCGAGAATTCCACATGAGATCGTGGGCTAGGCCAACATAACGAGGCGAAAGAAAATAAAAAGCAATATACTATCTCGAAGAAGAAATTCAATCGAATGTGAGAGATGAGATATTCGCCCGATCGAGAAGTTATGTTGTGCTTTGATTTGGATAACCCAAGATCGAGGCAATACATGTTGTACCACACAACTTGCTCATCTCGAAACTAGACCTTTGAAATACATGATGGAATCAAACGCTTTGAGCGGAAGAATGGCTCGTTGGCAAATTTGCTTTTGCTGTAGTTTGACATAGTCTATGTGAATCAAAGAAGGTCAGAAAGGGAGTGCAATAGCGCACTTTACGCTAGTAGAATCCGAGAATATTATGAGCCAAGAGGTTATGAAGCCTATCCAAATGAGTATTTATGAGGCTCATTTCATTCTTTGCAACATCAAAGAAGAAGAAGAGAAAGATGACCATCCTTGGTATCGTGGATATTTCACGATATGTAAAGAGTCGTGAATACCAGACCAAGACCAGCGAGAATGACAAGAGAGGACATTAAGAAGGTTGGCGTGTGACTATGTCTTGGATGGAGAAATCACGATAAAAGAAGAAAAGACAGAGTGCTCTTAAGATGTGTAGCATTTTATGAGGCTAAGCAAAATATTAGAAGAGGTTCACGAGGGGTGTCTGGTGTGGGAGGAACTTGTGCGCATGATGGTTTCTACAATGGCAGGCGCGGATCATGAGATCCGGATATTATTGGTCCACTATGGAAGGAGATTGCATCAACTATGCCAAGAAATGTCATAAATGCCAAATTTATGGAGATAAAATTCATATACCTCCTTCACCTCTTCTCATGTCATGACTTCTCCATGGCCTTTCTCCATGTGGGGCATGGATGTCATAAGCAATCTCTCACCAAGGCATCTAATGGACATAGATTCATCTTTGTGGTCATAGATTACTTCACCAAATGGGTAGAGAGCCACCTCTTCGCCAACGTCACAAAGTCGCATCCAATGAGTTCTTAAAGAAAGAAATCATATATCGATATGGGATGCACGAAAGGATCATATCGATATGATGCGTTGAACTCGCCCACGCTAAATAGATTGCCGTGGATAGCTCCTACATGAAGACATGCCGTAACGCCGTGAGAGCATTCGATGGACAGACGAAAGGAAAGTAATGGGAAGAATCGAGATACCTCTCTTGATCGGCCCAAATACATACGAGGTGGATTTCTTGTAATGGATATTAAACCATCATACAATTGCTGTTGGGAAGACCATGAATTCACTCGGCGAGGGGCGATGCGACTGAGCCATCCTTACACCAAAAATTGAAGTTGGTAACTGAGGGTAGGTTGGTAACGATAAACGCGGAGGAAGACATCATTGCATCTGTCACAATAGCAAGATAACAAAGCGAAAAAAACAAGGAAGAAACAGACAAAATAGAATGAGAACAAGCATATGTATTCGGCTATAAAAGCCACTTTCGTTTCCTTTGCGTTTTTCTGATTAACAACGAGCAAACAAAATCACAATAGCAAAAAATAGGAAGGTTGATTTTATTTCTAGTTTTGTTCTATGTCTTGATTTCATTTATTTTTTGTATTATTTGTTTTTTTATTTTTATTTTTATAAGAAAATAGACAAAGAAAAGGGGAGGGGAAGAGAGTCTTACCGGATCTGCACCGTGGCCGCGTCGTCGGAGCTCCCCTCTCCGTTTGGCGCGGTGAGCTGCCGGCGATGATGGGTGTTGAAACCCTAGCTGCAAAGAAAAAGGGGTGGGGAGTGTTCTCTGTTTTTTCCTTTCTTCAAAACAGGGAGAAAGCAAAATAAAAGAAAAAATAAAAGAAACCAGATTTAAACACTGCATGAAACAGCGTCGTTTGGGCAAAGGAGAAGGGGTTGTGCGCCTAAATTGGGCTATTTGCGGTTATGGCCCCTCCTCCTTTCCTGCATCATTCCATTTAGCCCTGTTTGCATTTTTCCTTTTTTAAATTTCGCCCATTTATTTTATTCCGTTTTCGATTTAATCCCTGGACTGAGCTAATAAAATGTCGCGCATCAAAGAGCTCGGGATATTTGCTCTTCGGGCCTTGGTCCTTCGCGCGCTTTCTAATGCGGTCCCTGAAAGCTTTTGGTATTTATGATTGTACCCTATTATTTTATTGGTGACTTACAAAGCAGTCCCCGACTCATTATTTTCGCATTTATTTTTAAATTGCTTCTGTTTATTCATTAATTCATTTATTTTATTTTGTTTCTTTTCTGTTTTATTTTTATTTTACTCTTTAAACTGCTGTAAATCTTTTTATTATTTTATATACATTAGCTCTCTTAAAACTATTTTATATATTGTTTATTTAAAATTGGTTTAAAGCATACATTTCAAATTAATTACTACATATTATCTTGGATTATGAACATATATATATATATATATATATATATATATATATATATATTTTCTTTAATTAGTTACTGCCTTACTATATATTATTTTAAATTATTTGGCATATTATTTATTTTATATTTTACGTATAGATTATTTCATTTCAAACCTTTACATATTTTATATTTCAAACTTTAATATATTATGTAGCTTAAACTTATTCTTTTCTATGTTTTTATAAATGTTATTTATTCCAAATTAGTTATCCTTATTCTCCATATATATTATTTATTCGAAACCCCTTTTACATTATTTTTGTTAAGACCGGATTTATAGATTATTTACTTTAAAGCTCTTTTTCCACATATTATTTATTTTAAGTTTTCATATGTTATTTAAAATTTTTTTAAAAAAAAAAAAACTATTCACTTAAGGTTAATAGATATGTATATATTATTTTATTCTATTTTAAATTGAAATCATATATCAACTATATATTATTTACTCTAAATTTACTTTATAAACTATTTTAAACTCGTTTTTGTGAATTGTTGTTTTATTACTTGCTTTAAATTGTTATATGTACCTCATTTTAAAACTCTATTCATATATTTTGGAATGTTTTATTATTATTTACCTTAAGATTTTTTATATTATTTGTTTCATACTTTCGCATACACATATATTATTGGTTTTAACCTTGTTATAATCTTTTAAAATTGTTTTGTATATGGTTGATCTTTCTTTCAAAATTCTTTTTGCATATTTTCTATTTATTTATTTAGAAATCATTTATTATCCTTTTAATCTCGTTTCTTCTTACATCTTATTCATTTTAATTAACTTTATGCTATTCATTTTTTTATTTGATTATTTAATTCATTTATCTTTGATTGTTAATATTAGTATTTAAACGATGCATGTTGTACGATTATTGTCATTGCATGATTCGCTTATTTGTATTGTCATATTATTGTCATTCACTTGTGCAATATTTTTATCATTGTTCTATGTCGCACTACACCTCTATTTCATATCATCACCCCCATAAATCAAGTCTCGTCACATTCATCCAATAAGTTGTTTTATGTGACTCCAAACGAATAACATTGTTTAAATAGTGAATTCGCCACTATTCAAAAAAAAAAACGAAAATTTTCAAATAAGGCAATGTTATGCATTTTGAGACATCGAGGAATTGTGCCCTAACTTACGGGGTTTCGATTTTCTCGTTATTTCTAAATAGCTAAATATCCTTTTCGAGTTTTAAAACACATGAAATTCTCATTTAAATTAAAAGACAACCTTGTGCTCGGGAATTCATGGTATTGCGTCCTAACTTACGGGATGTGGTACTCCGATATCTCGAGATAAGGAAATCTTTAAACAAATTGTTTTGTGCTAAATTCAAGAATTTTAAAATCGCCATTAACAAGAAAAGATCATATTTCAAATTTATTCCCGATTTTTAATTTTCGACATTAAGACACTAACTAATCAATTCGGTACCAATTTTTGGGCGTTACGAGGGTGCTAATCCTTCCTCGTACGTAACTGACTCCCGAACCCGTTTTCTCAAATTTCGTAGACCAAAATGTCGTTTTAATAAACTAAAATGTTTTATTAAAACAAGGGTGATCCGATCACACCCAATAAAGTTCGGTGGCGACTCCCATTTTAATTTTCGTTTTAAACCAAAGTCGATGCCCGTTTTCAAAAAAAATGGTTTCGACAATTTTGTTGTTCACTACTTTAAAGATTTTTATTCATGTTTTTTATTAATTTCAATAAATAAGGCAATGTACCAATTTAACATTAAGTCATCGATTTTATCTCTATGTTGGGTGAAATTCGTCTGTTCGTGTTAAAAAACGGAACACCCTTCTAAAAAACCGAAAACTAAAAAATTCTCATTCTTCAATCGAATCACGATTAAATGTTACATTGAACTCGTATTTTTGAAAATTAAGACAACATACGTTTAACGAGATACCAATTTTGGGCGTCGCGAGGGTGCGAATACCTTCCTCGTGCGTAACCGACTCCCGAATCCTATTTTTCCTCTGGATTTTCGCATGGACTCAAATTTGGCCTTCATTTTTGTTCAAGAATAAGTTTTCTTTTCTAAAAAGAATATTTATTAGGTGTCCGATCACACCTAGAGAAAAAAGATTGATGGCGACTCCTTTCCTTTTAAAACCAAAAATCCATTTTTAGATTTTCAAATTTTCAAAAAAAATCGCCTCAATTAGCGACCGAAAGCAAAAATTTTACGTCGCTACAGCGTTTGCCTACCTTATGTGATGTACTACTTTGGCAAGGCAAGGTTGAGACAAGAGATATTCTCCTAGTAAGTTTACTAGATCAAGCTTCACCATGTTGTCCCTTTTAAGTGTAGTTATTGGGTAATTCAACAAGGGTGCTAAGGAAAGGGTATAACAATTACACCACATTTGATTTGGGTGAATGGAATAGGGCTATAATGAAATGAAGATATAATCAGTAATTCAATTATTTAGTTCAAAGGAATGAAATACAGCTATAATAATATTCGTGTGGTTAGTTAAATAGATTAGATGTTATAATAGCATAAAAAAAAAGGCTTAAATGACCAAAGTACCATTAGTAAATTTTTTTTAGGCAGATGATTATTGTTATTATTATTATATTTTAATAAGATTATTATTAAATATAATTTAATAAAAATAAAATTAAATAATTTAATCATATTTTAAAATAATAATTATTAAATACAATTTAATAACATTTTTAATATAATTATTATTAAAATATGAATTAATAAAAATCATAATATATAATATTAATCTACTTTATTAAACAAAAATTCATATCTTTGCAAATAATAATACCTTCAATGTTGTAGACTGTAGGAGCAAAAATAATTTAAAAAAACATTGTGAAAATTGCATGAAATTGCATTTACATGTTGTGTTTTAAAAGTATCGATCGCAAGCATCAAATTGCAAAGAACTTGATGAGGTTTTAGCTTTACAACCTTTCCAGTCTTGTTAAAAGTATAAGCATACCATTCACAAATACACAACCATTCTATTAGCTACAACCAAACATATCATTCAATATCCAAAAATTTCCAAGTGAACATCTTGGGAATGAAGGAAGTGAGAACCCCAAATTCTTCCTGACATATTATTGCAGTTTTCAACCTTGTGTAGTTGCATGTATGTAGGAAAGAATGAAAAATAACAATAGACGACCATCTAAGTATTTACAAGCAAATGTCTATATATATCACATACATCAATTCATGAGTTCCATTAAATAGTGAATTTATAAGATGAAATCAGACAAACAGAAAAACTGATGATCACATTCAAAAAGACAAACCAGTAACAAACTTCTTTTACAGACATAGATCATATTCACCAAGTAAAACAGAGGCACCCTTCCTACGAGTTGGTAGGACCACAAATAGTAATTCCTCGTTAATGTGCTCTCTCCATAGAAAATATGTCCAACAAGAAAAAAAAAACTCGAACCATAATACACTTATATGGAGACCACAGTTCAAAAAACCTTTAACCATTCATTTAAATTAGTTCACGTGGAATACCCCACTGATGAAAACTTTCAGTCACAGTTCCATGAATACCTGACTCCACATCATGCTAGTTATACTGCTTCACCTGAACATCAAGAAAGGCATTAGTTATTCGTCTCATTTTAGTTTTTTTTTTTTAATAAAAGAAAAAATCCTGAGGTTAAGGGGAAATTCTTAAAAACAACACAACTTAAGGGGAGAATAATGCAATTCAAAGCCCTAATTTTTTGGTTTACAAAAACATATCAGTACGATATTTACATTTTCATCTTAGATTAAACACAAAAAAAGAAAATAAAAAACATGTAAATAACAAACTTCCAAATAAATTATTGTGCAGTCCTGAACAATATTCCAATAGGAAATAAGCCACCATAAAATCACAACAAAGTAAAAGAAAGCAGGCACTAAATATGCTTCTAGGAAGTCAAATGAACCACGAGTGAAGTGCCAAAGGACTTGTGTTCAAGTCTTCAGTTGACACCCACCCTGAATTCGATCCATTGACAACCACTACCCCCTTCCCTTTATATAAAAAATGCTTTTAGAAAATGTACTTGTGAAGAAAAATGCAGAACAACATTTCATAAATATGTTTCCATCTATTTCCAGATTACTATAGCAAGAGAGTAAGTCAAGTCCGAGTTATGTTGCTTAGTAGAAATAATAGAATGCAATGAGGCTACAGAAGTAAGAACCAGAAATTACAAGCAAATGTAGTAATCATGAGGAACAACAAGCAGTAAGTAATTAAGCCAAGTGGCCTATCAACCTGCAACCATTGGTATAGGGTTTAGACAATGCAAATCAAGTAACATAGAGATAGATTGGTTCAGTGCAGAATAGTATCAACAAAGACCACCAAATGTGAAGATATCCCAAATTTAATCCATATAGGGTATTTAGACATTTATATACATCAAAAAAGTTTAAAACCACCATCCTAAACTAGGTCAACAAAACATAGAACCATAAAATGGGCACATATGAACTAAATATGAACTATAAAGCATTAGGGAGGAACCAAAATCAATAATTAATGAACATCCACTAGCAGCAACAATCAGACGAACAGTTATTTCTCTGCTATAAACAAGAACCATAGAGAAGAAAAGCAAAAAAAGAAAAAAAAAAGAACAGAACAGAGCAAACAAAAAAAGAAAAAAAGAAAAAAAACAGAACAGAACAGAGCAAACCCCTAAACTGAACGCATAAACAAGACAGAGGCCATCGAGAAGAACGGAAGAACTGGTGACTTCAATTGACTGACATGAAAGAGCGGAGGAATGAAAGTGGCCAGAGGCAAAGCAAGAAAGAGAGGCTGGGTGATAGGAGCTGTCGGGTTGAAGGAGGAGGGTTTCAAAAAGGTGAGGGGCAAAATTTGAAAATGGAAAAAAAATCTTATTCCACCTTGGCTGAATCACCATTCAGTAGTGAGAGGAGGGAATGCCTATGCTGCCTTTTCCCAGAATAAGACCCTATTCCATGCAGACCGTAATAGGATATTATAGTCAACCAAATATTAGTTTGGTGGTAAGCTCACCGAATTGGGCTGAAATCTAATCATAAACCCCCAATCAAACATGTTACTCTCTAGACGAAAGACAAGTTATAAAGCAAAGTGAATTGAGTTGTAACTTTGAATGGGCTTTTAAGGGTCTTGATGAGGCATGTAGAGAGTTTAAAACTCATAATTACTACCCTGGTAATTGTGCTTGTGTATTAATTGCTTTTAGACATGTGTTTGCCTTTAATTGATGTTTTTCAAAATACATTGTTTCTTTGTTACCTTCTTCGCTTAAAGTGTTGCTTCAATTTCCCATCCAGGTAGTTATAAATAGGGCTCTTTTGCGACTTTAAAGCCCTTATCGTCGTCGAAAACTTGCTTCTTCTTGTCTTTTTTTTCTTTCAATTTTATCATTTTGTCTTACAAAATCATCGAAGATCCTTTAAGATTGCAAGGAGAAATGCTTCAATGGAAAGTGAAAATCGATTATGCATTACTACCACAGGAGAGATAACTATGTTGATGTACAGTATCTCAAGCTGTATCATTATAAATACAAGTTTTTGGTTCCATTAAGATAACACCAAATAAGTGAAGTTACAACCAATGGATGGGGCTTTTATCTCCCAATAAATTGAAGTGGGTTTTTATTTGCCTATCATCCCTAGTTTTTAAAGATATTGCAATTGAACAATATGACCCCTAAACAACTATAAGATGCTTCTTAACATATGTTAGTATTGTATTTTTTAGATTATAAGAAACTTTGGGAAGAATATTCTTCAATTAAATTTAGGAATCTATTTACCCTTACTTTTGAGGGTTCTCCTAGTATAGGTCACTTCTGGTTGCAGAATAGTGTCAACCTTGAGATGAACAAATTTCCCAAAAATATTACCTTTTATCACCATAAATATATTATGATAAAGAACAAGTTTGGAAGCAGGACTTTTTACTCTTCTATTCGATAAACACGTTTCTAAGAATCAATATCATCACCTACGAACAGAGTAAGTGAAGTTTGATGAGGTGCAATCTCTAAATAACTTTTGGTGGTTTTGTTTTAATAAGCACAACCCCATTGATGCAGCCCCAAAATAATAGGTGGCTAGTTCTCTAAATAGCTTAATTGTTTAACACTTTATTTTAGTCTATCAAATAACAAGTTAGGCTAGTGTTATTTTTCCCATAACTTTCCAAGTGGCAGTAACCTTTATTAGTTCAAAGCTCAAACCCAATCTCCCATCATAAAAAAGCCCAATATAAAGTAATATTTGGACCTTTCCAAGCTTTAATATTAATGCGATGGGCGGAAATGAAATAATTCGGATTGACGCAGGTGAGACTTCCAAACCCAAATTCTAAGAAAGGTATCTAAATCTGCCACGTGGCGTATGAATGTTTTTAACTTTTTATACCCAAAAGAAAAGAAAAAGGTCTTCTACGTGTCAAGTATTAAATTCGCGGTAAAATGACAAGCAAAGGAAAGCAGCCGCTGGCGCTGCGCCAGTTTAGAATAGCGATCTTAATCTAACACCGTGGAAAATATGGTCAACAATTATTTAACCCCAAAAGTAATCTAGATCAACGTGTAGTAATAACTCAGACGCTTCAATACGGTACGCGAGTAGCATGGAATTATTAATGGCGGTTTTCAACCCAAACCCAAAGCTTTCATTTTCAGTCTATATATTAAAACCCTCCATTTTTCTTCCCAGGTAATTTTCAAACAAAGGTCTCTGAAGAAAATGGCTATGGCAGCAATTTTGTTGCTGTTTTTAACGTTATTTTCAAATTCAAAAGCTGATCGAGATTTCGATGTTCGTCAACACCTCTCTACTGTAACAAGGTCTCGGTCTTCTTCACTATCTCATTGAATCGTAGTTTCATCATCTTTACAATTTTGAATCAGGTTTATATTATTATTTTAGTTTTTTTCTTATTTATACCTTTTTTTTTTTTGGAGCAGATATGGTGCTGTGAAAGATATTGTTGACAATTCGTTTATACCATCTGATATTCCTCAAGGCTGTACTCCTATCCACTTAAATCTTGTGGTAATTTGGTTTTATTTTCATGAAGTTTGAGTTTTTAATTCTTCGTGGTAGCTAGAAATGCTGTTGAGATTAAGTTCATATGGAGTATATGTATATTTTGGATCTGCATTTTATTGTTCGATGAAGTTTGTCTTTACAAAATTGAGCATAATTATTCTTTAATAATATGCCCACACTGAACCAAATTTATGGAAGATTTACTGCAAAGTTTGATTTTAGATGCATGGGAGAAGTTGGGTAAGTATTGTGTTTGATTTTAGATGCATGGGAGAAGTTGGGTAAGTATTGTGCATTGTTTCCAATTGTTAGCTTATTGGATATCTTTAAGATTTGCTGCTGTTATATTCTGTGCAAAGCTTAGCAGTTTTGAGATTGCGTGTTACTCATTGAACTGCCTTTTAAGACTCATTGTTTTGCTTGAGATTTCTAGCGTGGTTAGTTATTACTTGTTGAATGTCCAAACTCTGCCATCTTGGGAGTACAAACAAAAGGGAAGCTAGTTTAAATTTTTATTTTTAGGCAAGACATGGAACGCGTTCTCCTACAAAGAAGCGGGTGAGAGAGATGGAAAAGTTGGCTTCTCATATAAAGGACCTTATAGAAGATGCCAAACAGAGGAATTTGTCCTTACAAAAAGTCCCTGCTTGGTTTCATAACTGGGAGTCTCCTTGGAAAGGGAAACTGAAAGGTGGAGAGTTGGATATCAAAGGAGAAGAGGAATTGTATCAGCTTGGAATCAGGGTTAGGGAAAGATTTCCTGATATATTTAACGAGGAATACCACCCCGATGTGTATCCCATAAAGACTACTCAAGTGAGTTCTATGTTTGAAAATTTATCTTCTATTATATATGTGTGTGTGTGTTTGTGTGTGTGTGTGTGTGTGATTAAGAGGTTTTTTTCTTTGATTTGGATTTCTGGTATAACATATGGATGCTACTGCAAACCTATTTTTCTTTATCCCCATCTCTGAAGATGGTCTTATTGTACATTATTTATTTATTTAGAATTTCCTTCTTAATTTGTGGGAAAGATTCCTCGGGCTTCTGCTAGTGCTGTTGCATTTGGCATGGGGCTATTTAGTGGAAAAGGAAGTCTAGGTCCAGGTCGTCATCGAGCATTTGCTGTTACAAGTGAAAGTCGAGCAAGTGACACAATCCTGAGGTTTTTTGAGTGTTGTCAAACCTACAAGGTATGGATGATGTTTCTCCATTATTATTAGAGCACCAACACAAGTATGGTTAATACGATTATGTGTTTCTAGATTTTTCATATTTTTATACTGATATTAATTTTGGCTACAAATTTGAGAAGTTTGATGCAAGAAAATTAGCTGAGATTTTAAGTTAGTCAAACATTGATTTTGTTGTTTTCTTAATCATTTTTGTACATTTTATACATATTCAGCACCTTTACCTCTTAGATTAATCTAACCTTCAACTTTCGGATTTGATTCATTTGTTGATCAATCTAACCTTTACTGCTTAGATTAATCTAATCATTTTGTTGATTCATTTGTGCTGTAATTTGATTGGTTTGCAGCCTTATTTGCTTTATTTAAACTGAATTTTGTGAGTGCAGGACTTCAGGAAAAACCAAGAGCCTTCTTTCAATAAGCTGAAAGAACCGATCCTGACAGAGATTACCTCTGCATTGGCTAAGCGGTATGAGTTCAATTTTACAAGACAGGATATATCCTCTCTTTGGTTTCTGTGTAAACAGGTACTCATCTTCTTTTCATGTAAATTTTGTAGTTCATACCCTGTTAAAAATCAGGAAGCTCTAATATTGGTCAATTCAACTTTAGTCTTATATTTTGGTTCCTTTGATTTTCAATATGGCAGGAATCATCCTTGTTGGATATAACTGATCAAGCTTGCAGTCTTTTCAGTCCCACTGAGGTATTCTCATGCTTCATTACTCTTTATGGAGAAACCAATATAAACAGCTTCATTGGAGTTGGGATCTGTTCATTTAAAAGATTGGAGATAGTATGCATACCCCATCACTGCTCATATTGGAAATACTGCTGATATGTAGGGGCCGTTATCATTTTCCAGAATGTAGACATTTTTTTCAAAAATATTGATGCTACTAATGTTCGCTAGAAGTATAGATCATCTCTAAATATTTTGAAGCTTAAATTTTATACAGTTTATTTTATTTATATGTTTATTATTTTTCATTAATCTAACATATATCATTTGCTGATCTCCATACCAGTAAATACATAGAAGAAATTGCCTTCATTAAGATAGAAGAAATTGCCTTCATTAAGATAACCATCTTGTTTGTTTAGATTACTTCGTCTTTGTTCCTTAAGTAAATATTAAGGAAAAATGAACCAAGATCTTTACTTTCAGGGAAGCTTGTATCCCGCTATTTGTCATGCTAATTTCAACAGTATATTTAGTTAATCTTGTTATTTTCCATGCTTTATGGGTTTTAACCTTCAAAAGCTGTCTAAATATTTAGGTTGCTTTGTTGGAGTGGACGGATGATGTACAGATGTTCATGGTAAAGGGTTATGGTAAATCATTAAATTATAGAATGGGAGTGCCTTTGCTTAAAGATGTTCTGCAATCCATGTCAGAAGCTATCAATGCTGACGAAGGTAATATTTTTATGAGTTTTTGGTTGTACAGTCTTTACTTGTCTAGGAGTGGGTGATATTTAGCAATGAGTAGTCTTGAATTGCCTATAAAATATTATAAATTGTCTTCTTCTTAGTCTGATGCTGTTCTCTCTTATTATTGCAAGGGCAGAATAATTCACAATTCAACTTAACATAATTATTACATAATTAGTTGACTTCTTCTGTCTGTAACTTTTCCTGCAAGTTTTTAATCTAGAGAATGAAGTGGGGCAAAAAAAATCAAGAGCATTTTTAGTGTTGCTATTGTTGCCATTTCTTGAGAGATTGCTGAACCTAAAGTAGATGAGATATACTTTCCTTGTGAGAATAGCTTACCGTACAAGGCAAAAGCTTGCTTGAAAATGGCTTGTTCTCAATTTTGACTTCCAATATTTTCCTCATGTGTAGATAACCAAGTACCTGGCAGTTATGAGAAGGCAAGATTGCGTTTTGCACATGCAGAAACTGTAGTTCCTTTTTCGTGCTTGCTTGGGCTTTTCCTTGAAGGATCTGGTCAGTGCTTTCATCCTTACATTGTTGCATCCTTGATATCCTGTTTCACGACAATACTTAAAAGCGGAGATTATGTGCATCTGCATAAGGTTCTTACTATTTGCTGATAACTTGGTGTTTATTTAAACATTGCAGATTTTGAACGAATACAAAAGGAGGAGCCTTTGGATCTCCCTCCTAAGCCTCCCCAGAAAAGAAATTGGAGAGGCAGCGTTGTGGCACCTTTTGCTGGGAATAATATGCTGGTGTTATATAGCTGTCCGGCTAATTCTTCAAGCAAATACTTTGTGCAAGTTCTACACAATGAGCATCCCATCCCAATGCCTGTAAGTTGTTGACTTTGAAGGTTCTTCTCATAGGCTTTGCTTGGTAGGGTGGAAAGAAAATTGAGAGATGAAAAATTAGAGGAGGAAAATGGAAAGAAAATATATTTTTTCTTTCCATTGCCGTCTTTGGTTCAAAAGATGAAGAAGTGGAAAAAATGAAAAGAAAAAGCAATTTTCCTTCGTTAGTTGTCTTGTAGAAAGGAAGATGGAACGAAAAAAAAACATGAAAATTTTAGAAAATGCACACTTAATGTACATCTCATTTAGTCATGTTCTCTCTCCTTTATACGCATTATGATGGAAAATCATGGTCTTTATTAATTTCTTCTTATCAAGTACACTCAAAATTAACGTTTTTCACTTCCCTGTGCATCACTTCACTCAACCAAGTAAATTTTCAGTCTTTCAATAATTCACTGGTTATATCAGCAAAAGGAAATGTTATTTTTGTCATTTCATGTTCCGACAACATGAAATTATTAGCATTAGTTTACTGCCAATGGCCGGGAGTGATGATTACATCAAAAAAACGTAGTGAAATCCCATGTTCGCCTGCCTTAATTGTCTTAGTTTTTACCTAGTTTCTTGTTTCTTATTTCTGCTTTAGTTTTGCGTGCTACGGTTTTATAAGATCCTGCATGAACTTTTTCCTATTTCATGTAAATATCTTCTAATATCGGTTTGATAGTGATGTTTCTTTTGTGGTGGATAGGGTTGTGGCGGTACCGACTTTTGTCCATTTCAAGTTTTCAAGGTACCATAATCAGATCCTTCGTGCATAAACTATAGACATAATAATGACTTTCTCCTCATAGTTGCAAATGTCACTTCCAGGATAAAATTGTCGAACCCCATTTTATCCACGACTACGATACCCTTTGCAATGCACATCTTGATGAGTCAAAGCATAAGCCTGAAACCAGTAAGTTATCACAACTGTTCCGTTGGATCTTTCGGCTGGGGAGGAATGATGATACACCATCCCACGGAGTTGAATTGTAGTCTGCTTTTCAAGGAACAAAAATTGAGGGTATAATTGTTTCCTTTTTCCTTTTAGCCACTCCTTTTTCTGTATTCACTCTATGGCTAAACACAAAATCGATTTTGGTACAACGATGTATCTTGGTACATGGCTTTTTTCTAATAGTCTGATTGGAGGATTCATGTAGGAAAGGGATTATGAATATTATATGATCTCTTTTCTCTCTTTCTATACATGCATAAGTTGTAATCGTCTAGGTGAGCCTGAATATAGTCCAGCTTGAGCTTGACTCAGAAATTTGGAGATCAATATTTAACTTGAGCTTGATGGACACCTATTTTTAAGTTCGAGCTTGACATCGAGCTACTCAAGCTCGAGCTTCATTAAGTTTGTTTATTAATTTTTATATTCAAGTTCGAATTTGATTAGCTCAATAGTTAAGCATGGGTTTACTAATATATATTCAGAGTAATAATGTAATTTAATAAAATAAAAATATGTAAAGCGCGTGAGTCGTTCTAATTAAATATTATTAGGCTCAAAATTGACTCAATAGCTCAAGCTTCCCAAGCTTGAGCTAGGCTTGATAATTACTTAACAAATTTTGATTTTTTTTTTTTTTGAGTTAAACTTAAATAGCTTGCGGGCGTTAGTTATTTATTTATACTCTATTCATATACAGGCATATGCGTTGGGAATTGTCATGTGGGAATCCACAGTATGGAACGAAGAGAAGTACATTAGATTGATAGTATATTGTTAATAAAGTTAAATTAATTAACTCCTATATTGGTTGTATACGAAGGTTTTTCGAGAGTTTCTGGTTGGGGGAAACGGTGACGCATTTAATAACAAAATTATTAGGAAAATTGCACCGACATACAATAGATTTGGACAAGGTTCATATTTGTTTCATTTTGTGCACATCTGGGGGACCCAGAACCGACACTGTTGGGACCAAAAACGTGCAAAGTCTATTATTGCGTCTAGGATAAATTAATTATGTTTAAATTTGAATCTAATGTTCAACAGACCTCACTGGCTACCCGTACGTTTCTTAAAGAAAAACAATTTAGTTTCTTCCTAATTAGAATTTTCAGTGTTCACATGTTGTGAGTGTTGTAACTTCTTCTCTTATCATGCTTAATCTATGGGAATAGTTCTAATATTGTTCTTATTATTATTATTATTGCAGTTCTAAGTTTTTGAACTGAACAATCTTAATTCTATCATTTTAATCACCTTTTTTCCCATTTTAAATTTATTAAGATTATCATAATTATGAATAAAGAATTCTGATTCTATTTAATGTTTTTGTTTGATGAATTTATTTATAAAAAGATTTATTACAGTTATACATAAAAATCTTAATTAGTCAAAATGTTTATTGAATAAATATTAAAAATCATGTATTTTATCCCGAGTATTATAATTTTTATTAATTTTGTTTAAATAAATAAGAAGAGTTGAAGTTGTTCTTCAATTATTTTACCCAAAGCTAAAATTGTCATTAACTTTGATTAAACAAATTAAAGGAGTAAAATTTTTACATTGAAAACATCATTAAAACTGTAGTTTTTTTCAATTAACGTGAAAATTTTATTGGAAAATAAAAAAAGTTTTTCTTAATAATATAACTATCCTATGTTATAATAGATGTTAAAAAATTAAGATTTACTAAGTAACTAAAATATAATAAACATCCAAGTCCTAAGAAAAAAGGGGAGTTTAAATCACAAATACAAAAAGGGAGTTGACACTTGACAGGGTTGGTCCACATAAATTTAAAGGTGGAGTTAATGGACCAAATTTGAAATTAATTTTAGATACATATTTCAGCCTATTATTTTTTTATGTAAATCTAACTAATCTTTTTATTTTGTGTGTTAAATAAATATATCATTTTGATTATCTTTTGTAAATGAAGTCTTATAATATTTTGTCTTTTTAAAATTAATATATAAAAGATAATTATTTTTACAATGCTTAAAATGCTGTTTATATAAATTTTTAACTTAAAATTATCTTGGAAAATATATTTTTTTATTGAAGAAAAAATTATAAATATAAATAAATTTTTGAAATTTGAAAACATGCTATATGCATAGAAATGCTATTCAAGAGATGTAAAACATTGTAGGTGGTGATTGATTAGTGTAGGTAAGTGAAATTGTAGTAATAAGTGAATATTATTTAATATAATTTTCATAATTACTCTAATAATACTAAGGGCTGTAGAATATTCATTATTAAACTTTGCAAGCTATTTAAATAATTTCAAAAAAAAAATTATAACTTCATTTTATTTTGAATTTATCACAAAAAATACACAATTATATGAATTAAGTTCTCTGTAATTGAAAGTATATCTTCTAGCTATAGTAAATGGGAAATTAATTTATCTTTTTAATAAATTTTAAAATATGATTTCCATAAATATTTTTAGATAATTAATGCATGGAGATTTTTTATTTTAAAATTATTTGAATCTAAACCTTTAATTAGTTTAATTAATTTTTTTTGAAAAAAATAAAGAATGGTTGCTATTAAAATTTAAACTTAAATACACTCTTTGCATGGTACTACGCGTCCTACTCTCCTACACTCCATCAGTTTGAAGGAACAAATCCTAATTAATGCTACAATTTGCATCCTATTCATTTCCTAAGGGACTTAAAAGAAGCAGAAAATATTTAAAAGAAATAAACCCCAAAAGTTGATTACATCCTAATTTTTTTGAAAAAACAAGAAAACCAAACAGGTTCTCCTCTGGCAATTTACTTTTTCATTAACTACCATCGCTCCATCTTGAAAAGATCTGTACTTTTTGCATCTTTGATGGAATTTCTTTGTAGAAAGACAGTCGAATCATCCATTTTTCATTTTTCCGACCCAATTCAATCTTGGCTCAAGAATCGTTTGTCCCTTTCAGCCGCTAACTCTGTTATTTGAAGTGCCTCATCAAGCCATACCCTTGTTTCTGCCCAATTCTTCCCTTCCTCCGCTAGCACGTGTGCCGCTTGGTTTGCCAATCGTCCAGCAAAAGAGTAGGTAATGTTTTCGAATCTTCGGCATCTTTTTTTAATTTCTTGAATAATTACTGCTATACTCGATTTATCCACTTCTAAAAACTGACTTTTTTTTATTACTGTCAAGGAATCCCTTTCTACTGTCAGATTTCGAAAACCTAGTTCCTCAATCACTGATACTGCTTGAAGACATGCTTTCGCCTCTACCGTAGTGACATCTGCTACAACAACAAATATCAATTTTGAAACTTCAAATTGCTATAGTATAGGGGAATAATTAGAATTATTTATTTATTAAAAACCCAGCTATAATATACTTATTATATTTGAATAAAATAAAGTTTTTTTTTTAATAATATATAAATATTTAAAATAATATTTAATAGGGATAAGGGTAAATGTAGCTTTTGACATTTATATGTTTTACTAATTCGGTATTTTTTTAACTAAATTTAGGCCTCAATTTTAAAAAAAAAAACCCGAATTTAACTAATAACCTTTCAAGAAAAAAATTAAATTTCTATTTTTTTAACAAAAATAGTTATCAAAATGTCAAACTTTTAAACATGATAACACATATTGAAATTCACGTGTACTTCATGTTAATTTTTTAATTTTTAAATCATTTGTTGATGTGTAAAACAATAATGTCATGTCAACATAAAGTATACATGAACTTCTATGCAGGTTACCTTACCAACACAGTTAAAATCTTTTATTTTACTCAACATTGCCATTAAAAAGAATATTGTGATTAACTCTACTTGGTAGGTTAATGAATAAATTTAGCTGAAGAAAGGAATCAAATTGATCAAAGATTAAGGGCTAAATTTATTATTATCTTTATTTTTAAATAGTATTTTTTAAGGTTAATTGGATCAAGGGTTAATATATATTTTGGCCTCTAAACTTGTCCATTTGTATCTAGTTGGTCCATATTTTATGTTACCTAGTTGGTCCCTAAACTTGTATTCCATCAACCAGGTTGATACTTCTACACTAGCACCGTTATTTTGTGCTGATGTGGCACTGTAAGCCAATCCAGCGGTGCCACATAGTAGCCTCTCAATAAGTCATAAGGCAAACACAAATTAAAAAAAATAGAAAATCTATAAATTAATTAAAATGTATTTTTTTTACATCAAAAATAGAATATAGACATTCAAATTCATTCCAAATGTGTTTTTGATAATTTTATATATGTTGTTAATTTTTATAAAATATATTTTTTAATTTATATTGTTTTGAAAATATATAAAATATAAACTTATAAAAATATATTTGTATAAAAAATATAAACATATACTTATAACTTTATACACTTTTATATATTTATATAATATAATTTATTTGGTACACTACTAGTGGAGATTTTAGATTACACAAGCAGAGTGAGGAGTTGACAAGTGTCCTATAGGGGTCTAGTAAATTATTAAAAATAAATATTTAAAAAAAGGAGGGACATGTTCAGGGACAAAGCCAGAAAAAAGTTCTAGGGGGGCAAAATTAAATTTTAATTTTTAATAGCCTATATCTTTATAATTTTTAAAGGATTAAATCTAATTTTTATCATTTTAGGGGAGCCAAAGTGTGGTTTTACCTTTTATTAATTTAAAATTTTAAAATTTCTAAAGAGTCCAATAGACAATTTTTCATTTTAGGGGGGCCGAGGTCCCTGCCAGCCCCCCTAAATATGCCATTGGACATGTCAATTTTTTAAGATTGCTTGTGGAATAAAAAACATATATGATCAGTATACTAAATATTTACTCTTTATATATATGATAGATTTTTATATATCTAAATATTTATATATATATATATATTTATAAGATTATATGTTATATATATTTTAAAATAATAATAACTTAAATAACTAATATTTTATAAAAATAGTAAAAACATATAAAATTATCAAAAATTCATCTATAATTAACTCGGATATATGGTTGTCTAAATACAGCTCATTCTAGATGTGAAAAAAAATTATATTTTTAGTTAATTTTTAAATTATTAAAATTTATTTTTTTTACATGACGTACTGAGAGGCTACCATGTGGCAACGTAAGATTGGTTAGTAGTGCCACATCAGCACAAACTAACGGTTTTAGTATAGAAATATCAACTTGATTAACGAAATATAAGTTTAGAAATTAACTAGATCCAAAAAAAAATTTAAGAACCAACTAGATATAAATGGATTAGTTGAGAATGAAAATCTATATAATTCTATAGATAAATTTCAGATTTTGTCTTTTTATCATGTTTAAATTTGATATTTAATCATTAAATTATAATGTTATTAATTAATTCAATAGTTAATATCGTTAAATATTACGTGGTTATATATAATTTAAAAGTAAATTTTTAAATTCAAAGAGTAAATTAATTTCTTGAAAAAATTAAAATAAGTGGACAAAATTTTAAATGTAAGAAGTATATAAAAATTTATAGTCGTGGTTGTTTGGATCGAACTGACCCATTGCATCGAGAGCCAATTAAAATATAAATTCATAAAAAGGTATCAAATCAATTGAGTCGTGAATCGATATAGTGAGGTTAAACTGGTTTTTAATTTTTTTTTATTTTATAAATCGGAGTGAGTGGGATGAGATCCATCTCGGTTGATTTACAGCATGAGTGAGTGTCCCACACACAACAAAATTTCCACAAGTATGATTTCAAGTGTCTTCAATGATAACGACATTTCGAATTCCTTTTCTCTCTTTTAATAGTAAAGTTTTAAGCTAATTTTACACTCCGATCCAAAATGCCGATTTCCGTCCAAAACATGTTCAAAGAACGCAAATTCCCTTTCCTTTTCGCTTTCTCATTTCTTCTCATTTCCGTCACCATCCTCCTCTTTTCCTACTCCTCCTCTTCCTCTTCCCTCCTCCTCTCCACCAATTTCCAAGTTTCCGATCCTCTTCCTCCACCGCCGCGTCCGTTACCCACACGATCTCCGAACAATGTCCCCGTCTCCTCCACGAAACCGGTTTCCAAGACCACCGCCGCAGCTTCTAACGTGGACTTGAATGTGAGTCTTGATATAAAATGGGAGAACTGTCAGTTAGGTCCGTTGGCGGTGGATTATATACCGTGCTTGGACAATTGGAAAGGGATTAAAGAATTGAAATCCAGGAGGCGGATGGAGCATAGGGAAAGGCATTGTCCGAAGCCCAGTCCGAGATGTTTGGCGCCTTTGCCGATTGGTTATAAGGTTCCGGTTCACTGGCCTAAAAGCAGGGACATGGTGAGCTTCAGCTTTTTTATTTTTGGTAAGATTTTTGTTTAATTGATTTTTATTTAAAAAAAAAATTACTTGCAAAATGGTTTAGTCATTGAAAAAGTGTGAAATAAGGTTTAATTTTATATATTTCTTTGTTTTGATAGTTTAGAGACTTAGTGCGAAAGTGATTTATAGAACTGAAAAGTCGAATTTATATGATAAAATTCTTAACATTTAGTGAACTTCTAGATAATTTTTTTTTTCTATCTAGAAAATATTACGATGGCGATTTTAAACATTTCGTTTCTTTAATCATAAGCCTGTTCAATTGCTACTATTGCTATGTTATTTTGAGGCTTTTTTTTTTTTTTTTCTTGAAATGTCAATTGCCTACACCCAATCTATATTTGGACAGAGGGTATTGCATATGACTCTAGAGGACCGTCCAAATATATAGAAGAACTTTAAAAAATAAAAATAAAAAATTGAACATGCTTGTATCCGGCATATACACATATTTAACAAGCACACCCAAGTTCGAGTAACATAGCCTATTATACGTGAGGAGTGTGATGCGAAGAACGGAAGTCTGATGTTCACCAGGAACAGGTTTTGGGAAGCTGGTTGCTAAAAGTTATAAAATGAAAGAAATTTCTGATGTATAAACATTTCTAGTGTTGTTTTACTTGCTAAATATGCAGGTGATATAACGTATTCGTGCTCGTTTGTAGATTTGGTATAGCAATGTTCCTCATCCTAAGCTTGTGGAATACAAAAAGGAACAGAATTGGGTGCGAAAATCTGGTGATTATTTTGTTTTCCCTGGTGGCGGTACTCAATTTAAGAACGGTGTTCAAAGCTACATTGATTTCATACATAAGGTATGTGCTGGATTTTCCAATCCTTTGGCAAGTTAACACTTGATTTCTGATTTATCCTCTGGTATTGGTTGAAGTGTGGACCTCAAAAAGACTACTGATATTTTATTTTAAGCGTCTCCCTTATAGTTATTTTTCGCCCTCCAGACTTTACCAGCTATTAAATGGGGAAAGAACATTAGGGTTATTTTAGATGTCGGCTGCGGTGTTGCTAGCTTTGGTGGTTATTTGCTGGATAAAGATGTAATTACCATGTCATTTGCCCCCAAGGATGAACATGAAGCTCAGATACAGTTTGCTCTAGAGAGGGGAATTCCTGCTATACTTTCTGTCATTGGTACACAAAAGCTAACATTTCCAGACAATGCATATGATTTGATACATTGTGCACGATGCAGAGTTCATTGGGACGGAGATGGTATGGTATCTATTATTAATTCCTTTCAGCATATGTTTGACTTTGTTGTTATACTTATTTTCCTTGTTTCAGTTTTCTATTTTGTTTAGCATATCATGGAATTTTTTAGACTTTTGCTGCTCTGGAATGCAAAATGCAGGTGGGAAACCATTATTGGAGCTGAACAGGGTTCTTAAGCCAGGAGGATATTTCATATGGTCTGCTACACCAGTTTATCGAGATGACGAAAGAGATAGTAAAGTTTGGAAGTGTGAGAATGCTGCTCTCTCTTACTTTTCATGGGGGAAATACAAAATTGTTTTCCCTTCTTTAGATTTTCCTTGCTTACTTGTTTTGTCCCAGTATGATTAGTCACCTCATTTATTTCTTTTTGCCATCTCATTATTATAATCTAAATGTGCTAAGTTGGTCCAATACTTTGTATATATTTCAGCAATGGTAGCTTTGACAACATCCTTATGCTGGAAGATTGTGGCTAAAACTGTTGATTCAACTGGAGTTGGACTCGTAATTTATCAAAAGCCTTCCTCATATTCCTGTTACAAGCAGCGCAAAGAAAAACTTCCACCTTTGTGTGAACAGAAATCCAATCAGAATGTCTCATGGTAATCTTTTAAGAGTATTGTCTATACCTTACATTGCTTACGCTTAAAGACTTGCATGAATAATGTTGGGATATGTGGTGCTGGCATTTATTTGTGTTGAAATTGCTTCTCATGATGTCTATTGACGGTGACAGGTACGAGCCTCTTAGTTATTGTATTTCGCGCCTTCCAGTTGACAGGATGGGTAATTTGCTCAGATGGTCCACACCGTGGCCACAAAGGCTTAGCAGTAAGCCTCCAAGCCTTCCATCCGAACCAGATGCTGGAGACATATTCATTGAGGACACCAAACATTGGGCAGCACTTGTATCAGAGGTGTATCTTGATGGGTTAGCTATAAGCTTGGGACGGATAAGAAATGTAATGGATATGAATGCTGGTTATGGAGGGTAAGTAATATAACAATGTTCTAAACTTTTTTCTGTAAAAAAAAAAAAGTTTATTAATGTTTAACCGTGTGATTCATCTTGCTCATTCTCTGTGTAATTCGTGATCCTATGATCTATATTCCATTTCACTTCGATGAAAGGAGATACAAGTGTTTTATAGGAGTTCTCTGCCTCATATTTCTAGCACCTTTAATTTCTTACGAGTTCTATGACATATGGTATGTTGCTGTAGTATCGCAAGAGCAGTTTTCTTTTTTCGAATATGTCCTCTGATCCTTTCTTTTTTGTGTCCACTGTTATCTGACATATCAAGATAAACTTTCTCTTGTAAAGAATTCCCATGCTTGTATCGAAATTGTTGTTTGCAGGTTTGCTGCAGCTCTTATTGACCAACCTCTTTGGGTGATGAATGTTGTACCAATTGATGCACAAGATACATTGTCCATTATTTTCGAAAGGGGGTTGATCGGAGTCTATCATGACTGGTGTGAGTCTTTCAATACGTACCCTCGAACATACGATCTACTGCATGCCAGCTTTCTCTTCAAAAACCTAAAAGAGAGGTATGCAGTCGTGAACACTTAAAAGTTACTGATCTAAATATTTTTATGCTTTATTTGCGATGTGTACTCCAAGTAGGTGATTGAATAACCTAATAGATGACTAAAGCTAGTAAGTGCGTCATGCATATAATTTCGAAGCTATTGGATTTATGGTTGAATTAGTTATCAGACATTTTGCCCCTCTCTCAGATGCGATATAATTGACGTAGCTGTGGAAATGGATCGGATACTTAGACCTGGCGGATATCTTTTGGTCCAAGACACCATGGAAAATATTAAGAAGCTCAATCCGGTACTCCGTTCACTTCACTGGTCAACAACACTTTATCAAGGCCAATTTCTTGTTGGTGAGAAGGGCTTTTGGCGTCCGAGTGAGAATGATAACCGAAAAGAAACATGAGCAGCTATCCAGGTTCTTCCACTCCCAATTTGTCCTCGATTAAGATTGGACTTCAACTCTGCAACATTCAAATACTTCTTTACCCTAAATTCAATCCTATAGAAGAAGGATGAGTTTATAGCATTAAAATAGCTTATCTGTCGATTAAATTATCTGAGTTTTGCTCAGCCATGAACAACAGGTCCAGCAGAGGTTTTGGACAGTTATGTTAGACGGACTCGAAGTGAGTGTTGTATTCAACACAAGTATATTCAATTTCTTTTAAATTTTGTTAATTATTCAGAGGATCATAGATCTTGTACTAATATCTGAATGTATCAGACATTGATATTTTCTTTTAAAAAATTTAGAGTCTGAATAATGTTAGATGAACAGCTGGAAAGGGAAAAAAAAAGCATATGGTTTCGCCTTCTTCATTTTTTTGTTCTTTTCAATTTTTTATTTGCCTAATTTAAATAAAATTCCATAGTTGCAGACAATTTAAGTGAATCTAATGAAGTTTCCAAGTAAAGGGGAGGTATCCACTTCATTTAGAAATTGGACAAAATGGTTTTACTTGTAGGAGAAGACTTCTTTTAAAAATCGGATGCCCTTCTCCAGGAACTCATGGTGTAATGATATTAATAAATTTGTGCTTGATGTCTGATTCCATTTTTGAATACTTTTTCCTTTTTATGAAAATAAATAAATAAATCTTGAATTCAATCAAATCTTGATTAATTATGTTAGGGTTTATATTGAGACTTTCAAAAATATATGAAAATTTTAAAATATATATTAGAACATTTAAATTTTATTCACTTATTGATTTAAACTCAATATTATAATAATTAAATAATTTATTTTTTTCAAACCAAATCGAATCAGTTTGTAAAAATGGTTTTTTTTTTTTTACACCAATCACTTAAAAGTTAGCTGTATTAATGAATATGGTATATCGAAATTCTATTTGTGCTTAAAATGAAAATTTTCTACTCTCTACTCTCCCTTTCGAGGTTTCTTTTAGTTGTCTCATTCTTTTCCTTGATTTTTAACAGCTTTAGCGATATTTTTCTAGTCGATGAGTTGCACTGGTTGCTATCGAGTGAAAGTCAATGTATAGATAAAGTTGATTTTACTTTATTCAAAAGTTGTGATAGTAACAATAGTTCACTCGATTTTCTCTAAAAGCTACGGCGGTGTTAAGAAATATAATTTTAGTATTATTTTTTTCAATTATTTCCTTTAATTTTGTTTTTTTGAGAGCTTTGAAGAAGGTTGGGCCATTTGAGTGACTGATTTTGTGTATCACCAATGTTGATTGTTTTGGGATCTCTGACATTGCCGTTAATTAGAGCTGATTATGGCATCATTGATAGTTTTTCCGACATTGCTAGTTTAGCAGTGCTTCTTGTATATATTTATCCATTATAAGGTTTTTATAACGGTCATGACATGCAACTATTAAAACAATGGAAATAAATAGCTCCAAATGCTATTTCCGTATTGGTTTTCTTTGATTCATTAGTATTTATAAAAGGCTATTGTTGTCATTTCAATTGATGTATTTTTTTTTTTAATGGATGGAATTACTCTCTCTCGTTAGAAAAAAGAAAAGAAAAAGAAATGTGCAGAACATAACTAGCGATGAATACAAAGAAGGTACTAAATAGAAACCATGTACATTAGAGTAAGGTAGAAGCTAAAATAGACACACAAACTCGTACACTACATACAGTATAGACGACATACCAAAGTATTATTTGGAATGTTCCATACAAATTGGTGATGGCTAACAACAGAAACTACGCAGAAGATGCACAAGAAAACGTCGTATTGTCAATGGCGAGCTTGCCCTCCAATGCCAATACGGTCCGAGAATAGCAACCGAACTCGTCCCTGTAATTGTATTTCTGCCGTGTACTCCCACTGCCGGAGATAACTGAATGACCCTTCACCTTCATCCATCCCTCCGATTCCTGCCGGTTGATTAGAGTACTCGAAGACAACCCGTTGATCCGCCGTTCACTCAAGGCATGAGAAACGTTAGTGATCATCATATACATTTCCTCTTCCTTGGACCCCAAGGAACCTATCTGAGGCAATGGAACAGTAGACGTGATCACCGTTAATGGATACTGCCTCTGAACAACTGTACGACCTACCAAATTACCGGAATCAGCTCGAATCCTCGAATCCCTCTTCGCCTTAACTCTTTGTTGAACAATCTTGTAAGTCCCATTGAAGTAAAACCTGACTACATTTGTAAGCTTAAATTGCTGTGAAACAATGGTGGTGAAATTACCAGCTGTGGATTTAACCCAACCTGCAAACTCACTTTTCCTATTGGCTTTAATCCTAAAACTCCCATCAAGCATTGTGAAAGCTTCTCGTCTTTGAATGGCCAGCGCCGGACTGTTGTAAACCACCGATTGAGCTTCAACTTTGGGAGTTCCATGATCCAACCAAAAGTGTAAATTCGCATTCACCAGCCAAAACGATATCGCATCATCGACACAGATTGCAACATCGTGATATTTCCCGTCCAATAACCATCCCAAAAATGGGGTTAAATCTAGATCGTAGCTTGGTAAATTGAAATCCCCGATCGCCACGATCGGTTCCCAGAATAATGGGTTAATCCCGCCGGTGAAAACAACCGGAAAAACCACCTCCGATCCCACGAATTTCCCGTCAATCGTCAAGAAAACTTCCCTGTATGCGCCGTTCCCACGCGCCGTCGTCAGATTGTTCATTCGGATGTAGGAATAAGGCGGATTCGAATACCAAAACTCGTCATTGCCATGAAACGACGCGTATAATTCAAAAACGACTTGAATAGTGTTGTCCGGGAATCGGACTTTTTTGACGTGAACGTCCGATTCGCTTTCCACTCTGAACCAATGCCCTCTTTCGCCGTCGCTGGAGATCGGGATTATCAAATCTGGCGGCGTTTTGAATAATCCCAATTCGGCGGTTCCCAAATTATCGTAATGGTTTTGACTTGGGGAAATGATTGACGGAAACCTAACGTCGTTAGGCACGATGTTTTCTTTGTAAAACAGGAAGGAAACATGAATGTCGTAAACGCCGGTGTAAATGTCGTTAACGACGTTCTCGAGCACCATGGTGACGTTAAGTTGGGGTTTGTAAAGAATCGGAGAATACCTAGTGATATCCTTCCTGACTCTCCAGAAGATCCCCGTATCCGTCGGCTCAGCCGTGCTGGTCCGGAAAATCTCGGCACCGTGGAGCCAGATGGCGGCGATACGATCGTACTGATCGCCGGAGGAGTCAGCGCGGAAATCGAGGACGACGCGCGGCCAGGGCGGAGAACAATCGGAAGGAGGAGAGTAAGGGGCGGAGAAAGGAGGGGAGTCGATTGTGTTGGCGAATGAATGGTTGATGACGGTGAGGGAACATGACGGAGTCAGATGATCGGATGGTAGAGGGTTGGTCAACTCGAAGAATTCTTGAGCTTGGGGTTTTGGGTCCGAAGATTTTAGCCGAAAGGGTTTATGGAAGCGATCAGGTGCTGCGGCGGCGGAGGGTACTGTTCCGGTGAGGAAGAGCAATAAGCCAGTGAAAGCAAAGTAACAGCAGTTCATTTTTGCTCTTTTAAAAAGTTAGTTAATTTGCATGTTTTTAATACTTTGGGTATTCAATTTTTTCTCCAGGTGTCAAATTATATAACATATAACCATCATCAAGGGGGAAAATACATAATAGTATACAGTTGTTAAGCTTCTTTATGAATATGAAAAAGAAAATAGATACTTCAGTCACTGGGAAGATCTACTCTTGCCTTAGGGAAGGGAAGAGAGAATATTTTTATCAGAGTTGATGTGATTGATGTGATAATTATAGAAAAAGGTAAAATAACTTTTATGCCCCTTAAAATTTGCAATTTTTTTATTTCAAGTTGGTTTTTATTTTTTAAAAATACATAAAAATTCTAAAAAGTAAAAAGATATTTTTTTATGGAAATCTTAAAATATATAAAATTATAATGTTTTAAAAAATAAAAAAAATGAAAAAATAAAACTCTTTAAAATTTTCAAAAAAATATTATTTACCCTTTGTAATAAAGTTTATTCAAAGTTTAAGCTATTCAACCCGTATTAAATAAAATTCAAACAAATATTTTTTTAATTTAATTCAAATAAATTATATATAATTCTTTATTTTAATTTAATTATAAAATATTAATTTGAACTTTTTTAATCTTTCAAATTAAATTTAAATACAATGTATACACTATATACTAATTTCAAGACTTAATTTCTTTAATTTTTGCCCAAATAGGGCTTATTTTCTAAAAGCGATAAAACCTTTTCACCCATTTGATCACTGAAATTTATGATTGCATTAATACAGAAAAATAAGACCTAAGACACCTATGGTTATAGACTATGTAATGCTGAATATACTTAAAAGAGGTTGGATTAAATTATTTATTTTTATAACTAAATAGATTAATTTAATCTTGTATTATTAAATGGAATTAAATAAAGTTAAATTGGAATAGATTTATTATTTATGATTTAACAAAGTTAATATTTTTAAAGGTTTTATGGTTTTATAAATAAAATATTTTATTTAGAATTTAATTACAAATAAATAATAATAATTTTCAACATATTTTTATACATAAATGTTAATTTTTTAACAATTTAGACTTATTTAATTCTTTTTAATAGTGTAGGGACTAAAATGATTCATTTAATAATAAAAGATTAATTCGATCCAACCCCTGTAATATAGGGATCTCTCAAGTACTTTAACCCTAAATAATTCTCCTTCCCACTCATCGCAAAATTATAGGATGCTGAATAAATTGGTAGGGACTAATTTGAGTCTGCAAATTAAAATTTTATGAATTATCGTAATTTACATTTAGTGAAACAAACAAAAAAAGAAGACAAAATGTGTAGTTAATATTATAGCAAAAGAACAGGGACTATAAAAATGTAAGAACAAACCATAGGCGAATCCAGGGGCTGGCATTTTTTTTTACTCTTTATAAAATTTTAAAATTTTAAATTAGTAAAGGTAAAATATACTTTGACTCCTTTAAAAATTTTAAAATTTTAATTTAATTATTTAAAAATTATAAAAATATAGACTATTAAAAATTAAAATTTTATTTCGGCTCTCAAAAAATATTTTCTTACTTCGTCCGTGAAACAAACCATTTACGTCCTTCAAACTAAGCAATAAGAGGGCGAAGTCCATGATCCTGTCATGTGTAAACAATAGCAAGTAGCATGAAAGGCTTTTATTATTATTATTATTATTATTATTATTATTATTATTATTATTATTATTATTTAAAGCAAATTTTTTATTTTTAAAATTTAAACGGATTATTTTTCATAATTTTTATTTTTAAATATGAAAAGAAATTAAGAAATTTTATGGGTTTTATAGATTAAAAGCTAAATTAACAAAAACTATAAATGTTAAGGGATGTTAAGGTTATTTTGCCTTTTTCTTTAATAGCCGCAGGGCAAAATTGGATGGAATGCAAAATGGACAATTTTTTTTAAAAAAAATTAAAGTAAGTAAATTTAATATTTCAAAATTAAAATATAATAATTAAATTTTAATACAGCTTAACACCTTTACATATTTAAACTATGTTTTATTTATTTATTTTATATCAATTTTAAATTATTTATAACTCAATATTTATTAATTTGGTCCTATTAGATTCTATGCTTTGCATAAGTTGTGGATTTAGTACTTGTATTTTAGTTTGGTCATTTTTAATCCCTATATTTTTAAAATATGAAAATTTTAGTCTTGACCTAATGGCAGCAAACTCATTAAGTTCTATTGTTTTTAAAATTTGATGTGCCAAACATATTATCGCATGCATAATATTATGTTAGTTGTTATTTTTATATATTATTTACAAAAGAAAAACCAGTTAATACATTTAACTGCTATTTTTTGTATTAATAATGAAAGTTTGGAATTCAAAAACTATAGCGACTAAGAATGATCCAGTTAGAGAACATGGACTAAATCTATAACTTTACGCATAATACATGACTAATAGCATAATTTAGCTAAACATATATTAACTGCTGTTATTTGATTAGGACTAAAATTTCAAATTTCAAAAAATATAGAGACTAAAATTGATTAAATTAAAGTATAGGTCCTAAATCCACAACTTACACAAAATATAAGTTCTAATAGCAAATTTTGAAAAAAAAATCTTGAAAATGGCGAAGTATTTGAGACAGATGGGAGGGAGAGTTGTAAGAGGAAAACCAAAGATTTGTAAGGAAAAAAATATAAAGGAATAAAATATTATTTTTGAAAAATATTTCGAAAAATAATAATACATTTGTTTTATGCTTATAAATATATGAATAAATGTCGGACATGTTACAATGATTTTTTTTTATATCACTAAAATTTAAAAAAAAAAAAAATTGGGGTTAGCCTTAAGGATTAATGTATGTAGTTTATGCCAATTTTAGGGATTGGCATGATAAAAAAAAAGTCAAGTTCAGGGGTTAATGAATATATTTAACCTATAAAATTATATTCTCTTAAACATAAAAAAAAATTAAATAATTTCAAACTTTTTGATAATTTTAACATGATAAATGAATTAAAATAATATAAATATGATATAGATGTATTAATTTTACATAATTATATTTTTATACAAATCCTACAAACTAGTCATAATTCTAAACCCTTAAACAAGAGAATGATATGTCTTCAAATGTACTCGAACTCATATCCTCCTATATGTTGCATAGATAACGATGCTGATTGATCCAAGGCTCAATCAATTTATATAGCTATATTGATTTTATGTTGTATTCTTGTCTTTATAACCTCAACTGATTACATAATAAGTTTTAAAATATATCTTGACACAAAATCATGATTGTTTAAATCAAACCGAATTGATCAGTCAAGTCAAGAATTGACTAATATATTAGTCCGAAGTAAGGGAGAGAACTATTTAGCCACAAATAAGTATAAAATTTTTAAAAGATAATACGAATTATGTTTTTTTTAAATCATGTTAAAAATTTTATATAATATAATTAAATGTTTTCATTAAAAAAATAAAATATGATTATACAAAGTATCACTCTCCCTCTTGTAACCTCATGTAGAGAAATCAAGGTAGGCATGAATCTGGAATCCCTTAATCTAAGCCTTATTGCCTTATCTAATTCATATCCAGGGTTGCCTTAATAAGCGCAAATCCCACTTAACCTTATATTTGGTTCGTAATCCTTAATTTCTATGTTAATCCCTCCTTCCTAATTCCTTCAAACCCTCTCCAATGTTCCCTCACTGGCTACTAAGATCACCACCAAACACTGCAACCTCCACTCCCAAATCACCCTCCCATTTCTCTTCCTCTTCTTTGAAAGACATTAACGCCATCCTCCAAGAAGACCAACCCTTCCAGTCCTATTCTAAATCCCCCAAAAAACCCTCCATTTTCCACCGTGTAACACTCTCAACCTCCGTCCTCCGCGCATGGGCTGCGGCCGCAGCGGCAGCGGCTCAAACCCACCACCATGCTCCCTTATCACCCCAACCCTCCGTTACTCTCCCTTACGCTGATCAGCGGGTTGTACTTTACTTCACCAGCCTCCGTGTCGTCCGTAGGACTTTCGAGGACTGTAAGGCCGTCAGGTCAATTCTACGTGGATTCGGCGTACCGATCGACGAACGAGATTTGTCTATGGATTCGGATTTCGTAGAGGAGTTGCAGCGGATCATCGGGCGGAATGAAATCAAAAGCTTTACGCTACCCTTGGTTTTCATCGGCGGGAAGTACGTAGGTGGGGCGGAGGAAATCAAACGGTTACATGAGTGTGGAGAACTGAAGAACCTGATTGGTGGGTCACCGGTTGCTGTAGGGTCCAGTGTCTGTGATTTATGCCAAGGGATGAGATTCGTTGTTTGTCGACAATGCAATGGTAGCCATAAGATCTATTTTGAAAAATCTGGGTTCCGAAGTTGTAACGATTGCAATGCTAACGGTCTCGTCAGGTGCCCGTCTTGCAGCCCCGGTCACCGTCGAGTCTCCTACTCTTTTTCTTAGCTTAATTTTTATTAATATTAAATCAAATTAGTTAAAAAAAAACAGGCATTTGTATTTTCTTGAAGTACCTAGCTTCTTTTTACCATTTTAATTAGAGATTTTGTTTACTTTTTTGCTTTCCATTAAAATGTTCAAAATATACATAACATTAATATTGAGTTCGTTACATGTTCGAGGATAATATTGAGTTCATTAGAAGGATGGTATAAAATTGTGATATCAAGTCATTTTAAAGGAGAATGATAAATCAGATTTTTTCTCTTAATTTTTAATTGTTTTCTCCTTACAAAATTAAAATCTAACTAAAAATATTAAAAATTTGGAGGAAAAACTCTCTTTTTTTAAAATGGATAGAAATGATGTGGAATCACATATTGTAAAGATTATATTTGATTTGCACACAGTCAAATTAATATTTTTATTTCAATATAAATGAGAATGAAAGATATGTCAAAAAGATTGCAATTTAGATTAATTCGAGTTCCAATTATTACTTGATACTAAAACTTAAAGGAGTAAAAAGATGACATCTTCCTCTACTCTTAAAATCAATATACCCTATTAAACCAACTAGCAATTAACTACTACACCAATGCTTCGTCCTTCGTGAATAGGTTAATAGAGGAGAGTTACAAAAAACAATAAGCGTTACTCTAGTAATGTAAAAATTACCAAAAATACATCACCTTAAGTAACCGTTGATAACAACTTTTTAACCTCGTTGTTATCAAACTATAGCATTAATAAACTCTGGTCAACCAATATGATAATGTCAAAAGTCTTTAAAAGATTTCGCCTTTCACATTAGTGGTACATGAAACCAATTCATGTATAGCCTAACTTTTTCTAGTCATCTCGGAAACTAAAATCAATCATACTCAAACTAAACAACAACCAAAATAAATTAATATCAAAGTTATAAATACCACCACGACTTTCAAAAAAAAAAAAAAAAAAAAAACTATCATTGCTTCTATAGAAAGGGAAAAAAGAACATTAGAAAAGAAAAACAAACGTTAAAGTAATATGTGCTTTTTTTTTTTTCTTCAAATAATTAAACATTTAGTTGCTCCGTATATAAATTTGATAATTCTAAATACTATATTTTGCATCATATAAACACAGCATGAAAAAACAATTAAAACAAGTATAAACATGCCATTAACGAATCAAAGTTTATATTAAGATGATACTAAAAATTCATATTTTAAGCATTCAATAAAAATGAGTTAAATTATGAGAAAAAGTTGGTTTTTTTTAAAACAAATTAGTGATTAGTTCGATTTCTGTAATATTTACTGAAATAGGCCGAGTTTGGAGAGAGAAGATAAAAACACGTCTAACTAAATGTACTTTCCTACATAGTCAGCAATATCAATACCTTAATGAAAGTATTGATCAAAAGTATCAATACACTTACAATACTTTTAAAAAAAAGTATTGAAACTTTTTACCATGTATCGATACCATCATTAATCTTTCAAATTTCTTTCCTTTTGGTCATTTTCATATGCATTTTTCTTCACATACTTTACCATTTCCCAACCTATTTATTTACCTTGCAAGTTTATCATATCTGAAACATGATTTTAGAAAAGTTGTACGAGAGACAACATATAGAAAATGTTGCAGAAATGGATGCTTAAAGGAACCAAAAATATTTTGTATTTATGATGAGATTTATGAAACAATGACTTACAAATTGGTATCACGCCTTGAAAAGATGGGTGGTGGTGGTGGCAGCTGCTTCTTTGTAGGGTTACTATAGTGGCACTTTCCTTAAACTAATATTGTAAAGGTCCCCCCATTTTCAATGGTGTATCACTATCTCTGCTCTGATAATGTTTTCTTTTATCTTCATTAAACTACAAAAAAAGGATTTTGGCATTAGAGAACTCATTATGCATGCCATCCTCCTGAGTTAGGAAGAAAACAAGATGCTGACTTACATTAGAAAGTAGCACTCCACAAAGCATTCTTTCCTTCCGCACATTGCTGATGAGTCTCTTTAATTCGATTAACAGGAAGCAACACAGGCTAGGTTATCGATACTTTTTGAAAGTACATATACATTGAGAAAAGTAAAAATACCTTGGGGAGGGTGTTCAAGGATAAGGTATCGATACATGGTAAAAGGTATCGATATTTTTGACTAGGCAAGAAAGCACGTCTAGCGAGGCATGTCAATATCCGCCAAAAACATATTCTCTTGGACTCATTTTTACCTTCTCTCTCCAAAATCGGCCTATTTCCTTAATTAAAAAAAATTGACTTTTTTTCATAATTTACTTATAAAACTATGTCATTTCATTTTTTAAAAATTTAATTAAAATCTCACACTTTTTAATACTACATCAATTCTCCTTAATAATATTTTAATCCTAATTAATGTTGATTAATTAAATAAAATTAATATAAAAATTAAACAAAATTAACAAATAATAATACTAACACAATGTTTATGTTTTTTTTTTTCAACTACATTTATGATTTATGTTACGGTGGTTTAGAACTTAGAATTTTAATATTTATAATTTTAGGAAAATGATTAGATTGAATTTGAAGGGGTTTAAGTTTTAGGATTTTAGAATTTTATAAAAAATAAATTAATTTTGTTAATTTTAGAGTTAAAAATAGTAACAAGTGTTAATTTGATGTATTATATTATTCATACATTCTAAAAAAATGATGTAACATATTATTATTGGATGCCTAAAAATTAACTTTTTAGAGGCTTTTTTATCCAAACAAAGCAAAAAAAAATTAAATTAAATTATATGCCTATGAGATTATTTACCAAAATGACATGTTTGCTTCAGTGTTTTGTCGATGCCTCTTGGCAAATTAGCGGCATCAGACTAAAATGTGATGAACTAAAATATTTAGGGACTTAACACGTAAATCTTCCATTTCGATTGTCAGCTAAAAAAAAGGTTTTAGGTGCCGCTGACGGCACCAAATTTCAAAAATGATAAATTGCTTCATAAATCCTTTTTTTTATTATTTCTTTTTATTTCCCTTCAACATAAAAAATAGAGGTTTTTTTTTTATCAATTAATCCTAAAAGTTTTGTAACAGCCTAATTTTCAGTAGTGTCGGAACAGTGATTCGAGATCACTAAATCCGACAAATGAGTAGGAAATATTATTAATTTAGTGAGTATAATTTACATGTGAAGTTAAGAAAATTTTTAAAATAGTGAATAGTGTACTAAAAATATATATATTAAAATAATTAGAATCAAAAATGAGGTATCGAGACCTCGAGAATTTTAAATCGAGCCATAAATATTTTTATAAATATTTATGGAGTGTTAATAAGTTAGTATTAAAGTTTCGTCAAGAAATTTTAAAGTACTGATAGCTAATTGAACAAAAAAGACTAAATTAAATTAAATGCAAAATTGTGGGAAATGATTAAATAGCTTAAATGATAAAAGAAAGAGGGTTTAAAAAGCAAATAGACCTTGGGTCTATTTGGGCTAGACGGCAAGAGTATGAAATCAGCAAGAAAATAAGGAGAATTAAGGGAAAAATTGCAAAATTACAAAATTTACTTAATAAAGCTAGGACTAAAGTGAAATTATCTAGATTTCTCTTTATTTTTCTGCATTCTCATCAGCAAAAACACCATGGAAGAGTTCCCTTAAGCTGGTTTTTTCATATTTTTACTGCAAGTAAGTTCAATTCTTGATTATTTCTTGAAATTTTTGTGTTTTTGTGACTTTTACAACTAAGTCCACTTGTTGAATTCATTAGTTTTTTATTCTATGAAAGAAATTGAAAGTTGCTATGAATATGTGCTGGAATTATATGATGATTTGGCATGGAATTAGAGCTTTAAATTATTTATATGCTGATTTTATTGAAAGAATTGAATAGAAAGTGAATGTTTGGGACCTAAATTGTAAAAGAGTTTGAAGTTAGAGATTATGTGGAAATTCTGAATTTCAATAGTTATGAAATAACTTATAATGTCTAGGAAAAGTATTAATTGATAAAATTAGCTTAATTGAGGGGTTAATTGAGCAAGGACTGAATTGTATGAACTGTGAAATTTGGGGCAAAATGAAAATCAACATTTTGCACTAAAACAGTTTTGGACGGCAGCAATAGTCTAACTTTGAAAAATCACAAAAAATTGTATAAATCGAATTACAGGATGAATAAAATATAAGATTAAAGCTTATTGAGTCTAGTTTCTTATAGAAGAAACGATGTAAGCAATAGAATTGTAAATAATGAGATATAATAAGTTTTGTGAGACAATATCAGAATGATTTCGGGTTCCCCTATTCTGACTTTAGAAAATCATAAAAAATTAGATAAAAATAATTATAGGCTTAAATTTATATGTTTATAATCTTGAATGAGTCTATTTTCAATATAAATAAACTAGAATATCATTCGAATCTCGTACGAGGAGATAATTAATTTTTAGTGAAGAAGGGTTGGAACTGTCAGACAGCAGAATAGGGGTGACTTTAAAGAATAAACTGTACTTATTGGTTAAACCAAAAATTCTGAAAATTTTATGGTAAGAAGATATGTGAGTCTAGTTTCAGGAAAAATTAGCAGATCTTAATTTGGATTTCTGTAGCTCAAGATAAAAATAATTTAGTTACTATGACACAGATGGATAGCTTGAATATTTACATAAGTAGATAGTAAAAATTATGGATAATGTTACCTACAAGTGTGTTATTTAAACTAAGTATGTGGATGGAGAGGAGGAGGAGGAAAATATACATATATATATGAATGACTTGTGTATAAATTGATCACGTGCCCGATTATAATCAATAAATATTGAATTAGAAATGATATAATATTTTTATTTGGAATATTTATTATGAAATTATGATTATCGCTATAATACAAAAATCAAACTTGTGAGTTTGTATAACTAAATTTTAGCGACCATTTGTTAATATTATTAAATTTCAATATTATTTTATAAATGGTGATTAATATTTATGTATATTAATTGTTGAAAATAAGTAAATTATGTACAAAAGTTATGAAATTGAACTGAGTGTTTCGGAGGAATGGAACGTAGGAAATGAGTACGATCTTTCAGTGAAAAAGATAAATTGAAGGTAAATTACCCAAGTAAATCGAGATTCAGCATTTGTTGCGAATTCTTGTGTTTACTTTCCGTTTAGCTCTTACGAGCTTTCGTTAACTCATATTAGTTTCAGATAACCCTTTTGGGGTTTCAGTTCAGCTCTAATGAGCTTCAATTAGCCTTCGGGCTTCCGTTTAGCACTTGTGTGCTTCAGTTAGCCTTCGAGCTTCTGTTTAGCACTGTATGCTTTAGCTAGCCTTCGGTCTTCCGTTTAGCACTTATGTGCTTCAGCTAGACTTCGGGCTTCAGATCACGATATACTTAAATCCGTAAATCATTCCTTAAATGGACAAGTTGGTAAGTCGTAAATGTAACGTGTGGAAAAAGAAATGTAAGTAATGTTATCATTATTATTATTGAGCTCAATTATGTGATTTCGTCATTCAGAAATTGTGTTTGACAGGATATGTTAGTAAATTATGAGTATGTGAATCAAAGTGACAGAATTTAAACACCTAATGAGGTTGAGCTCAATCACATGAATTTGTCATTTGAAATTGTGATTAACAGGAATAAACAGTGGTTACATGCTTATGAATTGTTACACACAATTATCTGAAAAACAAGAAAAACGACGGTTATTAACATGTGGAGACATGAGACATTGATATATGAATGTGGAATATGTTTGATAAATGTGTTCATTCATAATTATGGAATTATGTACCTCATATGTGCTATTTGCATAAAGATGATATTTCAAATATTTTAGTGAATAAAGCTTAAATATGAAATAGTATGAAATCAAGACAAGTTATTATGAAAATATATTTAAATTATCTGTAAGTGTTTCGTACTCCTCGGTAATGCCTCGTACTCTATTTCGGTGACGGATACGGGTAGGGGGTGTTACAAGTTTTTTCTATCAAAAAGTATTTTTGTAAAAAAGCTGATTCCAACTAAAAATAAATAAATTTATTTTTCAAAAAATATTTTTTGGTTCAAATAATTTTTTTGTAAAATTATTTTTCGAAAAATTATTTCAACTAGAATAAAATTATTTGAATTTTTTTTTTGAAAAATAAATAAAACTTTATTTTCAGTTGGAATCAGATTTTTTACAAATATATTTTTTGGTAGAAAAAACTTGGATTAGTTGATAAAAAAAACTTCTCTATTTTTTGTATTGAAGGGAAATAAATAATAATAATAAACAAGAATGGCTGATAAAGCAATCTACCATTTTTGAGGTTTGGTGCCGCCACACGGTCAATCAGCACTCTAAAATCGTTTTCTCAACCGAAAATAGAGGAAATTTCCATGTTAAGTCCCTAAATATTTTAGGTTGTCATATTTCAGTCCGGTGCCACTAGTTTGTCAAGCGGCATCT
Source organism: Gossypium anomalum (assembly GCA_025698475.1). Lineage (NCBI taxonomy): Eukaryota > Viridiplantae > Streptophyta > Magnoliopsida > Malvales > Malvaceae > Gossypium > Gossypium anomalum. The sequence goes on from CM046961.1 coordinate 90,237,452, forward strand.
GTAACAGTTTAATTTTTAGTGGTGTTGGAAAAAGTGATTTGAGATCACTAAATTAGACGAGTAAATTTGAAAATTTAGAAAATTAATATTTATTAGTCACATGTGAATTTAGAAATAATTTTGAATTAGTGAATTTTGTGAATTAAAAGAATTTATTAGATAAATTGGGTCGAAAACAACGTATCAAGACATCAAATTCATAAACCGAGCCATAAATATTTTTAAAAATATTTATGGAGTGTCATTGAGTTAGTATTAAAGTTTCGTTATGAAATTTTAACGTTTTGATAGTTAATTAATTAAAAAGAACTAAATTGAAAAAGGTGCAAAACTTGTTAAATTGTGATTAAATATCTCAAGTATTAAATAAGAGGGACTTCAAGAGCAATTGAGCCTAAATTATATGGGCTGGACGGCATGAGTATGCAGAAAATAACAAAGTTAATGTGAACAAGGGGCAAAATGGTCATTTTTGAATTAAAGTAAAAATTAAAAGATGACTAAATTGAATTTCTAGAGATATCTTCATCAATATTCAGCCAAAACAGCCATGAAAGAGTCCTTCTAAATTATTTTTTCATATTTTTGTTGCATGTAAGTTTAATTCTTGCTTCTTCTTCTTTTTTTTTGAAATTTTCATGTTTTAAGACTTTTACAATTAGGTCCAACTAACTAATTCATTAGTTTTGGATTCTATGAGCGATTTTGAAAGTTACCATGGATTAGTTATGGAAGTTTATGATGAATTATCATGGATTTGAAACTTTAATTTCATTATATGATGATTTTATTAAGTGATTTTAATAGAAACTGGTTTTTAGGACTTAATTGTAAAAAGTTGAGAATTAGGGTTTGGTGCTGAAATTCTGAATATCAAAGGCTGTATAATAGCCTTAAATGATTAGATAAAGTGTTAATTGAGTAAGCTCAATTGATGGGTTAATTGATTAGGGATTAAATTGTAAAAATTACAAAATTTAGGGTAAAAGTATAATTTTAAAAATTAAAGGGTAAAAAGTGTAAAGTGAATTAGAATTGAATTAGATGCTAACAAGTTAAAAATTTTATATTATAAATCGAGAATCTGAACATAAACGCGAAAAGAGAAAATTTCAGACTAGTTCCTAAATCTTTACAAATTCTACAAATTAGCCCAGGTAAGTTCATATTGTTGAATTTGTATGTATAAATTGTTAATTTAGGAATGGTATAATGTGTTATTTCATATTTTGTTATTAAATTATGAATATTATAAAAATTTGGAAATCAGATTGAAAGTTCAAATTCAGTAGAACGCAGGATTAAGTACGATAGTTCCATGATCAGTGATGTGTGGAATGTAAAACCATAGTTAGGCCATGGCATTTCAGTGAAAAGACCATAATTGGATTATGGTATTGTGAACATAAGACCATGGTTGGATCATGGAAATATATATGTGTACGTGTAAGACCATAGTTGGGCTATGGCATCGTAATAAAGTGAAATACCATATTGGGGATATGGCATTGTGATATGTGCAAGACTATGGCAAGGCCATGGTAATATATGTGTAAGACCATAGTTGGACTATGGCATTAAGCAAACGATGTACTCAAATCCGTAAGACGTTCTCTAATTTGATAAGAAATGGTAAGTGTTATATGAATTAAAGTGATAGAATTCAATCAGTTGTGATATTGAGTTCAATCAAGTAAATTCATCATTTGAGATTGTGATTGGCAAGGAATATTAATGAAATGCTCTGTTTAATGTTTTGTTATTATTTGTTCGATAAGATTTATTTTTAAAGCCTATAAACTTACTAAGATTTCATAAGCATACTTTTGTGTGTTAAATGTTCATTGTAGATTAATAAAGAGTACGGAGGATCGGATCAACACATCGGGCCACACTATCCAGATTTCACCAGTAGATTTTGTAAAACAACTTTTGGTTTATACGGCATGTATAGGATGGAATGAAAAGAAAGTAAACTTATAATATGGTTATGAATGTCTCTTATACATATATGTTAGTTTATGTGCATGTATTTAATAGTATCTATTAGTAGCCAATGAATGGAATTACATGGTAAGTTTATGCAAATGAGTAGTGTGATGACACATTAGGTTTAAAACTTGATATTTGACTTGAATTGGTTGCTTGGATGGACTATATTAGTATAAGGAAATGATGTATGCAAGTTGATAGTGGAAAGGGTGAGAAAACTGGCCTTAAAATGGCCTATTTTCGTCCAACCGGGTAGACACAGGAGCATGTGTCTTAACTGCGTGTGACACACGGGTATGTGTCTTAACCGCGTGTGACACACGGCCTAGCATATGGGCATGTGGTCCGACCGTGTGTCCCCTGTACCTTAAATTCTAAGAACAGAATACTCAAGACTAAGCACACGGGCAGAGACACGAGCGTGTGTCTTAGCCGTGTGTACCACACGACCTAGAATATGAGCATGTGTCTTAGCCGTGTGAAAACTGCATTTTCATGTTTTGCAAGTTAGAGAGTTACACGGGTTAGGAATACGGGCGTGTGACTTGTGTCACTTGGCTGTGTGAGCCACACGGGCGTGTGACCCCTGTACATGAGAAAAACTTTTTAAATTTCACGAAAAATATCCTATGTTCCTGATTTAGTCCCGACCCGATCCTAACGTTCATTTTGGGCCTCGAGGGTCCATCCTAAGGACGTTATGGATAATATCGAAAAATAAATAGTAATTGATATGAATTATTTATAAATATTCTGAAAACTCCGGTAATGCTCCGTAACCTTGTTCCGGTGACGAATATGGGTTAGGGGTGTTACATTTATTGATATCAGAGTTTCGGTTTAGCCAATTCTCAGAATGAATGAGACGTGTAAAGTGTCTAGAAATACATGCCATATAAATCTGTGATAGTGTGATGTGTATGATTCGATCTGATCCTTATTTTTCTTATAGATTGTAAAGATGTTCGATAGACCTGAACTTACTGAACAAGAAGAAGTTAACAGTAGTGTGCAGACCTCTAAAAACAAGGGACAAGCAGTAATGTTCCAATTTCTCTAATGTGAGAACAAGAACTTAAAAACAAGGGACAAGCAGTAATGTTCCAATTTCTCCAATTTCTCCCCCTAATGCACCATCAGTAGCACCCCCAACTACTCCTCCACCCCCTCCGGCAACTGAATCTAGTAAGCAAACTCCAAGAAAAAAACTCAATAATTTTGGGGCCGAAGAATTTTAGGGAAGATTAAATGATGATCCTGTTAAAGCTGGATACTGGCTACAGAATTTAGTAAGAGTTTTTAAAAAAATGGCTTGTTCTCGAGATGATTATTTGAGATGTGTTGTTTCTTTACTAAAAGAAAAAGCATACAGCTGGTGGGAGACTATAGAAGCGGTAGTACCTGAAGAGAAACTTTCTTGGGAATTTTTCCAGAGTGAATTTAAAAGGAAATATGTAGGAAAAAGGTATTTAGATAAGAAGAAGAGGGAATTTCTCGATTTTCGATAGGGGAATCGATCAGTAGCTGAGTATGAAAGAGAATTTGTATACCTCAGCAAGTATGGCTGAGATATTGTACCAACCGAAGAAGAAATGTGTATTCGGTTCGATAATGGATTAAATGATGATATCAGAATGATGATTGGAGGTACAAGAATTCAAGAATTTGTTGCTTTATCATATAGAGCCCAGAAAATGGAAAAATTTTATAATAGAAAGATGCAACGGGAAAGAAGAAGTAAAGAATCTTATAAGAGAAGTTCTTCAAAATCATTCTCAACATTTCCAGCTAAAAAGTTTAGAGATGATTCAGGTCGATCCACCTCAATGCTGGAACGATCGAACAAGAACAGAGTAACTTTGCAAGAATTTAGGGCAACCACTAAACTTGCAGCTAGTGCTAGTAGTGTGCAGAATGTTCTCAAGCCTAGATATAAATATTGTGGGAAATTACATTCAGGTGAATGTAGAGGCAAGTTAGGATCTTGTTACAAATATGGGGCCACTAATAATTTTATTCGAAATTGCCCTCAACTGCTTAAAGAGAAGAGAGAAAAAAAAGAGAGACAATCAATTACTTCTCAAAAGGGCAAACGTTCGGGTCAAAGCAGTGCTACAGGGACTGGTCATTCAGGTATAAGAGATTCAGCTGCTCGGTCAGAAGTTAGGGCACCTACACGTACATATGCCATCTGAGCAAGAGAGGAAGCTTCTGCTCCAGATGTAATAGCTGGTACTTTCTATCTTTTTTTATGATTCTGTGTATGCATTAATTGTTCTTGGATCTATACATTCATACATTTACACTGCATTAGCATCAGAAAAGGAATTGTGTGTTGAATTTACTGACTATGATGTGCAAGTCACTGATCCATTAGGCCAAAGAGTGATAGTTAACCTAGTATGTCGAAATTGTCCACTGAAAATAAAATGTTGTGATTTCTCTACTGATTTGATATTGCTACCCTTTCGGGAATTTAATGTTATTCTGGGAATGGATTGGTTAACGAAACATAATGTTGTAGTAAACTGTAGAGAGTTACAACATCAAATTCCGTATCCATTCTCAGAATAACATCAAATTCCCGAAAGGGTAACAATATCAAATCAGCAGAGAAATTACAGCATTTTATTTTCAGTGGACAATTTTGACATATTAGGTTAACTATCACTGTAACAGCCTAATTTCAGTGGTGTCGGAACAATGATTCGAGATCACTAAATCCGACAAATGAGTAGGAAATATTATTAATTTAGTGAGTATAAGTTAAATGTTAAGTTAGGAAAAATTTTGAAATAGTGAATAGTGTACAAAAAAATATATATATATATTAAAATAATTAGAATCGAAAACGAGGTATCGAGACCTCAAAAATTTTAAATTGAGCCATAAATATTTTTATAAATATTTATGGAGTGTTAATAAGTTAGTATTAAAGTTTCAGTCAAGAAATTTTAAAGTAATCTTGATAGCTAATTAAATAAAAGGACTAAATTGAAAAAGGTGTAAAAGTTACTAAAATGATTAAATAGCTTAATTGTCAAATGAGGAAGGACCCAAAGTGCAAATAAGCCCAAAGGAGATATTTTGGGCGGCAATAGCTGAGAAAAATCAGAAAATGGGTGAAATAAGGGCAAAATTGGAAAATTGCCAAAATTAACTAAATAAAAATGGGACTAAATTGGAATATCTAGAATTCTCTTCATTTCTCTTCATATTCATCAGCTGAAAAACAGTCATGGATGAGGGTTCAAGCTGGTTTTCATACTCTAGCTTCATGTAAGTTTAATTCTTGCTTTTTCCTTGAAATTTTTATGTTTTTTGGACTTTTACAATTGGGTACAACTTACTATTTCATTAGTTTTTGATTCCATGGCTAATTTTTGAAGTTTTTATGATGAGTACTGGAAGAATATGATGAATAAACATAGAATTGAAGTTTTAATTTTGACATATGGTGATTTTATCAAGTAAAATTGATGAAAATTGGTTTAGGACCTAATTGTGAAAGAGTTTGGAATTAAGGTCTAGTGTTAAAGTTCTGGTTTTCAAGGGTTATGAAGTAGTTTAAAATGATGGAATAAAGTATTAAATGAGAAAAATTATCTCAATTGAGGAGTTAATTGAACAAGGATTGAATTGTATGAACTGTGAAATTTGGGGCTAAATGGAAATCAATATTTTTTACTAAAACTGTTTTGGGCAGCAGCAGTAGCCTAACTTTGAAAAATCACCAAAAATTGTAGAAATCAAATTATAGGATGAATAAAATATGAAATTAAAGCTTATTGAGTCTAGTTTCTTATAAAAGAAATTATGTAAGCAATGGAATTGTAAATCATGAGCTACAATAACTTTTGTGAGACAAGGTCAGAATGATTTCGGGTTCCCCTGTTCTAAATTTGGAAAATCATCAAAAATTGGATAAAAATAATTATGGGCTTAAATTTATATGTTTAGAATCCTTAATGAGTCTATTTTCAATAGAAATAAGCGGGAACATGATCCAAATCTCGTACGATGAGATAATTAATTCTTAGTGAAGAAGGGTCGGAACTGTCAGACAGCAGAACAGGGGTAACTTTAAAGAATAAACTGTACTTATTGGCTAAACCAAAAATTGTGAAAATTTTATGGTAATAAGATATGTAAGTCTAGTTTCAGGAAAAATTAGCAGAGCTTAATTTCGAGTTCTGTACCTTAAGATATAAATAATTTAGTAACTATGACGCAAATGGACAGTTTTGAATATACATATAAGTAAATAGTGAAATTATTGATAATGTTACTTGTTGCATGTTATATAAATAAAGGATGTGGAATGGAGAGGAGAAGGAGGAAAATATGTATGAATATTCAGCTAGCATGGCTAATTTGCATGTTTTAGGCTCATGGACTAAATTGAATAAAAGTAAAAATTTATGGGCAATTTTGTAAAAATGTCAGAAATGACCAAATTGCATGAAATGAATTATTTTATTATTTAAAATTACAAAATTGAATGAAATTATTAATTTAGCTCAAGATCGGGAAAAACATATTTTAAGGATTAAATTGAAAAGTGTTGAAATTATGGAAAATTCGATATTTTATAGAATTCATGGGTCGTTATCAATTTGTTTGAGAATAACGGCTGGAAATAAGGATTAAATTGCAATAATTTTATTTTATTTTAACCTAAGGATGAAATCGTCATTAATTAAAAGTTTAGGGGTAAAATGGTAATTTTGTTTAGAGTATTAGTTGAATGTATTACAACATGAAATAAATGAAAACGACGATCAAATTTCTTTATAAAGATCCGGATAACTCGAATACGAGACTTGAACGTGGAAAAGAAAGATATCGGATTAATGAAATTATAAACATGTACAAGTAACGAGGTAAGTTAGTATAACTTGAATTGTATTTTTAAATGCATGAAATATCGATATAATGAATTCCCGATTTTATGTTTATGAAGAAATGGCAAGAGAATGATATTTATCATGACATGTAAATAGGTGATTATTTTTATACGTTGATACAAGGAAATTAATTAAATTGAGACGAGTAATAAATTCAAGTAAAACATATCGAGAAAAATAAGTACGTTAAGGGACAATATGTTTGATTTTAATTGGTTCCAAATATGAACGTTAGATAAAATGAAATATCTGATAAATAAATCGGTAACTCCGGTAATGCTCCATAACTCTATTTCGGTGACGGATTCGGGTTAGGGGCGTTACAATCACTCTTTGGCCTAATGGTTAGTGACTTGCACATCATAATCAATAGATTCAACATACAATTCCTTTTCTGATGCTAATGCAGTGTAAATGTATGAATTTGTAAATCCATGATCAATTAATGCATACATAGAATCATCAAAAAGATAGAAAGTACCAGCTATTACATCTGGAGCAGAAGCTTCCTCTCTTGCTCAGATGGCATATGTACGTGCAGGTGCTCTAACTTCTGACCGAACAGCTGAATCTCTCATACCCGAATGAGTAGTCTTTGTAGCACTGCTTTGACCCGAACGTTTGCCTTTTTTAGAAGTAATTAATTGTCTCTCTTTTTGTTCTCCCTCCTTTTTAAGCAGTTGAGGGCAATCTCGAATAAAATGATTAGTGGCCCCGCATTTGTAACAAGCTCCTAACTTGCCTCTACATTCACCTGGATGTGATTTCCCACAATAATTACATCTAGCCCTAGGAACATTCTGCACACTATTAACACTAGCTGTAGGTTTAGTGGTTGCCCCAAATTCTTGCAAAGTTACTCTATTCTTGTTCGATCGTTCCGGTATTGAGGTGGATTGACCTGAATCGTCTCTAAACTTTTTAGCTGAAAATGTTGAGAATGATTTTGAAGAACTTCTCTAATAAGATTCTTTATTTCTTCTTTCCCGTTGCATCTTTCTATTATGCACTTCTTCTATTTTTTGGGTTCTATCAGATAAAGCAACAAATTCTCGAATTTTTGTACCTCCAATCATCATTCTAATCTTATCATTTAATCCATCCTCGAACCGAATATACATTTCTTCTGCTGTTGGTACAATATCTCTGGCATACTTGCTAAGGTATACAAATTCTCTTTCATACTTAGCTATTGACCTATTCCTCTGTCGTAAATCGAGAAATTCCCTCTTCTTATTATCTAAATACATTTTCCCTACATATTTCTTTTTAAATTCACTCTGAAAAAATTCCCAAGAAAGTTTCTCTTCAGGTACTACCGCTTCTATAGTTTCCCACCAGTTGTATGTTTTTTCTTTTAGTAAAGAAACAGCACATCTCAAATAATCATCCGGAGAACAAGCTATTTGTTTAAAAACTCTTATTAAATTCTGTAGTTAGTATTCAGCTTTAACAGGATCATCATCTGATCTTCCCCAAAATTTTTCGGCCCCAAAATTTTTGAGTTTTTCTATTGGAGTTCGCTTACTAGATTCAGTTGCCAGAGGGGGTGGAGGAGCAACCGGGGGTGATACTGATGGTGCATTAGGGGGAGAAGGTTGCTGAGCCTGATTTCTTTCTTGCATCATCTCATTATACCACTGATTCATAAAATCATAAATCATATTTTTGAGTTATTGTTCTCGCATCAGAGAAATTGGAACATTACTGCTTGTCTCTTGTTCAAAGATCTGTATCTACTGTTAATTTCTTCCTGTTCAGTACGTTCAGGTCTATCAGACATCTTTACAATCTATAAGAAAAACAAGGATTAGATCGGATCATACACATCACACTATCACAGATTTATATGGCATATATTTCTAAACACTTTACACATCTCATTCGTTTCGAGAATCGGCTAAACCGAAACTCTGATACCAATAAATGTAATACCCCTAACCCATATTTGTCGCTGGAACAAGGTTACAGAGCATTACTGGAGTTTTCAGAACATTTACAAATAATTTATATCAATTACTATTCATTTTTCGATATTATCCATAATGTCCTTAGGATGGACCTTCGAGGCCCAAAATGAACGTTAGGATCGGGTTGGGACTAAATCAAGAACGTAGAATGTTTTTCATGAAGTTTAAAAAGTTTTTCTCATGTATAGGGGTCACACGCCCATGTGGGTAGGCCGTGTGGCTCACACAGCCAAGTGATACAGGTCACACGGCCGTGTCCCTAACCCGTGTAACTCTCTAACTTGCACAACATGAAGATGCAGTTTTCACACGGTCAAGACACATGCCTATATTCTAGGCCGTGTGCTCAGTCCTGAGTATTCTGTTCCTAGAATTTAAGGTGCAGAGGACACACGCGCTGAACCACATGCCCATATGCTAGGCCATGTGTCACACACGGTCAAGACACACGCCCGTGTATCTACCTAGTTGGACAAAAATAAACCATTTTAAAGCCACTTTTCTCACCATTTTCGCTATCAACCTGCATACATCATTTCCTTATACTAATATAGTCTATCCAAGCAACCAATTCAAGTCAAATATCAAGTTTTAAACCTAATGCGTCATCACATTCATTTGCTTAAACTTACCATGTAATTCCAGTCATTGACTACTAATAGATTCTATTAAATACATGTACATAAACTAACATATATGTATAATAGTCATTCATAACTATATTATAAGTTTATTTTCTTTTCATTCCATCTTATACATGTCATATAAACCAAAAGTTGTTTTACAAAATCTACTGGTGAAATCTGGCTAGTGTGGCCTAATGTGTTAATCCAATCCTCCGTACTCTTTATTAATCTACAATGAACATTTAACACACAAAAGTAAGCTTATGAAAGCTTAGTAAGTTCATAGGCTTTAAAATAAATCTTATCGAACAAATAATAACAAAACATTAAACAGAGCATTTCATTAATATTCCTTGCCAATCACAATCTCAAATGATGAATTTACTTGATTGAGCTCAATATCACAACTGATTGAATTCTATCACTTTAATTCATATAACACTTACCATTTCTTATCAAATTAGATAACGTCTTACGGATTTGAGTACATCGTTTGCTTAATGCCATAGTCCAACTATGGTCTTACACATATATTACCATAGCCTTGCCATAGTCTTGCACATATCACAATGCCATAGCTTTACTATGGTCTTTCACTTTATTACGATGCCATAGCCCAGCTATGGTCTTACATGTACACACATATACTGCCATGGCCCAACTATGGTCTTACATTCCATACTTTGCCATGGTCTAACCATGGTCTTATTCGTCAATTCATCACTGATAATGGAACGATTATACTCAATCCTGCGTTCTACTCAATTTGAACTTTCAATTTGATTTCCATATTTTTATAATATTCACAATTTAATAACAAAATATGAAATAACACATTATACCATTCCTAAATTAACAATTATACATGCAAATTCAACCATATGAACTTACCCGTGCTAATTTGTAGAATTTGTAAAGATTCAGGGACTAGTCTAAAATTTTCTCTTTTCTGCGTTTATCTTCAGATTCTCAATCTATAATATAAAATTTTCAACTCATTAGCATCTAATTCAATTCTAATTCACTTCACACTTTTTATCCTTTAATTTTTGAAATTACACTTTTACCCTAAATTTGGTAGTTTTTACAATTTAATCCCTAATCAGTTAACCTATCAATTGACCTTATTTTTCTCAATTAACACTTTATCTAATCATTTAAGGCTATTATACAACCTTTGATATTCAGAATTTTAGCACCAAACCCTAATTCTCAACTTTTCACAATTAAGTCTTAAAAATTAATTTCTATTAAAATCACTTAATAAAATCATCATATAATGAAATTAAAGTTTCAAATCCATGATAATTCATCATAAAATTTCATCACTTATCCATGGTAACTTTCAAAATCACTCATAGAATCCAAAACTAATGAATTAGTTAGTTGGACCTAATTGTAAAAGTCTTAAAACATGAAAATTTCAAAGAAAAAGCAATAATTAAACTTAAATGTAACAAAAATATGAAAAACTAGTTTAGAAGGACTCTTCCATGGCTGTTTTGGCTGAATATTGATGAAGATATCTCTAGAAATTCAATTTAGTCATCTTTTAAGTTTTACTTTAATTCAAAAATGACTATTTTGCCCCTTGTTCACATTAACTTTGTTATTTTCTACATACTCATGCCGTCCAGCCCATATAATTTAGGCTCAATTGCTCTTGAAATCCCTCTTATTTAATACTTGAGCTATTTAATCACAATTTAACAAGTTTTGCACCTTTTTCAATTTTGTCTTTTTTAATTAATTAACTATCAAAACGTTAAAATTTCTTAGCAAAACTTTAATACTAACTCAATGACACTCTATAAATATTTATAAAAATATTTATGGCTCGGTTTATGAATTCGAGGTCTCAATACCTCATTTTCTACCCAATTTATCTAATAAATTCTTTTAATTCACAAAATTCACTAATTCATAATTATTTCTAAATTCACATTTGACTCATAAATATTAATTTGCTAGAATTTTGAATTTACTCATCGGATTTAGTGATCTCAAATCACTTTTTCTGACACTACTGAAAATTAGGCTGTTACACACGTTAGGTTTAAAACTTGATATTTGACTTGAATTGGTTGCTTGGATGGACTATATTAATATAAGGAAATGATGCATGCAGGTCGATAGTGGAAAGGGTGAGAAAAGTGGTCTTAAAATAGCTTATTTTCATCCACATGGGTAGACACACGGGCGTGTGTCTTGACCGTATGTGACACACAGCCTAGCATATCGGCATGTGGTCCGGCCGTGTGTCCCCTGCACCTTAAATTTGAGAAATAGAATACTCAGAACTGAGCATATGGGCAGAGACACGGGAGTGTGTCTCAGCCATGTGTGCCACACGGCCTAGAATACGGGCTTGTGTCTTAGCCGTGTGAAAACTGCATCTTCATGTTTTGCAAGTCAGAGAGTTACACAGGTTAGAGACACGGCCGTGTGACCTGTGTCACTTGGCTGTGTGAGCCACACGGTCTACCCACACGGGCGTGTAACCTCTGTACACGAGAAAAACTTTTTTCACGAAAAATATCCTACGTTCCTGATTTAGTCCCGACCCGATCCTAACGTTCATTTTGGGCCTCGAGGGTCTATCCTAAGGACGTTATGGATAATATCGGAAAATGAATAGTAATTGATATGAATTATTTGTAAATATTCTGAAAACTCTGATAATGTTCCGTAACCCTATTCCAACGACAGGTATGGGTTAGGGGTGTTACAACATCGGTAGAGCACTATAGCAAACATGCCATTTTGGTAAATAATCTCATGGACATACCATTTAAGTTATTAATTGTTTTTTTAAATATAACTTTTAAAAATAAATTTATGTAAGCTATTGAAAAATATACTTTCCAAATAATTTTTGTTATTTAAAAAAAAATTTAAAATTTATTTTCTTTTTTAATAAAATACTATAATTAATTAGAACCACGAACAATACAAATATAAAGACAGAGTACATAATACAAACTATAAATAAGACACTATAAATTGATGCATAAGTGTCATGTTTGCAAAATAATCCCAAAAGAGTAGAAAGACAAACTCATACTAATCGCAACACTGGAAGAATTTAAAAACAAACTAGAGATGCATCATCTTGACCAAACTGCTAAAAATTGAATCATAATCCCACCATCATCAGGCCAACTTGACAATGACTCCAGTCAACTAAGAAATCGTTACCGAGAGCCTTAAGAGACCCATCGCACCGGTAATGTACAAAATGTTAAGTCTCAGATGGCCTATCCTCCTCTAAAAATTTAGGAGGATTTGAATAAAAATATTAAGTTCAAAAAATGGACTTGAAAAAAAAAACCATCTAAAATATGGGTTGGGCTCGAGGTTGAACATTCAAGACTTTGAGCCCAACCTAATCTAACCTGACTCTTTTTTAAGTTTGTAATGTTTTATATTATATTATTTTTATATATATTTTATAACACATAAAAGATAAATCTATAATACTACTATAATGTAAATATTAAAAAAATATTAAGATGACTATATATAAAATTTTAATAAATAATAATATATAAAATTATTAAATATTAAATTAAAACAATATAAAAATGTATTTTTAATTTTTTTAAAATAATATAATCAAGTTTAAAATGGGCTTGGGTTAGTTATTTATAAATATAAATAGATTTGGATAAAATTTTAAGACCCGACTAAATTTGGACAAATGTAAAAATATACTAATATCATGCTTAAATTTGAGAAATTTCATGTGGAGCAATAATGATGGAAATTGATACTTTCTTTGGATGATTCTATCTCTCATGTACTATTCATAGGAAGAAGGTAGTACTAGTCGAAGAAGGTTTCACTTGCAACGATTGTGTTGATTTTGTTTGATTTTCTATTCAACGGAACTGTTCTATTTTCTTTTTAAAACTTTTTTCTTAACAACAAAATTATATTAATGAAATTTTCAAAATCCATTTGTTGATATAATATGAAAATAAATGTTAAAAAAACTATACATTAAATATTGTCGATTAAGTTTTAGATCAATTGTGTTGATGCCATTTGATAGAAATAAAGTAATACAAGTCTGTGAAAAAAAAATAAAATAAAAAATAAAGAACACAAAATTTTACGTGGAAACCCTTTCGGGAAAAAACCACGGGTAGAGGAGAAGAAAATTCACTATGTCGAAAATTTGAATCAATACAAAAGGAATAGACTATGTCTATTTATAGGCTTGTAAAGCCATATTCTAGTAGGATTGAAACACCTTATCCTAGTAAATATAAAATAGATGGAGTTTAATAAGGTTTAAAAAACCTTATTCTAAAATAAAATAAAAGAAGTCTAGTTCTATATGGATTTTACTTTTATTTTATTTTCCATCGTATTTTATTTAAATAAGAATTAGGGTCACTTAATTCTAACAATCTTCACCTTGACACAAATTCTCAATGAACAAGTTCTTTATCGCGAACAAGTTCTCCACCTCTTCCATAAAACCCCTTAAGGGTTTAACTTCAACAATGAACACCAACCAAGTCTAAGCAATGCTCAAACTTGGTTATAGGAAGTGACTTGGTCATCATATCTGCAGGATTTTCATGAGTACTAATTTTGCTCACAATAATATCACCACGAGCAATAATATCACGAACAAAATGATACCGAACATCAATGTGTTTTGTTCTCTCATGAAACATTTGATCTTTTGTAAGAAAGATGGCACTCGATTGTCACAAAATATCATGTGTGATTTGAAGGTCTTCATTTAGTTCACTAAAGAGTCCCTTCAACCAAATAGCTTCTTTACAAGCCTCGATGTCGCCATGTACTCAACTTCAATGGTAGACAAAGCGATCAGTAGTTTGCAAAGTGGCTTTCCAACTTATTGCACAACCTCCGATTGTAAAGACATAACTTTGTGAGAGATCTTCTTCTATCAAGGTCTCCAAAGAAAATCAGCATCAACATACCCAATAACTCCATCTTGATTCTTCCAAATCGTAAGCAAACATCGATAGTACCTCGTAAGTATCTTAAAATCCATCAAATCGCTTTCCGGTGTTCTTTCACCGGATTCGCCATATATCTCGCTAATCGCACCGATCGCATATGATAAATCGGGCGTGAACAAACCATAGCATACATGAGAGATCCCATTGCACTAGAGTATGGAACATGTGACATGTACTCAATCTCATCATCTGATTGTGGAGACAAAGCCGATGAAAGTCTAAAATGGGTCGCTAAAGGAGTACTAATGAGCTTAGCACTCCGCATATTGAACTCCAAAAGAAGTTTCTCAATGTACCCTTCCGACTTAGGTACAATTTACTTGTTTTTCTATCTCTAAGAATCTCCATACCAAGTATCTTCTTTGCTTGGTCCCAAATCTTTCATCTCAAATTCTTCACTTAGTTGGGCTTTGACCTTTCTTATCTCTCCTTTGTCTTTTGCTTTGCTATCAACATGTCATCAACATAAAGAAGTAGATACACAAAAGAACCATCATTGTTTTTCTTAAAGTAAACACAATCACAAAACTACTTCTTTTGAAATCGTGAGAAGTCATAAAGGAATCAAACCTCTTGTACCACTTGCCTTGGTGATCTGCTTTCAAACCGTAAAGGGACTTTTTCAAAGAAGCAAACATAATCCTCTTTTCTCGAGATCAGAAACCCTCTGGATATCTTCCTCAAGTTCTCCATGCAAAAATGCAATTTTTACATCTAACTGCTCAAGCTCTAAATCATGCATGGCCACAATACCAAGCAAAGCTCGAATCGAACTATGCTTCACAACCGGGAGAACACATCATGAAGTCCACTCCTGAACTTGATCAGTAACCCTTTGCAACAAGCCTTGCTTTATATTTAGGTTCTTCAACTTCGAGTCCCTTCTTTCTTTTTAAACACCCATTTACAATGAACAGTCTTCTTACCTTTAGGAAGTTTCACAAGATCCCATGTTTTGTTTTTATGGAGTGATTCCATCTCCTCTTGCATAGCAAACATCCATTTTTCTGAGTCTTCACAGCTAATCGCCTCGAGAATAATTTGATGGCTCTTGATTCGCATCTATATCTTCAGCCACATTTAAAGCATAAGCAACTAGATCAACCTCAAAGATACTTCTTTGGAGGTTTAATTTCTCTTTTAGTTCTGTTTTTGGCGATAGAGTATTGAGGCGAAGAAGCAACTCTATTCTCAATTTTTGTACTGACTTGAGGAGTCGACTCTGTATTAATCTGATGCTCCACCTGCTTTTGATTTTCTTTATTGGAAGAGTCTTTAAGAGATAAGTTAGGAAGCATAGTAGTTTCATCAAAAACAACATTTCTACTAATCACAACTTTCCTATTTTCAGGACACCATAACTTATACCCTTTTACACCAGCTTTATAACCAAGAAAAACACATTTAATGGATCTCGGCTCCAATTTTCCATTATTAACATGAGCATACGCAGGACACCCAAAAATCTTTAAATTAGAATAATTAGCAGGATTACCAGACCATACCTCTTATGGAGTCTTTTTCTCAATGGCAACGGATGGAGATCGGTTGATCAAAAAACATGCAGAGAGGTCGCTTCGCCAAAACGACTTGATAAGTTGGCATTTGACAACATACATCGAACCTTCTCCATGATCGTTCGTTTCATTCGTTCGCAACGCCGTTTTGCTTGTGAGTATGACGAATCGTCAAGTGTCTCACGATCCTTCTCGACTTGCACAATCTATTAAACTCATCAGAACAGAACTCTAAGCCATTGTCTGTGCGGAGGTATTTTATCTGTTTTCCCGTCTGTTTTTCAATCATAATTTTCCAAGACTTAAATGCGGAAAACACATCGCTTTTCTGCTTAAGAAAGAACGCCCAAACTTTTCTGGAAAAATCATCAATAAAGGTTAGCATATAATTAGCTCCACCTCTCGAAGGCACTCTGGATGGTCCCCACAGATCAGAATGAATATACTCCAACGTTTCCTTCGTGTTATGGATTCCTCTAGTGAATCAAACTCTCTTTTTCTTCCCAAAAACACAAAGCTCTCACAGAAATTCAGTTTGCAAATTCCTTGCCCATCAAGAAGTCCTCTTTTGCTCAATTCTACCATGCCATTCTCACTCATATGCCCTAGGCGCATATGCCAAAGTTTAGTAATATCATCATCTGACAAGGAAGAGGAAGCGACAGCTGCATCACCAGTAACAGTAGAACCCTGCAAAACATATAACTTGGCAGTTTTTCTTTGCCCTTTCATCACAACAAGGGACCCTTTGGAAATCTTTAAAACCCCACTTTCACCATGTATCTGTGCCTTTTTGAATCAAGAGTACTTAACGAAATTAAATTTCTTTTCAATTCTGGAACATACCGTACGTCACTAAGTGTTCGACAACTCCATCAAACATCTTAACTTTAATTGTTCCAACACCTACGATCTTACACGAAGCATTATTTCCCATCAAAACAACACCTTCAGACACTGTTTCGTAAGTTGTAAACCAATCCCGATTGGGACTCATATGGAAGGTGCAGCCTGAATCAAGTATCCACTCCTCACTTACTTTAGAATCATTGTGAGCGACTAGAAGTTCACCATCATCGTAGTCTTCTACAACATCACCTTCACCGAATTTTTACGTTTGTTTTCCTTTTGATTCGTAGCCTCCCTTTTAATCTTATTTTGTAGCTTATAGCACTCAGATTTAATGTGCCCTTTCTTCTTACAGAATTTACAAGTTTTACCTCTATTTGAAGACTTCTATCTACCCTTAGATTTACCACGATGATTTCTTTCCTGTGTCCTACCACGATCATCATCAGTATTCCGATCTTGTCTCCCACGAACAATGAGACCCTCTCCCTGAGAGTCGGGTTTAACCACAAGATGTTTCATCTTATCATACGAGGTTAAAGAATCATAAACCATCATCAACCATGAGAGACTCGCGGCTATATAAAATCGTGTCTCTAAAGGTTGAATAAGACAGAGGCAACGAACAAAGTAGAATCAACCCTAGATCTTCCTTATCATACTGAACCTCCATGGCCTCCAAGTTTGAGTGAATTTCTTTAAACAACATTAAGTGTTAGGTGTCTGACGCACCTTCCTCCAAACGATGAGCATAAAGACGCTGCTTCATATGCAACTTGCTTGTTAGAGTTTTCGACATACATATTTGTTCTAGCCTATTCCATAATCGCAATGTGGCGATCTTCTCTTTCATCACATCCTGCAAAATTTCATTGGACAAATGCGGATGCAATTGTGTTAATGCTTTTCGATCCTTACGCTTCTTCTTCTTCATCATAATAATATCGAAGGCATCTTATCTATCCCTAGCGGGGCATCCTCCGCATCCATCTGCATAAAAACGCTTGCATCTTAATCGCCACAACGCAAATCGGTGTTGCGATCCAACAAATGAATTTCATATTTCAAAGACGCCATTACCGTGATCGAGATGAACAACTCGGAGGCTCTGATACTAATTGTGAAAAAATAAAATAAAAATAAAGAACACAAAATTTTACGTGAAACCCTTTCGGAAAAAACCACGGGCGAGGAGAAGAAAATTCACTATGTCGAAAATTTGAATCAATACAAAAGGAATAGACTATGTCTATTTATAGGCTTGTAAAGCCATATTCTAGTAGGATTGAAACACCTTATCCTAGTAAATATAAAATAGATGGAGTTTAATAAGGTTTAAAAAACCTTATTCTAAAATAAAATAAAAGAAGTCTAGTTCTATATGGATTTTACTTTTATTTTATTTTCCATCGTATTTTATTTAAATAAGAATTAGGGTCACTTAATTCTAACAAAGTCGAAGGAGGTTTCACTTGCAATGATTGTGTTGATACTGTTTGATTTTCTATTCAGCGGAACTATTCTTTTTTCTTTTTTAAATTTTTTTCTTAACAACAAAATTATATCAATGAATTTTTTAAAATTAAATGACAAAATACGTTTATTGATATGACATGAAAAGAATATGATATGAAAAGAAACGTTTAAAAACTATAATAAAAATATTGTCAATTAAGTCTTAACTCAATTGATATCTGCATTGTTTTCCTGCATTGAAGCACATTATTCTCCTATTCAAGAGTTGACGAAAAACTATAAGTAGTTTTAAGTATTGTATCAAAAAGAACATATATTATAATAACCTATGGTAAGACTATTATTTAAAAAGATATAAATATTTATCATTTTATATATAAATTCAATAATCATTTAGAAGATAAAGTTTATTTTCGTAATATCTGATTAAATTCTTAATTGAATATAATATATTTACATTAATATATGAGATTTAATATTTTAAAAATATTTTTTAATTCTCAAACCCCTAATTAATACAAACTCCAAGAGTTTTCGAGAAAAAACTTGATTTTCCATTTTTTTTCAAATTTTTTTAATCTAGTTGGTACATGAATTTGTATTTTGTCAATCAAGTTGATACTTTTGTGATAACACCATTAGTTTGTATTGATATAGCATTACTAGCCAATCTAGTGGTGCCATGTGACAGCATAAATAAAAATAGAAAATATATAAATTAATAAAAATATATATAAATAAAAATATTTATATTAAATACAAGATCTGAACAAATAATATAAACAAATATTTAGATTTATGTAAAAACACCAGATTTGAAGAACAATTAAATAAAGAAGATCTTGAAAAACCAGAAATCGAATAAGGAAATCGAGTTTACTAGATGCTGAGGCCTGTTTTCACAGTTTCCTTAAGACAGATTCGGCCGCTCTTATGTTACTTGGAGAAACGTTGGTCGTCTGTCTCTCAGGATCCAACAACAAAATGATCGCGGCTGTAGTACCTCTACAATATTCTTTTATTTTTTAGCTCTATATTAATATTAACTTGATTACATATTTTTTTCTCAGCAAATATTATACAGAATATATCTATTTGACTTTATTCATTTCCAAAATTCCTTCATATTGAATGACTATAAAAGCCTAAAGAATACTTTTAATATAAGGCTAAATTAAATACAATCTAACTTTTTATATAGGGACCTCCACGTTACTTTTACATTCACAATGTCTACTCTATTTATATTTTTCCTTAAAAGTAGTTAACTTCTAGAGTTGCCTCCTATTCTGATTCCTCTTCTTCCAAATCAAGTTAAATTTAATTTAATAAACAAAATTAAAAATTCATATATCTACTTTATAAAATTTTAAAATATATTATTAACGGATTTGATAATTATGTACATATATTTATGTACTTATTTGAAACCTACTATTACAAGTAGAATTGAACTTATAATTAAAATATATTCAGACTTAAATCACAATAAATTAAATTAATAATACATAATTAGATTGATAATCGAAATATGTACTTAAATCAAAATATTTAAACCCAAATAAAAATAAATGTTAAGCTTAAAATCACAAAATCACAATCTTCCAATTAAGCAAAACCCCAAATCCTTTTCTTCATTTGAACAATCAAAATTCATGTGTCATGACAATTTAATTTTCAAAGGAAAAAAAAAAAGAACTTGTCAACATTATTGTTCTTTGATTTGATTGTTTTGGGGGTATATACTGTACTTTGACTTGGTAATAAAAGAGAGATCACTTCAATTGGGCATCCTAATTTAGGGTCTAATTCATGACTGAATATATCAATTATTGAGATGTGAATCAATCATTGTTATTTAATCAATCATCTTTTAACAGTTTTAGATGAATTATTAATGCTAATTAATAATAATTAAAGAGAAAAACAGATTAATCAATTCTTTTTATAGTAGTTAGAAATTTCGTTTGACATTTAAACCAATTTTTTTTTAATCTTCTATTTAATTTTTTTATTTGTTTTAATTTTTA
Source organism: Gossypium anomalum (assembly GCA_025698475.1). Taxonomy (NCBI): domain Eukaryota; kingdom Viridiplantae; phylum Streptophyta; class Magnoliopsida; order Malvales; family Malvaceae; genus Gossypium; species Gossypium anomalum. The sequence goes on from CM046961.1 coordinate 90,257,822, forward strand.
AACTTACATTATTTGACAAAGCACCTTAAAATGTATGAAAAAATTAATGTCTGTTAATTTTGTTAACATGATATATAGGCGGATTATCACATTAATAATTAATTAATTTTTTAAAATTTATAAAAATTATTTTAAAAAATTAAAAATATATATAAGAAATATTTTTAAAATTAATTAATTGCAGTCCATTTTAGTGTTATTTAACAAAAAATATAAATTAAAAAACTAAAAGAAGCACCCCTTTCATTTTATTTTTTATTTGTGTTTTGTGAAATAAACCTTTTTAAATATTATTTGCGTAATTATTTTCTTCTTCTTCTTCTTTATTTATTTATTTGTGTTTTGCGAAATAAATCTTTTTAAATGTTATATGGTCAAATTTACATTCAAATTCGAGGTACAAATGCTATAAGGGATAGCCTTTGTGTAAATTTTTTTTAAACATTAAAAAATTAAATAAACAACTAAAGTAATTTTTTTATAAAATTAAAAAACTATGCGGAATTTTATTTTTTTTCCTCTATAAAATTAACATTATTGGAAATCTTTTACATTAACAATAAAAAAAACATTTTGTTGCACACTGAATTTTCTATATTCAATCAAGACAGTAGGAGGAAACATCAAAGAAAGTCACTATAACTCAACAAATTAATAAATTAATATATTTGTTTCATTAAAGGAAAAAAAAAGAAAGAAGCCATTTAAACCTACCACAGTCCACAATAAATAAAGAAAATCAAGTAAATGCCAAGTCAGCTTTGGACCCACCTAACCCTGTTCTAAGAAAATACCAAAAATGTCTCAGTCAATACATGCCACCTTATTTTTCTAATCTTTCATATAAAAATTAATTTAAAAAGAAATAAAATATATTTTAAAAAATTAAAATATCACATAAATTCTTCATAAATTTAAAATTTAGTTTATGTATTTTTATTTTTTAGAATTTAATTCTTCTATTTTTCAGACTAAATTCAAAAAATAAAAATTAATAAATTAAATTTTAAAATCTAAGCAACTTTTTTCTTTGATTTTGGACATTGATCGTCAGATCGACTTGGATTTAAGGTTCGTCGATAGGTACTGATCCACTGTATAGATTATCGAATCGTTGCTTGAAGCTCACTAGCCAAATTTTATTCAAAAACTAAACCTAACAGCTCAGTGATTTAAATAAAAACTTTTGAATACTTTATTGACTATTTTGTAATTTTTTGAATTAAAGTGATTAAAATATAAATTTACTAATAATTTAGTGGACTTTAAGTAGAAGCAAAATTCCTAGTAAGATATGTAAGTAGAAACAATTTTAGTGTAAAAATTATTAAAAATAAAATAATTTATAGACTTTTGCAGTATTTAAAGTAATAAAACATCTTATAATATGAAATATAATATAGAAATTATATGAATTACAAAAATAATTCTCAAATTTCTAAGAGTTATTATCATAAAAAAATTGTATAAATATAACACACAATATAATTATAAGCAAAGAAAGTAACAAAAACGCAACTCTCCGGCGGCGCCGCCCTCTATTTTACGTCAGTTTTCATTTACCGTAGCCGTGAGCCAGGGGCAAAAGACTGGGTAAATTAACTAAAATGCCGTGTTTTTTAAAAATATTTAACAGATTAAGCCATTTTTTTTAATTCACCGGAATATGCCGATTTTGGGAAAATGTGTTTAACTAAATATGCTTTTAGCTTTGGTTAGATGGTTAAATATTAATGTTTTTATTCTTGAATCCCAAGCTCAATTCTTCTCCTACTCACATTTATATTTTTTTATTTTATTTTGCTTCAAGCTTTTTAAATTTTTAATTGATAATTTTTAACATATTAGTTTCTTTGTTAGGTGGTTAGATAATTGTAATTACATTTTGAGTTTTGGGTTGACTTTCCTACTCATATTTGTCTTTTTTTTCATGTTGCTTCTTTTTTTATTTTTAATTAATATTTTTAACATATTAGCTCCTTTTGTTATATAGTTAGATAATTGCGATTACATCTTAAGTCTCAGATTTCATTATTTTTATAAACATATTAATGTATTTTTTATTTCATGTTGTTTCAAACTTTTTTTATTTTTAATTAATAAATATTTTATTTTCAAGTTTTTTCAATTTGCAGTAATATATTTATTAATTAAAAAATAACATGGAATAAAAAATACATTAATATACTTATAAGAATAATGGAGCCTGAGATTTAAGGATGTAATCGTAATTATTTAACCATCTAATGAAAGGAGCTAATATGTTAAAAAATTAATTAAAAAAAACTTGAAGCAACATGAAATAAAAATACAAATGTGAATAAGAAATGAATCAAACCCGAGATTTAAGGATGTAATTGTAACTATTTAACCATCTAACAAAGGAACTAGTATGTTAAAAAAATAATTAAAAATTTAAAAAGCTTGAAGCAACATAAAATAAAAAATAAAAATGTGTGTAGGAGAAGAATTGAACCGGAACTCAATTATAAAAATACTAATATTTAACCATCTAACAAAATTAAAAGCATGTCTAGCTAGACTCGTTCTCTCATTCTCTCCCGAATAGGACTAATCCGTAAAATATTTTTAAAAAGCCGGCAGTTTTAGTTAATTTACCCCAAAAGATTTGCAATTATTAATTTTACCGCGATAAAGAAAAACTGAAAAAAAAAAAAGAAAACACGAAATTTCAAATCGATAAAGCCATAAGCTTTAAAAGGTTGTTTGCAGAGTTCAGCCTTTTTGAGTGTACGCGTTTTCAAACCCAAAACAAATAAATTAAAAAAAAAAAAAAGAGAGGAAAAATCATCTGAATTCTGAAGTCTAAATTGATCTTATCGTGTTGTATTCAGCGTCTGACTCAGCGGCGTCTTCTCTTTCAACTCAGTGAAACATTTCTGGGTTCCTTTTTTGGGTTAAGATTTGATCAAAAGAAGAAGAATAAAAAGGAAGACGATGATCATGGACAAGAACTGGAAGTTTATAAGATTAAAACAAGGTTTCGGAGTTGGTGTCTTGCTGTTTTTGTTATGTCAAACTTTGGTTTGTTGGTCATTGAATGAAGAAGGTAAGCTTTTTTTTCTTTTTTGTCTTTTTTGAAGTTTTGGATTTTGTTTGTTTGCTGGGAAAGTGAAGGAAAATATATGATTGGTAATGGATATTATGCAGGATTGGCGTTGTTAAGGTTAAAAGATAGAGTTGTGAATGATCCTTTTTGTTCATTGTCGAATTGGAAAGAAGAAGATGGAGAGTTTGACCATTGTTCTTGGTTTGGTGTCGAGTGTTCTGATGGCAAAGTTGTTGTTTTGTAAGTTTTCTCCTTTTCTATGTCTTACTTTTTCTTGCTCTTTTGATTTGTGCTGTTTGGCTGCTGAGAAAAGAAAGGAAAATGAATTGTAATCTTGAGTGCTAAGTATTTTTTTTTTCTGGAGATGTTAGCTTTGAGGATATGATTATTCAAACAGAAATATTTTCTTTCAAATTTTGCAAATTTGAGACTTTCATATTTAGTATATTGAAGTTTTGATTACTTGTTTCCTTTAATTTGTTCTAAATTTTGATGGAACGAATAAAATGCAGGAACTTGAAGGATCTTTGTCTTGAAGGAACATTGGCACCTGAACTTGGATCTCTTGCTCATATTAAGTCCATGTAAGTGACTATGATTTGTTTATCCTTTTGTTCACATCTATGTTGCTTCCATTTTTCATTTTTTTTGAAATTTTATGTTGGAATCCGATAGATCCTCTATGAGATCTTAAAATACATGAAAATCTTTTCTTTAAATGAATATACTCGTCTCATCCACGAGTTTATAGTCATTCTAATACCATCGTTTCCTCTACAGTATTTTGCGGAACAACTCTTTTACTGGAATTATCCCCCAAGGCATCGGAGGACTCGAGGAACTAGAGGTGTTGGACTTGGGATACAATAACTTCAATGAACCGATTCCGCCCGAACTTGGAAACAATTTGTCACTGACGATCCTGTAAGTCGACAGTGTCCAGGGACGATAACGGGTTGGATATCTACATTTTCTGTAATATTCCAATCCGAATCTGTTTTCATTCGGAAGCTTTTTCTTTTCTTTCTCTATCACCTAGTATAATAACTTAATTTATGCTTATGTTTGCAGTTTACTGGACAATAATGAGCTCCTCAATAGTTTATCTCCTGAGATTTATCAACTTCAGAAGCTTTCAGAAACTCAAGTGGATGAAAACCAACTATCTAAGGCTGCTAAATTATCTTGCAAGCAAAATATCAATACATGGTATGCCATCATATTTCCAATAGAAGCCATTCTTATACAATTCGATTTTGTTTCGACTCTTTATTTTGTTTTAAGTATCGGCATCCAAATATTCATGTTTGACGACATGGGATATAACCCTCCAAACATATTACAAATACATGAAAAAGCAAAGATATGTACTCACATCCGATACTCACTGAATAACATAATTTAAGAGTGATTGCATCAATCAACTAAGGTCATGTCCAGGATGGACCTTTTTGTGCTGTGAAAGATATATGAAGTTGTATGTGAAGTGTTGTACATATGTTATTCCAAAAACAAAATTAAAACATAAGGAATATTTTGTCTGGATCAAATAGATGTAATTTTCATGAAAATTTTCATCCTTTAGCTTTATTACTTTGTCTTTTTCTTTATGATTGTGTTTAATCCTTCTTTATCTTTATCTTTATCTTTATCTTTATATTCTTTGTTAGGAATGTTGGCCAATCTGAAGATGCAATGCGAAGGAGACTGCTTCAAGCAAGGCCACCTAACATATCTTTGTCTCCTCGTCCTTCACCTCGAGTTCCTACTCCTGTATCCGCTGAACCTTCCAGCAATCCTACGTTCAGAAGAGATGCTCAGGTTAACCGATCTTCCTCTCCGACTGCTTCTCCGTCTCCGTCTTCGTCTCCGTCAGTCCCAAATGCTTCGGCTCCATCACCTTCAGGAAACAATCCTATTAATTCGGGTTCAGATCATCGACCCGCAATACTGGCTGGAACCATAGGGGGTGGTGTATTCCTTCTAATATTAATAGTCATTGCCTATCTCTTTAAAACTTCTAAGGTGTCTGCTGTGAAACCTTGGTCTACTGGGCTAAGCGGACAGCTTCAGAAAGCATTTGTAACCGGTAATTCTTCTGTCATGTTGCTGCCTCAATTCTTCATTTTTCTTAAAGACTCGTGATGTACCTGAATAAATTTGGAATAAATTGGAAATAATCGAGCACATATTTGTATCCAACACATTGTAGCTGAATTCATGTTGCATTTCAGGTGTACCAAAGCTGAAGAGATCAGAGCTGGAAGCAGCCTGCGAAGATTTCAGCAATGTGATTAGTTCTTCAACAGTTGGCACTGTGTACAAAGGGACACTGTCTAGTGGGATTGAAATATTCGTGGCCTACATCCCTGTGAAATTTGCCAAAGATTGGTCAAAGAATTTAGAAGCACAGTTCAGAAACAAGGTATTGTACTGAAAACATCCATCTCTGTTACTAGGATTTGAGTGGAAAGATCATATCTCCATACTCATGTCTCTCTCTCTCTCTATGCCTCGGACATTGCTGTCTTGCTTTACTTGGAGTATTCTTATTGGTTTGTCTAACTATATCTAGTTTTATAATTTCAGATTGAAACATTATCAAAGGTGAACCATAAAAATTTCGTCAACCTAGTTGGATATTGTGAGGAAGACGAGCCTTTTACGAGGATGATGGTTTTTGAATATGCTCCGAATGGAACACTCTTTGAGCATTTACACAGTTAAGCACCTAACTCTTGTTTCTCGGATGTATTTCTACATAACATGGAATAAGAACATCATAATATGTTTAGTTTTTCCTAAGTTTTCCTATGTATTTGGAATGATATTGCAGTTAAAGAATCTGAGCACTTGGACTGGACGACCAGGTTAAGAATTATGGTGGGCATGGCTTCCTGCCTAGAGCATATGCACCAGCTGAACCCTCCCATACCACATACCAACTTGTCGTCAGCTGCTGTCAATCTAACCGAAGACTACGCGGCCAAAGTCTATGATCCGTTCTCCTGGAACGAGATAACTGCAGCTGAGAGTGAAACTGATAGAAAATACCATTCAGATACACCATCATTATCAAGGCTAGAAAGTAATGTTTATAGCTTTGGGGTATTATTATTCGAAATCTTAACCGGAAGGATGCCTTACTTGGTGGATGACAATGGTTCGCTCGACGACTGGGCATCGGACTATTTAAGAAGGGATCAACCACTCATGCAGATGGTTGATCCAACTCTAAGCTCTTTTGATGCAGATCAAGTTGAGAAAATCGGAGAGGTGATCAAATCTTGTGTCCACCCTGAACCTCAACAAAGACCAGATATGAGAGAAGTTGGTGCAAGATTGAGAGAGATCACTGCAATTACACCTGAAGGTGCAATCCCGAAAGTTTCTCCTCTTTGGTGGGCGGAGCTGGAGATTATGTCCACAGAAGCAAGCTAGGGGATGAAGTTGAAGTTATAAGAATGAAACTTTGATGTTGTTCTATATCTTATATAGGTGAAAAGGCAAAACGAAGGTTGCACGTATTTAGTTTAGGTGAATGGAAAATCTGTTGTATATACATACATACACACTGATACATACATACATACATACATATATATACACTCAAGAAAGAGAGGAAATCCAGGAAAATCTTCGTTCTGGATTTCAGCGTGAAAATACGCCAATGGAAAAGAAAAAGCATAATTTGCAAGCCTATTGGTCTCTATTTGTTCTGATTTGTTCATTGTTAGCTTTAACTTTATTTTCTATTTCAATTTTGAAGCAACTTCTTCATCTGTTTTACCTTTATATGATTGTTAGCAAATCAAATATAATTCAAGTAAACAAATAGTAATGTTTATTGTTCATCACCTGCTAATAGGATGGTGTTGGCTACTTGGCTTCCTCTTGTATATTGCATATAACTCGCTTCTAAGTAAAGTGGGAAAGCTCGAAAGAGATGACAAGCGGCCTACTAATCACATCTGGACACACGTACAAGAGGCACAACTATGAATTATCCATTGAAACTTTTTGTGTGGTAGGATGGAAAATAAAATTTTTCTTCAGAATTTAATCACTTAGAAAGTTATTTAATGTTTGATATGTCAAAATAATTTTTTATTTTTATTTTTATTTTTTACTTTCTCATGATAAAAAATCAGAAAGTAACTTTCCCACATTCAATATTAATTTGGTTATTGCTGTTAAAGGAAATTTGTAACATTCCATATCCGATCCGATCGCTGGACCCGAGCTACGAAATGCTATAATAGTCATCGAAGCAGATCACATTAAATATAGGCTTTAAAATTCAATTAAACAATACAACATTTCATAATCCATGCACAATATGATTTATAAATTAAACTGAGTCTTAATCGAGCTTACGAAAGTTCTTAAGTTGACCCGAGAACAATTAAGGATCAATCTGAAACTTTTTCAAAATTAATGGAAATTTTTGCAAACATGAGTCACACAACCGTGTGCCCAGGCTGTGTAACTCATTGTACCCGTATGGAATTAATTTTTCATGCTTCAATAGTCACACGACCGTGTCTGAACCCGTGCGTATCACATGGCCGTGTAACAATCGGAACCCATGTGATTTTTAATACATTCTACTTTCAGCAGTCACATAGTTATATCACCAATCTGTGTGGACACACGACCATTTGCCAGACCATGTGATACATAAACATGACATTTTGTACATGATTCAATTCAATCTTGAAACACATCAACTAATGCACTTAATCTTAACTCAAACCTATACAAAAACATCCAACTGGTACCCAAAATATAAAAATTCCATCCATTCCTTCAATTCATGTCAATTTAGGCTAAAACTACCTACAAATACCATTTGCCTTTTAACACATTCATGTCCAGTCATACCATATTCATAACAAAATGCCATTTTAAACATTAAGAATAACATGATCAAAACATGAAATACACATTCATGCATATAGTTTACATTTATCCCAACACTAAAATTTCATATAAAGACCAAAGCAACATGTCTCAAAATCAACATACATACACAATGACACTTATGTACATGTCATATATAATCGAGCCAAAATGAACAAAAGTCTACCGAAACTTGAGATGGTTAGTGTGACTTTGGTGTGATTCGATCCACTTGATCTCAACTGTTGATCTACAAGGATAACCACCATAAGCATACTAATACTTGGTAAATTCGTATGGACATTTAACTTGACTTACCTTGATATTAAACAATATAAATAATTGAAACATATGGCACAAAGCATGTTATAAACCTTGACATCCTTATACAATTTACACCACAAATCCCATGATTAGTGCATTACATAAATACATCATATCAAATGTCATATGATTTTATTCATACACAAATAATCATACCATTCAATACAAGCTCATCATACAACCTTGTAAATAACATCTTTTTTATTCATTACCTTTCTATTTCGTTAAACATTTTTGTTCTGAGAACTATAGTAAATTAATCTCGGATAGATGAGACTTAAATTGCTCTCACAAGCTAGGGAGAGTTTGCAACACATGCAGTCTCTCAATCATCGATAAGATAACCAACACCGGTACATAGTACCTCCTATATCTATATGGCATGAAAGCCAACACCGGTATATAGTACCTTCTGTATATATATGACATGAAAGTTGACACTGATACATAATACTTGTATGTATATGGCATGATAGCCAACACCTGTCCATAGTACATGTTGTATTTATATGGCATGAAAATTGATGCCAGTACATAATACTTGCTGTATGTATATGGTATGATAGCCAACACCAGTACATAGTACATATTATATATATATATATATATATATATATATATATATAGCCTAATTGTTTACTAAGTTCTCTCAGGCCACAAATCTATTTACAACCTTCTAAACTATCATAGCATTGCCATAAACATGTAACATGATTCAATTAACAATCCATGAATCTTCCATTCCAAATAACTATTGATTTCACTCGTTACTATTATCGTACTTATACTAATTCAATCTCTGTAGTCGTATACATGTTTTTCATATTTCAAAAACAATCAAAACATATTTTAAACAGTGTAATATCATCATATACACATCATTCATTTATACACACGATCATTCATTACCATACTTCTATTCATATTTATCATATATTTCATATTTTACGATTTAATCCATTTGATGCCAAAAACTTTGTATATATATAACATTTCCAACTAACAGTAAAATAAAATAATACAAATATATAAAAAAAATTAATAAAGTAAGTCCAAACGAACTTACCTGGAAAACGACAACTACAAAGTGTCAGGGACTAATCTACACTCTCTCATATTTCTCAATTAACTTTCAATTGATTTAAATATCGATCTATAATAATTTATTGTCAATTATCAGTGCCAGTTATTTTATAATATCCTATTCAATGCATATGACAACTTAATTTTATTTTACATAATTTTCCTAAAATTTTGTATTTTATTCAATTTAATCTTTAAAATCGAAACTATAATAATTTTCACATTTAAGCCTCATTTTTCACTCCAATTACAATAACATCCTTGTATAGCCCTCTAAATTCAATAATTACAAAAATTTCATGTCAATTTTAAAATATTTTCATTTTAGCCCTAAACTCAAAACTAACAAAATTCACCTTTACAAATTAACCCTATTACATATCTAAGCTTCAAATTCTACCAGTAAACATCAAAAGCTTCAAAATTCATCGATGGAAAACTTTTAAAACTTTAACAATTTTATAATTTAATACCCAAGTTAGCTAAATGCTAAATTAAGTTACAATAATTTTAAAAATATAAAATTTACGGATAAACGGTTCAAAAATCACTTACATGCAAGAGCCGAACTTCTAAGAATGAAAACAATGGCTTCCCCTTTTCTTTGGATGTTCGAACGATGAAAAGAAGGTAAAAGGGTTGAAGATGACCTGACATGCTTTTCTTTTTATGTTTTACTTATATCTATTTCATTATTAACATATTTTAACATGTAATTAATTAGGACAAGCACTAACCGTCCCACTCTTTTAATTTTAGCTAAATTGCCACCTAAATCCTTAAACAATTATTAATTAAGCATTTAAATTAACAAAATTTAATAATGATTAACTTTTATCATTTTTATGATTTAGTCCTTATGCTTTAATTAATCATGAATTTAGTAAAATTTCCTATCCGAAATTCAATTTATCCATATAATCACTCGATAGATATTTTAATGAAAATATTTTCAAGCTCGGTTTATGAAAGCAAGGTTTCGATATCTCATTTTTTGACACCACTAACTTTAGGGTCAGTACACTTGTACGTAAATAATTATCCAATTGTCAATTTTCACCAAACCAAAATTCAATGAAATATTTTAATCAACTCGTAAATATTACTTAATAATATTTACAGACTCGATTATCATAAAATAAGATTTCAAAACCACCATTTCTAGCACCACTAAAAATCGAGATGTTACAAAATTGATCAAACAAGTCATGACAACTAAATATTAACTTAAAATTTTCACAATTTTTTTCATTTTCTTTAAATTTTGTTTCTTTATTCTATTATTCTTTTCATCCTTAATCTTTTCCTCTTTCTTTCTTTTTCATTCGTTTTTTTTCTATTCCCTTTCTCGTCCTTTTTCCTCATTTTCTTCCTTACCCAACTTAGCCGCAATCGTTAGTGTTTTGCTCTGACCACTCAACCCTTCCCAAATCCTAACGTAAACCAAATTCACAATACCCTAAACTCACATATCTAACAACCTACAAATATGTATAAAATCATGAACCCAAAACCTCTTTGCAACCAACTTTGGGCCCATCCTATGAAACCGGTGGCAAACTATAAAACAAAAGAAGAAAAAGCAAAGTACAAAAGACAGGGTGATTTATGTTCAAAAAAATCCGGTTAAGAAAATGGTTTACTGTAGTAGTATAAGTTTAAAAATTTTCTAAACTCAGTCAATTTGTGATATTTATAATAATAAGATTTTATCAGAAAAATACTTGTGTTTTATGCAAGACAGATTTGAATTATTTTTTATTTTAACCGAAAGGCTTTCTCAGATATCCTCGAACCCGAATTGCACTGAGTGTGAGCTCAAGCAACATGAACCAAACACAAAATCAAGAAACGGTTTTATTACTTTATTAGGAAAGTATTTTTAAGAAAATAAATTCTCACTACTTTCTGCGGAATAGCGATATATGAAAACTTGTGTAAATAACTCTACTAGTGGCATACATTTATATGTTAGATTTTATAAAATAAATCTACAATATAACTTAATAAACCAGGATCTGTCATGTCAAATCATTAAGAATAAATCAAGAACATAACTAGATGCGGAAGCGTACCTGAATCCATGGATTCCTTGAAATTTTCTGGATCTTGGGGATTTGATCTTCCAAATTAGCACACAAGAAATTCAGAGAATATTTGCTCTCTCTTTCCTAATGATGGGATATTAGAAAAGATATCATGTGTGTAATTTGGGGACCATAACCCTAATATTTATAACCTTAGCATATTAGTTCTAATCAAATTCTAATCAGCCCGTCATTAATTAGAATTTGATTAGAAGAGTATCTACATATATTTGACCCATACTTTATTTATTTAATAATTAAAAGCCCAATAAAATTCTAACCAAATTAGATCACTTTTAATTTGGGCTAACCTATTATGATAGTAAATAATAACATGTAATTATCCTTATTATATATGTGATGTCCAAATTTTCCAACAATCTCTCACTTGGACCACATATATGTACTAATTACTTTATAATTACATGTCATTATATAACCTTATGAGCTCAAAATTTTTACTATCATATCCAAAAGGCATTCCGTACAATCTCGTCCATTAATTATGTTAACATAGAACCAAGGCGACTTTTGTTACAAATATCGTAACTAAATCCATCCATGATCACATATATTAACACAACCAAATGACATAGATCAAGTATGGATGTGTAGCATGAAAATTACATGCAATATGATCTAAACATGTCTATTTCCAACTGGTCCTACTTAAACTTAAGTGAGGTCAATTTCAAAATAATAAACTGAATGAATAAACTGAATACTTCATTTCTGATCAGAAAATAACCAAATACATAAAAGTCTGAAATATAAACTCCCACTAAACCATGATATCCTCAAACAATGTAACACCCATGTGAGCAGTGTGCTCATGAAAGACCTTGGGTGGTAAACCTTTTGTAAGCGGATCCGCTATCATAGAGTTTGTCCCAATGTGCTCTATGGATATTTGACCATTTTGTACTCTTTCTTTTACAACTAGGAACTTTATGTCAATATGCTTTGACTTAGATGAACTCTTGTTGTTATTGGAATACAACACTGCTGACTTATTGTCAGAAAATAATTTGAGTGGTCTTTTTACATTCTCCGAAATGCGCAGCCCTGTGACAAAGTTCCTCAACCATATTCCATGGTTTGATGCCTCATAGCATGCTACAAACTCTGCTGCCATAGTGGACGATGCTACAAGTGTCTGTTTGACACTTTTCCAAGATATAGCTCCTCCGGCTAACAGGTAAATATAGTCTAATGTAGATTTCCTACTATCTTAGCATCCAGCGAAATCAAAATCAAAATACCCTATGACCTCCAAAAGATCTGATTTCTTATAAGTAATCATGTAATCTTTTGTTCTCTGAAGATATCTCATAACCTTTTTGGCTGCTATCCAATGGTCTATACTAGGGTTGCTTAAATATCTGCCTAACATCCCAACAATGTATGCAATGTCCGGACGCGTACATACTTGAGCATACATTAAACTCCCAACAGCTGATGCATAGGGAATCTTTTGCATTTCCTGAATTTCAAGGTTACTTTTAGGGCATTGAGTAAGACTAAATTTGTCTCCTTTAGCGATAGGGGTGTCACCTGGTCTACAATTCTGCATGCCAAACCTTTTGAGTACTTTATCGATATAGTTCTTTTGTGATAATCCAAGAATACCTCGAGATCGATCTCCATGTATCTGAATTCCTAAAACAAAAGAGGCGTCCCCAAGATCTTTCATCTCAAAATGCTTGGATAAAAATCTCTTGGTTTCGTGCAATAAGCCTATATCATTAGTGGCAAGCAAAATGTCATCAACATATAGAACCAGAAATATGTACTTACTCCCATTGAATTTGTGATACACACAATCATCAACAATATTTATTTCAAAACCGAACGAAATAATTATTTGATGAAACTTGTGGTACCATTGACGGGGAGCTTGTTTGAGTCTATAGATGGATTTTGTCAATTTGCAAACCATATTCATTGAGTCTTTCGACTCAAAATTTTCTTGTTGCACCACATAAATTGTTTCTTCAATGTCGCCATTAAGAAACGCAGTCTTAACATCCATCTGATGTAACTCAAGATCAAAATGAGCAACAAGTGCCATGATTATCCTGAAGAAGTCTTTTGATGAAATTGGAGAGAAGGTCTCTGTAAAATCAATGCCTTCTTTCTGAGTATATCCTTTAGCTACAAGATGTGCCTTATACCTTTTCACATTACTATTTGCATCCCTTTTGGTTTTAAATATTCATTTACAACCAATTGGTTTTGCACCTTCAGGTAATGGGACAAGTTCCCAAACTTTATTGTCTTGCATAGATTTATATTCATCTTTCATGGCATCAATCCACTTTTGAGAATTAGAACTTTTCATGGCCTGATGAAAGTTGATTGGATCATCTTCCATCATTCCATTATCATCCTTATGTTCTTAGAGAAATACAAAATAATTATCTGGAATAGCATTTCTCCTTTCTCTTGTGGTCCTCCTTAATGGCACTTGTTCTTGAGGTTGTTGAGTTTGTTCTTCTGGAACAATTACCTCATTTTAAATGGGGAGTTGTTCAACATTGTCTTGTAAAGGTTCTGGATTCACTTCTTGATCAATGATAGGTATAAGAACCTGAACATCATCAAAAGAGATAGTAGGAATTGAGTTAGAATCCAATTCCTCCTCAAAAGCAATGTCTCTAACCTTATTTCTCCCCCCAAACTCAACATCCTCAAAAAATGTTGTAGTTCCTGTCTCAAAAATATTCTTTATTATGGGATCATAAAATTTATAGCCCCTAGATCGCTCAGAATAGCCAATAAAGTAGCTGCTTATTATTTTGGAGCCCAATTTCTTCTCATGAGGCCCATAAAGCCTTGCCTCAGCTAGACATCCCCAAATATGAAAGTGCTTTAGACTAGGATTTTGACCTGTCCAAAGCTCATAAGGTGTTTTTGCAACTACTTTATTGGATACTCTATTCAGAATGTAAGCTGCTGTCTTTAATGCTTCTCCCCAGAGGGACTCAGGTAAGGTAGAATGAGCAATCATGCTCTTTACCATATCCTTAAGAGTTCTGTTTCGTCTTTCAGCTACACCATTCATACTAGGTGATCCTGGCATAGTGTACTGTGGGTCAATACCGCATTCCTCTAGGAATTTGCAAATGGTCCTGGACATTGTTCACCTAAGCCATCATATCTACCGTAGTACTCACCACCACGATCAGATCTAACGTTTTTAATCCTTTTGTTGAGTTGATTCTCAACTTCAGCTTTATAAGTTTTGAACACGTCCAAAGACTGAGATTTCTCATGAATGAGATATAGGTACCCATAACGTGAGTAATCGTCTATAAATGTTATGAAATATTGTTGACAATTCCATGATGCCGTAGGGAATGGCCCACAAATATCTGTATGAATTAATTCTAAAATGTCTGAAGATCTGTTGGCACCTAATCTCTTAGTTTTGGTCTGTTTTCCGTTGATGCAATCGACACAAACATCAAAGTTTGTGAAGTCAATGGACTTTAAAATACCATCAGACACAAGACGTTCAATTCTAACTTTTGAGATATGACCTAAGCGCCTATGCCATAATGATGCTGAATTTTCCTTATTTAGTTTGCGTTTAATACCTTGTGATTCCACATGCAAGGTTTCATTATAGGATACAACTGTTTCTAGCAAATAAAGGTTGTCATAAGTATTTAAATAACCAGTTCCAATAACATTTGAATTTATAGACAAATTAAATTGATTGTTTCCGAATGAACAATAATATCCACATTTGTCCAACGAAGAAACAGAAACTAAATTCCGTCTAAATGACGGTACAACAAAAGTGTCTTTTAAATCCAAATAAAAACCAGTTCCTAATAACAACCTAAAATGCCCAATTGCTTCCACTTTTACCGATTTTCCATCGCCCACAAAGATGTGTCACTCACCATCACTTGGCTTTCGGTAACTCAGGCAACCCTGCATAGAAACACTTGTGTGAGTAGTAGCACCAGAATCTATCCACCAAGTGTTTCTAGGTACTGAAGCTAAATTAATCTTAGAACAGACCAAATTAAGAATTATACCTTTCTTTACACGCCAAGCATGATATTTGGTACAATCTTTCTTTACGTGTCCAGACTTATTACAAAAGAAACAACTCTCTATAGCTTGTTGTTGTTTCTTTTGAGCTGGACCCTTAGCAGCTTCATTCTGATATTTTCTTTTCTTGCCCTTGTCCTTAGGGGCATTGGCCAAATGAGCACCTTCAGACTTATCACGCTTCAACATTTTTTCCTCTTGCACACAATGAGAAATGAGCTCATTTAGGGTCCATTTCTCCTTTTTACAGTCATAACTAATTTTAAATTGGTTAAACTGTGCAGGAAGCGATACCAAAACCATAAGAACAAGCAATTCCTCAGAAAGCTCGATCTTAAGTGCCTTAAGTCTTGAAGCAGTATGGAACATCTCCATAATGTACTCCCTTACGTTTCCTTGACCTTTATACTTCATAGACATCAAAGAAGTCAGAAGTGATGTCATCTCAATCTTATCGTTTTTAGCAAAACGTTTCTCAATTTCATCAAGGAAACCTTTGGCCTGAGTAATCTCTTCAGATTCTGTGCCCCTAAAGGCTTCTGGAATGCTGTGTTTCATGATCATTAGACTCATGCGATTTGAACGATCCCACCTCTCAAAGTCCCTCTTAATATCTGGGGTGCTTTCCGCAGTGAGAGGTGCAGGTTGTTCTTCCCTTAATGCAAGGTCTATGTCTATACAGCCAAGCACTATAAGTAAGTGCCTTTTCCATTCCTTTAAATTAGTTCCATTAAGCATGGGTATAGAATTTATATTAGCAGATATTGTAGCAGCAGAAGATGAATTAGCTAAATAGAGAACAAAAACAAGCTTAAATCAATATTCATAAGTAAACAATAAATTCAATATAATGGCTAATCCCATCTCAAGATACCAAACACTACATTAATATCAAGTCTTTGGACAGTAATATTAACAGTAAACGGTACTCTTGTTGTAGCAATCAAACATTGACAATAAACTATGTCAAGCAATGAATTAATCTTTGGACTAACTTATTGCTTACATAAAATATCTTATAATTGTCACACGTTTATCACCACAGATGTCATTGTAATTCTGCCAAATATTAACTTACCTTTGGGTCAATCAATAAACGCATGAACCATAAAAACATATAACCATCTTAATATTTCAAATAAACTAATCTACACAAAAGAGATCACTTTGGCGGCATTTTGTTTCAACTAATTTATTTCAAATATTAGACATCCTTAATTAAAAACCAAAATCTGAATTTATTTGTTCTAAAATATTTACCTTAATTTCATCTTTCAATCAAATTAAAAGATAAAACATATATATATTTATATAATTTTCCAAAACATTAAACCAATCAAAGCATGCATATATTATATATTTATATAAACAAACAAAAAACATATATATGAATCAATTTCTATATATATATATATATATATATATATATATTTAAATATCATATGGATTAAAATAATAATAATCACATGCCTTGCACACAGGAACTGAACCGCAATATTTTCAAATAAAGCTTAAAAAACGTAGATATCAAATAATATTACACAAATATTTTAAACTTTATAATTGAATCTATTAATTTGAAAATCACCCAATTTTTTTTTTATGAATTCAAGATAATAAAAAACTTTAATATAAATCTTCAAAAAATAACATATATATCCGAAATATAAAGCCCATGAAATTTCATGAATCAATTATTCAAATGAAGAACCTGAATCAATTTCCAATGATTCGATATGACGAGGCTCGGATGCCACTTGTTAGATTTTATAAAATAAATCTACAATATAACTTAATAAACCAGGATCTGTCATGTCAAATCATTAAGAATAAATCAAGAACATAACTAGATGCAGAAGCGTATCTGAATCCATGGATTCCTTGAAATTTTCTGGATCTTGGGGATTTGATCTTCCAAATTAGCACGCAAGAAATTCAGAGAATATTTGCTCTCTTTCCTAATGATGGGATATTAGAAAAGATATCATGTGTGTAATTTGGGGACCATAACCCTAATATTTATAACCTTAGCATATTAGTTCTGATCAAATTCTAATCAGCCTATCATTAATTAGAATTTGATTAGAAGAGTATCTACACATATTTGACCCATGCTTTATTTATTTAATAATTAAAAGCCCAATAAAATTCTAACCAAATTAGATCACTTTTAATTTGGGCTAACCTATTATGATAGTAAATAATAACATGTAATTATCCTTATTATATATGTGATGTCCAAATTTTCCAACATTATAAAGATATGAGAGAATCTTAGTTGAATAAGAATTATACTAATAATATTTATTTAATAAAAAACACTACCCTAATCCAACTAGGAGAGATGTGGGCAACACACCCTAGTAAATATTACTAGAGTTGTCACCCCTTACTTATCATATGAGGGGAATTGGGTCTCTCTTGTATTGAGTCTAATTTTATGTATTTCTTAAACTTTTTACTCAACACTTTATAATTTAATCAAACACTATATTTAT
The DNA here is from genome assembly GCA_025698475.1 of Gossypium anomalum. Taxonomy (NCBI): domain Eukaryota; kingdom Viridiplantae; phylum Streptophyta; class Magnoliopsida; order Malvales; family Malvaceae; genus Gossypium; species Gossypium anomalum. Next base: position 90,275,851 of record CM046961.1, read on the forward strand.
TTTCTATTCTCAAAATAAATATTATTTATTTAATTGATTTAATTAATTAAATTAGCTTAAACTTAATTTTAATTACGATAAAGTCATGACAACTTTACTTTAAAAGTATGTATGAAAAAATATATTTAATTTTCATAGCCAATAGATTGAATTAATTTAATTCTATTTTCGAACTCCAATTGTTTAGTTGTAATTAATTAAATAATAATTTGAAAACCTTAAATTAATTCTCAAGTCATTTATATACTTAGTGGGAAAACACATTCATTTGTGAATGTGACCCATTTCACTAACTTCGTCATTCTCATTCATTAATGTTCATTTGGTTTTACATGCAATTCATTTTTGGTTTCAACGAGCTAACGGAAGGACTGATTGGACATATATAATTATGACTTAAATAATTTGTAATTAAGTTCTAGCTTTTCACCTATTTATTACAAACTTATTTAGTCACAAAGTCATTTCACTATAGTATTGTGAGTGAGCTCTCCCTAATTACATACTATTATGAAAGCTACTTTAATAAGTGCTCGTCCAATGGCCTTGTCATAAATGTGTTACCTTCATAGGATATCCTTAATCTCTTTGAAATAAATTTATTATCCTAATATAATCCTATTTTATCTCATGATAATCATTACATCTTTCTTTATAAAAAGTCAACTACTATAGAATAATAATCAAGTACTTTATCACAAAGACAAACGGCATGTGGCCACATTTACTTTTCATCTATCATATAATGTCGATGAAAGGATATCATTTACCCATTAGTTGGGTTATGAATTTCACTGTCATGAATGATACTACATGTTGCAGAAGCCATATACTCAACCCACAAGCTTTTGATTCATTATCTATTTGAACACAATATTTTACTTACATCAAAGTATACTAGTCACACATACATAGTACATTATCTACTCAAGATTAAGGTATGACACACTATGAATGTCACAGTCATAAATTAATCTAGGATCTATTCTACTTGAGTCTTGTCTGATGTACTGTCAGTCTAATTGGTTTTACTAATTATTAATTAAACAAAGTTCTACTAATTTTAAACTAAAATTATTACTTAAATGGAACTCTAAGTATAAAATATAGAAAAAAAGTTGTGATAATTATAATCTATACTACTATATTTAGATATAAAAGGGAGGCATTAGGCTTTCCTTATTTGACACCCAACTTACTCTTTTTTATTTTTACATTGTTAACAATAATGGTTAATTTTTAATTTTGATCTCTCTACTTTTTAATTATATAAAAATAGTTCAATTTCAATTCCAGTCTCTATACTATATTAAAATTTGGGATTTGATCTTTATATTTGAATATTTTATATAATTTGGTACCTCAATGTTTATAGTGCTGTTAATCTAAATATTTTCTTCTAATTAAAACATTGATGTAAATTTAAAGAACCACTAACATTGTTAACTTTTTTTTTGTTAAATTTAATTCCATTATAATGCCCTTTTTTGTGAAATGATTATTAAGTGAGTATTTTTTTAAAAAATAAATTTAAAATGTCGCACCAACAAATTTAAGAGAAGCATTTTAATGATGCTAACAATTGGACTTAAATTTTTAAATTAAAAAAATAGAGAAACTAAATTCTTAAAATTAAAAAGATGAACACAAAATTTCGAATATATAAAGAGTATAGAAACTTAGAGCATTTTGTGGCCTTTAAATTTTAACTATTTAGTCCAAAAATAATTAACCTTACACAAAGCATGGGTCGAAAACTATACTGGTTATAATTATAATTTACCATTATTAGTTAAAAAATTTGACATAAACAAAGTTGTGTTGATAAAAAATTCGAATTGATAAATTAATATATTTTAATTATATTCAATAATTCAAATAAGAAACACTATTTTATGCTAATTATTGCAAATTACAATATTTTAAAAAAACTAATTAAATTATTAAACGAGTAAAATCACATGCATTGTGACATTAAAAGCTACAATATATAAAAGCATAAGTTTGAAACTGATAATAATACCTTTATTTTCCATCATATTATTAAATTTATATTTAAAAATAATTATAGTATTTAATTTAAAATTATTAATTTGAAAAATTGAAATAAAATAGAAATTGTGATAATTATATATTTAATTTTTAATAGAAGTTATGATATTTGCACATTTAAAAACAATTAGAAATAAAATTATAATTATTAATTAAAAAGAGTCTAATTATAATTATAGTTTTAAACCATTAGTTTAAAGTTTTTGAGTAAACAAAAGGTGTGTTAATTTTATTTATGTAAAATAAAGCTATTATTTGAAAAGAATTCTACACATCTTAACTATCACGTAATTAATATTAAAGTTATTTAAGTTAATTAATTATTATTTTGAATAATATTTTTGTATTAATTACGCAAGTAAATTTATATGGTAGGTTGAATATGTTAAAAATACTTTAATTATTATTATTATAATATTTGAATTGATAAATTAATATATTTTAATTATATTCAATAATTCAAATAAAAATATTATTTTATATGAATTATTTATAATTAAGATTATAATATTCTAAAAATTAATTAAATATTAAATACTAAATGTAACAAGTTAATAATCTTAAATATAAAATAACAAAGTCAAAAAATGGTGCATTGAACTTATTGATTTATATGTACATATGGATAATAATTTTATAAATTAATGCAAATATATTTTTATTATTCTATTGATAAATGAGATAATTTCTCGAAATGCTAAATCGAATCAGCCAACAACAAAGATATTGGTGATAATGAAGTAAATAATAAACAGTAAAAGGGTATTTTTGCAAAAAATGACTTCCTGAATAAACCTTTAACATCAAAAACCCCTGGCACCGCCGCCCGCCTCCTTACTTCACTGTCTTCAATTGCGATTTCCCTTTTTTTTCCGTTTACAATGTCAAACCCCGATTCTCTACCCGACGTGACTCCACCTAAATCGAAACTCGACCCGGAACACCCAAAACCCTTCTACACCGATGACATCGACGAAGAAGAAGAAGACGACGACGAGGAGAACGACGTCGAATACGATGAAGAGGACGCAAAAGGCGAGGTATTTGGAGAGCCGAACCGCACTAAACCTCAATCTCGAGAGGCTCAGTTCCGTTCGGAAAAACTCAAAATGGACTCGCTGCTCCAGCGAATGCAAAGCGGTCCGGTTTCGGTGCGAGTCCACGACGTGATCATCAAAGGGAACACGAAAACCAAGGACCACGTAATTGAAGCCGAGACGGAGGTGTTGAACAACGTTGGCTCGATGCAAGAGCTCTTAAAAGCGTCACAGATAGTGAATTTGCGGCTCCAAGCACTTGAAATATTTGATTCCGTGAAAATCACGCTCGATTCCGGCCCGCCGGAACTTCCTAGAACTGCTAACGTGATTATCGAGGTTGTTGAGACAGCCAGCCCGCTTTCGGGACAGATTGGAGCTTATACGAAAGCGGAGGTGATTTTCTTTTCAATCTGATTTTTTGAAGCTTTATTTTTTCTTCTTCTCTAATTTGCTTGTTTTGACTTATATATGTTTTGGTTACTGAGAAATTTGGGAAATTGTTGCAATGTGGGTTTTTATATACATGAGTTTAGTGTATGAGTAGTTGGAATGTGGAACTAGGTTTGAGTCTGTGATAACTGAATTTATTTAGTGTAATGTGGTAATTAGTTATGTTACTTTGACTCGTGCATGAGTGTCAGGTATGAGTATGTTTCGGGTACATGTATTGTTCAAATTCTCTGAAGTTTTCATGTTGGACAGGGTATGTATTTGGAGGATCATATCTCATACCCCTGTCTAGATACATGCCGAGCAGATGTAGGTAGTTAAAGAGAAATGAAGAGTCGGAACAATGTAGATGATTTGATTTTGTGGAGAGGAAATATTTTGTTTAAGCTGACCGTAGTATAAGGAATAATGACAATGCTAATGAATGAGAATATTGCGAGTTAGTGGATTTGCTGGAGTTTTTAACTTTTTTAAAGATTTAGATGGATAAAAGAGTAGAAACGATGCCCATTGAGTAAGGCTGCATATATGTAGATGTCAGATAAGTGTTTCCAGGGTCAGAATGAAGGTGCATTTTGTTCCATTTGTATGATATTTATGCACATGCATCTTATGTTATAGATTTGCTTTCATAGGCTATATAGTTATGCATTTGGTCACTACATGTCACCAACAAAATGTGATATAGAAAATAAACTAATGACATATGAGTGATCGTAATGTTTGTACTAGTTTTGACTTGGAAAGTTCTGTTTCTCCTACACTTTGAGTACTCATTTTCTGTGAATTTATAAGTATGATACCCTGAATTCTGTTTTAAAGTTGTACAATGCTGTTGTAGGCTAGATCTTCCACAGTGGAAGGATCTCTCAAGTACAAAAACTTCTTTGGTTATGGGGATCTTTGGGATGGTTCATTGGCATATGGCTATGATCACTCAGCTGAGTTGAGCGCTGGTGTTTTTTTGCCGAGATTTAAAGGACTGGTAACACCTGTCACAGCACGAGCATACTTGCTATCCCAAGACTGGCTAAAGTTTTCTTCTTACAAAGAGCGATCGATGGGCCTTTCTCTTGGATTATTTTCTACTCCATATCATGATTTAGCATATAATCTTGCGTGGCGTACCTTGACAGATCCATCACAAATGTCATCGAGGTCCGTAAGGAGGCAGCTTGGCCATAATTTACTTTCTTCTTTGAAATATACCTTTAAATTTGATAGGAGAAATTCAACAATGCGACCAACTCGGGGTTATGCTTTTGTTACTACTACTCAAATCGGTGGCCTTGCACCTGATAGTCGAAGCTTACGGTTTCTGCGGCAGGTATGAATTATGCATGCTTCTTGTTTACCTCCTAAGCGTTCTTGATTTTGTCTCACAATCACGCATTTGAACTTGTTTGTCAGCATTGCTGTTTGTCATATCATTTTCTTTTCATTGAAATTTATGACAGGAGTTTGATCTTCGTTACGTTGTTCCTCTTGGATTTTATCATGCTGCCCTTAATTTTGGGGTTTCTGGCGGTGTTGTCTTTCCATGGGGGAATGGGTTCTCAAGTAGGCCATCATCTCTGCCAGAAAGATTCTTCTTAGGTGGCAACATATCTCCGGTTTGTGCTTTAGGAGGGCCGACAGCATTGTGGGGATTTAAGACAAGGGGATTGGGACCAACAGAACCAAAAAGACAGGTTAACAATGAAAATGCCGATCCTTCTGGTGTGGATTTTCTTGGAGGAGACCTTGCTGTTACTGCTTTGGCAGACCTTTCTTTCGACCTTCCATTTAGGTGGTTTAGAGAAAAGGGAATCCATGCTCATGTGTTTGCATGTGCTGGTAATGTTGCTAAATTAACAGAGAATGAGTATCGCAAAATCTCTGTTCAGAAGTTCGTAGAGTCACTCCGAAGTTCAGTAGGTGTTGGACTTGTCGTTCCTACGAGTTTATTTCGTATGGAGGTTTGTTCTCACTCTCTCTCTAATTATTTTCAGTCAAGCATTGATAATTTGTTAGATCTTAATTTTCTGTTTTATATAATTTTACTAATAATCTAATTAGGACTTTATATTCTCTGAATATTCTATTATCGATAAGTTTTGATAATTAAGCCGGGGCGGTGGGTTTTGAACTTAGAATAGGACCTCCTTCTTCAGGAGAACATCAAGTCAAATAAAGGTTTTGGATAGTTGTAGATAATTTGACTGTTCACATAGGTCCCATTACGCCATTCATTTCAATCGGTGCCATTTTTGTCAGAGAAACTGTTTGCTGAAAGTAATTAAGATAGGTTGTTAAGATCTGTTTCTGGCTGAATTTCCATGCTGCATATAGATACCATACAAAGGATTGATAATAGAGTTGATAGCTCAATGCCATTTTTATCTATTTTTGCCATCGACTGTTTTGTGTGTGTTGACTTTCTTAATGAGAAAAAAGATATGGTATGATCGAGTCAATTTGCTCGAGTTCTGTACAAGACTAATGACAGTTACTTTTGGCACCCCGGTTTCCATTGTGTTTGTTTAGTGTTTTACATGAGTTAAGGAGCTGGCATTTTTATAGCTAACGTAATTTCTCCTCCCTTCTGCTCCAGCTTAACTACTGCTATATACTGAAGAAGTTGGATCATGATCGGGCCAAAACCGGTGTTTGGCTCACTTTCTCTGCAGCATCATAGAAGTTTTGGACTTTATATATTGGTGTCTGGCACAAGTGAAAACCGGTGTTTGGCATGCTTCCCCAGTTGCATCATGGCATTCCGGATCTTATATTGGGTGTCCAGCAGAATTTTGGAATCTAATCGATGTCGAATTGAGATTTTCATTGTTATTTTCTTTTCACCTGGAAAATAGGCCACATTCATCACAAATTGTATTTCATATTCCAGTTGCTACAATCTTGGTGAAGAAGCAACTTTTTAAGCCAAATTTCTCTGTAACCCATACAAGATAAGCTATGGGTTGATCTCAAACGTGAATCATTATTTTGTAATTTCGGTCGGATATTTACTGCCATTAATCTTAATAATTCTTATTAAAATTTAAAAAAGGCATAATATCAAAATTAGTTTTTTTAACGTTTAATATTTTGTCAACTTGATCTTTATTGTAAAATATTAGATATATTGATATTATTTTTATTTAATAAGGGTAAATTTGTAAATTATCATTATATTTTTGAGAAAATATTTAGTGGGCTAAATATAATAATGTAATTTTTCAAAGATTTAAATATATCAAATATTGTAAGTTCAAATTTTTATTAATCACAATTTTAAGGAATCGTTGAAATTATAATATGAGTAAGCATTGAAAACCTGGTTGTTGCTAAGAATTGAGGACATGTATACAACTTCCAGCACAACTTACGACCTAATGAGTTATTACACGCCTGTCATGCAATTCATAAAAATAGGGTAGCTTCTTGATTAAATTTGGGTAGCACCATTCTTTCATTTTTCTTAAACTCTATGTAACTAAATAAAAATAAATAATAAACTATTTTGTTAGTCACTTCAAATTGGGTCATTTCTATTTTATTCATTCAATATTAATTTGATTATTTTTATCAAAGAAAATTGATCAAATTAGTCACTTCATATTAAAAGGTACGGAATATTAACTTAAAATTTCACCTTTTTTTTTTAATTTTCTTTAAATTTTGTTTCTTTATTATGTTATTCTTTTCATTCTCTCTTTTACTCTTTTTCTCATCTTCTTCCTTACCCAACCTAAGTTTACTCCGACCACTCAACCCTTCTCAAATCCTAACTTAAGCCAAATCCACAATACCCTAAATTTGTATATCTAGCAACCCACAAACCTGCATAAAACCATGAACCCAAAACCCCTTTGCAACCAAATTTTGGCCTAACTTGTGAAACTGATGGAAAATCATAAAACCAAATAAGAAAAAGCAAAATAAAAAGAGAGGGAATAATATATGTTAGAAAAATTCAGTTAAGAAAACGGTTTCCTGTAAAAGTAGAAGTTTTAAAAAATTTTAAATTGAGTCGTTTTATGATATTTATTGCAATAAACTTTTACTAAAAAAGACATGTGCTTTATGTGAGACTGATTTGAATTGTTCTCGACTTTCAACCAAACTATCTTCTTAGCTATCTTTGTATCTCAAAATGTGTCAAGTATGGTCTCGAGCAACATGAACCAAATACAGAACAAGAAATGATTTTGTTACTTTAGTAGGAAAGTAATTATGTCAACAAAAATAGGTAGAAAATCATAATTCCCTCAAAATAAAATTTATTCTAAGAAAATAAATTTTCATCACTTTTTGCAACCTTAGAGAGAGAGATGGGAGAATGCTAATTGAATAAGAATTACACAAATAATATTTATTTAATAGAAAACATTCCCTTAGTCCAAATAAGAGAGAGGTGGGTGACTAACTCTAGTAAATATTAATAGGGTTGTTGCCCCTTACTTATCATAAGAGGCACATTGGGTCTCTCATATATTGAATACAATTATATATAATTCTTAGACTTTTAACCTCAACACTTTATAATTTAATCAAACTCAATATTTGTTTTCAACTTCCCAAAATAAATATTATTTATTTAATTAATTTAATTAATCTAATTAACTAAACTAATTTCCCCATTAAATAATTTTGTCAGCCTAATTCTAATTATGTTAAAGTCATGACATCTTTACCATAAAAGAATCTATTAAAAAATATATTTAATTTACATATTCAATGGATTCATAATGTGACGTTAAGATAAATTGATGAACCAATCAGACGGTGACATGTGGCAGCTTTTAGTTTAATCTAATATTTTTTCGATAAAAAAATTAAAAATTAGAAAAATTAGAAAAATAAAAAAATTATCAAAAGAATATATAAATGATTAAATATTAAAAACTATGAAAATTGATATAAATATTATAAATATATAAAAAAATCTAATAAATTATAAAATTAATAAAACATATTTAAAATTTTATAAAAACGTATTGAAATTCTATAAAAATCATAAAAAATATTAAAATTAATATAAACTTATAAAAATTATAAAAACTTGAATTGGACCGCCTCGGGCAATTGGACTGATTAGATCGAAATTAGTAAGGATATCTGTCTTGAAAAAGTCATTAGATCGGTAGACTTAGGAACCAAATTGTTGAACCGATTTTTTTTTAAAAAAATGTTTATTTTATTGTTTAATATTTTATTTAATTGAATTGGACAAACCTGTCAAATTGACAAATCGGTGGCTTGATCGGTTCGGCCACCGATCTGATTTTGAAAACCTTAGTTATAATATTTCATTCTGACATATACTAATAGTTGGAAAATAGAATTTTGGTTTGATAAAAATATTAAAAAATACAAAATCGATTCAACTGCCAATAGCTAGGCCAACCGGTCTAATGGCTTTACTTGAATTGGTGCATTTGCCAATTTAAAACTAACCAATCTAGTTCAAGTTATATGATTTTTTTTACAATTTTTTTAAGTTTACATCAATTTTCATATTTTTATTATTTTATATTTTTATTTTTTAAGAATTCTAATAAGTTTTTTTTAATTTTAAATAAGTTTTATTAATGTAATATTTTTATAATTTATTAGATTTTTATATTTATAATATTTATAAGTTTTATAAATTTTTATAAGTTTAATAAGTTTATATCAATTTTAATATTTTTTGATTTTTATATATTTTTAATGATTTTTAAGACTTCTATGAAAAAAATATTAGATTAAACCATAAGCTACCATGTGTTACTATCTTATTGGTCTTTCAAATTATTTTAACGGTCAATGTGATTAATGACAGAAATCATTAATGAATGGGCCTAATTATGTACGAATTTAATACAGAGGCTTGATAATTTTTTTTTCTTTTTGTATTTTCTTAATGGTTTAGAGAGAGAGAGAGAGAGAGAGATCAACTCTCTCTAGATAATTATCTTCGGGGGATCTTCATATCCACTCTTCTCATACTAATTTTATGTGGTTATTTTAAGTCTTCGAATCAATAAATAAAGTTAATTTCTTGCAATCAAACTAGATTGCTTATCTATTTAAAATTTTATTTTTATTTCATGAGTCTCTATGTTTTTTTTATTATACCGATTATTTTTTAAGAATTTACATGTTGCATATTGACACAAGATACTGATTTATTTAAAATAATATTATTGCTTTTTTATGGGTCTTCAAACTAATTAATCTTATTGATGATTCATGAAAGGAAGAAGATAATCAGAATTTTTGAAATGCATAAAATCAAAATAATAAACTTCACCTTTAATTATTTAAGTCATCTTTTTATTTTTCAATTTTTTGTATGGGAGTACCATTGTTTTAGTTCTCTTCAAGACACTTAGCTAAATGGTTAATACGATTGTCACGCCTTAAAATATAGGGGGTTAATTAGAATAATTAATTAAAAAATAAATTTAGAATAATTAATTAAAAAATAAACTAGACTTGATAGTTAAGTAGTTAGTGCACTCCTTAAAGGGTTTAGGTTCAAGCTACACCTCTCCCATTTTTATTTTTTTATTTTTTATTTTCAACAAATTAGGATAAAAACTACACTAAAATATATATTGTTTGTTGTAAAAACTAAAAAAGAAATAGGTCTAATGGTTAACACGCTTGTCCCCCTTGCATACTCGAGTTTGAGCATCCCCAAAACCTCCTCCATTTCTTTTTATTTTCGGCAACAAGGGTAAATTACCATACAACCCCCTAGGGTTCCCAAATCCAAGGTATTTAGTCCCTCTGTTCCTAATCACACTTGGACTATGCTTTCTTTTCAACCCCAATTAGAATTTTGCTCTCTTTTCTCTCTATTTCTTCTCATTTTCTTTTTTATCATCTTATTTGCATCATATTTTACATATTTTGTTGTTGAATATTTTGCTTTCCCCAAATAAATCAATCGTTAATTTTCCTACTAGTTTCGTAATTTTCATCAATAACATCTTTAATATTTGCCAAAGAATCAGTAAGTACATCCCAATCCCAATGATTAATCTCGAATTTTTATACAATTTCTATCCCACGCTAATCTTTTGATCAAACGATCTTTTATGGATCTTGTCGAAATTTTCCATTAATCTTGATGAATCTTGATTCCCAATGTTAACTTGTGTATAAATGTCGTTTGAAAGAGCAGTTTTAGGTGCGTTGGACCAAAATCAAGTGTAAGGAACGACAATTGGACTCTCGGTAAAAGGTGTGTGTTCTATCCCAAGTCAATCAGTGGTGATCGTGTGTAGGAATAAGGCCACACGGTCTCTCACACGGGCGTGTGGACCACACGGCCATGTGCCTTGCAAATCCTAGTCTAGTTCAAATCTCACACGCCCCAGAACTTTTCACACGGCCGTGTCCTTCATATAGGTTAATTTTGTAATTGCCACACGACCTAGCCATATAGTCGTGTAACCCTCCCACACGGTATATAGCACCTCACACGGCCTGGCCACATGACTGTGACCCCTATTTTATTGTTTTACCCAGGATTTTGAGAATTGTTCAGATTAGTCCCTGCATAATCCCCAAACTATTTTTAGGAATTTTATTCACTCGATTGAGCCCCTGATTTTATGAACATGCTAGATTCTATGATTTGATGATTGAATTGCTACTGTTTAATGATGATATATGGATATTCCATGTCTATTGTCACTATTTTTCTAATGAACTGATACTATTACTCTTACCACTATATTACTACTTGCATGCCTATTGTCACTGTTGAACTAATCACATGTCAAATATACCTATTAATACTGTTGAATTGAATACATGTTAATCATGTCTATTGTTTTTGCATTGTACTGTTACTAGCATGTCATATTGCATTGCATGGGGTGGGATGCTTTGAAAGGAGGAAGTATTGATAGTTTATCTGCAAACACTGGTGGTTTATCCACAAATTTACTGGCAGCTTTTATCTGCAACTATGTTGTGCATTCACAACCCACTAGCAGCGTATTAACCTGCAAACACTGGTGGTTTATCCATAAATTTACTAACAGTTTTTATATGTAAATACGTTGTGCATCCACAACCTACTGGTAACGTTTTATCCACAATCTGAAGTATCCGAGTTAAAAGAGTTCTGGGAACTCTTAATGCTGAATGTAGCAGTGGAGTAGGACCTTTCTTTGTTGTTAAACTGAAATTGTATTGCATTGACACTCATAAACACACTTGAATGAATTGCTAATTTCTATTATACTATACGAATGATATTGTACTGAAAATTGTTAATACGTATGCTTGGTTTATTACGCCGCATTAGTTTTCTTGTATGGAACTCACATTGAGCTTCATAGCTTACTCTCCTTTATTTCCTGATTTACAGATAACACATCAGGTTAGGATGCGGACATGACATCTGGAGAGTATCGGCTTGGATTTGATTTTAATATCATATTTTAGATTTTTTATTTGATTTTTTTATTAATCAGAGATTGTATCGTTTTATTATTAAACTGTGACATGAGACTTAGGACTTATATTTTTTATTTTATAACATACATGATATTTAATTTAATTTTAGGATGTTGAAATATGGATTTTAATTATCTATGCAGGAAATATGGTTTTTATTATTATTTAAAACTACGCTAGATCATTTTTTCCACTATTAGATTATAGCTAAATTCTGAATATTAAATAAATTGGAAATTTGCCAAGTTTTCAAAAGTAGTCACCATTTCCAAGGAAAAATTAAACTTAATCGTTTTTTTTAATTCACGAATTTTTCTAAAAATAGACTAAGTTTTCCTCTAAGATAAACAAATGTTTTAAAATGACTGTTTTATAAACTCCGATAGCTTACTGGGTCATTTTGGTGACCAATGTAACCTTCTGAATTCGAACCTAAAGTCTAGGCCGGGTGGGTAGATTACAACAATTTCATTTGTAAAATTACCAACTTAAATTATAAACAACTATATATAAAATTATTGTGTTACTCCTTTCGTTCTGTTAATTTTCAATTTGATAATTTTTAACTTTATTGTTGATGGTCTTTTTGGCCTACCAGTCCCTCATTTTAAATTCATATAATCATATAAATATTTAATTTTAATAAAGACCGTATTTTTTTAAGTAATAAAAAAGGGTAGTTGTTGATAAAGTTATGGTATGTGAATAATATTTTAGAGTTTTTAGAAATAAAATTTAAATTTAATATTTGAAGATAGTGTTACAAATTTAAAATAATTTAATTTTAAAATTTCATAATTAATAGTCACTGTTAAAAGTTTTAGAATAACATGATTCATAAACATTTTTTATTTACCAATTATATAAAAACTACAATTTAATTTAAAAAATCATGAAAGATATAAAATTTTAAATTAATTTAAATCAACTTTAGGTTTTGGAAAATGATAAGTTTTTTGTTAGCATTGGGGTTTTTTTTTTTTTGCTACACGTTAACTTTAATAATCTAACATTTAATTTAATTTAGTCTCTAAATAACTCTATGCAAACTGTTTAATGAAATTTAATTATTAAATAAAATTAACTTAAGCATTGCATGGTAAGGTATAGAAGCAAATTAGAAAACAATTTTATGTGATCATATTAAAATAAATGTGGACCCATTAATTATTTATCATTATTTTGTTTGATCTAATAAATCAAAAACATAAATATATTGCCTGCATGCGGGACACATGTCCTTCTCAGCCTAATCCACCAAATAGTGGTAAAGTTCCTAATTAATGAAAAAACTACACTTGTCAAAAACAAGAAATTCATACTTGAAACCTTAAAAGAAAAATCAAAATAGCAAAATAAACAGCGAGACTAAACCCAAATTACTTCTAAAATCTGAATAAACCCAATAGCTCCACTCGACTTGCAATCCACACCTTTCATCTACCGCCATCATTCCATCTTTTGTCGGTCTATACCAATGTCGTTCGCGATGGGTTCTTGTAGAAGTAGAAACCATCGGAGTTTCTTGATGATTTATTCCTCCGACCCATTTCGTCCGCCGTTCAGCGGCCTTTTATCCTTTTCGGCTATCATCTCCACCTTGTGAGGGGCCTCCTCGATCCTTACCCTTTGATCTGGCCATTTCATGCACCGCCTGGTTCGCCGATCGTCCCACGAAAAAACAGGTAAAAGTTTCAAATCTACGCGATCTTTCCTTTATTTCATGAACTATCGCTGCTATGTTTGATTCATCCACCTTTGATGCCTGAATTTTTTTTATAACAGTCAAAAATCCCCTTCTACTGTCAAATTTCGAAAGCCCAACTCCTCGGCGAGGCTCGCTTTCGCCTTCGCTGTGGTAGCATTTTCTATAAAGGGGTTGTGGTAAGTACACGATATCAAAATAAGTCCTTCACTATCTCTAAACACGATTCCCGTGACTGATTTAAGCAAATTACTGTTGTAAGCCGCGTCAAAATTGCATTTGATTGTGTTTGCTCTTGTTGGTGACCACATACTATTATATTACCCTGCAGATGTTGCTATTTCTTTGACTATATTGGTACTCTTTGCCTTGTATGCTTTGATAAATGCTATTACCCTGCCTGTATTCGTCTTTCCGCCCTGATGGTGGATTTTATTTCTTTTCTACCAAATCGCCCAAAACGCAATAGCCAAATATTCTCTTTGTTCCTCTTCCATGTTGGTGAAAACATTTGCTAACCAAATTTTCCAGTTTTGGCCATAAGTGTTGGCAGATGTATCTATCCCTATCTCCTGTAGAATGCTTTTGGAAATCAGACATTCCCAGAAAATATGATCCATTGATTCCTCCGTTGATCGACAAAAAAGACAGACATACGTCACCATTAGCCTTCTGGATTGTAAGGAATGTAATTGTTTATTACTTTCCATAATGTAATTTTAATCTTGCTTGTCAGTTATAAATTCTATAGCCTGTTGTAGAAATTCTGTAGAGTTGATTGTGATATTATTGCATCCCTTATTGTTGTATCTTCTGTAAGTAACCACTTGTACTCACTTTTTATGGTGTACTCACCTGTATTGTCCCCCCCAAAAAAAACGTCCATGATATCGAGTCCTGCAACTGGGATGGTCATTATCATGTTTTTCTGGTCTTCGTTTAATAGCTTCTCGAGGACTTCCAACCGCCAAGTAGAATGGTTTGAATTGATCAAAGGTTCTACTGTTGTAAAGTTAACATTAATGTATTGACCATCCAAGTCCCGGAAGTTGCGCCTCATTCCAGATGTTGATGGACTTGCCATTACCTACCCTCCAACCCTTATCTTCTTCTAAAAGGCCTCTCGCACTCCAAATGCGTCAAGTATACGATGGGTGAGATCCTAAACATGCTTTTAAAAATTCACTATTTTGTTAATATTTAACTTTCATGACTCTAGCAAGTAAACAATCCGGGTACATGATTAATTTCCAACACTGTTTAGCGAGCAAAGTAATATTAAATTTAGCTAAATCTCTAAATCCTAAACCACCCTACGTTTCGGCCTACATAGGCTCTTCCACTCACACCAATGTATCCCTTTCCCCATTTTGGAGTTTCTCCACCAAAACTTACTAATTATTTTTTCAGGCTCACGACATAAAGTTACAGGTAACAAAAAACATTGCATAGAATAAACTAGTATGGCTTGTAAAACTGACTTAATGAAAACTTCTTTTACCTTAAAGTAATAAGTACCGGATATTCCAATTTTCTAATCTTTTTGCGGATTTGTCTTTGAAACTGACGAAAGCTTCTTCTTTTTTTCCGTCTTCCAATCATAGTTGGGAGACCTAAATATGTTTTTTTTAGATCATTCGAACTTCATACTCCAAGGGTCGCTCCAATCTGATCTTTAATTTCATTCTGCACGTTGCTATTGAAATGAACAAGGGATTTATCAAAATTAAGTAGTTGGCCCGAAATCCCTTCGTCTTCTTTTATAATCGTTTTAATAGCGTTGACTCCTTCCAAACTTGCCTCCTCAAATAGGATATTGTTAGTTGCAAAAAATAGGTGAGTTAGGGTTAAATCACTTCTCCCCACGCTTACCCCTTTAATAATTCCATTATTTTTTGCCAGTTTCAGTAGTGAGGAGAACCCTTCTACACACATTAAGAACATATATGGACTGCGTGGATCCCCCCGTCTTAATCCGCTTGAAGGTTTGAATTTTTCTCCTATTGTCCTATTAAGAAGAACTGAATATTCCACTGTTCGAACACAGCTCATTAGTAGACTCAGCCATTCTCTGCAGAAACCCATTTGTCTCATAACTTTTTTTTTTTTGAAAGTCCAGTCCACCCTGTTATATATATTACTCATCTCCAACTTTAATACAAAATGACCCCGTGACCCTACTTTCTTATGCTTTAAAATCTGAAGTATCTCGTAGGCAATAAGGACATTATCCGTGATTTACCTTCCAGGAACAAAAGTTGCTTGTGCTTCGTTCTGAATCTATACACCACATTGCACAAACTAATCGGCTTGAATTGTGTCATGTTCTTCGGTTGGCTAACTTTTGGAATAAGTACAATACTGGTGTCATTGGCTAACTTTTGGAATAAGTACGCTGACAACTTAGACCATAGAGACCCATCTCCACTGACCGTATCTCAACCAGAGATTGACCCGATGGACTCCAACCTATCTGCAACCTGCCAAACGGATATCGTTGAGCCAACAACAGATAAGAAGGAAAACCCGTCCCCCGGTATAATAGATCAAATGGATTCTATTTTATCGAATCAAGTAAACTCGGGTACCAAATCATCCGATCAACTAAATCAAGCTCCAACAAGTGAAGATCCTGCTGGTTCATAATGCAAATATTAACTAATGGTGTTAAAAACTTAGAGTAGGGGACTGCACTGGTATATATATATATATCCCTGTTCTTGATGGTTTAATGCTTGAAACTGAACCATCAGATGTATCTTTTTTTCTCTTTGATCTTCCTTGTGCATCCAACTATAGAATTTCACTTGTTAGTGTTAAGAGTTGAGTTTTTTTCTTTCCTTTTCATGTTATTGATAGAATTTCATCTTCTTTGAGCTTCGTACAAACATCCTCCTTGTTCCCTTCCCAAAAATTTTTATTCAACGTTCATATTCTTCTTCTAGCACCCAACTTGCGTTAAATCTGAAGCTTCCATTCTCACGAGCTCTATTGCATTCTACCACAAAATTTATCAATATCGGGCAATGCTCAGATGTAGCATGCGTTAGATATCTTAAAGAATACTTCGGGAAGGCCTCCCACCATGCTTGATTAGCCACCCTCTATCTAATCTTTCACGAACATTATTTTCTGGCAATCTACCTTTCCCATGTGAACCACCTTCCCGTGAACCCTAAATATTAAGGTTACATTTTTCCAAAACCTCACAAAATCAGCCCATGTTTCTCTCACTCCTTAGTCTACCACCCTTTTTCTCAAATGAATACATGATTTCATTAAAATCTCCCACGACCATCTATGGCATATCTCGACTATTCCCTAACCTTCGTAGGAGGTTCCAAGATTCTCTTCTATTATGTTCCTCTGAAGCACCACAAAAACATGTTAATCTCCATGTTAGCGCTCTGCCTTTTACCATGACAACCACATCAATATGATTGGCTGAATAACTTCGCAACTGTACCTCATCTTCTCTTTTCCATCCAATTGACAATCCACCTTTGGAACCTTGCGCACCCACGTCTATTCCATTAGTAAATCCACATCTCCCTTGAACTTTTTCCATTCTTGTCAGCACGCTGATTAGCGGCTGCCGGTCTCTCTTTAAATTGAATCAAAGCACTTGAGTCATTCCCCTCACACAAATGGTCATTTCTTATTCTTTATCGTAGTTTTCCCTCACCATATTTGACCGGTGTATCCTCCGTTATGGCCTCCCTTTGTCCCATAGACCATTCTCCTTGAGAAAAATCCTCACCATCTATTCTTCTTCTTCCTTGTCCATATAATTCCATTCCAACAGAGCTATTACCCTTCTTGATTCCGCTTGGCAATTCCTCCGTTAGCCATATACTTCCGGCAAGCAGCTCATTTCTAGATGGTGCTCTTAGTGGGAGGTTCCAACCAAATATAACCTCTTGAATTTCGATTGTCTTTTGTATCGGGCAAAACCCCTCCCCATGACCAAATTTTCCACAAAGAAAACAAAATAAGGGGAGTCTTTCATATTGGAAATACGCGTAGCCCTCTTGTCATTTTGTCAGCGTCCGCTTTTTCTCTCTTTAAAGCTAGCCTCATATCAATTTTCACCCTAAATTTCATATATCTTTGTTCTCCTCGTGAAATCATAGCAACACTGTATTGTATAAATTGTCCAACAGAACCCCCCAATTTCCTTGCTAAGCCTTCTAATATTACTCCATATGGTAGATTGTGAACCCAGATCCGATACTCAATCGGTGGAAAATTAACAGATGCCTGTTAAAAGTCCATGACATTCCATCCAATACTCTTTTAATATCCACTTCATAGAAGAAACGAAATAAGTAAAGTTTTCCCCCTAAATATGTGATTATAACTCCTCCTAACGGATGCCATAAGTCCGCCATAGTTATCTTAAGAGACGGAAAGTGAATTACGCAATCTATAAGAATTCTCCCCACTAAACAAAACCGACGATCTTCATCATCATTATTCGGCTCTCTTTCACAGGGAATCGACTCTTCTTCTTCATTTTTCAAACTCATATTAGCGATGTTCGCCTCCATCCGTGGCAAGCTTTTTTGTAGGTAATCATCCACTTTCTGCAAATCCTGACTAACCCTAACGTGCGCCGACTTGATGTTGTGAAAACAAAGAAAACGTTGTGCTATGAAGCCATAGCAAACAAAAGAACTAGAAATCTAAACCTCTTTTCTAATAAATAATGTTTTATACTTTGTCAATTTTTTAATTTCATTACAATAATTTGATTTGATATTTTTAATGAATTTTACTTTTATGATAATATTGAAATTGAACAAAATAATTTAAAATGGTTTAAAAATACTTTTATTATTAAAATTGTATAAAATTTAAATCTGATTTATAAATGTTTTACAATTGTTTTAAAGATAAAATCTATTAAAACTTATTTTTTTCTAAAAAAATAATTAAAAATCATAATTCTAGAATTTTTTTAATAAGATAATTTAACATTGTCAATATTTTTAATATTATTAATTAAAAACATGTTTACTATTTTGCATAAAATAAATTAAATTAGAAGATTTTTTTATAAATTATAAAAATTTATTAAAGATATATTTATTTTTAATCATAATTAAATTAGTCTTTTCAACAAAGTGTAAATGGTAATATATATCATTTAAATAATTATAAAAGATATAGAAAAAATAGAAAATAATTTAAATTTATTTGTAATATTAATCATAAAATTAAAATTATAAAAAAAATTAATATATTATAATGGATGTATACCATAAAAGTATTTTAATATTTTTAGGTAATGAAATAGACTTGCAAGTCAAGCTCTTGGATAATGGATAATGAATATTCCATATTTTTTTTGTGAACTCGAATATATATATCATATATTGTATAATTATTAACATACGATTCATAACTGATTTAAATACTAATATTTATATATATTCGTTATTTGAATCTGTTTTAGATTGGGACAATGGAGCTTTGGACCCCTTATTAAATGGTTGAATTTCACTTTTAATCCATTTTAAACTTTAACAATTTAATTTAATCCTTTTTAAGCCTTGACGAGTGAACACAGGTGGAAAAGATGATCCAATCTCTCCTCCGCTTCAATCATGTCTATAATTGCTGGGGTGCCTTGACACTTGAGAGAAGGTATATACAAGCAATGACTACTAGGGTAGAACTTATTAAAGTAAGCCGACCTAGGGGACCTAATTAAAACATTTTAAAAATTTTAAGCGAAAACCCAAAATTTCCCAAAAAATTTGGGGGCCTTAATCTAGTTTTGTTATGTATTTCGACTAGCTTGCAATTATTAAAGCATTGACAAAAGGCAATAATCCCTAAAATATTAGTATTGTTGAAATCAATAACTAAAATCCATTCACTTCCCAGTGAAATCAACGAAGCCATTCATATACACAATATCATATCCATGTAGACAAAAGTTCATATTCATATTTAGGGGCGAAGTTAAAATTTTTTTTTTAGGAGAGACAAAAATTAAATTGTAATTTTCACGATAATAACAATACAATTTCACCATTTGAATATTCTATACAATTTTGGGGGCCTTAATCTAGCTTTGTTATGTATTTCGACTAGCTTGCAATTATTAATTATTAAAGCATTGACAAAAGGCAGTAATCCCTAAAATCTTCGTATTGTTGATGTAGACCCAAATTTTAGCCCGAGTCCATATATATATATATATACACACAAAAATAAAACATAAATCGTCCCAAAATACAAGCCAAGTTACAAATAACCCAACACCAATAGGCCCAAATTCGGAAACCCTAAGGTTTCCATCTGTTTCGCGCCGCAGCAGTGGCCACCAGCAGCCCCCACGCACCATGCACGATCGCCGACTCGTGCATGGCTCACACCACGTCCGTGCGCTCCACTCACATGTCTTCACGACCTGCAACATGAGCAAAAATAGCTAGAAAACCGTTTGTATTTTGGGCTATAAAGCCTCTGAATTTTGATTGTAAAGGGATGGTTTTTTTTTCTCCTCAGAGAAAGAGAATACAGACTGAATACAAAATATATACAAAAAATCAGCAGAGAGCAACCAAAATAGTATATTTCAAAGGTGATTGTTACTGCAATTTATTCTGTTTTACCTTTTTTTTTTCCCCTTTCCCATTCAGATCCACAACACGAATTAAAGATAGGAGAGACAAAGAGGAAGCTCATCGGAGTCACACCGGGCACGCACCATCGGCAGGCCTTCGCTGGCCGCGAATGGAAGGCTTGGGCACTGGCCTTTCGGCTGAAGAGTGAAGGGAGAGTGAGGGAGATGGGAAATAAGGCATTTAGGGTTCTTTTTAAAAAAAAAAAAAAAAAAGTCAGAATGTTTGTTTTTTCAAAGCAAAAATTTTAAAACATGTTTTAATAAAATGAAACAGCATTTTGGGAAGTGTGGAGTCAGTGTGCGACTTGGTCCACACGCATTTGCCCTTTAGATGGGGGATTTTCACTTTTAGTCCCCTTCCTTCGCGTCCACTTCTAAATTTGCCCAATTCACATTTTATTGTCTTTTAAAATTTTTCCTGAAACTTGCATACTATTTCAACTTGGCCCGCGCTTGGGTGCTGTGTTTAGGAGTTTGGATCTTTTGTGTTTTTGGTCCCTGTGCATTCTCGCGCATTGCACTTTGATCCCTATTTTAATTTCCATGGTTTATTTTATTTGTAAAGTATTCCTTTTATTTTAATTTTGTTTTAATTGAGCTTTTTTATTTTGCATAATTCATTTCTTTCATTCACATAGTTTTTCATATATTCGTATGTACATTTTAAATTGCTTTGACAGTTTTACATTTTTTTTAAAAAAAAAATATTATTTTAGCGCTTTTTATATATCTTATTTTGTATGTAATTACATTTAAATATTCTTCTACATACATTATTGTGCACATAATTTATGATAAAATTAGCTATATTTTATGCACACTATTGTTTTCATATTTTTTTATGTAAATATTCTCTCTTAAATTTATTATATATATATATATTGCCTTTTAAATTTATTTATATATAATCTGGTTCTCTCTTAAGGATCTTATTTTTTTATATATATATATTTTAAATACTTTAGTATCTTTGTATATACATTTTTTTTCCCATTTTCATATATGTATCATTAGTCAAATTAATTTGTTTTACTTGTTATTATGTTATATATTATTTATTTTGCATTTCTTCCTGCATACTATATATATTAGTAATTGTTTATCGTGTATAATTTGTGGTAGAATTAGCCTTGTTTTATGTATATAAACTATTAAGTTTTTCCATTCCATGTGTATTATTAACTTAGATCGACATTTTTTTATACTCATTATTTATTTTGAAATGTCATTTATGCATTATTATTTCATATTCCTTTTTTTCATGGTTTGTTTCAAATCTTTATGTGAATTTCTTCAAGATTTTCATATATAGTTGTTTGTTTGCATGTCGTCGATTCCAAATTGCATTTCTTATATGTCATTTATTTGTTTATTTATTTTTAAGGCTTGTGCATGTTATTTATGCTTGGTATTTCATTCAAATTTGCTTTTAATTTATTAGCCTTTGAATATAAATGCCGGCATTGGTGTAACTTTGATTTTTCTATGATATTGCATCGGGATTCAAATTTTAATGTTTGTTGGTCGTCTCATTTTTATTCTAAGCAAGTCAGGTGAAGGCGTGTTGAACCGATTTTGCGATTGTTTATTTGAAAACCTCCTAAGACAAAGGTAATGTTTGATGTTTTGGAAATTCGGGAAATCGTGCCCTAACGTGCTGGGTTTCGATTTTCTGTTTGCCAAAACAATCAAACATCCCTTTAAAATTTCATCCGTTTTTTTAAAACGTCAAAACAAGGCAATGTTTCGTGTTTGAAAATTCGAGGAATCGTGCCCTAATGTGCTGGGTTTCGATTTATCGTTTGGACCAAATAACTGAATACCCTTTTAAGAATTCATTGTGTGTTTTGGAAATTATGAGGTGATCTCCGTTTTTGGAGGCTTAAAGTATCGTGTCCTAACGTGCTGGATGTGATATTTTATTTTTTTGGAGCGAGTGAACCTTAAAATCCAATTCGAATTGTTCATACATTTTTAAAGGAATCGTATTTTAAATTTCTTCCAAATTTTCAATGATAGGACATTCGATAATCAATTGGTACCAATTTTGGGCATTACGGGGGTGCCAACCCTTCCTCGTGCGTAATCGACTTTCGAACCTTTTTTTTCAATTTTCGCATACCTAAAATTATTATTTTAATAAATCAAATGTTTTATTAAAATGATCAACCTCAAGGTGATCCGATTACACCTCAAAAAAGGTCGGTGGCACTCCATAATTCGTTTTTAAAGTTGATCCTTATTTTTTTCAAAACTCTTAAAAAAATGGTTTTGACAGTTGAAATCAATAACTAAAATCTATTCACTTCCCAGTGAAATCAACGAAGCCATTCATGTACACAATATCATATCCATGTTGACAAAGATCATATTCATATTTAGGGGTGAAGTTAGAATTTTTTTTAAGGAGAGACCGAAATTAAATTGTAATTTTCACGATAGTAAAAATATAATTCCACAATTTGAATAGTCTATATTTTTATAATTTTTAAAAGATTAAATCAGATTTTTATCATTTTTAGGGATACTAAAGTACAATTTTACTTTTATCAATTTAAAATTTAAAAATGACTTAAATAAAAAAAATTGATTTTACGAGACCTCCACATAACAATTAACAATTAATCCTTGTTACGACCCACACAAGACTGAACCCAATCTAGTGGCTAATATCTGGATTTTTTTAATATATATGAAATAAGAAAAATATTTAGCAAAATAAAGGGGGAGTGAATTATAGAGCAGTTGAAGTTGGAACCCGGACGATTTGGCTTCCGTATAACATTTTCCTGCTCAAATAAAAATGGAAAAATATCACGAACAGTCCCCCATATTTTATCAGATTTTTATGATAATAAATTTTAGTTACTTTCAATTGCTTTTTTTCCAGTTTCAATACAATGTTAAGAAGTTTCGAGCAAAGCATTTGGTGAGAACTACAAGTCAATATGGAATTGATTTTATTAATTTCTTCTTTTTCAAGAATTGATTTTGAAATTTTAATAAAATTACAAGGGATCATTTGTGATATTATTCTATTTTTTTAAGTCCAAAACATTGAAACAGGTTTGGAGGTTATGCTAAATTTAAATATATATATATATATATATATATATATCATAAATGGTGTCTTATAATTTTATCAAAATTTAAAAATCAAATTTAAATAGAATCAATGTTGTCACTAAAGTCTTGATTTCAACATATTAATATTGTGTTGAAACTAGAAAAAAAGACAATTGAAATACTCGAAAGTAATTTATTTTTGCTAAATATTTTTCTTATTTTGTATATATATGAAAAAGAATACCCTAATATCTTACACTTTTTTATACATAACCGGAAATCAAAAGTTTAATTTATACTTGAATTTAAAAATAGATATTTGATCGAACTCGAATTTGATAAGTACAAATTTGATTGAGATCGATTACACCTTAATTACAATCAAACCCTAAAAGACATTCCCATGTCAGTAGTCTCAACAACTTCAACATCACGTACATGACCAAATATTTAATATTAGTTAGGGTTTAAAAACATCAATGACTCACTTTCTTCTGTCCCTTGGGAAGAGATTAATCCGACTTTTCACAAAACTTTGAAAACCAAAAATTGGCCCTTCATTCCATGAACGGTTTCTTTAAATTATCCTTTAATTTTTCTAATTACTTTTACACTTTTTTTTTTTTCCATTAAAACTTTATGTCCACTTCCAATCTAATCCTTTACAGTCCCTTCCTTCCATTGGCTGTTTTTCAGTATCCTTGGACGAAAAAACACCAATATTGTTTTCCAATATCCATTGGGGTATGTATATAACTATATATATATATATATATATATATATATATATATCAATTTGGCATAATTTAATATAGTTTTTCTGTATAAAAAAACATTGAGAACTGCAAAAAGTTGAGATTTAATTTTTTTATATAAAATCTCAACAAAGTCATGTGAATATAAGACCGTTAGATTCAATTAAAATTATTTAGTAGGTTTTTTTTTAATAAATAAAAGAGATTTCGAGTTAATAATAAGACATAAAGTTATACATATTGAGATTTAATTGTTTTAAAAATTATAAGACAAAGCATATCTCGAAGGTTTTTTTTTTTTTAAATTTTGCGTTAAAAAATTATATTTAATAATTATTCATTAAAATATAACTTAATCATATATAAAGGATAGATTTTTTTTTTAAATAATTTAATCCTTCCTAATAAATTATCTAAATCTAAAAATTAAAAGATGAATTAGAAAAAGATAACTTGAGTTTTAATTGATTTGATTTTAAATTTTAATAAATCTAAACTTTAATAATCTAAATTCCAATATGAATCTTTAATTACTTAAATTTAAAGCCATCCAAAAGGATTCAACTCAATTTAATATATTTTATCTATATTGTTATTTAAGTTTATAATTGAGTTAGTGTTATGAGTCAACCAAGTATCAATTTGGTTTAAAAAATTATGAAAATGGCTTTCCGTAATTACAATAATTTATATTATTTGAGGGTACTTTAATTTTTTGTTTGAAAAAGTCAATAAAAATATGCATATTGTGGGATTTGAACGCTTCTCAATTACGTTAATAAAACATTTAACTAACCACACAACTAAAACTTTATTTTAATATTTTTATACATATTTTATTACCTCCATTGATTGTACATTTATACTACTATTTAAGCTCCTGACTGAATTACATGTGATGAAATTTTATTAATAATGTATTTGTAGGGTGTGTCTCATATTCTTCTCTCAGTTAAACCATGTTATCTTTTCCTAGTTGGACTCTAATTATTTTAGGGGCCATTGTATCCCTGTTTTGATGCATCAATTAGCGAGAGCTTTTCTTTGATAGTGACAAGATGTAGTCGCATAAGAGTTTTGGTAAGAGTTTCGTGGTAATTATGGAGAGTATTTTATACCCTTTTTGCTAGTACCTCATGAGGCTTTAGGGTTTTGTTTATTGGTTTGCTATTTGAGATTTTGAGCTTTGCATTTGGGGTTTTGGATAATGTATAAGTTGTACATTTAAGTTTATTTTATCCATATTATACTCTTGTTTGTTTACTTATTTAGTGAAAAGCCGATACCTCATTTGCCTGTGGTTTTTATCTTCTTCGGAGGAGTTTTTCATGTAAAATATTTGTATTCTTTATTCTCTATTTTTCTTATTCGTTGTTTATATGAGTCGATCCCTAAGAGTATTTGATTGAGTTGGTGTCACAAGTTATCTCGACACGAACTCAAGATTGATGACAACACCGTGATAAACAATTTAAGTTAATTTTTTTAATTTTAATATCGTATATATGTCACGTGTTATTATTAAGTAGTTTCAAACCATACATTTATTTTATATTATTTTTAAACACACATTTTTATTCTAAATTTGTGGTTTTATACGTATATGCATGTGATAAAATTTCTAATTATTATAATATATCCTTTAAAAAATTAAGATAGACTTTAATATTTTGTCACATTATATGAATTTTAGGACAAAGATCTCCTCATCTTTACTTCGCAACCGTCCACATTAACCGCCAAAGATGCCTCAACTTCCACTGTTATAAAAGCCTCGACACCTTCCCTTTCTCCAAAATGGCGTCTGCGCAAGACTCTCAGCCTTTCCACTGGCACTACGCAGATCTCGAAGACCGCGACTTCCAAATCCACGGCCGAACTCTCTTCTTCACCGTCGTCCTCTTTGCCATCGTCCTTGTTTTCGGTCTCATCTTCTTTTACACTCGATGGCTATGCAGTTCTCATCGACACGACCTATCCCCGGCCTCTCACGCACCTCTACAGCCTCCTCCTCAGCCTCGAGGGCTCGACCCCAATACCATCAATGCGTTGCCGATAACTATGGTGACGAGGGGGAGGGCGGCGCTTGGGAGCGAGTGCTGTATATGCCTTGGACTGTTTGAAGATGGTGAGAAAGTTAAGGTTTTGCCTTCGTGTCACCATTCTTATCATTCCGAGTGTGTTGATAGGTGGCTCAGTGCTGAGTCGAGTTGTCCACTGTGTAGAAATTCTCTTCAAGTTGAATCAGATCGGCTTCGTCAGATTCCAGTCATTGTGACTCAGTAAACACACACGCACACACACACAAAAAAAAAAAAAAATTGTAAACGATGGTGGATTTGAGTAGATTCCTTTTATGGGTTTTTCTCTGCTTTTCATTTTGTCTTATATTGTGGGGTTGCCATGAATGTAATGCTACCATGTGCTCGATGAAATTGTTCAATGAATAAGTTTTTTTTGGCTAAATTATGCTTCAAGTACCTGTACTTTTTATTTATTTGAAAGTTAGTTTCTCTATTTTTAGGTCTATTTGTTAACACGGATAAAATTTTTCTATTAAATTCATTAGTGTAATATTTTGAAAAAAAAAAACATACTCTCTTAATATATAAAAAAAATGATATTAATAAATGAAATTATTTTTTAAATTTGAAAAATAAAGAGACTAAATTCAAACTAAACAAAGAGTAGAAGGACTTGAAGTAGATTTTAACTTTTCTGCTTTTCAACGACGGAGAAAGTTAGGTCCTTTGTTGCCTTGTGGCCCTTGGAACGTGGGCTGTTGTGATTGGGGAAACAAAATTCCAGTTTTTATTCCCTTTATTGCAATCAATGCTAAAAGGACCAATATAAAAATCAAAATACAATAGGGACATTTTCTCAATTTTCCAAATATAATAGATTAGACATGAGAAGTTTTTGTTTTTTTTGGTATAAGTGAGTATATGGATAATTATTAGGTTAAAGCACGACTGTTTTTTTGTATAATTTATAATATATACTTTATGAAGAATCCAGAAAATACTTTATTTGGGATAATGCAAGGTGGAGATTTGTTTTGATAGTCCCTTAATTCTAAAAATTATATTTTAATCCTTGTTTCAGTGAAGTAATTAATATTTCTTTTTGCCTTTAATCATTCAATAATTTGGCACTTTATTTGCATCTGAAAAATCTGTATGCCCTTAGACTGGAAATATTATAAATTAAATTATTGTGTGATAATGACTACCACTTACATACTTAAATAAAATTATTCATTTTTACATATTTTTATAATTTTATTTACTATTGATATTTAAAAGATTCTTTATTCGATATAATATCTCTATCATAGAAGATTGGGGTAATTATTTAATACATCGTTAACGGGGTTTTTAAAATTTCACAAACAGGTTAAAAGTGTGACAAGTGTCACATTTATTTATGTAATTAATTTTTTTCTACACCCTATAATACATTGACGGTATATTAAATAATTTTTCTTTTTTTTTTTTTACTTCAATCAGATTATTATACAAATTTTATTTTTGAAGTTTTGCTTAATCAACTTATATGATTATTCTTAAATTTATTTATTTAAATATAATTATAAAATATTAATATTAATATTAATAAAAAATTATAATATTTCGGTATTTTTTTAATACTAAAACAGACTTTTAAAATAGTCCAAAATTGATTTGATTCCAATTTCCAGCTTAAAGGGTGTCTTTTTTTTCTGAAGGGAACCTGAGAAACCCTAAACTTGATTTTGGGCTAAAATAGGCCGATTCATGGTTTAACCCGACATATAATAACAAAGCCCAACTACCGAAAGACCATTAGGGATTTAGGGTTTTAGCTTTTAAGCCTGTATATATAATCTCAAAGCCTTACCTTTCTCCTCCCCATTCTCCTCGCAGCCTCCATAGAAGAACACCACACGAGTGGTTTTGAACTGCAAAAGGAGATCGATTTCGAAGCCTTTTCACCATGAGAGCTAAGGTGAAAACGTCAAAACCCAAACCATGATTTTCTTTTTGATCTATTTGATTGTTTTTTATTTATTGAGATATTGATATGGGTTTTCTTTTTTCTTTTTTCGTTTTTCTTAAATTGTGCTAATATCAGTGGAAGAAGAAGCGTATGAGGAGGTTGAAGAGGAAGAGAAGAAAGATGAGGCAAAGATCTAAGTAGTCTAATTTTATCTTAAAGCTAGCAATTTGGTCTATGTTTCTTTAGATTTTCTGTTGTTTGATGGATACTTTACTTTAAAAGGATTTAAGTTATCTTTATCGAAACCTTTTGAATATTCTGGAAACATGTTATTGTGTTTTCTATTAACAACTTATGGCTTTGGATGTTAATTTTCTGATATTTTTGGCTTAAAGTTGCACTTGGTGTTCTCATTTTATCTTCAAATGGAAGATTATGGCTACAGATTTGATTTTGGGGGGATGTAGTTATTGACTAAGTTGATGAGATATAGCTTATTTCTTTGGGCCATGATTCTAGAAGTTCTGGTATGATTGTTAGATTTTTCATATATAACTACATATGAGCATAAGAATATTCGAACTCATACCCTTCAAAATATTGCATCAACAATTATGCCGATTCATTATTCAACTTAGTTGGCGGTATATTTGTTAGATATGTGAATGTGTTTCGTATTAATATGTTATGGTTTTCTAGATTCATATTTTTAGAGAACTTTCTAGGTACAATTGAATCTGTTTTAAGCATTGTTGAGAGATTCGGTAGAAATTTTCGAAGTAGACTATTGGTCCCCAACAATCAAAAGTATTGTTTATTGGGGTTTTTGTCTCCCGTTCGGCGACTACCTTTAGGGCTTGATTCACAAAGCCAGGAGTGCTTCGACTGTGGGTGTATGGCCATCCACCAAGAGAGTGAATGTTTCACCTTTTGTGAGGTATATAGGTCACTAGTTGGAGAAGATGTACTAACGCGCGGGACAGATCGGTTGATTGCTTGGTGGATTACATTTTAGAAACTTTTTCAGAAAGTCTCAACAAGGATTTTATTCTAATGTTCATATTCAAATAATATTAATATGTTAGGTTCTTTAAATACATTTAATTGTTTGAGGATTATATTCATATTTGGATAAATGTCGGATATTTTGAGAGAAATGAAAAGTAATAGATGAATTATTCTGCAATGAACATTGAGGCATGGGAAAATAAGTAAAGACCTATATACTCATTTTTATTATAAATTACACAAGTTTAAGCTCTACTATCAGGAAATAACCTTGGCAAAAAGAAAAGAAAGCAAAATAAGCCTTAGAGGGAGGTAGACTTTAATTGTGCACTTGACTTAAAAGTTCTTTACTTGATGATTCACCAAGCCAATGGCGTTGGTGATCGGACAAAACCCATTAATAGGTGTTACAATGATCAATTCCCTTAGAGGCAAGTGGCGGTGGTATAAGTGACCCAAGCCTGGTTCCCTTGTGTCGTTAATGCTCTTTCATCTAGGGGCGTGAAGCCGTCGGTTTCCATGATAGCTCGACACAAAGGTGAGCA
Organism: Gossypium anomalum; assembly: GCA_025698475.1. Lineage (NCBI taxonomy): Eukaryota > Viridiplantae > Streptophyta > Magnoliopsida > Malvales > Malvaceae > Gossypium > Gossypium anomalum. The sequence continues at coordinate 90,305,529 of CM046961.1, forward strand.
GTGGTTCTCTCCTAAGGCGTGCTTCGAGTGAGCTCTACATTGTTGTCAAAGTCGAGAGCTTCAGGGGAAATTCTTTCTCCAAGAAATAAGATCATTTAAAGAGATTACAAGGCTTTAATGAAAAAAAATTGGAAAGATAAAAAATTAAAAGGATAAAAAACTAAAAAGATGGAGAACATATATTTTTTTCACAGGGAGAGATAGAAAAATGAAAATAATAATTTTTTCCATACATTGCTTGGTGGAGTTAAAACATCTGAAAATACATAATTTTGAAGTAGCATACATATCTCCCTTATTTTTTCTCCTCTCATCATTCCAATTTAGAAATATTGATTTTTATGTATTATCATAGAAAATAATCTTCTCTTATTTTCATCCCAACCAAATACACTCAATTTATTTTCTTTTCATTTTTTCATTCTGTCCTCCCATTTCTCCACTTTTTTTACCCACCTTAAATGTAACCCCAGTGGTACAAAATCTCTCAGTAGCTTCTACCAACCTTGTCATTTTCTTTTTGTATCCCTCTATTTCTCTTTTAGACATAAACCAAACATCAGCTCGCATTTAGTGACCAAATTCCGATGCCTTCTCACCCTTTCTTTTCTTCACCTCCAAACGACAGGAATCGAAGTTTTGAATTGTCGCTCCCATCTTTATTAATCAAGGAAACATAAACCAAGTACAAAGCATCTCTCATTATCGCAAACTTGCAATTACAATATATACGTACTTTCATTATGTGAATTGACAACGCTAAGAACAAGCTATATTTTCTGCTTTGATAGTCTGATCTTCCAAACGACAAACCATGTATAAAACAGCATCAAGGGAACTGTTTAACAGTTATTAATGAAACAAATTTTTTTTTATAAGCAATGAGACAAATACTTGATCGCCATTGTTATCATTGCAAAGGAGCAAAGCTTTTAACAACTCAATGAACTCAGAGAACAGTTCAGGCGGATCATCGGAACACATCAAATTCAAACTCTGATCAAGATCTTGTTCTTGATTTCGAGGTCAATTACGTGTCCGGAAGATCAAAATCTACAAAAACTTGGTCGATCCTCTCAATCCGTTATTGATTTTTTTTTTCCATAATTACATCATACGTGCATTACTCTTTCGTGGCATGTCATTTTAATTTTTTGGATTCCAAACCTATTGGCCACGTGTTCGCATCACATAATCATCATTCCGATCAAAATAATCAAATCTAACTAAAGACCGGCAATAATATTTATTTTGTATGGAAAAGATGTACATGTATATACTGCAAACAAATTCTACCAATAAAGAGTAGCCCAAAAAAAACATGTATATGAATCATAAACAAATTTTCTGTTTCGATTTAGGAAAAGAATGAAGCAAAAAGAAGAAACAATGAAGTGGGAAGTGTTCTCGTATATACTGCTGGGTCAATTCCAAGGACATTAAAGGAAAATAAAACTCCAAAATACAAATATGCATGTGTGATAAAAATCCTCGGCTTACCTTCTTACCAGCATCCAAAAAAATGCCTCTTCCTACCAAAAAGTTAAAAAAGAAGAAGAGAATATTAGAACAGAATAATATCACACATATGAAACATAGAAATGGTATTATTATAAACTGATCTTCAAGCATGAAGAAATTGCCATGATTGGAACTATGATATCAATATCTTATTTGTCACAACAACAGAAGGAATCAACTCGGCTAAAAAAAATCTTTCAAACAAACCTGTCAGTCATGAGTTAATAACTGCTGCCCATTGGTGGCATGCCGTAAGGTGGCATCGGAGGCATTCCCATTCCTCCCATGGGTGGAGGCGCAAATCCACCACCCATTGTTGGTCCTCCCATTCCTGGCATTGGTGGTGCAGGCAAGGCAAGAGGTAGTAGCTGAGCATACATGTTCTGCAATGTAAGGCAATTAATTTTATCGGTAAAAAGCATTTTGAATCAGTCGAAAATCTATCTACTCCCACTGTGCAGGGTAGAGAATACATTATCAAGAAAAAGGAGATCAATCTTCAGCTCTCCAAGTTATTATTACCTGTTGTGCAATGACTTCTTTCTCTTCTTGCTCTTTAGCCTTTACTTCTTTTTGAGCTTCTATCTTGTCCTTGATAAGTTCATCAACTTTGCCAGTATATTCACGGATAAACTGTAAATTCAAAGAGAAATTAGACAAGGTTCAAACAACATAATCTCGAAACAAAAAAATCACAGGTTGAACTAAGATCAACCATCCAAGCATTCTAGCTAATGAAACCCTATTAACTGATGATACTGAAAGCTGCAGAGCACAGAAATCACCTGCAGCAGATATGGGAATGCGAAATCAATCATATTGTTGATCCAGGCCAGTTCAAGAGCAACATCCGCTCGAATTAAGTCATAACAGACAAAGAGGCACGATGCAAAGCATTCCTTTTTGCCCTGTACAAAGAGAACATCAACACTGAAATTAAATACAATTCAAAACAATAACGAACATTATAGTGATAATACCATTAGGAAAACCACCACAGTGCAAAAACAAACATCAGTTAACTATACTTTCCATGTCCTATACCTATAGTACGATAATTGAGTACTATGGTCTATACTTTCTATGTTACTCAGATTCGGATGTTAGTGTGGGATACAAAAATGTGTCTGGCACAAAGTATATTTATGTTTTTTTTTTCTTTTAAGTTTTTCCATCTATTTGGACAGTCCTTGGAAGGTCATATCCCATTAACCGTGTCCAAATATGCGCTGGAAATAAGTGGCAGACACAGATATTTCAAGAAAATGAAAGAGTAGAAAAGCATAACTTATATTTGCACCGGAAAGGAACAAGTGGAAGAGAGCACAATAACATAATTAGGAGTAGCAATTGGCCAAAAAGGTGTAATGCTTTCTACCACCAAAGTCCAAACAGATAATCAGTCAGCATATATATTTTTTTATGTAATTTGGAATGAGTTCAGTACCCGTTCAATGAAGTAAACAAGCAACTCCTCGGCAAGTTCACGTTCACCAGACTGTGAAGCTGTTTCCATTGCATCTCTGTAATGGTTGTCCTTCTTTGACAAGGCAATGGACTGCTTCCATCTGCCTGCCTTTTTGTAGATGTATGCAGCAACACGCCTCATTTCAAGCAGCTCATGTTTCTCAATCTACACAAGCAATTTGGAAATAATATCAGAAACAAACCTAACACCAAACACGAATGTAAGAAAAAGAGCACTTCACCTTTTGTGCAAGTCCAATCTGATCAAAGTTATCATGCAAATCAATAGATTCTCTTAATCTATCATAATCTTCTTCCTCCACATAAATCTCATTCAATGCCTCGTTTACTGCTGATACATTGTTGCTCTGAACAGCAACCATGTATGGCTTCACAAGACGTAGATGACCAGCCTGAAATTCCAAAAGGAAATAATAGTGAACCCAAAATGAACTATGGTAATAACAAAGAAAATCGTTTATTTCAATATTAGATCATCTTTTGCCAGAATTGAACCTTTCTCATAATGTCAACAACACGAGTGTGATCCACACGAAGTGCAAGCACGTTCAGCATATCGTTGATGAGATCTGGATGTTCTTGCAAGTAGAAGTGGACAGCCTTGTAATAGAGTTCAACACTAGCAACTTTGACAATAATATCTTTGAACTGCATATGATCCCATGCTTCAGGAGAGTGGTTCATAACAGTAGTTGCAGCATTATCAAACTCGTCATATTGGATATACAAGTAGGTAAGTTCCTTCCAATGCTGCTGCTCATCACAAGCTCTTATCAGTTTGGGAATGTTGAGACGCGTAGAGAACAATTTAATGTGCTCCATAAGTTTCTCTGGACGATATCTGGCATACAGGACTCCCAACTCAGTAAAGATACCCATGTGTGCACGCTCCAATCCTAAACCACTCTCCATAAGAGAGATTAACTCATTGAAGCATCCTCTATTCTGATAGTATTCACTGACTTCTTCCAAGTCATCCACCTAGAAAATCAGCAAACATAATGGTCAAAATCAATGGGGCCAAACAGTCTCCAACAGACAAACATGAGAAGAAGAAAAGGGGAACTGTATGCGCAATGACTATTGCTCCTGAAAATTGCAAGTCAACTGGAAAGTAAACTCACCTGCACAATAACATTAAGACCACATATTTGTGCCAATCTGAATTCCTCTGCATCAACACAAGCAAAGCAAACTTCCTTCCATGTCTTGGCACTGTTTGCTTTCCGTGCTGCATCAACAGCACCCTGGAATTGTTTAAGTCTCACAAGTGTAACAGCCAACTTAGCCCAGTTAGATATAAATGCGAATATTATTTTTGCAGCTTCATATAGCTCTTCATCGAACAATCGATCACCAACATTTTGAAGATTAGCCACATTTGGCATGAGAATGAATTCTTCAATTTCACCCAGTCTATCAATCTTTGCATAGGCATAAATGAGTTCACTGTCAACCTTGGGCTCCTTGACTTTCTGCCTGACCATCAGAAGGTACCTCACGAGATCAGGGTAGACATTAGCATCCTCAGAAGCTCGGATGACATCAAGGAAGTGAGTAGCATCATCTGCACGGATAAATGATTCAATTGCATCGCTCACCAGCCCTTCCCTCAGTTGTGCCTTTGCCACCTGACTCCAAACAGCATCCTCTTCAACTCGGAAGGCAAATTCCACGGCTCGATCAATGCTTCTAATGTTATCCAGTAAAACACTGACAGCCTGAACATTTAAGTTAAACTTCTTGAAAATTGAAAAAGCTTCTTCATATAGTTGAGCTTCCACAGCCACTTCTCCAACTGCTGGTCCATCAAAGTTATCTAGCCTATTAATATAATCCATAACTCGAGAGGGATCTGCCTTGATAGCTGTCAAAATAAGTAGATTTTGCAGATTAAAGTTCCCACTGAATGCAGAGTTTTGGAGCACAATCTTCTCAAGAAGCTCAATTAGTTCATGGGGCAGGTCAGCAGTCATGAAAGCTTTAACAGCAGCAGAGACTTGTTCTGGACTTTTGCTTTCTGGCAAAGCAGTTGACACAACCTGATCAATAAGATGTCTTCTATATTCATTTTCAGGATTTAGAACCTTCTCCCAAAGATCGCCATCCATCCTCTCAACAACATACCTGTGATCAAAGGATGATGCACCTATAAGCCACTTAAAAACAAATATCTGATATATCATCATAAATAAACTAAAGAATTGCATACCTGGCCTGCAATTTGAACAACGAGTTCTTATTTGTGACATTGATAAGTTCATCATCACATTGTCCTCTTCGGTAAGCCACAACTGCCAAGGTGGGATCACGTTTCTCGCAATACTTACCAACAACACGGGAATCATAGTAAGGATTGGTTGTGAGGAAGTGCTCTGGATTGTTGTTGCTTTCAATGATGATTTTACCAAGAGCATTGTGGACATGCACATCTTGGCTTCCCTCACTCACAAGATGCTCCAAGAACTGCGTAAGCAAACGAAGTCGATTTCTGGAAATCACATGCAGGAAAATGAGAATCACAAAGTAGTGAACAAAGGAAATAAGGACCAATGATATGGTAAGAAATCACCTCTTCTCACATTCATCCACAAGTGGCTCAACTGGAAGCAAGGAACGGACTGAGAGAATGAGACCTTTAATAAAATCTTCAGGGCATTCATCATCAAGCAACTGCCCCACTACCAAAGGAGCATTGCCCGGGTTCACCTGTCAAAAGAAGCAAGTTGACAATTACCTGGTTTAAATTAAACTCATATCATATGCCAGCAAACATATCCAGTCAAGAAAATTGTATACCTTCTGAACATAACCTTCAATGTAACGGAGCATGTTATTTGTGTAGAGGTAGTGGGTCAGATCAGGAACAAACCCAAATCGATCACAAACATTAATCAGGGGCCTAGCATCAGGAAGCTTGGCCTCCATCAGGAAGTTCTTTGTCTTTTCAGCATCATAGAAGTTTGATTCTCTGGTCACACGCTCAACCTCCTTTATTTGTCCAGTTTTAGCAGCTGCCTCAATGTACTTAAAGTGTATATCGGGGTCCTCACTGTCCCATAATCAGAACCAACATAGTAAGTGCCATATTAGATATATTAGATATATTTGCGGTATGCCCAATCAAACAAAGGACATCTCTTGTTTGCTAAATAGCTTACCTTGAACTCAAATAAGATCCCAGGAAAAAGTACAATCCTTCATATGACTTAAACTGCTCAAAAAGTTTTATGCAAGCCTCAACACCCAACTGCTCACAGTACTCCTTGGCAACCTGCACAGCCACAGCTTAGCCTTCGGTGATTTACTAAACACTATTAGCATACTATTATATAACATTCTTTACCTGAACAATTATTTGAAGGTTGCCTCTTAGATTAACCAGAAGAAGGTCCTTCATGCACTCCAAGGCCCATTCTCGTGAAAGAGTGCCAAAAAACTCAACAAGCGACTGAAAATAGAATTATTATTGAATAAAAATATATCAGGATTTAGTATTCTAATTTTTCCAAGAGATAAAGATAGCAGAAAACATGTACCTGAGGCTCAATAGCATGTGTGTTCACGATGACACGTTTAATGTCAGGCAACTCACTGTAATGCTGCAGAAAAATAGCAATGAGATAATTACCTAAAAGTTAAAACCACATATGATGCAACAAGTAAAAATCTAAATAAGATAATTACCTGCAGAGCTCGCACATAGAGACCAGCTTTCTCACAAAGTTGTGCAATTCGAGGGCGATCATAGTGACTGAACATTCCATTTGCTAAGATGGCATCAGCAACATTAGGAAAAGTTACTAGATTGATTTCCAAAACCTGCATAAAAAGAATGTTGTTGACCTTAAATTATTCTTTTCAAAATTAAAACCAAAACTAGATTAGCTGAAACAGCACATAAAATATATAACCTTCGTCTGTAGAAAAGCATGCTCTGGCAGATTTGGCTTCAAAACATCTAAAAGAAATGCGGTAGCCTCCCGTATCAAATTCCTCTGAAAAAAGGCAGATGGCAAAAGGAAACAATCTCATGTATTTTGCATAGAACCATAAGGTTATTGACACAACAAATTTGATGAGCAGCAGACCTGAAGAAAGAGGTCAGCAATAGTGTTGTAATCAACCGGACAACCTCCTTCCATTTGAGACATCATCAATGCAAAATTAACAGCTCCCTGCAAGTAAAACAACAAGCAAGAACCCATTTGTCCATGAAAATTACACAGATTCAATCCCCTAAAAAGATCTCATAATAGTAGCTGTTGATTGGCAAACAATAAAACAAAGGAAGCTTTTACTCTAATCAGAATACTCATAAAACTTTAATTAAGAGGCTCTAATGAAGGGAATTAACACAGTTGAATATATTTATCAATTGGTCATATGGCATGCCTTCAACACCTCAAACACTAAAGACTACAAGAAGAAGAATGACGAACCTGTGGATCTGTACGAAGAATTGTTTGCAGAAGGAACAGATAGTCAGGAGAGTACCCAACCTGAGGAAACAATTTAGTCATGAATATTCAATGCAAGCATTCACAGAAATGTAAAAAGCAAGTGGAGAAAAATTCTCATCTTGATAGGCTGTAAAAAGGAGAGCACGCATCAATCACACCAGAAAATGCTAACAGCGAAGAAAATGCAGCAATTACCTGCTTTGAGTATATTAAGATTTTGTCGAACTCCCTACGTTCTGCAAAAGCTGCGACAACTTTAGGAGTTGCTCTAGCTTTAATGTATATTTTCAGTGCAAGATCATTATCCACAGTCTACAACAAAAGCAAAATAAAAGTAGAAGGCAGCAAAAAAGAGTCAAAACAGTCCCAATTTTAAAATGAAATTTAGATACAACTGAATAAGATACAGATACATTTCTATTAGAGAACAAAACAAACCTTCACAAGGTCTCCAAGTTCCTCACTACATTCCAATTTATCTTCAGCCAACCAATTCTCTAGAAGATTCTTCTTGTTTTGATTTACCACAAGTCGAGATAATTCCAATGACTCAAAGGCATTGAGCTTTCCCTTTGTTAAAAGTGTACCAAAATACTGCAACAGTGGTGGAGTCTGCCCAGCTTGCACAGGTACACTCTGCAGCATTCAAATAAACATTTCTGCCTCAGATAAAATCAACACAAACATAAAAACCAGAATCTGTATTAGCTAAAAGGGAAAAGCAAATATTACCTGAAACTTGGCAACTGTATCAGGCGTGCGAAGGATCCCCTGTGGAGACTCTGCTGCAAGCTCAGCAGCTTCTTTATACTTTGTCTGAGCAAACAATTCTTGAAAACGTTGGACAACCTGAGATATTAAAAACCACAGAATCAAAACCCTAGTATATTCTTAAAAGAACAAAGTAATCATAAACAAGGATCTAAATAAACAGATAAAATTGAATAACTTAAACTACATATTCTTGTTAACAACACGCAGCATCAGATATAGAGAACACAAAATCTAATTATGCAATCCAAATGCTATCTCCAATCTCAGCATTGCAGCAAGACCAAAGAGATCCCGGAATCATTGAAGAAAGTTACCACAAAAGTAACTCTTGGATAATATAGATTACTCCTTGGGATATTATTGTCTGGGAACTAAAACCTACGGTTAATAATATCATGTTCTTACTTCTCAATTGTCATTCCAATGCAAAGATCCACAAACCATAGACCAAGCTATACACATATCAATCAACTTACCAGGTTCTCTGCACCTGGAAGGTTTCCTCTTTTAGCCAGATTGACAGCAAGCTCCAAATTGTTCAACTGAAATGGAAAACAACCCGGAAAAGTTGTAAGCCTGCATGTCTCACCTTATTGATACCAGAAAACACATGAAAGGCACAAAAACATACTTGGCCGCTAACAAATGGCACTATTGTTGCTTCATTTACAGTAGCCAACAACACCTGACCTCGCCTGTTGATGGCATAAAACCCTCCTGCCGACGAAGCTTCAGATGTTAAAAATATTGGGTCTGGACTTATTCTATTTCTGTATACAGCAGTCGCAGTCTCTAGATCATAAACAAACAGCAGCCCAAGCTTTGTGATAACGTAGATCAAACTATATTTGTGTGATATCTGCCATTTAACAAAAACATGTCTTATTAATGGCACAAAAGTTTGAAAAAAGATTTACCAAGAAAAACAATCAAAGTTGAGGACATTATACTACCTGCATTGCAACCGGAAAATCATCTTGAAAATCTGGTGGAAAGAATAGATCTGCCTGTTTCTTTGAAAATGATGGCTTACCTGTCATATTAGAGGTTTTGTTAAAGGGTTCGAAATTAAATAGACAGGAGATACAACACAATGTTGTAGCTACTACGTTGTTTTCAAGAAAATAGTTAATATACAGCCAGGGCCAACACATGCCTCCCATCAAAATTGACTTAGAATAGTCTAGATCATGATTTAGAGTTTGCTACAGATAAAATTCTAGGATTACTGAATTAAACCCCAAATGTTATTCGACTACTGAAAGGGGCAATGGAAAATTGCTCTATTTCTTTATTTTTATTTTTACTTTCATTTTTGAATTCACTTAGAAAGACTATCAGTTTCCCCTTATATACAACAAAGAGATAACAAAAGTACAACAGACATCATAGCAAGCAGACCTGGCTGGGCACCAAGTTCAATTACATGCAACTTTGATACAATTTGGCCAGCATTAAAACTCTTGGTAGCAAAAGAAATAAGAATAGAAGGATTCTCATTTCCTGGAACCTGCACAACACAAACAAGCATATACAATAAGCAGGCTAGTTAATTAGGGTATCATATCTAGGGAATAAAGTACAAAGAAATCTCCTTACCTTAAATTGTGCAAATGAAGCAGCATGAGATTCAAGAGCTTGACTACGCTGCTGATCAACAGAGAAAAGTTGCATGTTCCCCTTCACCAATTGTGGCCTCTAAAGAGACAAGACACGTAGATCAAATCAGAATTACATAGTAGCAGCAGAACATTTTTCTAGAAAGCGTTCATCAGTAATAATGATTATGCTAAGAACTATTCTAACAGTAGAAAGACAACATGGGGAAAAGGAAAAGGAAAAGAAAACCAAAAAAGGGGATTACAGGGACGCAAATCCTAAAGGACACTGCAAGAGACAGAATTAATCACCCATAAGGGTCATAAACTAATTCAGAGTTCTCTATAGCAGTTTGAGCTATGGGCCACACAACAACCACGCCAGCTAGAAGAACTTCTTAGGCACAGTTAGCTTAGGGTAATGTTTTGAGTATGTTGCTTTAAAAATTCTGTTTTTGACATAGAACAAAATTTACTTAACATTTCGCAGTTTTCCAAATGCCAAAACTCAATACAAATGAAGCAACAACCCCTTAAAAAAACACTTTAGAAAGCATCGATAAGGCACCACCTACCTCAGGTGCACCGGGGGCAATTCCAATCAAAACCAACCACTTCTCCGAAGGATCACATTTATAGTTTATTATCTGATTGTTCACCAAGTTTGCTGTTCTCTCAAACATCTTAACTGGCTCAGAATCACCTGCCAGAAATAAGATGCAGTGAGACTTGTAACACACAAAATATTGTTTAATAGATAAAAGTACATACAGAAAAAGAAGTTTTTAGAGCTGAAAAAAAAAACAGCACCTGGGATACTAGAAAAGTTAACAGAATAACTTCTTACCTTCAATTGACCAATGATACACGGAGGTTTGTGTGACCAGACCAAGCGTTTTTGGGGTAATCCATTTCCAGAATACAACCTGTAAATGAACCAAGGACATTTTGCTAAGGTCATGCAATCAAGTTCAGTATTAAGGAAATACAAGTAATGTGGAGGCCGACAGATACTGCTATAACAAAACTGGAACCATTAAAAAAAGAAAAAATTGAGACAGTAAATGAATTTGACCGATTCAGGCATCTGATGCGATTTAATTTTTGCTTTCATCTCTATGTTAAATATTTGCAAGTGATCTTGAGCTGTTCCCGGTAGTTGAGCTACAAAAGCAATTTGATATTCTGTTAGCATAAAGAATAGATAGATTTTAAAAATTAAAGAAGACATAAAATTTATACTAGAGATATTTAATCTCCTTCTCCCTTAATTAGTTTTGTTAAAAGGAATGTGAAGCACTTGTATGACTTCCATTTCAACCATATTTTTGTTGCATTACAGGATCAAATTGAAGTAATTTCTGCTATAAGAACACGCTTGCTCTAAGCAGTGCTGAACAACTGTTTGATTTGCAAATACACCCAAGGAATATATGGATAAAACAATAGGGAAGTGATAATTACTATGACCGCATCTCACATACACTAAGATTCCATAAGCAGGGTCCTTGCAGTTAACATGTATGGCAACATTCATTTGTTCATTTTAGAAGCAAAAAGCAAGTAACAAATATTAAACACAAGGATGGTAAGTATCATTTTGAAAAATATATTGTAAACAAGTATTCCATTAAGAAAAACCTCAAACACAACTAGGTTCTTTGTAAGGCCAGATGCAAAACAGATCAATATCATGAATCCAATATGTGCTCTATGGACCACACAAGACAGCGATATTAAATATACAACCCACTAATCAATAACAAAAACGCTAAATAATTAATAATCACTATCAATTACTACACACATTTAACGAGCTTCAATAAAAATAACAACTTAAGGCTGGCAGTTAGATAACTGACCTTTCAAAGCGAGGATTCTAGAATTTGGATTCATGAGAGCAGAGTCAGCTGTAATAGGCCGTCTCAACGGCTGCATCGGCATGCTCATGTCGATGATCACAACACTATTTTGTGGCGCGGTTTCCCTCACACAAATATACTTATCAGATTCCATAGTTACATTCGTGAATGTGATAAATTGTGGATTAATACCAACGCTCGGCAACTGCAAACAGACAACATCATCCAGATCACTCAAAATTCTCACTATGTCAAAACGTAAAGAGCAACTTTCAAACAGATCTAAGCAGGTTTTACAGATACTAGATCTGATAAAGTATATAAAGTATTCGATTAAGCTTGGCAACCGTTGATTAACTATAATTCAGCTGAATTTTCTATAAAATAAACGACCGAACCGAAACGAAAGAGTGAGAGAATGAGAGTGAAAGGAGAACACTTACAGTTAAAACCTCCTTCATGGCGATGGGAGCGTTCGCGGCCGCCATGGTGGCTCAGATCGAAGGATGAAGATCCACGAATCAGGAGCGGATCTAACGGCTGAGATTGAATCTTTCAATCGCGAGTCAAAACTGAACACTGAGAAAGAGACGAGCGAAACTATAAAAAAGGTACTTTGCGAAGAGATCTGAGGCAGAGAATTAAAGCATTTGAAAAGAGAGAAAGTGAAGCAGATGGGAGAGATCCAATCCAAGGCACCGGAGAAAGTGGAACGGACGTGTAAAAAATGTGCCTTGAAACACTGGCGTGCGCATTAGCTAGCTCCTGGATTAATTATAGATGCTGGATCCGGGTAACAACCCGGTCCAAATTTCATTTTTTATTTAAAGGAGTCATTTGCAAAAGCGAAGCAAATGTAAATAAATAGTATTAACCTATGTTAAATGTGACAAAAACTGAATTAGGGGATCCAAAAGATTAAAAAACACATGTAAATTCGACTCTTAGTTGGTGTTGGACTCGCTAAATATCATTTAAAATTGATGTATGTATAAAATAAATTGATTGTGTATCAAATAATTGTTGTGTATAATGTTCTATAAAACAGGACAAAGGCATTTTACAATTCTAAAATTTTGCATTCTCAATTGGTACTTCCCTAAATAATAAAAGATAGTGGGGAGCCGGCTTTCTTCACTAATAACATCGGATTACATTATGGTTACACTTCCTATTTATGTTTGAATTTGTTAACCTTAACTTGTGTCCAAATCTACTCCAATATATATGTATCTTGAATATTGTAAGAGAATCAATTCGTCTCTTTGACTACCTTCTCTAGGTCCAAAGTTTATCCCAGAATATGGTTGAATTATTCATTTTCCATATTACCTACATGGTACATGTCATTGTCATATAAAAAAGGGTAAATTACACCAACAGTCACCCAACTTTGGGGTAGCTTACAAAACAGTCACCTAGGTTTCATTTCAGTCACTCAACTTTTGAAAAGTTACAAAACAGTCCTTTTTGCCGTTTTTCGTCACAGACGTCATGGCAAAGTGACATGGCAGGTGACGACGTCATTGGTGTCAAAAAATTGTCCAGCTGGCCGGTTACTCTCACTTTAACAGCCCTACCAACACCATTTTAGGGCTAGAGAAAGAGAAAAAGAAAAAGAAGATGAAGATGAGGAGAAGAAGAAGAAGAAGAAGGAGAAGAGGAAAAATTGAGATGCCTGAAGTGATTTGGGGAAACTATTAATCAGTTTCAAGGGCCAGGAACATCCTTAAATCCTGGCAAAGCTTCATATGGAGCAGTTCTTGAGTTTCCATTAAGTTTTTGATCAACAACTTGGGAGAGTCTACTTCCATGGCTATATCCGAAAGTAGAAGCAGAATTAGGGCCAGGAAGAGGTGCGTTATCAATTAGCAGCCTATGATTACCCACATATCATCAACGCTTCCAGGTGGGAAGGATTACTCAAAGGAGGAGCGATTTAACCCCGAATTCACGATTCTCAAACGACTTAGATGGCTTTCGAGGAAGCCTGCCTAGTATCTGCTTGATCATATTCAAATCAAAATAAAGAACCAAATCAACAATAAACCAACCCTTATTCAATTTTCCTCTATAGCATAACCTAGTCCATTAAGAAACGGGAACTTCAACTCCAAAATCAGAGAAGAAAACCCTATAAACTATCCCAGAAGTAGAAACCTCTACTAGGATGAAATTTTGAAAAACCCCAAAAGCATCTTCCAAAGCAAACACTTTTGCTCTTACCAATCATCCTATACCAAAATTTGACAACTTGTTTTGCTCAGTACAACTATAAAGCAGAAAGATAACACCTTTTGACTTAACTTCAACAGAAATAAAAGAAAAAAAAAAACAAATCCACTTAAAATTGGAAGGCAAAACTTTAAACTTCAAGAATTAAGAAAAAGCTCCAGGTTTCTAATTCTATGTAGTTCCCTGTTACCTCTTCTTCTTCAAATCAGCAGCAAATGTCAGTTGGGTCAAATGATGACAGGATCTGGGTTTTATCAAAAACACCGAACTAGCATCAACCATGGAACCTATGAACCAATATATATATATATATATATATATATATATATATGAACTATAAAAGGTGATGAACTGAAACAAAAGATAACATAACAACAAGAAGAAAAAAGCAAAAACAAGATAGAAGACAAAAACAAACCCAAAAGAGAGGACAGCCCTTGAAACTTACAGAAAGCTATAATAACTTGATGCAGAAGTTGAACACAAATTTAGCTTGCCACATCAGCTGGTTAACTTGCCACGTCAGCGGTCCTGTTAACACCCTAACGGAAACTGTTAATCAGTGACTATTTTGTCACTTTTTTATAACGTTAGTGACTATTTTGTAACTTTTCGAAAGTTGAGTGACTGAAATGAAACCTAGGTGACTATTTTGTCAGCTACCCCAAAGTTGGGTGACTGTTGGTGTAATTTATCCTATAAAAAATCCTTAATTCCGTCGTGATGTCACGAGTAGAATCTTGTCAGAGAATTAGTTTATCATGGTCCATTGTTTGCTGATTGACATATAATATCATGCCCATAATCGCTTTGGAAACACACAACACTAATTTTCAACTAACTTTCTTGACATTGCCTTAAGTCAATTTCTCACTAAGTAGTGGCAAATTTTAAAATTAAGTTTTGGGAGTCTTAGTAAAATTTTCAAAAATTTTAAGAGTTTAATAAGAATTTTAAGAGCTTAATTAATTTTTTTAAAATTAAAAGGTATAGTGAGAATTTTTTAAAAAAATTCAAGGGGTTAATTAAAATCTTCTAAAAATTAGAAAAAAAATTAAAATTTTCCAAAATTTTGGGGTCTTAGCCCCTTATAACACTCCACCCCTAATCATGAGTCACTTGCACATCAAAATGAGCAATGTGAAGGATAAGCTTAGTTGGTAGGCAAACATCAATGGTTAGACAAACTGCAAAGCTGGAATCCAACTCTATACTTGAATCTGACTCTATGCTGAAGTCTAACTCTAGGCTGAGATCTAATTAAAAGATTGAACTCGCCATGTATGGGTGTTGATTAGCCTAGAATTCATACCTCATAGATTGGAACGAATTAGTGACCCTTATGCGTGCTTGAAAGTGAGTGAAATGAGCAACATGTATTGAATTGTACTGGCTAAGCTTGAAAAGAAGTTATATAGTGTGAGTGTTGAGCATTATATATAACTCATATCCAAAGTCTCAATAGATAATCTCTATCTACACCTCCAAGATACGTTTATCATAGTAGGCATTTGTCCACAATAGATTAAATTAATAACCAATCATACCACAATAAAAGTAAAGTTTATTAAGCCTTTCGTAATCAAACTTCACTTGTGTAACAATTTCATCATCTTATTGCATAGCACAGCCTAGTATTAAAGATTCTAACAAACACAATTAACCCATATAACTTCCCCGGCAAATTAGATAAGATGAACAACGAAAAATAGAGGTTGATATCCTAACCCCCCCCCCCCCCCCCAAAAAAAAACCCCAAAGTTGCATCCAGATATAAACATATGAAAACTAAGTGTGTGCCTAAAGTATAATTTGGTGTCCATCTAGTGATCATAAAAAGAGCACTCTTTATTCTCAACATGCTACCCATAATTGTAAGTTCCTTATTTTACTTGACATTTCTTGTAAATGAGCATTGTAAAACCTTTTAACAATCATGTAAATAGTTGATAATACAATGCTCCAAAAATCTTGACTTACTAGCTCATCCCAACGATAATTGTTGCTTAATATGATTTTTTTTATATGGTTAGATATAGGAGTAAGCATTCGATCGAATCGAGTAAAAAATATTCGAGTTAATCTAGTTGGCGAGTCTTATTTTATCATCCTAACTCGATTTGAAAAAAAATTCGAATCGAGTTGAGTGAAACGAAATTCGAGTCTAGTCAAGTTGAATCGAGTGAAATTGTTCGAGTTAAATTAAAAAATTAAACATATCAAATTAAAATTTTATTACAGTATAACTAATTTCATATCAGAACACATAAATTTGAAACCATATATATTTCAAAACTTTTTCAAAGCAAAATAATAAAAAATACTTATAAACTTGAATAATTAATTAACTTATTTAGGTCCCAAAATTATTAAAAATTATTTTGATTATTTTGTATTTTTTGTTGAGAGATAAATTTGCTTATTTTCAAAATTGACAGAGATCAAAAGAGTATTTACACCAATCTATTATTTGAATTGCAAAATTTAATTCGATTCAAACTCGAAACTCAAATTATTTATTCGAGTTGGGTTGAATAACTCGATTCAATTAACTTAAAATCAATTTTTTTTTTTTGATTTACCAAGTTTTGTTCACCCGCCTTAAATAATTATTTTTGTTTAGTAATGAAATTTTTTAATGCTCCGAATATAATTACTTTATTAACAATGGGATAGACGTTTGGTACTATTCAAATTTGCATAGTATTACGGTTGAGGAAGAAAAAAAAACAGAGAAATAAAAAATTATTAAAATGATGGAATTTGGATGATTTTCGAAAATATAAGTATAAAAATTATGATTATTTGAATAGAATTAAATTTTATTTTTTATTTAATTTATAATTAATTTTATTTTTATGATAAAATTTATATGTAAAATAGTGAATATAATTTTAAAGTCCTATATAAAATTTTATATTTTTTTAAAAAATGTATAAGAGTTATTGATTATTTTTATTTACGTGAAATTTTATTTTTTTAGAAAAATATTTATAAAAGACATTTTGAAGCTTTATCAAATAATATCTAAAAGTCATAAAACAAAACTCATTTTATAAAAATAAATTTAAAACCCCAAAATTGATTACAAAGAATAAAAAAAAAATAGAGAGAAACAAATCAAACCATCAATCTAACCCAACTCACTCATGTTATGTACATCCAGGACGGATCTAGCAGAGCTATCAAGAGTTTTTGAACTCCTTAAAATGAATTTTTTTTATTTATTTTATTTATAATTTATAAAATTTAAATTGGTAATAGTAAAATTATAACTTTAGTTTCTATAAAATATAAAAATTTAATTTAATTCTTTTAAAATTATAAAATTGACTATTAAAATGATGAAATTATATTTTTACTGAAAAAATAGTCTCGTAAAAAAATGCTGGCTTTTTTTATTGGTCATCTACAATTGGACTCTTTATTTGGGCTGAATTTGGGATTAGTAAAGCGCGTAACCAAAAAAATTATATAAATTATAAGATGATTTATAAATAATAATTTATGTTATTAAAATATTTGGTTTAAAAAATTAATTTGATAAGACGATATATAATATTTATAATGTTAAAATATTTTTACTAAATGAATTTATATAATAATTAGTTTCTTATCGCTTGCAATGTAGAAGCTTAATATAAATAATATTATATTTAATTTTTAAAAATTTATTACAAAATTTATAACTCTTAAATGTATAGTTTGTATTATGATTAGGGTAAACTACAAGAATAGTCACCCAACAATGAGAATATTTATATTCTTGTTATTCAATTATAAAAAATTTTAATTTAAGCATTAATATTTTTAAATTTTAAATTTTTTTATCATTTTTCCTCTAAGTCATTAACGGAAGTCAACCGTAATAAATTTTTTATTGATATAATAATAATTTTAGTCTTCTAAATTTATACATTTTATCAATTTAGTTTTAAATCTAAAAATTCAAAAAATATATAAAATATTTTTGAAAAAATTTAAAAAAAATCCATTTTTATAAACATGAAAGCTCTTGTCCTTGTAGTTTTCATTTAATATAAAGTAGAAAACTTTGAGCTTATTTTTTGGATTGGTGTTTCTTTTTCTGAATTTGTTAGACGTGCCATAGTGGAGGAATTGACGGGCCTTAGAGCAAGAGTGCACACATGTTCACGGAATGAAAATGAGCTTATCAAGTGCAGGGTATATTGGAAAAGTTCAGGCTTTTAAGTTTCTGGTTCTATCTGCGACGTATCCATTAGAGCACAAAGAGAGAGTTTAACCGAAAATGTTTCATCATTAAATGATTGCAAGCCGTTGACAGGGGAATTTATTCTTATGAGAGAAGTTTTGCATTTTACGCATCCTCCTCTGGGCAATTGATCTGAATCATCGTTAATAATTAAATGTGTTATCTTCATGTCGGGATTTTGTCTTTATCTTTCGTGAAAAGTTATGTACGGTTTATGAAAGAGTCGCTTTCATTGGTGAAAATCAATACCTATAGGACTCAAGATAAATATTAGTATTGGATGTGTGAATAATTGTAGAGATATGTACACATTGTAACTCGAACCATCTATCCTAACATTTAAATTACTTAATTATAAGTAATTGAAAATAATTATATAAATTAAAAATTACATATTCATTAACTAAAATTTTAAATATAATAAATATAATTTTAAGCATTATATCAATTTAAATAACTAAAAGTATTATTTTGACAAATTATTACATAGACTGGAAATGGCAATACTAAACTAAAAGACTCCATTATTAAACTAAGACACAAATGAATGAAGTTTGTAAAAGCTCGACTGTCAAACAAATGTAACGAATAAATAGCATGAAATCATAAAATAGGGATGAAAACATCATGTTCTCATCAATATTTAAACCATAAATTAATATTCCCCATGCATGAAATAACGATACTCGTGTCATTCTATTCTCCGACGGTGACCTACGCGTACATAACTTGTTCTCTAGCTCCGCCAGATAACCCACCGCGTGTCATTCTCGAAGGTCACCTGTCAACCGTCACTGATTAACCCGCACCTTTTTATATTTCCCTTCGTGGCTCGAGCTGAGCCCAAATAAACCACTATATATATATGCTTATTAAGAAACTGGAACTCCCAGGATATTCTGGTTAAGAGCTTTACAGTTTAACTTCTTCAGTCAACGTCAGCAGTTTAAACCAAGAAAAAGAAGAAGAAACCATGGCTTCCCAACAGGAAAGAGATGAGCTTGATCGTAGGGCAAGGCAAGGAGAGACCGTCATCCCTGGTGGAACCGGTGGCAAAAGCGTTGAAGCTCAAGAAAACCTTGCTGGAGGTAATATAATTAACAATGATTCTTTATTATTATTATTATCATTATTATGAATAACTTTTTTCCTATTAATGGCTTTTCATTTGGTGGTGGCGGCAAAGGGAGGAGCCGGGGAGGGCAGGCGAGGAGGGACCAGATAGGAAGGGAAGGGTATCAAGAAATGGGTCGTAAAGGTGGGCTGAGCACCGTCGAGAAGTCGGGCGGAGAACGTGCGGCGGAAGAGGGGATTCCAATAAATGAGGACAAGTTCGCGACGAAGCAGAGGGGCTAAATAAGTAAAAATGAAGGAAGAAATAAAAATCCAACGTTGTTGGTGGAGAAGCAGCGGATGTTTATGGGTAGCTAAAACTAAAGTTTAAGGAGGTATTCGAGTCATGTGTGTCATGTAATAGTTAGTAGTTAAGTCCTATGTAAAATGGATGTGTTTCAGTGTTTTTCTTTAAAGTAGCTAGGTGGAAAATGGAGATGTTTGATATAAGTAATTATGCCTTCCATAATTAATTTATGTTGTTTTAACGTATTTATCTCTGACAGATTTTAGTTGAGAATCAGGAAGCTTAAAATAGTCGAAGCTATATATGATCTTTTCAACTTAAAAGAAGTTGTCGAGAGAAAAGTAAAAATGGAGATGCGGGGTATCGATCCCCGTACCTCTCGCATGCTAAGCGAGCGCTCTACCATCTGAGCTACATCCCCATTTTGGGGGCGCCTTGTTTTAGAGTTTAAAGTAATAAGCCTAGTGGGTGATACTAGGTGAATATATTTTAATTAAGAGAAGGTTGGCAAATCCATCTTAAATATAACCTATTTAGACTGGTTTCTACCGAATTGTAATCGCTTGTTGGGAAAGAAACCATCAACGAAAGGGCTAGACTAGAATGATCTTATCAATTTCGACCTTTTTAACAAGTTTCCATTTTGTTAGTATATGCATTACAATGTAAATGCAGACTAGTAGTAGTAAAACTAAAAATCATTTCCATTCCATAAAAGCAATTCTGCAAGATATGATGTTAAATCCAAAGAATCATTTTTCTATACAATCTTTTTTTTTTTTACCTCCTGTTTCTTTGTTTTTGGAACAGCGAGACATGGTGACAAAAATGGAGAGAATTCACATGGTGGGTGGGTCTCAAATCAGATGACGTGACAGCAGCAGCCCATTGTTGGAGGAGAAAGTGCTTCGCGAGATGAAACTATGTTTGAGGGAGGACACTGAAGCTGAGGTAGGGTCCTAAAGGAAAGCTCATGTGTAGTGCTTGATGATGCAACAGGAGCACTGCTTGATGACGCAATGGCAGGGACAAGAGAAGGGCAAAGCTGTTCCAGTGCCGATAAAACCTTGCGCATTCGTGGTCGTTGGGCCCTTTCACCTACGCACTCCGATGCAATGAGCACAACTTCATAAGCTTCCTCGTGGGAGTACTCCCTTAACTTGGTATCCATGATTTTGTCCAACAGGTGTCTACTGCCAATATTCGGTTGTGCCCACTCCACTATGTTTTCCTCTATACCAGATTCTGTTTGTTGGACAGCACGGCGGCCGGAAACCAGTTCGAGTAATAGGACCCCAAAGCTATAGACATCTATTGCTGAAGTTAGCTGATCTGCACAACATTGCAAGAGAGCTAATTCATTCATTCAATACTTGTTACTTGGTTACGAAGGAAGCAATGTGCTATTATCAGTTCCATAAGAACCAAAATCAGAGCTTGTGGTAAACAAAGATTGGATAAAAGAGGCAAACAAATTAACCTGTAGCAAGATATTCAGGGGCAAGATATCCTTCAATACCGGAAGCTCGGGTTCGAAAAATTGGATCAGTGAGAGATGGATCAACGCCAGGAATGATTTTTGCGTAGCCGAAATCCGAAAGTTTTGCATTGAAGGCCTGCAACAATATGTGTCAGTGACTGATACAACTGCTAATGCCATGATCAACCATGAATGTTGCTATCATGTTACCATTAACATACATACCGAATCTAGTAGGACATTCGCTGCCTTTAAATCTCGGAATATAATTCGTTGACCATGTAAGAAAGAAAGGCCTCTAGCAACATCCATGGCAATTCTGACCCTTGTTTCCCACGACAATGGTAGACGCTCAGGTATGAAAAGATGATCCTCCAAGCTTCCGTTAGGTAGATACTCACAGACCAAAAGCCTATGTTCCTCTTCCAAGCAATAACCAATAAGCTTGACCAGATTCGAATGAACATGGCGACCGAGGTCATTAACTACGCTCTACAGTCAATGCAAACCGATACATGAGGCAAAGAATAAATTTTCAAACAAAGTTACCATGATGAAGGAAGTAACCTACCAGCAACTCATCATGAGTCAGATTGCTTCCGGTTCTAAGCCGTTTCACAGCAACGGGTGTTCCAGTTGCAAGGCTTGCAGCTCTACAGGTCCGCTCATCAATGTACCCCATGAAAACATGACTGGACCCGCCGTCCCCAAGGCGATTCGCTAAAGCAAAGTTTCTAGTAGCCTTGTCTAGCTCAGCATATGTGAAAACTTTCAGATTGACGGTTGGAAAATCACTTTCAGATGTTACTTCACTCAGGAGACCGGTTGTAAGTCCTGAAGAGAGAATCATTCCTACGAGTTAATATAAGATTTAAGGCCATATGTCACTAAGTTATTCACATTAAAACCAAAGCCTTACACGCCGAATGAATAGATGTGAAACAATTGGCTATTTACCAACACAAGCAGATTACTATATCATTGCTCAAATGTTTAAAACAGTACTTCATGTCATTAGAAATATCAAATTACATACATGCCTTTTGAGTCAATTTCACGTGATAAACAAATACAGAACAAGCCAAAATGCCTTCTTTTCAGGGGAACACATAGTATAAGTGATTAACAATAGACTCGACATGTCTACCTGAAATCAAGTAATCCACAAAGGTTAAGAACTATTGCATGAAATGAAAGAACCCAATCAAAACAATAGCTTAAGTTAATGGAAAACCTTTCAAGATAACAAGTGAAAAGAAAGATGGCATGAAATGAAAAGAACCCCATCAAAACAACACCTAAAGTTAATGGAAACCTTTCAAGATAACAAGAAAAAGAGAAGACAATGTCATGGAATGAGAACCCCCAATAGACAAAGATAAAGAACTATTGCATGAAATGAAGAACCCCATCCAAACATAATAAATTAATAATAGCTTAAGTTAATGGAAAACCTTTCAAGATAACACGTGAAAAGAAAGATGGCATGAAATGGAAAGAACCCCATCAAAACAATACCTAAAGTTAATGGGAACCTTTCAAGATAACAAGAAAAAGAGAAGACAATGGCATGGAATGAGAAAACCCCCCATTAAAACATTATCTGAAGTAAAAGAAAACTTCCAAGGAAACAAGAAAGGAACAAAAAGAAACTATTGCATGAAATGAAAAATATCCAACTGAAAACAGCACCTGAATTAAATGAAACCTTCCAAGAAAGCAAGAAAGGAACAAAAAGAACGATTGAAAGAAACGCCATTAATACATTACCTGAAGTGTCAGGGTTATTTTGCGCAGTAGGCCAGAAGTATTGCAAGCAATTGCCCATTGTCACTTCACTCAGTATCTACCTTTTCCTATCCTTTGGAAGCCAAAAACGAAGAAACAAAGGGAATAAACTGTATGTATGTTGCGTAGAAATGAAAAGAAGCAGCTGAATGAACAATGTTAACGTGAACAAGTGCCTGGTAGAGAAGTCTCTGCTTCTTCTTCTTGTTCTTTAGCATGAAATCAGAGAAAAAAGGAGGCTTCTTTTTTATAGAGGGTTATAGTTTTTGTTAAGACTTTTTCAACCCTGTTATGGCTGGGTTGTATTGGATATATTGCGGCTACAAGAAGGGGTAATTCTGAGGAATCAGTCAGCTTTCATAGCTGCCTGCTAAGCCAGAATTTTCTTTTTTCAAGAATTAATTTGTAATTTTTTTTTATAATTTTTGAAGAATCAAACTATAATTCTATTATTTTTGTGTCACATTTGCTTAATATTAATGAATGTTCTTTTTTAATAATTGATATAATATCTTGTGATTTTAAATTAATTTAAAAAAAAATTTGATAACAACGAAACAGCTAAGCTAAATAGCGATAACAAGAACTAAATTAATTAGTTAAAATAATGGTAGTAGGATGAAGATCACCCTTGAGAAGCTCCCTTACAAATAATTTGTAATCAATTTTTAATTTTTTCTAAACTAGTTTTATTTTTTATTATTACATTAATAAATATGATATAATTATTAAACTAAGTTGCTCAACCTAACAAATAATTTTAAAATCTGTGTATATAACCCTATTTTTAAGTATGTAATTGATATATATTTGAGAGTAAAAATTATACTATAAATATATGAAAAATATTGAGATATGCCAACATAGATAAGCATGTAGAATAAGAATAATGCAATCTATACCCATATTAAATAAGAGATATAATTGTACCATATAGATATGCATCCAACACAAGTGTATCATCAGATAAAAGAAAAATCACATTAATAGAAAACTACAACGAGATCGTTGATTAAGTTCACAATGGCTTCGATCACAGAAATTTGAGTAATGCCATAACCTTCAACTTGGCTGAAACATTGAAGAACAATCCCCCAAAGAGGAAGAAAATAAAAAAGAATCAAGAATATGAAATAATCAAATCAATTTTCTTTGTTGTTTTGATCCATCTTTCACCTAATAATTCAATAATATATTGAAATAAGTTAAGACTAAAGCAAATGAGCAAATGAATCCTTTTTTCTTATGCCGCCATCTGCTCTTGTTGTTCTATGTACATTTGCTCCACCCACGATGGCAAAGTTGCGGTTCCCATCGGAGTAACATCTTTCACGAGGGAATGAACCCAGGAAACATCTGGCTCTTCCATATTGGATGCCATCATGTCTGTTGCTCTTGCAGCGGGGTGGTTGTTTCTAAACCCGAACGAAGTGGATTTCCTAAGCTTGTTTAGCTCATCTCCTTGAATACCCCAATCCAGTTTCCCATTAGGGGATCTCCAATCCGAATTGTTTGAAGACATTGTGGTTGTGGGATTAGCAGGTGCGGCAAGTCCGGCACGGTTGGTCACTGCTCCACGGTCTATGAAACTCTGGCTCCGTTTTGCAAATGCTGAAGACCGGGAATTCATTACTGCTGCAGCCACTGCAGCCGATGAGTCATAACCGAATGCCGAGGGCTTCCTCACAGGGGACGATGTAAGATTTGTTGGGTAGCTTGAACGTAGTTGGTTCGAGTTCTGGCGTATTTGAAGTTCAGTTGGAGATTGCAACTGGGCTTGTATTCCGGATTTTATGGACAGTCCCTTCAATGGAGACAGCAGGGAAGGATCGAGAGATCCAAATGCATCATCGAGATTAGTAGGCTTCAAATCCCCGAGACGACCATATTCCTTACTCCAGCAAGATGGGGAGGAGAGACTCGATATCTCATCCATCAACTGTTGTTGCTGCAATTGATTTTCAAGCTCGAGTAACTCCATTTCCAAATCAAAATCTCGGGCACTAAAAGTAGTCTTCAAGCGGCTACCAGGTAGCTGCAACGCAGGTGGGGTGAGGTTAAAGTTGTTCTGCCACAAGCCTCCAGACTTTGGCGATGAAGAGGTTGCCAGAGGAGACATGGGTGGCGTTGAAGTTGTCGGCATCGGCAAAGATGAAGAACCAAGTGCTAGAGGACTCAAAGTTGTCATGTCTACTGCATTCATTGCAGCAGACCTCGGAGAAGGCATTGCTGATCCAGTGGAAGCATACACGGGACGTAATTCTTCAGGTTTGTGAGCAAAGAAACAAACTTTACGAGCGCAACCGGTCTCATCTTTGCAAAGCCGAGTCCGGTACTGAGCAGGATGAAGCCAGGATTCGAACACACCATGAGCATATTCACAAGCATCACCCTTAGGACATGCCCCCCTTCGGAACTCAGGGCATGGCACACAACTATAAGGGTACTTCCTTGGGTCCCTTCTCCTTGCATTCTCACCAGGATGAACAAAAGGGCACTCAGTCCAATCATGGGAGTATGCCCTCGAGCAAGGCTTCACCTTAAACGTATACATCCGGAAGTCATCGGTTCCATATATCCCATTGTTGATATCAGGCAGTGATACATCCATAGGATATTCTCTCTTCTCAGACCCCTCTTTTGGCAACTGAGGCATCGTTGTCTTATCGGATTCTTCTTCCCCCTTAAGAACATCATCGCCATTCAGTAACAACTCAATCACCTTTCTTCTGTAATTGCTTGAAGATTTTAAACCCGGTACAATCAGATCACCAGGTTTGTTCCCATTAGCATCTACACAATTCGCATAGGCAGATGCATCAAGCAACAGCTTGACAATCTCAACCGAAGAATCTGCACCACCAGCAACAGCGCAATGAAGGGCAGTCCCCCCATCACTGCCACAAGCTCTATTCACATCAATCTTGCCACTTCGGATGATGTATTTCAAAATTTCGATGCTACCAAACATGGCCGCGATCATCAGAGGCGTCCTCTCTTCAAATCCCATCTTTCTCAACCCTATTCTCCGACCATACCAGAAGCTCGCCTCCCCGAAATCCAAACCTTTCTCTTCTACTTCACTTTTGAAGGCTACTAGATCATCAGATGCAGCCAATTCGAGCAAAATTGATTGAGAACCGGCTTTCGGCTCCTGTAATTCACCTTCCATGATGAAACTTGAGGGCTTATGTTCACTCTTTGAACCACTGCACATCCCAAAACACGGCCTGCATAATTATTACATCAACCAGAACTCAGTTTCTCACTAAATAGCAATAATCAAACAAGAACAAGATAGTTCTGCTACACCACAACACATACAAATTTTTTTTTCGTTTTTTTTTTTGGAAAAAAAAGGTAAATTAAAGAAACCCCAAATCTAGAATTATCAGTTCCATACACTACAAATCAAATAATACAAAAATTCAAACATAAAAGAAAGAAAACAGCTATGTTCTAAATCAAAAGACTTGGTCTATTCTAAGACTTCATATCAGAACCAAAACTCACAACTTCTGACCAAAAATCCAAAAACCCAACAAACAAGAACTCATAAATTCAAACCAAAGTTCAAGTATTTTTACCTATAAGCAGTCTCAGTTGAAGAAGAAGAAAAAAAAAAAAAAGGGTATTAGTTGAAAGTAGGTGAGGAGAACAGTGAATTTGGTTTAGAAGAAAATTTGAGGAGAAAAAAGAGCAAGCTGGGGGGGCTTTTAAGGTTTGGGAAATGGTGTTTGTTTAGTAGGAAAATGGTAGGAAAGTGCGGCTTTCCTTCCCCTCACTTTCTATACTATGGGTCAAAGTCTAAACTTCAAAGGGCAGGCTTTAACTTATTCTTCTTCATCTCGGTTCTTCCATGGCTATCATTATCATTGAGAGAGACAAGGGAAAGGTCCCCTCTTCCTTACTTAAAATTAAAGATGAAATGCAAATGCAAAACCAAATGAAAACATTATCTAGTTGGATGTTTTTCAACTCCAAAGCTGATTGGCCTTAGGCCTTCATGCGTACGTTAAAGATTCGCCCTCAGCTCACGCGCTTTGGAATTTTGTATACAATTTAATTTTATTAATTACTTTTTAATTATTTTGGATTTAGGGTTTATAGTGGGTATAGTTTTGTCCGAAATGTAAAAGAGTTTGGGTAAAATATAAGCTCTAGAAATGAGTTTGGATAAAAAATAAGCCTCGTTTTCTACACGGGTTAGATCTTGAGTAAAGTTTTTTTTATCCGGGTCTGACCTGAATTTATAAAAAAAATTGTTATTATTTTTTACTGTTTTGTCACTATGTTTTCATTATTTTGCTATCATCTTGTTATTATATTGCTACTATTTTGTTGTTATTATTTATATATTATATAACTCTTATTTTATTATTAATTTTGCTATTATTTTAGAGATATTTGTTTGCTAAGTTGCATCTATATTAGTGTTATTTTAAGATTTTTAGTGTATTTGATGCATTATATTTTTAAAATTTATTTTTATTTAAAAATTTTTAATTCGAGCGGGTCACACTCAGGTTTTAACATTTTTATTTAGGTTAGATTTAGGCAAAATTTTAAGTCCATATTTCAGGTAAAACCAGACTCGAGCCTAGAAAATGAGCTTAAATTTTTTACTTGATCCAGCCTAACCCATGGTCAGCTTTACTTATATGTTATAAGCTTCGTTATTTTATTTTATCATATATATTTAATAAAACAAAGCAAATGCCCAAACATTTACCCTTAAAAGGAAAATGGATTATTTCTTTCTGTGTTTTATATGAATTTGTGGAAAATAATTTTATCCATTACAGAAAAACCACTGGAAAAAATACTATATTTAAACATTTATTTTTAATTATGATATATTTAGTATATATTTTAAAAGAATGATACATTTAATTTAAGTAGTCAAAATTCTTGCATGATAAGAAGTAATGATTTTAAAGTATCTTTGCTTTCACATTTAAATTTTCACAACACATTGATAATATTTTTTATTATTTTTAATACACAATATTTTATTAATAATTGAAAAAATTACAGCCAAAAAATGAAGGGCTGACCTTTGAATTCAGATTATTTGTTTGGAAACTTTTACAAAACATTTATAATGTTTGTCGTTGTTAAATTTAATTTCTTATGAGAATTACCATGTTTTTTTTTAAAAAATAATTTAGTTTATTATGTTTAATTTTTTACTTAAATTATTAGTCAAATATTAAATGAGTTAATACATAAATCAACTCGTGCATTGTACATCATAAAAATCTAGTATATTTAATACAATAAGTTACATACATTAAAATTGTGACAAGTGGCATAATTATAACTTTTTATTTATTTTTTTAATTTTTAATTATCCATTTTTTAAGTAAAATATTATTATAAATATATCATCATTTTTTAAATAAAAATAATTTCAAATTCAAATTGTAATTGTAATTAATTTTATTTTTATTAAATTAAATTATCAACTAATTTTATTGGTGTTGACATTAAATTTTTTTAATATTTTTTTATTTCACAAGCAGTCTTGAAAAATTGGTATGAGTCTTTTTTTAAAAATATTTATTTTTAATATTTTATTATATTTTATAAAACATTTGTCAACCCCTAACATTGCTTGTAGAGTTTAAAAACTCCACTTGACGAAATAATTTACCTTGAAATATACATTTTATAATTAATTAAAATCTTCTCTTTTTTTTTTTTTTTGTTTTCAGATATTCTATCCTTTTTTTTTTCAATTTTTAATTAAAAAGTAGTATAATATTCACTTCACATTTTTTTTTAAATTTAAATATTAAATCATTTGAAAAATAAATATATTCTACTTTTTTTAAAATATTTTACGTTTTTCATTATTTAAATATTTAAGTATTTTAAAAATTGATCTAATTTTTCAATTTTTTTAACAATTATTTAAACAATTAAGGCTTAATGCATAATTTAGTACTTAAGTTTGACATTTTTAAAAATGTGGTACCTATGTTTTTTTTTGTCAAATATAATAATGTATTTAACAAAATTATACATTTTGGTACTTAAAGTCTAAAGATACTAAAATTTATATAAATCTTAACAAGTAAATAGTTCATGTAGTGAGATTTTAATATTTATATTTTATTTATATTATTTTTACATACTATTCTAATTATTTTATCATATTTTTCCATGTCCAAAATAATGTTTTAATCCCAATATTTTTTATGTAAGTAATTTTACATGTTTATTAAATAATATTTTTACTTTACATAATCAATTAAACTAATATTACTCAGATTATTGGATATAGTATAAATAAATATATTAATTAGTTTTATAATTAAAATATCACAATAATAGAAAGCCTCAAACCATAATCTAATATATATACTAAAGTAAGGTTAGGACACAATTTTGAGAATTTTAAGTTTCAAATGAGTTCTTTATGTGACAAATCTCACCAGTAATGGACTGACATGTCAGCTTTTATTATTATATTAATTATGTGGGTTTCAGTGGTCAATAAATTGATTTATTTAAATTTCTATTTCAGTACTAATTATTATGGTGTAATTTTTATTAAAGTTTATTAATTTATACATGCATACAATTAAGTTCTTAATTATTTTTATTTTTCATTTTGACCTTATTAGGAAAAATTAATAAACGCGATAAAAGGTACAATATTATCATTTTTACTTTTCGCGTACGCTTTCAAGGCAGATCAAGATGACCCGACCATGAACAAGTATAGTTATACCTTAAATCAGTTTAGGGTTTTTTATAATGATTTGTTCAAACAATTAGCAATCACTTTCATACCAACCCTAAAAGTGGGGAAGTTTAGGAAAAAAAAAAAACGGTCCATTTAGAAAATAAGTCAAACATCGGGTAAGATTTTTTGGGCTTGAGCCCAATTCAACTTTGCAAAAAATAAACCCTATTGTTTCCCACTTTTTTGCTGTCATTTCACTATTATGTTGTTATTATTTGGACATTGTATAATTATTGTTTTATTGTTAATTTTACTATTAGTTTAGAACCAATTGCTTATTAAGTTACATCTATCTTAATGTTATGTAAGTATATATATTTTTTTATAAAAAATATTTTCAATTTGTTAGGAAACATTTATTTTAATGGTTTTAGTCTTTTTGATGTATTAAATTTTTTTAAACTTTTTAAATAAAAAAATTAATATAAGCGGGCTGAACCGAAATTTTAACATTTTTATTTAGGTCAGGCTTGAGAAAAAATTTAAGCCCATTTTTCATCAATTGAGCCTAAAATTTTGTTAAAACTCAATCTAATCCAGCCCATGGACAACTCTATGTATGATATTATCATTAATTAAATTAACCTTCCTATATATATTGACCTGGACTTCACTACTTCGTTTTGTTAATTGGATAGTTTTTTAATATAAAATATATAACTCTTACTGATAAATTCATTAATTATTTTACATATGTATTTTTATCGATGTTAATGATTCTACAACGAATCGATAACCACATTTACACTTGGATCAGCATATGAGTTCTGGATTTCCATAAAGCGCCACTCTAGCAGATATGGAAGCACAGAAATGAAATCCTATCCTCCGGGGTTGCACCGAACCCTCAGCAAGTAGCCCCAAAAATATACCGCCGCTATAGCATCACACTAGCTAAACCTCCCTTTATGCAAAACTAATAACATCTTGCCCGACACAAAACTTTGTCTTACTCTCACCCACCAATCCCATCAACCTAAACCAGCATTCCTCGCCTTTTAGTCTTTGCACATATAACAATGAAACTGAGACGAATGGGATAGCAGCGACGCTGGAAGGTTATCCCCCATTCCTATATATATAAGGTTACATACTATAAACACTTGTTCGTGCTCCACAGTAAACTTCTCCTAATCTGTTCCGTTTTAGGGAAACTTCATTCACTACGGATTAAGCATGTATGCTTCATACAACACCACAAGCAATGGCGACCAATACTAGAGGGCTATATTAAACTCCCCTAGAAACTGGCTCTTATCCAAGTAGATGGCACAACATTGAGCAAAGCGATGCGCATCTCCTTCAAGCACCAACAACATCATCTCCTCCACTAAATGAATAGACTGGCTCGACAGGCAATCACTGGATAGCTTCCCAAGGAATGGGAACCCTAGTGCCCTTACCAAAAAAAAAAATATATAAATAATATATTATAGCTGAAATTTTTTTTTGTATATAACATATATTTGTGAAAGAATTATATAAAATATAAATATGGTAAAATAAAAAATTTATTGTTCCCCAAGCGGTTATTCTTTTAAAAAAAAATGTAGTTTGATTTGATTTTTATGGATATAAAATTTAAATATGGTAAGTTAATTTTATATGTTAAATCATCATTTTAAACGAAAATTTTAAGTTAAATTCCACAATTGATCCTTATATATTTTTTATTTTGAGCAATTTAATTTTTTTATGTTTTTTTAACTTTCGTTTCTTTTATTTTCTATTCTCTTCTGTTTCTCCTCCCTTCTTCATTTATTTTAATATAGTTTTTTTATATTTTTCATTTGTTAAAATTAGTTCATAAGCTGCCTCACTGAAAAAAAATAAATTGCTCAAAAAAATAAAAGTATTGGAACTAGTTTTAATAAATGTAAAATATAGAAAAACTACGTTAAAAAAATTATGGAGAAGGGAGGAGAATAGAGGGAGAAGCATAAGAGAATGAAAAAAAAGTTAAAAAAACAGAAAACAAAAAATTAAATTGCTCAAAACAAAAAAATATAGGGATTAATTATATAAATTAACTTAATTTTTATTTGAAATGATGATTTAACGTGTCACGTTAATTTACCATGACACTGTTAACTGTAATTAATAATTCAATTACTAAAATATTACAACGTAATAACGTAATTAACTAAAAATATAACATCAATTAAATAAAAATAACTACTTTAATAGTTTACTAGAAAAAATATAAATAGGACGCAAAGTCGCAAATTAACGGGCACGTGGGTGAAGAGGAAAAGAAAGGGCGAGTGAGAAACACGCGTTGTGAGTTGCGAGTAGGCTAGGAAAGAGAATACCCCGGAGTGAGTTGGGGTGGACCAGAAATAGTGCGAGATTCCAAGCTGTAACCGAGTCAATAACGCAATGGCACGTTTCGCTTCCATTTTGCTATAATTATATAATACGAAATAAACTAACTATACAATATTTAAATATATTAATAGTAAAAATTTATTAAACTTTTCAATGAATTAAATTTAATACATAATTTTGGGGTTCATTTATAGGATTTATTAATTTTTTTTTGTTGGAAGGATTTAATAAATTAATTAATAGAAACAAGATATGAAGTTTAATTTAGTATAAGATATCATATGTTGTCCTTGACTCAGCCTTCTACTACTTCCCACTATTTGGAAACTCCCCTCCTTCTTTTAAGCACGTGTCATACCATTGAATTATAATCTTGGTTAAATAAACCAAATACCAAATA
Source organism: Gossypium anomalum (assembly GCA_025698475.1). Lineage (NCBI taxonomy): Eukaryota > Viridiplantae > Streptophyta > Magnoliopsida > Malvales > Malvaceae > Gossypium > Gossypium anomalum. Next base: position 90,337,814 of record CM046961.1, read on the forward strand.
TGTCAATTTTCTTTAATTAACTCGTTTCTTCTTAGAAAAATAGATTGTTTTTTTTGAAAAAGTGTGTAAAAGTGTGTCCAACTAAATGTGTTTTCTTGCAATGGTCATTTTTTTAACGATTTTTTAAACATTGACAACGATAAAATTTTATAAAGGGCCCAACAATAATTTTTTCCTATAAATATCAGTTCATTTTTTATTCTTTTCACTCAAATTCAACTCTCTCTATTCTCTCTAAACTCTCAATTTCCCCAATTTTTGTTTGAAATTTTGCTATGCACTTATTTAAAAATACTATACTTATATTTAATTATTTAGAATATTCATTTCGATTAAAATTTCACGAATGACAAGCTCTCTCATTCGTTTCGACAACAAGCACATTTCTGCTGCTCAAGCAATAATGGTAAGGAGAAATTTTAAATTTTAAATTTTAAATTAAGTTAAATTTAATTTTTTAAATTTTTTTTGAAAATTTAATTATTCTACTTTGTCGATATAAATAGGTGGATAATCGTGTTTTTAAGGGGTTCATACATAAGTTGTCAAAGAGCCCAGACTCTAAAATTTGTGGTTGCTTGCAAGATGCGAGATTCTTGCATAAGTCTCGTATGCTCGGGGGTTGCAAACTCAATCCTACACTCATTAGCGCATTGGTGGAAAGATGGAAGCCCGAGACACACACTTTCCATATTCTATGCGGTGAGTGTACAATCGCACTCGAGGGCGTAGCTTTACAACTTGGTTTACGGTGGATGGGTTAGTCCTTATGACTAGTGGTCGTTCCCGATAAAGAGGACCTTTGCAAGGTATTTTTGGGGAAGGTGTCGAACAAGTTTCAAGGTGGTCGGATAGATATAAAATGGTTGGAGAATAATTTCAAAGAACTTCCTAAAGACGTGCTCGACGTTGTCAAAGAACAATACACCCGAACATTCATCCTAAGGTTAATCTAGGGCATTCAAATGCCCGATAAATCTTGAAATTTGGTACACATAAGGTGGCTACTACACTTGTTGACTTCAAAAAATACGGATGATTGAGTTGGGGGTCGACCATGTTAGCTACGTTGTACCGGGAGTTGTGTTGGGCAACAAAATCGAATAAGATGTCAATCAGTGGTTACCTACTCCTACTGCAGTCATGAACGTGGCAGTGACTACCATTTCTATGTCCCCGAGTGAAAGGCCCTTATACGTTCCCATTTATTACAAGGTAAAAATCATTTGATAATAATATGTAGTTAATATAGTAAATGCTGTTTATTTATTATATGTTTGAATTAACATATCACTTGAATAGGAGGAACCATGGGTTGAGTTATGTGGGACTACCGAAGCAGCTCGAAGATATTCGGTTGTTGTTAGATCAATGCTCTAAAGCTGAAGTTAGTTATTGATTTTTCAAACTTATAATATTTACATAATGATTTGAAATTTAAAATTCCTTACATAATATGTAACACCCCCAACTTGTATCCCTTGCCGGAACCGGGTTATGGAGCATTATCAGAGTTTACAGATCAAACAAACAAAAATTTCAAACATTTCATATCATCAAAACAAGTCATCAAAGCATCATTTTAATCCAAATTATAAACATACCAAATCCAAATCAATTTGTCTAGTTCATGAGCACTTAAACATAGAATTAAATTCACATGCACCTATCTAGATTTAGTTCAATTTACTATGTTATAATACGGCTTCAAAAACAAACACATATTTATATGTATAAAACCAACAAAACTTCATTTACAATCAAACCAGAAAATAACTATTATTTAGACACCCTATGTACATGCCGACACAAAGGATAAACATCACCACATTTGAGTTCGGGATCATTGTTGGATGCTGAATCGGTGATCAAAAGTTAAGTACCTAACTTGAACACGGGAAACAAAACTGTACGCTGAGTAAATACTCAGTGGTATTTCTATAATTCGAATATTTAAAGATAAGAAATTTCAAATATGCTATTGAAATATAAACACATATTATATTTAATTATTTCAACAACCATATCATATTTCATTTGTTTCACAAATATATCAATTCTCATACTTGCTATATGAATAGTTTTTCACAATTTATTTCACATTTCATTATACAATTACATTATCCATTTCATATTCATTTCATGAGTGTATAACTCATATATTCCGTATATTTGCAATAAATTGCACATTCTATTTTCAATTCACTATTTCACTTCCATTTCTCATACCATGCCATTTCAATATCAATTATAAAACTTTATTATTCATTTACCCCTATTAACATGACACGGATTCGAACGGATACACAGATCCAACCAAAACATACCAATTTGGCACCTAGTGCTCATCGGATAATTGAAACTAATAATTTGGCACCCAATGTCTCATTGGCTAAACCGAAATAAGTTATAAAAATATTATATATTCAAAACATAAAAACTACAAGAAAAAGGGATTAAATTGACTAACCAGTTGAATTTGGAACTTTTGAAACCTTAAGGCCCTTCGTCTGGTTCTTTCTCCTTTTTCTTTTTTTTTGTTTTTGCTTCTCTGTTTCGTTTTTACCTTTCTTTTTCTATTTCTTTCTTTCTTTATTTTGTTTGTTTTATTATTATTATAATATATAATATATATTTATATATTAAGTAAACTTATTTTAATATGATATATATTAAATTCACATATGTTTAACTTATGCCGCCTCACCTAAAAAACAATGGCATAATTGCTATATTTAGTCCCTTTTAGTTTTTTTTAATCAATAATTTAACTTTCACCGTATATGCAATTTAGTCCTTATATTTAATTACTCTTAATTCATGCAAATTCACTTAACCAAAACCTAATTAACTACACAACTAGCTTTGTAAATATTTTTAAAAAATATTTACGAGTCCGATTTACAGGAACGGAGTCCCAAGAATGTATTTTTTAATTTGATCCTTTTTAAATTAACCATCGAAACATTAAAATTTCTTAACGAAACTTTAATACCACCTTAATGACTCTCCGTAAATATTTTTATAAATATTTATGGCTTGGTTTATAAAAACAAGGTCCCGATAAATCACTTGAACTTAATAAATCACTTATATAACATAAATTATCAAATAAAAAACCTTTTCAAAAATCACATTTGTCTCGTAAATATTGAATAATAATATTTACGAACTTATTTGTCGGATTTGGTGGCCTCGAAACCTCTGTTTCCAACACCACTAAAAAAGGGCTGTTACATAATAGAATTTATAATTGTGCATTGCAATTTGAATGGATGTCATACGCAGATCCGGATATTATAGAATGCGTCTCGCCCTAATTTTTGGCCATCTAGAGTATGTTGGATATGAGCGTACCGTTGATAGGGTACAAGATGGTGGAGATGCACGATTCGAATTGAGTGATGCGACAATTCCGGTGAAGGCAAAAAATTTTGCCGCCACCGCGAGACGTGGAAGCACTACACAAGGTTGACCTGCGAGGGAAGATCGAAAAAAATTGTTGAGGTTATCAAAAAGAGTTCATCGACATTTGGGATCGTAGGATGAAATTCTTATCTATTCGCAAACCTTTTTTCTTATCGCACACGATGAGCTGTTTGGGGTACATGCCTTGGTTTAGAGTTGCTGACAAGCCATATCTACTGTCGGTGGAGGCGAGGAGTAGGCAACTTCACCAAAAGAGGCATGACGATCGCCTCAGCAGTATAAGTCTGGAGGAGGTGCCACAACGAGTTTGTCCAGGCTCCAACCCAACAAGTGCCACCGGTGTCTGCACCACATCTCGACTAGTTCTCTCAAGTTTTTTCATATTCATTTCACTAACCTCGTGCTTTTTTCACAAGCACCACATTATGCACCCTGTATCTACACCTCCTACCGGTACCTTTTTTCGGGCACCTCCGTCCCCAGTATACTACACCCTGACACTGATGGCGACACTATTGTCGTCATCAATGCCAACATCAATTCCCACATCAATGTCGATGTATTTGGGTTTTGCAACATCGTACATTTATTCATCGATAGTGTTACAAACACCCAATGTGTCGTTGTTTAATCGAAGTGGGTCATCGGCTAACCACCGTCTCATGAAGTGGAGGGCATACGATGGGAGACTTGGATGACACCGCACTCAAGCATGGAGGAAGGCGATGGAGACGAAGACAAAGCTGAGGTTAAAGATGAAGACGAAGCCGAGGGTGGAGATAAAGATGAATATGACGGTAGGGATAAATATGAGTATGAGGGTTAAGGTGAAGACGAAGAAGATGATCACGATCAAGAGGAAGAGCCGACACCACAACTAGTACGCAGAAATCCTACGTATACCTGTCAACCACCGCCTTATGGTACACATTTTTCCCGACGACGCCAATGATTTATTTTTCATTTACTTATTGTGATGTAAATATAAATGACCTCAATAAAAAAATTAATTAATTTTTTTTATATTTTTGTTGCAATTCATATTTATCTTTATTAAATTCCAATGTAAACTATACATAATTTTCCATATATAATATTTTATATGAAATATATAACTTTGGATAGGTAGCTTTATTGAACCACTGATTAATAAAGGTAAGGGACTAAATCGTAAAAATGATAAAAGTTCAATTGATAGAGAAATTGTAATATGTACTTGAAGTAACACTTAAAGTAGCATTTTTTCCACTATATGAACGATAGTAGATGGTTGCAAATACAAATGAAATACCAAAAAAAAAAAAATTTTGTACACAATAAGAAGCATTGTAATCAATTTTATATCACAAAAAACCCCAAATGCTAGCGACGTTAAGAACCCAATGTATCCATCAATACGGAACATGTTACCTTTGTATGCCCTAGGTTTTTACTGTACCCATATAACCTCTATTAGTTGTCTCTCTCCTGACCATTCATATTGGTGTGTATTCGAATAGAAGTTGGATGACCTTTCGGTACTTTAATAGCAAAACAGAACAAGGAGAGACGGAATGTGTAACACTCCTAACCCGTATCCGCTGCCAGAATAGGGTTTCGGAGCATTACTACCATTTGCAGATCACTAAAAAAAAATTTTACTTAAATATTTACCAATTCAATGCATCAATAAATATATTACCATTCAATCAATGGCTTGGCACTTGCCCAAGCATCAACAATCAACATTTGTTAGTGTACTTACACATATTTCATATAAATTCTTATTTTCTCAATATGTCATATTTGAATTTAATACTCGTCTTAACTTACATATTTTCCTTATGTTAACATATAAAAGATAATTTCATATGTACATGTCATGATACATATCATTCTCTTACCGTTTCTTTAATAACATATATCATTTATTTTATTATATCATCATTTTATGCACCATCATTTCCTTATATCTTAGGTATATTTATTTCGGTAATAGTTCGTATTAAACTTAACATAATTTAAACTCCATGTACCTATACTTATTTCATTTATCTATCTTATTAATTATTTCATACAACTATTTTGTACATTTATTTCCATATGACCAATTCCTGTAAACATTTCACATTACCATTTTGTATAACCATTTCATTTAACCATTTGTTAAATTACCTGAATATTAGTTGTTCAACAGATATCTTGGCGTTTCTCTTCCACGATCTTATTTATCTTCGACATGATGCCATAGTGTCTTTCAACTATGGTCTTACTCATTTTCTGTCATGTTGCCATGGTATCTTTCAACCATGGTCTTATTCGTTTCCCGTCATGTTGCCATGGTATCTTTCAACCATGGTCTTACACATTTCATGTCACGTTGCCATGGTATCTTTCAACCATGGTCTTACACATTTCATCTCAGGTTGCCATGGTATCTTTCAACCATGGTCTTACACATTTCATATCAGGTTGCCATGGTATCTTTCAACCATGGTCTTACACGTTTCATGTCACGTTGCCATGGTATCTTTCAACCATGGTCTTACACATTTCATCTCAGGTTGCCATGGTATCTTTCAACCATGGTCTTACACATTTCATATCAGGTTGCCATGGTATCTTTCAACCATGGTCTTACACGTTCATGTCACGTTGCCATGGTATCTTTCAACCATGGTCTTACACATTTCATCTCGAAGTTGCCATGGTATCTTTCAACCATGGTCTTACACATTTCATATCAGAGTTGCCATGGTATCTTTCAACCATGGTCTTACACGTTCATATCGAGTTGCCATGGTATCTTTCAACCATGGTCTTACACGTTTCATATCGAGAGCACACTCCCGCGAACCTCATCCTTACGGTGGGATTACGGTCCAGGCTAAATCCTGTAATATAAACTCATAGAGTATTGTCGGATTTACCAATCCGGCTAAATCCCTGCAACGACAATTACTCTAATGAGCTTGGATCTGAATTACCAGTCCAGGCTAAATTCAAACCCTAATTCGGATTACCCTTCCGGGCTAAATCCATTTTCCACATATTCTTCGGGAGGGCTATATCAAGATAGGATCACCCGTCCGGGCTAGATCCTTTTACCGTCAATTCCTTTTCGAGATCCATCGAATTTTCCTTTCATTCAACCGGATTTCTTCCCTTTATATCAAATATATCAATGTTTCATCAATTTTCATACAATGAACATTCAAATCATATTCACATCAATAACATACATTTCAAGTATTTAAGAATATAATTCAAGTTACATGAACTTACCTCATTGCTTGTTTGTGTTTATAATTTCATTGATTCGATATCTTTTCTTTTCACGATCGAGTCTCATATTTGAGTCGCTGGATCTCTTTTAAATAAATTGATCATCATTTTCATTCATTTCATATTCTAATGCATTTAATTAATGCTCTAAGAAAAATTACCATTTTGCCCCTAACCTTTTAATTAATGACGATTTCATCCTTAGGGTCAGGAAAATAAAATTCTTGCGATTTAATCCTTATTTCCAACTATTATTCTTATATATATTGATAACAGTCCATGAATTCTATAAAATATCAAAAATTTCCATAATTTCAACACTTTTCAATTTAATCCCTAAAACATGTTTTCCCAGATCTTGAACTAAATTGATAATTTCATTAAATTTTACTAATTTAAATAATAAAATAATCTATTTCATGCAATTTAGTCATTTCTGACATTTTTACAAAATTGCCCATAAAATTTTACTTTTATTCAATTTAGTCCCTGAGCCTAAAACATGCAAATTAGCCATGCTAGATGAATATTCATACATATTTTCCTCCTCCTCCTCTCCATTCCACATCCTTAATTTATATAACATGCAACAAGTAACATTATCAATAATTTCACTATTTACTTATATGTACATTCAAAACTGTCCATTTGCGTTATAGTCACTAAATTATTTATATATTAAGCTACAGAACTCGAAATTAAGATACGTTAATTTTACCTGAAACTAGACTCATATACCTTCTTACCATAAAAATTTCATAATTTTTGGTTGGGCCAATTAATACAGTTTATTCATTAAAGTCTCCCCTGTTCTGTTGTATGACAGTTCCGACCCTTCTTCACTAAAAATTAATTATCTTCTTGTACAGGATTCGAATGATGTCCTCGTTTGTTTCTCTTGAAAATAGACTCATTTAGGATTCTAAAAATATAAATTTAAGCCCCTAATTATTTTTATCCAATTTTTTATGATTTTCCAAAGTCAGAACAGGGGAACTCGAAATCATTCTGACCTTGTCTCACAAAAGTTATTATATCTCATGATTTACAATTCCATTGCTTACATAATTTCTTTTATAAGAAACTAGACTCAATAAGATTTAATTTCATATTTTATTCATCCTCTAATTCGATTTATATAATTTTTGGTGATTTTTCAAAGTTAGACTACTGCTGCTGTCTAAAACAGTTTTAGTGCAAAATGTTGATTTCCATTTTGCCCCAAATTTCACAATTCATACAATTCAGTCCTTGCTCAATTAACCACTCAATTAAGATAATTTTCTCAATTAATACTTTTTCTAGACATTATAAGTTATTTCATAACTATTGAAATTCAGGATTTCCATATGGAACTCTAACTTCAAACTCTTTTACAATTAGGTCCCAAACATTCACTTTCTATTCAATTCTTTCAATAAAATCAGCATATAAATAATTTAAATCTATAATTCCATGCCAAATCATCATATAATTCCAGAACATATTCATATCAACTTTCAATTTCTTTCATAGAATCAAAAACTAATGAATTCAACAAGTGGACCTAGTTGTAAAAGTCACAAATACATAAAAATTTCAAGGAGAAAGAAAGAATTAAACTTACATGAAGCTAGATTATGAAAACCAGCTTGAACCCTCCTCCATGGATATTTTCCAGCTGATGAATATGAAGAGAAATGAAGAGAATTCTAGATATTCCAATTTAGTCCCATTTTTATTTAGCCAATTTTGGCAATTTTCCAATTTTGCCCTTATTTCATCCATTTCCTGATTTTTCTCAGCTATTGCCGCCCAAAATATCTCCTTTAGGATTATTTTCACTTTAGGTCCTTCCTCATTTGACAATTGAGCTATTTAATCCTCTAGCAACTTTTACACCCTTTTCAATTTAGTCCTTTTATTTAATTAACCACCCAAACGTCAAAATTTTCTGTCTAAATTTTAATACTACCTCACCAACACTCCATAAATATTTCTAAAAATATTTATGGCTCGATTTATGAAGTCGAGGTCTCGATACCTCACTCTCGACCCAATTTACCTAATTAATTCTTTTAAATCACCAAATTCACTAATTTAAAAATGCTTTTATATTCGCATTTGACTCATAGGTATTAATTTATTAAATTTTTAACTCACCCGTTGAATTTGGTGATCTCAAATCTCTATTCCCGATACCACTAAAAATTAGGCTGTTACAATATCTCTAGCATCATTATTACTTTCTAGATTTCTCTCTCTTCCAATTGACCATTTTGCCCTTCATTATCTTTTAAAATTCCATCCTTGAGTCATCATTTTATTTGGTAAAATTGCAATTTAGTCCATTATAGTTCTTCATCTATTCAATTTGGTCCTAATTCATCCATTTTCCTTAGTTTCTAGATCATTCCACTCCTAAAATATTTACACTATTGGTCCTTCAACTTTTTCATATTTACACTTTAATCCTTTAAATTTTGAGTATTTACTCTTGGGCCACAAAACTTTTCTCACTTTTACAATTTAGTCATTTCTTGAATTAATATATCATAATATACTTCTCAATATTGACATAACTCAAAATTTCTCTTTTTGTCACTTTATTTCCTTATTTTACTATATTACTGATAATATTTTACTGTAAAAATTTCGGGATATTACAGAATGCGTGCTTCAAAATACGTTTAAAAAAATGCACTTTCATCGAATAGTACTGAAACACTTTTTGGTGCTCAAAAACATGTTTCACATATTAAATAATTTCATCAAACGAGTGCTTCAAAGAGTATTCAGTGCTTCAAAACGTGTTTCAAATCTTACCTAGAATTCTCGGGGTCAAGGCACTTTTGGTAGACCGTTAGTGGGAATGGTAAGAAAGCTCGTCCAACTAGGCGAGCTTTCCTACCATTTCTTTAAAGTCTGCCCAAAAAGTACACTAATCCCAGAAATTTTGGGTAAGATTTGAAGCACGTTTTGAAGATGTTCGATGAAAATGTTGGTCCTACGGCGCATTTTAGACCACGAGGATTTTTTTTTTGCAATCCTACCCCTCCCCCACGCCTATAAAAGGGTGCTCCCCATCCACACTTCATCATCCCTAAACCCATCATCTTTCTCGGCTTCCACCCCTCCACTTTAAAATATTTCTCTCTCTCGATTTTTTCCCGCTTCAGTGTTAAAAATTTTCTTCGCTAATAAGATTTTTGGTTTTAGGTATTCTTGAGTCATTGGTGATGTGATATCGCTCCGAGACGCACACATTTCATATAGTCTACTGAAATGAGACCATTATCTTGGAAACTTATCCTGTGGAAGTTGGGTTTTGGGGTGATTTTGCTTTATACTGTCGTAGGTGGTAGTCTACATAGAGGTATCGACCAATGGCCATTATGGGGTCATAGATTAGAATAAATGAGAGAGTCAGTTAACGATTGTTATTCAGGCATGAGCTCAAACCTTTCAGATACCCGGAGATGTTGCCTCATAAATATCATACAGAAGTTTGAGGCAATAATCATAGGGAAAAACTGTGCGGCTTCCCACTATAATCAGTATAATTTTTTCTCTATTTCCATGTAGTTGGTATCTTTAACCTTCCTTTCTATCCGAAGGTTGGCACCATTGTGGACACAAGACTCTCAAGAGGGCAACGGTTGTGATGTTGGAGTAAAGGTGATGCTTCTTTTGGGGTGACAACGATTACCGTTATTAAATAACCCATTAATAAATACAACTGTTGTCGCGCCGACCCTAGTTTAACCTCTACTCCGACGGAACATTCGTTCTCTGCCTGAGAGAACTTTTGTGTCCACATCAGTGTCAGCCTTCGGATAAGAATGAAAAAGTTAAAGATATTGACCGCCTGGAAATAGAGAAAAAAATTACGTTGATTACACTAGAAATCCCTCAGTTTTTTCATGTGATTATGACTTCAATCTTATGTGTGATAAATAAAAGGCATCATTCGTAGGTATCCAAAAAGCTTAAACTCGTGACCGCAAAACGATCGTCAATTGACCCTCGGTTATACTCGAACCCGTAATCGCATTATGACTGTCGACTGAGACCTCCACTTAGACTTCGACCCACCACTATATCAAGCACTATCACCCTGAAACTTGACTTTCATAGGATGACTTTTTGAGGTACTGATCCTATCCTGGCATGACATATGAAATGTATGTGTTCTGAGACACGTTATCGCATCCCCAACCCCTCAAATGTACCTATAAACTTTTACGATTTCATTCTTAAAACCCTAAATCCTAATTCCTATAAAACCTCTAATCCTAACCCTAACAATTTTTTTTTTAAAAAGCCAAGGAGAGAGCGTGTAAAAGCACGTCCATCTGGATGCGCTTTCATACTCTATTTTCAAAATCAACCTATTTCCCTAATTTTCAAAAATAACAGCCTAAAAGGCCAATTAAAAGAATTGGCATATGCTACTAATTTAGCACTAAATCTTTTAAATTTTATTTGAATAATTACAAATCTATAACACTATTTTGTAAACTACAACCATAGTTTCATTTTGGCCACTTAACTATAAAAAATAATTAGCTGGTTATTAATGTTTTGGGAATTATTTTTTCTACTCACCCGATCGTTAAGTAACTAACAGAACGAAAACATGGCACTTTTTAATCAATATAATAATAAGTTTAATCCTTAACTTTTATACTTTCTATCAAATTGATCCTAATTCTATATAAAAAAATTGATGTTTAAAATTCTTTTAAGAATTTGAAAAACTCTAAAATATTAAAATTATATAAAAAACTAAAAATAGATTAAAAAAATCAATTGAATTTGAAGGTTTATAAAACTTTGCCATTTGCTTATTTTTTTTCTTCAACCCTTATTTAGAAACTCAAAATTTCTTTTTAGTTCCTCATTCTTGTACAATTTTATTTTTGTTCAAACATTCCTCATACAATTGGGCTCTAAATTATGGATCAGTATTATAATTAGAAGTATCATCAACTTCATAATAATGACAACAAACACTACCATTACAATAAGCCTATATCTGATGTTTGCTTAATTCTCAACTTGCCATTGTGCCTTTACCCTTCTTACCATCATCAAAATGGCAAACCCTAATTACCTACCCAAGTCATCATCTCTGCCTTCTCCCCCTCCATACACCTATGTGCTCCTCAATATTAGATTTTGGACCTAATTATGGTTATAATTATAATACATTTCACCCCTCCCAATCGTCGTCATCATCATCAACCCACATCATCACCATCGCCATCACCTTTGGCAATAATATTTTTCGATTCGCCAACCACTGAATTAAACTTGTAGAGTCTTCCATACCTAGTGTCGAAACCATTTTTATTTTGAAAAACGGGGATCGACTTTAAAAGGAGGTATGGAGTCGCCACCGATCTTCTTTGAGGTGTAATCGGATCACCTTGAGATTGATCATTTTAATAAAACATTTTGATTTATTAAAACAATAATTTTAGGTCTACGAAATTCGAGGAAAAAAGTTCGGGAGTCGGTTATGCACGAGGAAGGGTTAGCACCTTCGTAACACCCAAAATTGGTACCAACTGACTATTTAATGTCCTATCGTTGAAAATTTGGAAAAACATTGAAATACGATCCTTTTAAAAGTATGTGAACAAATCGAGTTGGATTTTAAGATTTACTCGTTCCAAAGGAATAAAATATCACATCCAGCACGTTAGGACACAATATTTTAAGCCTCCAAAAACTGAGATCACCTCACACAACAAAATTAAAGAAAGGGTACTCGGTTATTTGGTCCAACAATAAACCGAAACCCAACACGTTAGGGCACGATCTTTTGAATTTCCAAACATAGAACATTGCCTTGTTTTGAAGTTTAGAAAACACAAACGAAATTTTAAAGGGATATTCAATTATTTGAACAAACGGAAAATGGAAACCCAGTACGATAGGGCACGATTTCCCGAATTTCCAAACATCAAACATCTCTTTTATTTTATAAAGCCGGCTCAAAACGCATCAATTTGGTTTGAAATAAATTGGAAATTTTGGATCAATAAATTGAAAATTCCAATTGAAGTGTGACACTCGTGAATGGAAGGCGAGATTATAAGCATGGGATAATATACGTGAATATAGTATACAAATGAGGGACTATATATAAAAAAACAAATTAAAATATACACAATAGTACTAAGCTCACATCATACATTATGCAAATGCTAATATTGACACTCCAGAACTTATGTGCCGAAGAAACGATTTTCAAAGAAATAAAAAACTAATCAACACAAATAAAATGCAACAGACTTTAAAACGATGATAAACGAGTTTAAAATTAACAATGCGAAAACAAATAAGAAATTTGAAATTATCATACATACAACAATTTAAAATTAATTTACATAAAATGATAAGTAATTAATGTGAAAATTTTGAAATAGGAAAAAAAGATAAATAATATATAAAATAACATATAAACAAATCTTAAAATAAGTATTATATGGAAGGAAATTTAAATTTAGTAATATATAAATGAATTTCAACACAAATATTATAAGGTAAAATAATATACAAAACAATATATATGAGATGGAAAAAACTTAATATTAAATAAAGTATATGAAAATATTATTAATATATGAAAATGTTTGAAATAAACAAATATATGTATATAGAGAGAGAGGTACGAAAATAAATTTCATATAAATCTCTAAAGTATAAAATTATATAAGAGAAATCAATAAATTATATAACAAATTAATGTAAAAATATACAAAAGGAAATAAAAAAAACTCGGTAATATGTAATTAATTAAAACAGTACAAGATATCATGTTAAAACAATATATATACTTTTAAAAAAAACAACTAAACTTAATTGAAAGAAAAGCAAAATCAAAAGGGTAATCTATAAACAAAACAAATCATTTATACCAAATTGAGGGCCAAAATAAAATGCGTTCAAATATTCAAGGATTAAAACTGTAAATAACCCAAACCCTAAAACGCTGCATGTAGGCACAGATTGAATTAGAATAGCGAGGACTAAATTGCAATAACACAAAAGCTTCAGGGAAAATTTAATAAAACAAATAAAATACAAACATGGGCTAATTAAAAGCTGGTGCGAAAGTGGGGGACTAATTGCGCAAATCAACCATTTAAGGGGAAATGCGCGTGACTATCTCTTCCCCCCCCAAATGCTGCTTTATTAGTTTAATAAAACCTTTATTTTATTTCTTTTTTCTAAACATTAAAAAACCTCTTTAAAAAAACCCAAAGCTTTTTTTTTAACCCTTCTTTTAGGGTTTCATCCCCTAAAACATGTAGCCGCCAAACCTCCACCGCACGGTGGTCGACGGTGCACCGATGGCGGCTGATTTTGCCAACGAAGGAGAGCCCCGATTACACCGACGGAGGTTTGGTAAGTGTTTTTCCTTCTTCTTCTTTTTACTCTCTTTGCACGCTAAAGTAAATAGAAACTCAATAAACAGAATTAATCAGAAATCACCTTTCAAATTTTCTTTGCACTTGCTTCTTTGCAATTGATTTTTGTGTATATTATTTATTTCCCCGTAATCCCCAAAAAACATTAAATATTCGTGGCTTTATATAGCCATTTACAATGGTTTTTGTGCACACTTGCAGGTATGGAGGACGTGGCTTGAACATGGTGCGTGGGTACGTGGTGTGTGGTGGTAGTGGGTAGTGGCAGTTAAATGTGGGCACATGGTGGCTGAAGGGAGGCAACAAATCTAGAGTCTCTCTTTGCTGAAAAAAATTTATGGGCTAGGGTTTTTTTAAAATTTGGGCTTTATTTTAATGTAATAGGTTAATGGGCTGAAATTGGGTATTTGGTTTTTTGGTTTATTTGTGTTTGCTGGGCCCGGGCGAAAATTGGGTCCTACAGCTGCCCCTCTTTGCTTATTGTCGTGTAACGAGAATAGAGCAAAGACTATGAAAGGGACAATTTTGCCCGGTCTTGCCGAATCTTCGACTTCTTTAGTGCTCCTCTTCTTCAAGTAGTCTTATAACAATTTCAGGAAGATAATGTTTGTGTCTTCAACCTGCTCTCTTGCTACCTTGGAGAGACAAGGCTGATAGCTAAAATCTGCTCCATAGCCGTTACATGGAGATAAGACTCGCCATTTTCGATCTGCTCCATGGAGATAAGATCTGTAATTTGCAATCTGCTTTCTGCAACTTCAGGAAGATAAGAACTGTATCTTCAACCTGCTCTCTTGCTACCTCAGAGAGATAAGGCTAGTGGCTAAAATCTGCTCCATAGCCGATACATGGAGATAAGACTCGCCATTTTTGATCTGCTCCATAGCCGATACATGGAGATAAGATCTGTAATTTTTAGTCTGCTTCCTGCAACTTCAGGAAGATAAGTCTTGTATCTTCAACTTGCTCTCTTGCTACCTCAAAGAGATAAGGCTGGTGGCTAAAATCTGCTCCATAGCCGATACATGGAGATAAGACTCGCCATTTTCGATCTGCTCCATAGCCGATACATAGAGATAAGATCTGTAATTTTCAGTCTCCTTTCTGCAACTTCAGGAAGATAAGACTTGTATCTTCAACCTGCTCTCTTGCTACCTCAGAGAGATAAGGCTGGTGGCTAAAATATGCTCCATAGTCGATACATGGAGATAAGACTCGCCATTTTTTATCTGCTCCATAGCCAATACATGGAGATAAGATCTGTAATTTTCAGCCTGTTACCCTACTGCTTAGGGGGTTAAGGCTTGTTGTCTTCAATCTGCTCCACTACTATTTAGGGAAGATCTGTATTTTCTAGCCTGTTACCCTACTGCTTAGGGGGTTAAGGCTTGTTGAATTCATCGATGCCACTGCACTGTCCTCTAAGGAACATGATCTGTAAAATCGGTTTCATGTATTTATGCTTAAACTAAAATAATTAGGATGCTATGATCGAGATGAATTAAATGCTCCTAACTAGATGTGATGCTTATGTCAAATAGTTAGGATGCTATGATCGAAATGAAATCAAATGCTTCTAACTAGATATGTTATTGTATGAATGCAAAAATATCAAGAGAATGATTCCTTGTTAAAATCTTAAAATGTCATCACTCGTTATTCACTGTCGTATTATGTTGCTTTCCTGTTCGACTAGCATTTCCAACGAAAACCCATAGAAACAACCCATTTTACTCAACTGGCTTGCCCCACTGTAGTTTTAAAGTCTCTTTCACTGTACCTTCTGGGACATAAAGTTTATATTTCCCACTGCAACTTCAGGGGAATAATCATTTGATTTCTTCTATCCATCCTGTTGCACCATTTTGTTCGACTAGCATTTCCACTATATAGGGTTTGCATCATCTTCAATCAATTTGATTTGCTACACCATTCCCTGGGTGCAATAAACAGATGTATATGTCTGATATCTACAGGAATACAGAATACCATCTTCCTTCTCTCGAGAATAATCCCATTACTCGTTCTTTACCTAGATTGTAACACTAATGTAATTTCTTTTTGCTTAACCAATATCTTTGAGAAAAAAACTCAATGAGATAATTTTAAACGGGCTTAAATAATTCCAATGCCTAAGCTTAGTTTTGAGAAAAAACTCAATGAGATAATTTTAAACCGGGCTTAAATACTTCCAACGCCTAAGCTTAGTGAGTTTTAAACAATAAGCCTGTTTCAGGAACCTGTATTATTTAGAAACCTCTGGAGTAATATGCAAAACTCCTTTTATGAAAGTATTATTAGTCCACTAATCATTATTTCAATGCCAAATGCTTGAAAAAGATCAAAACAATGGACCAGAAACATAGCTTGAAGAAAGTACGTTAAGAAATTTATTAGGATGTTTCTTGAAAAGAATAAGATAATCAAAGATATCAAATCCAAAATTGGTACAATGGAACACTAGGTGCCCAGATATCGCAGCTTGAGCTTCTCTGTACCAACTTTTTGAGGACCACTTTGAGCTCAATCTGTGTTTAGGGGATCCAGAGTACTTTGACAATGCCCCTAGACGTAGCATACTTCTTCATTGTTAATTCAGGCATAGCAAGACTACTGTGGGCCCTACGTTTCCAAATTTGAGTCACCCTTTTAGGGTTTTCAACTCAAATCCCCATTGGTCTCAAAGTTCCCTTTGCGGGTTTTCACCTTGGCCTCTCCTTTTCTTCTTTTTTCTTTGATTGTTTTTTTTGCTTTTTGCTTTTTTTGATTTTTTAAGGTCAAAAGGCGCCCTTTGCAGGTTTTCACCTTGGCCTCTCCCCTCATTGACTGGATTTGCCATCCGCTTGGTCAATATCAATGCTCTTCGAGAACAGGCCTTCTTTACTACGTAAGGTCCCTCCTCATTTGGCATATTTCTTCCTTTGGAGTCCTTTTGTATAGGAAAGACCTTCTTTAATATCAAGCTCCCTTCATGGAATTTTCTAAGATGAACCTCTTTATTGTAAGCTCACATCATTCATTTCTGGTGCATTGGACCACGACAGAATCTCCTCTCTTCGAAATCAACTGATTATATCAAGTTTAGATCTATTTTGCTTTATCCAGCTTTAGCTCTGACAAGACTCGGAGAAAAAGAATCTCATCTTAAAAACCATTTTTATCCCATAAACCAATGAGCAATATGTTACCCCGACGAGTCCTGGTCGACGTTCGATAAGCATAGAAGGTAAATTGTAACTTCTTTATGCCAATATTTACAAGTCTCGGTCGCCTTTCACTATGACCTTTGTTTTTTTTTTGGGGGAGGTTTGATGACTTTGTAACATTGGCATATGAAGTGACCTTCACCCTTCTCTTGAAGTAACTGACGACTACCAAGATGAATTAATGTATATTAGTCGAGAATGACCTGATAACATCCATGCCACACATAAAGAAAGTCTGTGAAGAAATAAATGAGGCATATGAATTTTGTCTCCCTAAATACAGCCCAACTGATACAATCCCCTTCCATGGTGGATCAATAATGCTCAAAACCTCATGGTTAGTGTGGCTACCATGAAACCATTAACATACGATCTTCTGACACCCGTATAGACATTTTTTCATCCATAGGTCTTAGTATCTCGGGTATATCTTGACATGATTATGCGAAAACATCTATGAACTCATGGAATATACCCAATGACGATTCGCTTTGTCTTCATGGTAATGCAGGCATCGATCTTTTAGCTCTTACTTATAATGTTCACTGACCCTTTGTAGAGTAGGATCTGTTTTCATCCTGTTCTACCATCCTTAACAAATTAGGAGATAAGTTACAATCTCTGTCATCTTCAAAGTCTCGAGATCCGCTTAAACACATATCTCACCCCAAAAGGGAGTCAGTTACAGCGTTGCCCATGTTGTTGATATCTGGGGACCTATCTGGGGACCTATTGTAGGTACAAAAGCATATTTCCAAAAAAAAATGATTTCAAGGATGATTATTGATATGGCATGATCATGAATGAAGAATAAAACATATTTAAAAGAGAGTCCAAAGCACAAAAGAATATGTCACAAATGAAAGAACATTTACTCAAAAAGATGCATTTTTATTAAAATAAAGACTTTGAACACAAGCCTATTTCACAAAAGGGTTCTTATTGCCCCTAGACTTAAAACAATAAGCGTATTTTGAACATTACTCTAGATTAGCTCTAAAAATACAGGGATCTCTTCCACAATCCCATTATTCAAAACACTTCCAAGTACATAAGGGTTTGGAAATTTTTATTTCCTGGTTCCCTTTTCAGATATATCATTCAGATTCGACGATATGTCATTCGGATAGATAGCTAGTGGTTACAACTCTCAGCTGGCCTATATTGACTAATTTGGAAGGCATGCTCACGATGTTCACTTCATTTTTATTTCTCTTTTGGGTTGACCTCTTGGCGCTTTCTCCCGCATCTATCTTCCCGCTTCTTATTGCGTTTTCAATCAATTCACCATACATTACCATATCTGAAAAGCTCAGAGTAGTGCTTCCCAACATATGGTTAATGAACGGGGCTTTTAGAGTATTGATGAAAAGTATGGCAGTCTCTTTTCCTAGGAGAAGTGGCTAAGCTTGTATGGTAACTTCCCTCCACCTTTGGGCGTATTGCCGGAAACTCTCATTCAGTTTCTTTTTCATGTTCTGTAAAGTAATCCTATCAGGAGTCATATCCGTCGCATGACTATACTGTTTCATGAAAGCTTGTGCTAGATCTTTCCATGAATTGATCTGGGTACGACTCAATTGGTTGTACCATTTAGATGTTGCCCCAACCAGACTTTCTTGGAAACAGTGAATCAATAATTGGTTATTATTGACAAACCCAGTCATTCGTCTGCAAAACATGGTAATGTGAGCTTCAGGATAGCTAGTCTTGTTATACTTTTCAAATTCAGGCATCTTAAACTTGTAAGGAAGTATTAAGTCTGGAACCAAGCTCAGGTCCCTGGCGTCAATTTTGCGATAATTGTCAGCATTTTTCATCGCCTTGAATTTTTCCTCCAACCACCTATACCGATCCTCAAGTTGTTTTGGCAGGTTCATCTTTGCTTTTTCCATTTCGTTCAAATCAGGAACTACAGGGGTAGTTGGATTGCCCAACAGATTAGAGTCTGAGCCTATCAGATAATTCACTGGTGCTGAGGTACTGGCCTGATTTTGCTGAGTTATGATAATTGGTACACCTTGCGGACATGCCTGTACATTTGTCAGAGTGAAACCCGGAGAATAGAGAGACTTCTCCTTGTCTACCCCAGCATTGATCATGGAGCTTTCCCTCTTTTCTAGCCCTTTAGTCAACAATTGGGACAACTGGTTCATCATATTCCTTTGAGACTTTAGCACTTGGTCTCTCATATCTTTCCGTATCCTCATCAGTTGCTCTTGCATTTGCATTTGTAACTGGTCATGCATCTCTCTTTGAAGTTGTTTAAGTCTTTCCAATCTTTGGTCCATATTTTTTGTCTTAGCACGGGTACCGTAACGACGCTTGGTTGGTAAGTTCTTATTAGTTTCCAGATTAACTAAAATGATTTTAATTAATTATGGTCCTTTTATGAAAATAAAATGCAAATGATGCAATGATGCAATGCAATGCAAATGCATGGAATGAATGCAAAAGAAAGAAATGTGTTGATTCTGAATTCAATTCTATTGGAACAACTTTTCTAAAAAATAAATTCCTTTACATAAAACAAATTACATATACGGCCCTACCCTCATGTTCCAGGCGAAGACACCAATTTCCTTTCTTCGTAAAAGTCAAATCTTGCAAACTTACAATAGATGCCTCCACTAGCTCTTTTTTGCTTGATCCAGACTGTGACTTATTATCCTCGCGATGTTGATTAGCTCCTTTAAAAAAAGTTGGGACACGACGGCTCTCGAACAGCTTGAATCCTCAGGCAAAGTCTTGTTTTCCTCTACGAACTATCAGCTTTCTTTTGTTGTGCTTACTTGGACCATATTCAGACAACCGTATTACAATTCACTTTATCAAGAAATCCATTTTCTCATGACAAACTGTTCTATTTAGCAATCGAATATGAATCAATACCTCCTT
This sequence comes from Gossypium anomalum, assembly GCA_025698475.1. NCBI lineage: Eukaryota > Viridiplantae > Streptophyta > Magnoliopsida > Malvales > Malvaceae > Gossypium > Gossypium anomalum. Next base: position 90,358,032 of record CM046961.1, read on the forward strand.
TCTATGATGTAATGCAATGCAGTCATAGACAAAACAAAAGTAAAATCGTTAGTACAGAAGAAATAAATAGCAGAGAACGTACCTATTCGGGTGACCACTAAATTTGGGTACGGTTCTAACTAAGGTGGATCCTAAGTTTCTCTATATGTGGTTCGGTTCTAGAGAAATGGTACCTGAACCAGCAGATTCCTCAACCCTCACCCATTATAGGCTCATGCGGATCGAGTTCAATTCAGGGGAATACATTTCCCTATTGCCATGCGGAGGTGAAAACCTCACGAAGACATACGTACGGATGTATCCCGAAAGCAATCCACTAGCCCATGCGGAGGTGAAAACCTTACGAAGGCATAGTTTCTCACTCCCACTTAGAAGGTGCGACCACAATGGTCATGCAAGATGATGCGAGGGGATATAAAAAACTCGAAATGCAAAACACGAATAAAATGACAAAAACCATAAAACCCATAAAATGCAATAAAAGGATCGTATGTTAAAATCCAAATTTTAAATTTTCGACAAAAGGACAGAAAATAATCAATTTTACGACTTGATTCTCTTATTGGTCCCCAGTGGGGTCACCAAGCTGTCGAAACCATTTTTATTTTGAAAAACGGGGATCGACTTTGAAAGTAGGTTGGAGTTGCCACCAATCTTCTTTGAGGTGTAATCAGATCACCTTGAGATTGATCATTTTAATAAAACATTTTGATTTATTAAAACAATAATTTTAGGTCTACGAAATTTAAAGAAAAAGGTTCGGGAGTCGGTTATGCACGAGGAAGGGTTAGCACCCTCGTAACACCCAAAATTGGTACCAACTGACTATTTAATGTCTTATCGTTGAAAATTTGGAAAAACATTGAAATACGATCCTTTTAAAAGTATGTGAACAAATCGAGTTGGATTTTAAGATTTACTCATTCCAAAGGAATAAAATATCACATCCAGCACGTTAGGACACGATATTTTAAGCCTCTAAAAATTGAGATCACCTCACACAACAAAATTAAAGAAAGGGTACTCGGTTATTTGGTCCAACGATAAACCGAAACCCAACACGTTAGGGCACGATCTTTCGAATTTCCAAACATAGAACATTGTCTTGTTTTGAAGTTTAGAAAACACAAACGAAATTTTAAAGGGATATTCGATTATTTGAACAAACGGAAAATGGAAACCCAGCACGATAGGGCACGATTTCCCGAATTTCCAAACATCAAACATCTCTTTTATTTTATAAAGCCGGCTCAAAACGCATCAATTTGGTTTGAAATAAATTGGAAATTTTGGATCAATAAATTGAAAATTCCAATTATAGTGTGACACTCGTGAATGGAAGGCGAGATTATAAGCATGGGATAATATACATGAATATAGTATACAAATGAGGGACTATATATAAAAAAACAAATTAAAATATATACAATAGTACTAATCTCACATCATACATTATGCAAATGCTAATATTGACACTCCAGAACTTATGTGCTGAAGAAACGATTTTCAAAGAAATATAAAACTAATCAACACAAATAAAATGCAACAGACTTTAAAACGATGATAAACGAGTTTAAAATTAACAATGCGAAAACAAATAAGAAATTTGAAATTATCATACATACAACAATTTAAAATTAATTTACATAAAATGATAAGTAATTAATGTGAAAAATTTGAAATAGGAAAAAAAGATAAATAATATATAAAATAACATATAAACAAATCTTAAAATAAGTATTATATGGAAGGAAATTTAAATTTAGTAATATATAAATGAATTTCAACACAAATATTATAAGGTAAAATAATATACAAAACAATATATATGAGATGGAAAAAACTTAATATTAAATAAAGTATATGAAAATATTATTAATATATGAAAATATTTGAAATAAACAAATATATGTATATATAGAGAGAGGTACGAAAATAAATTTCATATAAATCTCTAAAGTATAAAATTATATAAGAGAAATCAATAAATTATATAACAAATCAATGTAAAAATATACAAAAAGAAATAAAAAAAATTTGGTAATATGTAATTAATTAAAACAGTACAAGATATCATGTTAAAACAATATATATTTTTTTAAAAAAAACAACTAAACTTAATTGAAAGAAAAGCAAAATCAAAAGGGTAATCTATAAACAAAACAAATCATTTAAACCAAATTGAGGGCCAAAATAAAATGCGTTCAAATATTGAAGGATTAAAACTGTAAATAACCCAAACCTAGGCACAGATTGAATTAGAACAGTGAGGACTAAATTGCAATAACACAAAAGCTTCAGGGAAAATTTAATAAAACAAGTAAAATACAAGCAGGGGCTAATTAAAAGCTGGTGCGAAAGTGGGGGACTAATTGCGCAAATCAACCATTTAAGGGGAAATGCGCGTGGCTATCTCTTCCCCCCCCTCAAATGCTGCTTTATTAGTTTAATAAAACCTTTATTTTATTTCTTTTTTTTAAACATTAAAAAACCTCTTTAAAAAAACCCCAAAGCTTTTTCTTTTAACCCTTCTACTAGGGTTTCATCCCCAAAACATGCAGCCGCCAAACCTCCACCACACGGTGGCCGACGGCGCACCGATAACGGCTGATTTCGCCAACGAAGGAGAGCCCCGATTACACCGACAGAGGTTTGATAAGTGTTCTTCCTTCTTCTTCTTTTTACTCTGTTTGCACACCAAAGTAAATAGAAACTCAATAAACAGAATTAATCAGAAATCACCTTTCAAATTTTCTTTGCACTTGCTTCTTTGCAATTGATTTTTGTGTATATTATTTATTTCCCCGTAATCCCCAAAAAACATTACATATTCGTGGCTTTATATAGCCATTTACAATGGTTTTTGTGCACACTTGCAGGTATGGAGGACGTGGCTTGAACATGGTGCGTGGGTGCGTGGTGTGTGGTGGTAGTAGGTAGTGGCGGTTAAATGTGGGCACATGGTGGCTGAAGGGAGGCAACAAATCTAGAGTTTCTCTCTTTGCTGAAAAAAATTTATGGGCTAGGGTTTTTTTAACATTTGGGCTTTATTTTAATGTAATAGGTTAATGGGCTGAAATTGGGTATTTGGTTTTTTTGGTTTATTTGGGTTTACTGGGCCGGGCGAAAATTGGGTCTTACACTTAGTACTACCAAGAGAGTTGGATTTGAAACTTGAGTTATCAACTTTTTTGTAGGCTTGGACATTGTTGCTTTTGGCTTAGATTATTGAAAAGTCATCTTCTTAAAATTTTTTGAAAGAAACAAAAAAAGGAGATTAACTTAGCGAGATGATAAGAGAAGATTAAACCAAAGAAAATTGATGCAAAAGCTGTTACCAGTCAACCAAGGAATCAATTAACCAAGACCCAAAAATAAAATCAAAACCCAGCCTTAAAGAAACACAATACTAGAAATGAATCATCTTTGCATCATAGTCAAACTAAAACCCTTATAAATATTGCCAAAAATTCAAGAAAATAATTTTTTTTATTGTAAAACTTAATTTTTTGTGTATTTATATATATATTTATAATCTTTTTTTTAATGTACCCGCAAATGATGTTTTGACATGACATGGTGAACATTTGGGCTTGTGTTTAGTTCGAAACGGATATAGAATGCTGTTAAATCCCACCTCTTTAGATCAACAACATAATAATATTTACGACCTCATATGGAAGCTTCAATATTCGTATAAGGTAAAAATTTTGTTATGGAAGTTTGTTCAAAATTACATCCCTGTAATGCAAATCTTTACATTAAACGAGTTATTACAACATCTTGTTATCCTTGCTACAAAATCGATGCTAAAACACCAGTAATTCTAGTCGTGATTGTGTTTATGCCAATTTTGTCTGGAAACATTTGGTTGTTTTTTGGTCAGGGAATGCAAACCAACTAGACTTTGATGATTTGCTACAATGGCTTTTCCAGCATAGTAATAGCTGTTAGAATTAAGTGACCCTAATTCTTATTTAAATAAAATACGATGGAAAATAAAATAAAAGTAAAATCCATATAGAACTAGACTTCTTTTATTTTATTTTAGAATAAGGTTTTTTAAACCTTATTAAACTCCATCTATTTTATATTTACTAGGATAAGGTGTTTCAATCCTACTAGAATATGGCTTTACAAGCCTATAAATAGACATAGTCTATTCCTTTTGCATTGATTCAAATTTTCGACATAGTGAATTTTCTTCTCCTCTCGCCTGGTTTTTTCCAAAGGGTTTCCACGTAAAATTTTGTGTTCTTTATTTTTATTTTATTTTATTTTTCACAAATTGGTATCCGAGCTTCCGGTTGTTCATCTCGATCACGGTAATGGCGTCTTTGAAATATGAAATTACTGCTGTTGGATCGCAACACCGATTTGCGTTGTGGCGATTAAGATGCAAGCGGTTCTTGCGCGCAGATGGATCTCGGAGGATGCCCTCTGCTAGGCATAGATAAGATGCCTTCGACATTATGATGAAGAGAAGAAGCGTAAGGATCGAAGGCATTAACACAATTGCATCCGCATTTGTCCAATGAAATTTTACAGGATGTGATGAAAGAGAAGACTGCCATTGCATTATGGAAGAGGCTACAACAAATATGTATGTCGAAAACTCTAACAAGCAAGTTGCATATGAAGCGGCGTCTTTATGCTCATCGTTTGGAGGAAGGTGCGTCAGACACGAACAGCTAACGATGTTTAAAGAAATTCTCTCAAACTTGGAGGCCATGGAGGTTCAGTATGATAAGGAAGATCTAGGGTTGATTCTACTTTGTTCGTTGTTGCCTCCGTCTTATTCAACCTTTAGAGACACGATTTTATATAGCCATGAGTCTCTCACGGTTGATGAGGTTTATGATTCTTTAACCTCGTATGATAAGATGAAACATCTTGTAGTTAAACTCGACTCTCAAGGAGAGGGTCTCATTGTTCGTGGGAGACAAGATCGAATCATCGATGATGATCGTGGTAGGACACGGGAAAAGAAATCATCGTGGTAAATCTAAGGGTAGATCAAGTCTTCAAATAGAGGTAAAACTTGTAACTTCAGTAAGAAGAAAGGGCACATTAAATCTGAGTGCTATAAGCTACAAAATAAGATTAAAAGGGAGGCTGCGAATCAAAGGGGAAAACAACCGAAAAATTCGTGAAGGCGATGTTGTAGAAGACTACGCGATGGTGAACTTCTAGTCGCTTCACAATGATTCTAAAGTAAGTGAGGAGTGGATACTTGATTCAGCCGCACCTTCCATATGAGTCCCAATCGGGATTGGTTTACAACTTACGAAACAAAGGTCGAAAGGTGTTGTTTTAATGGGAAATAATGCTTCGTGTAAGATCACAGGTGTTGGAACAATTAAAGTTAAGATGTTTGATGGAGTTGTCGTAACACTTAGTGACGTGCGGTATGTTCCGAATTGAAAAGAAATTTAATTTCGTTGAGTACTCTTGATTCAAAAGGGCACAGATACACAAAATGAAAGTGGGGTTCTAAAGATTTCCAAAGGGTCCCTTGTTGTGATGAAAGGGCAAAGAAAAACCGCCAAGTTATATGTTTTGCGAGGGTTCTCTTCATTCTTCGTGATGCACATGTGCCGCTTCCTCTTCCTTGTCGATGATGATATTACTAAACTTTGGCATATGCGCTGGGGGCATATGAGTGAGAATGGCATGGTAGAATTGAGCAAAAGAGGACTTCTTGATGGGCAAGGAATTTGCAAACCGAATTTACTGTGAGCACTTTGTGTTTTTGGGAAGCAAAAGAGAGTTCGATTCACTCGGAGGAATCCATAACACGAAGGAAACGTTGGAGTATATTCATTCGATCTGTGGGGACCATCCAGAGTGCCTTCGAGAGGTGGAGCTAATTATATGCTAACCTTTATTGATGATTTTTCTAGAAAAGTTTGGGCGTTCTTCTGAAGCGTAAAAGCGATGTGTTTTCTCGCATTTAAGTCTTGGAAAATTATGATTGAAAAAGAGGCGGAAAGCAGATAAAATACCTCCGCACGCACAATGGCTTAGAGTTACGTTACGATGAGTTTAATAGATTGTGCAAGTCGGCGGATCGTGAGACACTTGACGATTCGTCATACTCCACGACAAAACGGCGTTGCGAACGAATGAACGAACGATCATGGAGAAGGTTCGATGTATCTTTGTCAAATGCCAACTTATCAAGTCATTTTGGGGCGTATGAGCTTCTCTCGCATGTTTTTGATCAACCGATCTCCATCCGTTGCCATTGAGAAAAGACTCCACAAGAGGTATGGTCCGTAATCCCGCTAATTATTCTGATTTAAAGATCTTTGAGTGTCTGCGTATGCTCATGTTAATAATGGAAAATTGGAACCGAGATCCATTAAATGTGTTTTTCTTGGTTATAAAGTCGGTGTAAAAGGGTATAAGTTATGGTGTCCTGAAAATAGGAAAGTTGTGATTAGCAGAGATGTTGTTTTTGATGAAACTGCTATGCTTCCTAACTTATCTCTTAAAGACTCTTCCAATAAAGAAAATCAAAAGCAGGTGGAGCATCAGATTAATACAGAGTCGACTCCTCAAATCAGTACAAAAATTGAGAATAGAGTTGCTTCTTCGCCTCAATACTCTATCGCCAAAAACAGAACTAAAAGAGAAATTAAACCTCCAAAAGAAGTATGTTTGAGGTGATCTAGTTGCTTATGCTTTAAATGTGTGGTGAAGATATAGATGTGAATTAAGAGCCATCAAATTATTCTGAGGCGATTAGTCATGAAGACTCGAGAAAAATGGATGTTTGCTATGCAAGAGGAGATGGAATCACTCCACAAAAAACAAAACATGGGATCTTGTGAAACTTCCTAAAGGTAAGAAGACTGCTTAGTTTGTAAATGGGTGTTTAAAAAGAAAGAAGGGACTCCAGAGTTGAAGAACCTAAATATAAAGCAAGGCTTGTTGCAAAGGGTTACAATCAAAGTTCCAGAGTGGACTTCACAGATGTGTTCTCCCAGTTGTGAAGCATAGTTCGATTCGAGCTTTGCTTGGTATTGTGGCCATGCATGATTTAGAGCTTGAGCGATTAGATGTAAAAACTGCATTTTTGCATGGAGAACTTGAGGAAGATATTTACATGCAACAACCGAGAGGTTTCAGATCTCGAAAAAAGAGGATTATGTTTGCTTGTTTGAAATAGTCCCTTTACGGTTTGAAACAATCACCAAGGCGATGGTACAAGAGGTTTGATTCCTTTATGACTTCTCACGATTTCAAAAGAAGTAGTTTTGACAGTTGTGTTTACTTTAAGAAAAACAATGATGGTTCTTTTGTGTATCTACTTCTTTACGTTGATGACATGTTGATAGCGACAAAAGACAAAGGAGAGATAAGAAAGGTCAAAGCCCAACTAAGTGAAGAATTTGAGATGAAAGATTTGGGACCAAAGAAGAAGATACTTGGTATAGAGATTCTTAGAGATAGAAAAACAAGTAAATTGTACCTAAGTCGGAAGGGGTACATTGAGAAACTTCTTTGCGAGTTCAATATACTGAGTGCTAAGCTGTTAGTACTCCTTTAGCAAAATTTCATTTTAGACTTTCATCGACTTTGTCTCCACAATCGATGATGATGAGATTGAGTACATGTCACATGTTCCATACTCTAGTGCAATGGGATCTCTCATGTATGCTATGGTTTGTTCACGTCCAGATTTATCATATGCGATCGGTCAGCGATTAGCGAGATATATGGCGAATCCTTGGTAAAGAACACCGGAAAGCGATTCAAATGGATTTTAAGATACTTACGAGGTACTATCGATGTTTGCTTACAGTTTGGAAGAATCAAGATGGAGTTATTGGGTATGTTGATGCTGATTTTTGCTTTGGAGACCTTGATAGAAGAAGATCTCTCACAAAGTTATGTCTTTACAATCGGAGGTTGTGCAATAAGTTGGAAAGCCACTTTGCAAACTACTGATCGCTTTGTCTACCACTGAAGGCCGAGTACATGGCGATTCATCGAGGCTTGTAAAGAAGCTATTTGGTTGAAGGGACTCTTTAGTGAACTAAATGAAGACCTTCAAATCAAAGACATATTTTGTGACAATCAGTGCCATCTTTCTTACAAAAGATCAAATGTTTCATGAGAGAACAAAACACATTGATGTTCGGTATCATTTTGTTCGTGATATTATTGCTCGTGGTGATATTGTTGTGAGCAAAATCGGTACTCATGAAAATCCTGCAGATATGATGACCAAGTCACTTCCTATAACCAAGTTTGAGCATTGCTTAGACTTGGTTGGTGTTCATTGTTGAAGTTAAACCCTTAAGGGGTTTTATGGAAGAGGTGAAGAACTTGTTCGCGATAAAGAACTTGTTCATTGAGAATTTGTGTCAAGGTGGAGATTGTTAGAATTAAGTGACCCTAATTCTTATTTAAATAAAATACGATGGAAAATAAAATAAAAGTAAAATCCATATAGAACTAGACTTCCTTTATTTTATTTTAGAATAAGGTTTTTTAAACCTTATTAAACTCCATCTATTTTATATCCTACTAGAATATGGCTTTACAAGCCTATAAATAGACATAGTCTATTCCTTTTGTATTGATTCAAATTTTCGACATAGTGAATTTTCTTCTCCTCTGCCCGTGGTTTTTTCCCGAAAGGGTTTCCACGTAAAATTTTGTGTTCTTTATTTTTATTTTATTTTATTTTTTTCACAATAGCAATAAACAAATTGAAATTGTTATAACAATATGGTTATTATGGTACTCCAGAAACAAGCTTTTACATGAGGGCAAGAAGCAAAGTGTTGATGAATTGGTTACCTTTATCCGAGGTCAATGCTCGAAACTTGAAACTCTATTCCGGTCACTAAACCATCACACCCTCATATGGGTGTACGTTGGGTGCCTCCAGCTCAGCTGAATGTTAAAGTAAATGTCGATGCAAGCTTTTCACCTGTAGAAAACAAAACTAGTTCAGGTGTGGTAGTTCGCGATGGTGAAAGACAAATTATGGGCTCGTGTCCTAGAACAAATTACCAGATTCCTTCAGTTTTTATTGCGAAAGCTACAACGGTTGTTCAGGGACTATAGTTCACAACTGATTTGGGACTCTGATTATTTAGAAATTGGTTCACTCACCTGAGATGTGAAACTATTGGCCAAAAATTTCATTTCCTATCATTTCCACTTCATCAGTCGAAATGGAAACCAAACAGTGCATGCAATAGCTTTAGAAGACATGAGAAGATTCGACAATCAATATTGGGTGGAGGATGCACCCTAGAAAGTCTTTCATTTTGCTATTGTTGATCGAAGGTTTTTTGACCCTTTTTAGTCTCTGATGTTGGTGATGATTTGAGGATATGTTGTTATCGACAGTGGTACTGTAACGCCCCAAAATATTTAATTTTGAATTTTTAAATTATGTAAAGTAAGTTAGTTTGGTTTAGTGGTTAAGTATTCTATTTTTGTGCCTAAGGTCTTGTGTTCAAATCCTTTCATTGAATTTTTGTTATTTTTGTTCCAACCCATATCCTTGAACATCTAATTTATATATTATTTTTGCTCAATTGTTGATAAGAATAATCCTGCTTGTTCAGTGGTAAGGCTTCAACTTACCTATCTGTGTTCAAATCTCGTGCATGCAAAACGAAAATTTTTTTTGGTTCTCCCTAAGTGTGCCACCTATGTGGTTAGTAGTTGGGTCAAATTCAAATTCTAGAAAATTTGATATAGATAACAAACAGATTTAGTGGGTAATTTTTAAAAAAAAAAATTAAGAAAATCCCTCCCAAAAATTCTCCCAAAACTGCCGTCCTCTTTCTCATTCCTCTCTCTCTCTCTCACATTCTAAGTTTTTTCCATTCTTTTTTCTCACGTTGGTTTTCCCCTTACTTTCTTTCTTTCTTTTTGTTTCAGTAAAATTAACATCGTGTCGATTTTATTTGTTTTACCTAAAGACTTTCGTATCTTCCGTGTAGTGTTTTTGTTCGAGTAGACTATATAAGTTTCATATACCCCTATCTGTATTAAGGTTTTTACCTCTTTTCAGACAATGTAGAAGATTTTAGTGGTTCAACGATTCTCATTTTAATTGGTTCTATGAATCTATTTAAGTGAATATCGTGTGGCAAAGACTTCTTCGATGGTCTAGGTGTCGATAGAAGTTGTTGTTTCTTTCAAGGGTAAGTGATCAATGCCCTATTTAAAGCCGAATGTTTAATTGTTTGTGGCTGAATTAGTGATTTGATTTCATATATCATTACTAATTAGTCTGTTTTAAATACTAGTTTTAGGGTTTAGAAGTGTGAGGTATTTTTTTTCCAAAAATAGTAAGGTGTGTACCTTTTGTCTCAAAAAATAGCAAACAACACAAAGTTGAAAAACCCATTGTTGACCCCACACGGCCGTATGTCAGACTGTGTAAGTCACATGGGTTGGGCCAGATAGGCAATGTGGGCCACACAAGCATGTAGGCCCATTTTTAGTAAAATTTAGTAGAACCATTTTGATGTACGCTCCGAGGTTAGCTACTTCGTAGGGTTTATTTTGTGAAATGTGTTACTTATATATAAATAAAATCTGATATTCTGCTTCTGTATGTGTGACTTTTGAAAGCATGTTAGCATGTTCTGATATGTATAACATGTATGATTTGTGTGCATCTGGATATCTGGTTAGTGATTGCATATGCATTAGGGTGGGATAATGATGTGATGAAAGAAGTGTTGGCAGTTTAATGATTTGCCTTGTGGTTTAAACCACATATCTGTTCTGGTGGCTTGACCACACTTATTTGATTCTAGTGGATTACCACATTATTTCTGGTAGCTTAACTGCACTATTCTGAAAAGTGATATATGCTCACTTATATGTGTGTGGGGTTGGATGGGTATTTATTACCTTAATTGGTGTGTAGGGATGGACATAGATGATGTGTAGTGGATGGAGGTAGGATCTCTATCTATTCTGTATTAAGTGTTGCATCTCATGATATGCCACGCCATTCGTATCTGATCTGATAATTATGTTGCATTGCATCATATGCCATGCTGTATATTCTATTCAGTATCTGACTTCTATGTGAATTGTGCTATCTGTTCTACTTTTATGGGCTAAATTACACATTGAGCTTTGTAAGCTCACCCAAATTTTTTAACTTTTCAGGTAATCATCAAACTTAGGATCAAGCGGTGCATATGAGCTCAGATTGATTTTCTGGTTAATAATAAGACGCTTTATGTTTTTAAACTATTTCAGACTTTTTTTTGGACTTTTGTGGATTGTGTAACTGTCTGAGACTTTGTTTTTCGTTTTTGATTTGCTTTCAAAAGTAATTATTATTTTAAACTGCAAAATTATATATTTTTACAAGTTAAGTCACAGTTTTCAAATTTTAATACTATGAAATTTCCACTGCAAAACAAAGTAATCAATTAAATGATTTTCCGTAAATGAATAAATTAAAACACGAATTTTCTAAAAATTGGAAAGAGGTTTGCAAAAAATAAGTTTTAAGATCACCTGATTTTCAAGAGTTACATTAGAGTTTCTAAACAAGCTCATGTAATTCCTCAAGATTCGGCTATAACATTTATGCCGAGTTTGGGGTGTTACAGATGCTTTCCTAATTTTACTTTCTTTGGCTTCTGTTTTGTTCAAGGCAAGATTATGATTAGGTTGAAGAAGGATTATCGATTGAGGTTCAATCTCTAGTTTGAGAGAGATTGAAGGGCTCACTTTTTCAGAGGATGAGTTTGCTTTTCTTTTTTCTTTTTTACTATATGTTTTTTTCCAGTCATTTATTTTTTATTTATGTTTCTATGTTTCCTAAGCTTACCCTCGGAACTTGTAACAACTTTCTCTCTTGTATTTTGTCTTGTCTTTAATAAATGAACCAATCGATTTTTAGTCAAAAAAATATATTTATAATTTTATATAATTTCAATTTTTTGAAAGAAATTTAATTTTTAATAATTTTTTGTATAGAATCAGAGTCAATTTGATAGAAAGTATAAAAATTGAGAATTAAAATTATTATTATACTGATCAAAAAAGTGCCATGTTACTGTTCCATTAATCACTTAACGGTTAGGTGACCAGAAAAAATAACTTCCAAAATATTAATGACCAAATGATTATTTTTATAGTTAAGTAATCAAAACTAAAACTTGTCCATAATTAAGTGACTATGGTTGTAGTTTTCCCTAAAAGTTAAGATACTTGGGTATCGCTGTAAATCTGCCTACTCATTTATTGACAGCTGTCCTTTAGATATTTTAAGGTTTTGGGATAAAATAGTTCAAATATGTTAAAGGTTATTGCACTCTTCTTAATTTTAAAATTTAATTCTAATACTTTTATTTTTAGAAATTTAGTCTTTATATTTTTATTTTTAGAAATTTAGTTTTTTATTTTTCAAATTTCAAAATTCAAGTCTATTTGTTAACACTATTATTTTTTATTAAATTTATTGGTGTGACATTTTGAAATAAAAAAGTACTTAAAAAATAAATTTGTAATAAACCTAAATTTCACAAAATAATCTTAATAGTGTAACAGTTGAACCTGAAATTTAAAATCTAAAAAGTTGAAGGACTAAAATCCTAAAAATAAAATGTAAGTACTAAATTCTAAATTTAAGAAGAGTAACAAAGACCTATAATATATTTTAACCATAAAAAACGAGTAAAAAAAACAATTGAGAATTTTCTATTTGTTTTTTTATGATATTTAAGTATTTATAGTATTGTAAATTTATAAATATATGTTAGATTTTTATTTATTCACATAATGCTTAAATTTTTTTAAATTTTTAAAGTAAAATTTTAGTTCTCTATAGATTTTAATATATTTAACTATACATTCTATAAATGTACTTTTATTTCTTTAAAAAGAAAAAAAAGTATTTTTATATATTGCATTTTGTTAAAAGTTTTATTTCTATATTTTTATATATAAAATTTTGGTTCATATATTATTTTGTAAATGTATAATTTATCATACTGATTGAGTCTTAGATTGGCATGTGCATTGTTGCTAATGTAGGAAGAAGCGGGTTCGAGTACGCTGAAGTGTATTATCTTTTTATTTATGAGTTGGGGAGGGACTATAGGTAATTTTAGACATTGTGTCAAAAATCACAGAAATGATCAAAATTTATAATAAAATTATTAAAAAGAAAACGTTATTTATATTATAATAATTTAATTTTTAATTTAAATAATGTATTTGAAGAGCTGAAGTCCAACATTTAATTTTGATTGATTTAAAATATGAACATTGGTTTGAACCACTCAATTTATTTTACTTTCATATCCAAGATTCATACCTAACCTTAAACAATTGTTTTAAATTTAATTTCATGATTAACAAAAAGATATTATTTAATAAAATAAAATAAATTGAAACCCCAACATAGCAGGGATTAAATATTAGTTTTATTTAAATTGAAATATATTTATGCTTCATGTTCAATCTTTTTTAGATTAGATTGTATTGACTTTAGTTTTAAATTTTTGGATTTAGTGTTATCTCAAAATTGGATTTAATTATTTATTTAAATACTAGACCTCTTATTTTATTGTCAACAAAATTTTATTTAAATTTTAGATTTTATATTATTTTTCAAGAATTTTTTTTCGAATAAAGTTTAAAACTGGCCATGGAATAAATTTTTTTTTCAATAATTGTAGTTGATATAAATCACCATGCCAGTAACATTAACGGTCACGAGAGTTTGAAAGTTTAATTGAATGTATTTTTCACGAAAGGATTTAATTTATTTTTTCGTCAAAATTTAGAGGCTTATATACCCCTTTAGCCAAATTAGTTTTACTAGTGAGAGTTAAGCACTAATAAATACAAAAAGGCCTCGGCAATCGCCATAGGTGGTTGTGGAGTTCTTATTTAATTAATATAACAATTTCATAAACTTAACCTTAATAAATGTGTTCCGTAAAACTCAACACCTGTGACTGTTGAGTTCAATATATTTTCAATTTTTACTATTTACTCTAAACCTAACCCTGATATATACATTCTATTAAGTTTGACACTTATAGGTCTACAGTTTATATTTATTTAAATTTTCATCATTTACCATTAACCTAATCCTAATCCTAATGAATTTTAACTATTTATCTCAACTTAACCCTCATAAATGAATGTCAACGCATATGGTTGTCTACTTTTTCAAGAATTTTTTTATCGTATCTATAAATACCCTTCCCTTTATTTGTTTGTTTCACGCAAATTAAAGTTGCCTCCCACTATTATCAACTTCCTAAGAAGTATCTTCAAATCTTTCTTTTTCATCGTAACTTGAATCTTTTGAACCCTACCATGGCTTAGTTAGGGGAAGAAACTCATATTGCTTTAGTAATCGTTGATATGGTATTTTTTTTATTATCTTATTAATTAAGCAAGTATTTATTTATCATAAAATCTTTGAAATTGAAGTAACGTATATTATCAGATGTTAGATCAAGAGCTTGCTCGAGTTAGAGGCCATAGTTATAACAAGCTTTTTTGAAAGTATCTCAACTACCTCATATTCCAATGTGGTCATCGTTGCTTACAACGTTGCTGGAAAAGGTAAAGACCGGAGACTCCTACCTTTAACTCTCATTTGGTGAAACAACAATCATGCTGGATGATATGTCCTAATTACGAGCCTTCTAGTAGAACTAATCGTTATCACTGGTTTGATTGAATATAACCTTGAGCCAAAAGTGAGGAGATTAATTAGCCATTATCCCGTCAACAAAGATCATTTCAAAGGTGGCAAAATGGATTTCACTAATTTGCATACATTGGTCGAGTACCCACAAATCGATTATGTGAAGGATGAAGAATTTAATCAGTATTTAGAGCGTGCATATTTTATGTCATCAGTGGGTTGCTCACGTATTTGCCACTTAATGCATTTATCATTATTGAAAAACTTTGCTCATGTTCGGTTAAACAACAGTGCCATATAAGCATTAAGATAGTTGAATCAACTGTCGTTAACAGTCACTATAATATAATAACGATCAAAAAGGCTTAATTATACTGTTTTAACATCCTATGCCTATATTTATTAATTTATAGCCGTCGCCAATTATTTTAAGTTGCCCACTCTGGTCTTAGCTAGCCTACATTTTTTAATTGCATATAATGGTTATCCTTTGCTAAAATATTTAAAACGAAAATCATGAATATTTTAATTTAAATATATACATATATATTTTATCCAAACGATAAGTTGTTGTTAGTATTTATTTGCACCTAAATCTTTATGAATTATCCAAACAATCTGGAAATTCTGAGGCACATGGAGGGATGATTCTCTTTCTTTTCTTAATGTTTATGGTTGTGGGCTACATCCTTATTTCACAACATAAAAGGTATTATAAAAAATATAATATGAATATGTAAATATATCAAGATATATACAACACAAATTATTTATATATTAAAATTTAACAAATATAAAATATTTTAAATATGATTATAACCAAATAAATAACACAAAGGTTACAGGGTACATGAATTGTCAAGTCTAATAATTTATTTTTCCACATTGATAAGAAAAAATCGGTTTAAACCCGAAATAATCCAGTTAATTCAGACAGTCACATTTTTTAGAAATGAAATCTAGCAAGTATTAAATTCGAACCTTTTCTCTGAACTCCAGATTGAGTATTTTTGTATTCAAAAGAAAATAACATAGGAAGTTAATTTGGTTAATCCATGCAAAATATGCTAACATAGGAAGTTAATATATATATGTATATGTATATGTATATATATATATATATAGCACATTACTGAAAGGAAATGGGAAATTTCAATAGGGGAAAAGAGAAAGTATTTAAACTGGACATGATAGATGTTTCTCTTGTACATAAAACCTAATCGATAGGGAATTGGATCAGTCATTTGGACTTAAAAGAAACTAAGTATCCACTCAATTCCGAAACATGAAAACCGAACACAAATGTAAAGCCTATGCATCATTCATTTTGTATGCCACTACATGTTATTCATGTACCTAAAGAACCGAAGCGACTGGCTTGCAATTCTAGGGAGGATAGGCCAGTAACAACAGAATTACGCACTCATTTGCCCATAGCTGCTTTACAACAACATCGGTAAATAAAACCAATCGGGGTTAATCCCTCCATTGACGACTATTGCCTTACCTTCTTTTGGCACAAAGGACAGTTGTAAAACTTAATCATTTCTGCCTTCGCCGGTGTTATCTTCACACACTTTCCATGGTACCACCGTTCACAGTTGTCACAACCAATCCAAAACTCATCGGAATTGTATCCTCCCCCGCAGATCCCACAAAAGGTATCGCCCTGCTCTTCTTCATCCTCCTCGTAACTATTATCAGCTATCTTAGGATTGTTTCTCGGCTGCCCATCGAGTGACCTCTGAAAGGCAAAAGGTGGAATGATAAATACAAAAACCAAGCAAGCAAAAACGATGATACAGAGTTCTGATTAACAGTTCGAACTGCATTCATCATTCACCTTAGTGCTATTTCGTGATTTGCTTCCGCTCTCTACTGTGGGTTTGTCTTTGACCTGCTTTCTTCCAGTAACAACTTCAAAGATGGTGGGAAGATCGTTTATCATGCTAAATAATCGCTTTCTGTGGAGTGAAAGGCACAAAACTAGTGATTTATAGTCCTATCACAACATCAAATCCCAAAATCTGCCACTGCATACTCATCTCAGATATATACACATATTCGACACTCACACATAAGTCCGAGTAACAGAGTCAAGCTTCCAATATGAACATCAGTACTGATAATTTTTCAAATTTCAGACTCGAAACTCAGGCTCAACTAGTTTCCTTCCTAATTTTTTTTTTCTTCGTTTTATTTCAAGTTATAGACATTCATATTTCAGTATGAATAAGATATATAACAGCATAGCGCAAGAGGGAAGATATGGATCATAAAGACAATCTCAATGCACAATGGTAAATCTACAGTTCACATGGAGAAAAGACAGATGCCAGAATAGTGTACCTCTCATTACGATTAAGTCGAGCCCCAAAGTAGAAAGCCACAGAGAGCAACCAACAATCACTATGCACAGCAACCAGAGAAAGCCAGTCTTTGCGGTTCATCCCATCTCTTGCAAAATTAATGCCCAAGGCTGGCTCAGGGAGCTCGGGTGGAACTTCCTCTGCTGGTAAAGCTACCTCCCATGCCTCATTCGGGTGACCATACAAACACAAGTTCTCCTTATCTGAGCAACAACAAATTAAAAAAAGTTTAAAAGCTGCACTAAAAACTGCAAATTCAAGAGCCTATGGAAAGCAGATCTAGGAGTTCATGGCTGCTCAATTTGGTATCTAAAGGAAAATGCAGGAAAAAAATGTAACTGGTATGAATAAATTACCATATTTTCTCAGTACCCAAACAAAAACTCTAGCAACCTCAAAGACAAAAAAGAAAACTTCAATTAAAATTTTTCAAAAGAAGCACTCAAAATCGCAAATTTGGGAGCCTATGGAAAGCAGAAACTTGGACTGAATGCTCAATTTGGTACCAAAAAGAAAATGCAGGAAATATGTATTGAATCTGAATAAATTCCTATCTTTTCTCGGTACCCAAAACACACAAATTCAAGCAGTCTCAAAAGCAAAAAGAAAACAAATCTGCATCTAGATTGAATAGCAGACATAAAAACGACAACCCAAAGGCGCACACACACACACGCACTAAAAAGCAACTCATTTGAAATTTACTTGAGAAGCCAGTCAAGACAAAGATTGAAAATCTAATGGCCTATGAAAAAGCAGAAAACTTCAAGCGATTAAGGGAAATTCGGCTTCAAAATCGAACCGAATCCAATTCCATCACATAGAGACTACTCAGTTAACTCCAAAATTAAACGCACCACAAGCAAAAAAGAATTTCCATCTCAATTTTCTAGTCAACTTTCTCGGCAACCAAACATAAATAGAAAAACTGGAAAAAAAGAAATTAAAATACCCAAACTGACCTGGATCGCATTGCGAGTAGAAATCATCTACATCTGATCCAATCCGCACGGAAAACCATACACAAATTAATAAACCCCAAAATGGAAATTAGGGTTTACAGAAAAAGAGAGAAAAAGAATACCGTAAGTGAGAGCACGAACAAGAGCGGAGTGTCGAGCGTTGTAGTCTTTGAAGATCTCTTCAACAGTACGAGGACTAGAGGAAGCCATTTTTTTCTTACAAATAACTATGAATTATTATAATTAAAAATGTAACTCTGTTTGTGCAAAAAAGGAAAATTTTTCTTTATTTCGAAAAAAATTACAGATCTTTTTGTTTGTTTGTTTGTTGTCTGAAAAAAAAATGAAAAGAAAAGGTTTTTAGCAGATTTTCATGGAACATAAAACAAGGCCTTGTTTGGTCTTGGCCCAAACCAAAATAACGAGGGCGTGTTTGGTCTAGGCCTCTAAAGATCACAAGGCCATTTTGATTTAAAATCATAATTATTTATGGATTTAAATATATATTAAATTTTTTTATTAAATTTAAATATAACCCAAGTTATATTTTGGTACCTTCAAGAAATCCAATTTATGGAAAATTTTGATTTGATAGAATTTAACTAATTGGGTAAATTATAAAAATAGTCATTTTTATTTGTCTCATATTACATTTTAGTCATTTATATTTGAAAATATTACGTTTTAATCACTTATGTTATCGTTTTGTTACGAAGTAGTCATTTTGCTGTTAAGCTTCGTTACCTCTCCAAATGAGTTTTAAATGCTAACTTGGATGTTTAACTGAGACAATAATAGGTTTTTAATTAAATAAATTTAATTAATTGAAAATTTTAAATTAATTACACCTTGAACTGGAAAAGAAAAATCGTTCGTCTTCTTTTTCTTTTAGTTTTATTTTCTATTTTGACCGAAAAAATTATTCTCATCCCAATTGGACATCCAAGTTGGCATTTAAAAACCATTAGGACTGCCACGTAGGATTGCCGTTAGGAAGGTAATGAAGCTTAATTGTAGAGTAACTACTTCGTAATAAAATAATAATATAAGTGACCAAAACATAACATTTCAAATATAAGTGACCAAAATGTAACCTGGGACAAACAAAAGTGACTATTTCTGTAATTACCTAATTAATTTTTTTATATAAAGATGGTTATAACTTTAAAAGTATTTTTAAAGAATTTCAGCCAAATATTTAATTTTATTGCGCATAATTTTGTGTTTGTTTAAGATAGTAAAAATAACAATGGATAATTAGAGTAATATATTTTGTGATTGAAGTTTATGCCAAAAACATGTTTGTAATTAATGATTTTAATAATTAAAAGTTTTGTTGAGTGTTTTTTTTTTTTTCCTTTTGGTGAGGTTAGTCTTTTGATATGATATAGGTATTATTCATTGATATGATATATTAGGTAGGTCTCATGTATGTCAATACGTATTTTATTTTAGACTTAACACGTATTTTTGTGGTCTCATACATGATCTCACGTGTGGCTTCGCAGGAGAATGTAGGTACTTATCTTGCGAACACCTATTATCATGCGAGCTCGATAGAATCTGACCCAAACCCATTTGAATTTTGGGCAGGTGATAACAAGTAGCATAACAAGTTTCATTCAAGAATGCATAATACTATTTTTGTAGTTCACACCAGATGGTTGGTGTTCCAATTACTGGTTCTCTAAGCTCAGACAATAAGGAAACAAACCACGCAATGTCAGCAACAGCATTTGCAATGTTGCCATGCTTAACATCTGAATGGGAGCGAGCAACCAGATGCTGCTTCTTGGAGGACCAACCAACAAGGTTTCCCCCCAAATAAATGCAAAACCCTAAAGTAGATCTCCGATCCTTAATAGAACTACCCCAATCAGACTCAACAAAGGTTGTTAGGGTAAGTTGTGTAGCAGGTGTAAACAGAAGACCATGAGACAATGTCCCTTGTAGATTTCTCAGCACTCACTTCACTGCCTACCAATGCTTATCAGTTGGAGCTTGCATGTACTGACTGATTTTATTCATGGCAAATTTAATCTCTGGTCTGGTCGAACCTACATATTGTAGACCACCAACAATACATTTTCACTTCACAACCTTGTCAGCAGATAAAGGTTGAGCAAAGCAGACAAGGTGGGAGATGTGATCATTGGAGTGGAAACAGACTAGGAACTTTTCGGCTCAGCTTTTTGCAAGAGCTCAGTGATATACTTCTTTTGTGACAAGTGAAGAGCAGTGACTTGTCTATGAACCTCGATGCCCAAGAAATAATTCAATTCTCCTAAGTTTTTCAATGAAAACTCCTGATTCAAATCCTTATAACTTCATCAATAGTGTGAAAACAATCTCCAATCAGTATGGTGTCATCGACATATACTAAACAAAATATGCAAGCATCATTATGTCTTCGAATGAACAAAGAAGGGTCAGCTACAGAAGTAGTAAACATCAGCTTGTTTATGCTCATAGAGAGCTTTTTTCAATCTACACACTAGAGAGTTGCCAGTATCATCATATTGCTCAAATCAAGGGGGTTGGGTCATATATACTTCCTCAAGAAGCTCCCCGTTCAAGAAGGCATTGTTAACATCTACTTGCCTCAGCTGCCATTGATGATTAAAAGCTAAAGCAATGAGAGTGTGAACAGTGCATGTCTCTACCACGGGACTGAATGTATCTTCATAGTCAAATCCAGCTTTCTGTGCATATCCCTTGGCCACCAGTTGAACTTTATAGCGATCAACCGTGCCATTAGCCTTTTTCTCAACTTTAAACAGCCATCGACAGCCAACAACTTTTTGATTTTCTAGTAAGGGAGAATTAAATCCCAAGTTTTATTCTTTTGCAAGGCATCTAGCTCAGTATGTATGGCTTGCTGCCATTGTAGATACCTCATGGCTACGTGAACATTTGCAGGACCAACAGGAATATTAGTAGCATTATACACATGAAGTTCTGGCTTAACAGTACCTGATTTGCCTCTTGTAATCATAGGATGAGTGTTGATAACATGAGCATCAGCTTGTTGATGTGCTGAATCTAAAAATCACCAACAACATCAGTTATATGTTCAAAAATCATTATAGAACTTAAAAATAATCTTATATTCGAATTTTTAATCGATTTAATCTTTCATTGGTTCTTTAAATTTTTAGTTTGTATTACATGTTGGATTGAGTTATATATCGATTTTTAATTTAATTGGTTGAATTGATAAATTCAATTTGTTGAAGCTCAACTTATTTATTCCTTATCAAATAGAATAATAAAGGGTAAAATATAAAAATAGTCTTCATTATCAATTTAATCAATTTTAGACTCTTTTGAATATTTAAATTTCAATCCTAATTCAAAGGGTAGTCATTAAATCCATTTGTGACATGTTTATGAGTATTGTGTGAAAATAACAAATTGATATGACATTATACTTGTGATAATCTATTTCTCACATACAATTTTAGAAATAGCAAAATATAACTTAATAATAAATGTAACGTCTACCATTTGGTTCATGATTGAAATTTCAAAATTCTAAAACCATATGACCTAACTGACCAAACTAGAATATACACGTATACGAATTAAATACGCAGCTTTTGCGTAGTACAATGACCACTAGTAAAAATTCACTAAAAATAAACAAATGAACAATTTTTTGTCTCAACAAAAAAGAAATTAGTTACTAACAAAGCAGCCCAAACTATTTGCACCCGATAAAAACAATAATAACATTCACGTCGTAACATTATGAACAAATTTTTTAACTCTCAAATTCTGCAATTTTTTTACTGTATAAAACCATCAATAATCTCTCCTTATTCTTCCATCTTCCACTCAAGAAAAGAGTACAACAATGGCTACAACATTATCTTGTTGCTTCACATTGGCCGTTTTCATGGCCATTCTAATGGTAAGTCCTAGTTTGAGTTTGGCTAATATGAATGTAATCGATAAATGTTGGAGAGGGAACCCTCTTTGGCGGAGTCAACGACAACAATTGGGCAAATGCTCCGTTGGTTTTGCCGGCAAAATGATCAACAACATTGGTAAAGACGTAGTGAAATACAAGGTTACTAATTCTTCCGACGACCCTTTGAATCCTAAATCAGGGACCCTTCGTTATGGAACCACAATGATCAAAGGAAAAGTATGGATAACATTCAAAAATAACATGACCATCACACTCCAAAGACCACTTCTTTTAAGCAGCTTTACTACCATCGATGGTCGTGGCGTCGATGTCCACATAACTGGCGCTGGGTGCCTATTGGTGTACCAAGCGACCGATATAATCATCCATGGGCTTCACATCCACCATTGCAAGGCCCAACCACCTAGCACTGTGATGGGTCCAAACGCGAAAGTGATCCCTTTAGGCCAAATGGATGGAGACGCTATAAGATTGGTCACCGCAAGGAAAGTGTGGATCGATCATAACACATTGTATGAGTGTCAAGACGGCCTCCTCGATGTCACTCGCGGTTCCACCAACATCACTGTGTCGAACAACTGGTTCAGGAAACAAGACAAAGTTATGCTCCTCGGACACGACGATGGTCATTTGAGAGACAAAAACATGAAGGTCACTGTCATTTTCAACCATTTCGGACCTAAGTGCAACCAAAGAATGCCAAGGTAAATAATAATTATGGATCGGTGAGCTCCATTTTTTTAATGCATATTTACATGAATTATCTAAAATTGTTATTTATTAAATTATATTGCAGAGTTCGCCATGGATATGCACACGTAGCGAACAATTTCTACCAAGGGTGGGAACAATACGCCATTGGTGGTAGCATGAGCCCTAGCATCAAGAGTGAAGCCAATTTTTTCATTGCTCCTAATGATGTTGGGAACAAAGAGGTAACATGGAGAAAAGGAGAGAAAGGTTTATGGAAATTTTATTCAGTAGGGGATGTATTTAAAAATGGAGCATCTTTTAGTAAGCAAACAGGTGTAGGTGGAGCTAAGCCTAACTATAACCAAGAACAAAATTTTAAAGTTGTCAATGCTGGATCTGTTAAGAAATTGACAAGTGAATCTGGTGTTTTACGATGCTCCAGAAGTTTAATATGTTGAAAGTAATTTGTGTTGGCTTCTCAAAAAGTAGGACTCGAGTTGTGACGTTAACACCCTTCCCACTAAATTGTAAAGTAAATGCTAATGCTTTACTTATATTTTGTTTGATATAAAAAAAGGGTGAATATTTGTACAAGAGAAAGGGGATATTATTATCATATTGATATTCATATACGTGTGTCTGTTTTGTTTTGTAAATAATAAATGAATCTCCGTCTTTTTTAACTTTATAGAAATCCACAAAGAAGTCCTCTTATTTTAATTTATCAAAATTCAATTATTGTTATTTATGTAAATTCATAAGTTATTTTGAAATCAACCATTCACGTTTATATATTTATCACTAATTTTTCGATTATTGGGTTTAGCAAGATTTTGGTATCACATTGGTTCTCCATTTGGAATTGTGGGCGGTGTTTGATGGATTGGAAATGGTTTGGAGGAGAGTTGTACATGGCTGGGACTAACAAAACTTTAGGTTCGGGCTGGATCGCTAAAAAGTAGCTTAAATTTTTTGTCCAAGTTTAGCCCGGATAAAAATATTAAAACTCAAGCTTGGTTTAGCATGATCCATATATATATTTTTTAATTTTATTTTTTATATAAAAAAATTTAAAAATATAATACACCAAATACATTAAAAATATTAAAATAATTGTTTTCTAACAAATGGAAAATGAGTTAAAAAAAAGTCTTTTTTACTTAAACAATACTAAGATAAGTTCAACTTAATAAGCAAATACTCTAAAATAGTAGCAAAATTAACAATAAAACAAGTGTCATATAATATTCAAACATTAACAATAAAATAGTAGTAATATAGTAGTGAAATGGTAGCAAAATATTGAGAAAACAACAGTAAAACATGGAAAAACAGCAGGTTTGTTTTTTTTGAAAATTTGGGTTGGGTTGGGTCTGGACCAAAAACCTTACTCGAGGCCTATCTCATTTTCTAAACGAGTCTTTTTTTTTGCCCAAGCCCATTTTTGGAACCAATTTTTTGCACAAACCCTCTCATTTTTCGGGTTGGCCCAACCCAGCCATGAACAACTCTAGTTTGGAGTAAAGTCAGGTAATTCTCAAGAGTGATAGTAGCAAGGCGCTGCTTAAGTAGGGGACATGTTTGTTCATTGGTACAACGAGTTAATATGTAGTTACAGCCACAACCAATGGAAAATTCGAAAAAAATTTTAACAAGTTAGAAATTTATTTATAATTTTTCATAGATCCAAAATATAAGTTTATCATGCATTAATTTGTAATTTCATCGTTTCTAAAGTGATTAAATAATTTTTATTTTTCATTTTTAGGGAGGTTAAAGTGCAATTTTATTATATATTAATTTATAATTTTTTATTTGTAAGAGGATTGTTTTACAAATTTTCATTTTTTTAAAAATTAAAGTATAATTTCACTATATATATTAATTTATAATTTCTCGATTTATAAAGAGGCTAAATTGAAATTTTTCAAATATTGGGACCAAATCCTCTACCTATCCCGACAAATTTGCCTTTAGTTACCATGGCAATGGGAGGTTAAGCTTGAGCAGGTACCAAGTGAAATTATATTAAGTCCAAAACTGATCATGCAACCATAACATTAATCTCACCGTCACTACTATTTCTTAATTTATATTAAATTAGCATGGATCATGCACATCATAGAAGGTTAATGTGGACTTCAAAAAAACTTGCAATTTAGACACTCACATTACATAATTTAATTAATTTGGACACTCTTGTTAAAATTGCGAACATAAATCCAAGCTGGATTTTTTTATGCCAAAGATTTTTAAATATTATTACATTTTACAAAAAAAATCCACATATGTTTTATGTCTGCAATTTTTATGGGAGTGACCAAATTGATCAAACTATATAATGCGTGAGCTTAAATTGTAAACTATTTTTAGTACCAAAAATAAAAATTGTTAATAATTGAATGACTATTTATACAATTTACCCTTATTTATGTAATCTTTTATGTATTTTATAAACCATGCAAAGATTTTCTAGTCAAAATTTACCATCAATATATTCATTTAATCATACCACCATAGATTTAAATTATTATGAACTCAAATAAATATATTTGGTAGTTAGTAAATTTGGATAGAAAAATACAAATAATTGTAATAATTAAATTTTAAATTAAGAAATATCAAAAATTTATTTTTAATGAAACTAACTCTCAAACTTGGTCACATGTTTTTTAACCTCGAGTAATGAAATAACCCTAAACACACTCTTTCCTTTGTAAGTACAAAGAAACAAACATTTTTGTTAAAAAAATCAATTTTTTTATTACTCCATATACTATGCTTAAATTATAAATTTAGTCCTTATTAAGTCAATTTGAATTTTGAAACTTTTGATATAGACGGTAACATTTAAATCCATTAGGCATGTTATAAAAAAAATCCATTTGGCCTAATTTTGTTATTGGTCTCATGATATATGTAAGTTATAGGTTTAATCTTTATTATCCAATTCAATCATTTTTAGTCTCTATACTTTTTAAATATTTCAATTTCAGTCCTAATTGAAACGGTAGTTGTTAAATCCATTTGTGACATGTTTATGGGTATTATGTGAAAATAACAAATTGACATGATATTATACTTGTAATAATCTATTTGTCATCAACAATTTAAGAAATAAAAAAATATAACTTAATGAATGTAATGTCTACCATTTGGTCCATGATTGAAATTTTAAAATTCTAAAATCATAGAGCCAAATTGACCAAATTAGAATACACTCATTATAGGAATTAAATACGCCACTTATGCATAGTACAATAACCACTAGTAAAAACTCACTAAAAATAAACAAATGAACAATTTTTTGTCTCAACCAAAAAACAAGTTAGTTACTAACAAAGTAGCCCAAACTATTTGCATCCAATAAAAACAAAAATAACATTCACCTCATAACATTATGAACAAATTTTTTAACGAACAAATTTGGTATTTTTTTTTTTTGCAGTATAAATCCATCAATAATCTTTGATTATTCTTCCATCTTCCACTAAAAAAACGAGTACAACAATGGCTACAACACTATCATGTTGTTTCACATTGGCCATTTTCATAGTCATTCTAATGGCAAGTCCTAGTTCGAGTTTGGCTAATATGAATGTAATCGATAAATGTTGGAGAGGGAACCCTCTTTGGCGGAGTCAACGACAACAATTGGCCAAATGCTCCGTCGGTTTTGCCGGCAAAATGATCAACAACATTGGTAAAGACGTCGTGAAATACAAGGTTACTGATCCTTCCGATGACCCTTTGAGTCCTAAATCAGGGACCCTTCGTTATGGAACCACAATGATCAAAGGAAAAGTATGGATCACATTCAAAAATAACATGACCATCACACTCCAAAGACCACTTCTTTTAAGTAGCTTCACTACCATCGACGGTCGTGGAGTCGATGTCCACATAACTGGCACTGGATGCCTGTTGGTGTACCAAGCGACTGATATAATCATCCATGGGCTTCGCATCCACCATTGCAAGGCCCAACCACCTAGCACTGTGATGGGTCCAAACGCGAAGGTGATCCCTTTAGGCCAAATGGATGGAGATGCTATAAGATTGGTCACCGCAAGGAAAGTGTGGATCGATCATAACACATTGTATGAGTGCCAAGACGGCCTTCTCGATGTCACTCGCGGTTCCACCGACATCACCGTGTCGAACAACTGGTTTAGGAACCAAGACAAAGTTATGCTCCTCGGACACGACGATGGTCATTTAAGAGACAAAAACATGAAGGTCACTGTCATTTTCAACCATTTCGGACCTAAGTGCAACCAAAGAATGCCAAGGTAAATAACAATTATGGATCGGTGAGCTCCATTTTTTTAATGCATATTTACATAAATTATCTGAAATTTTTATATCTTAAATTACATTGTAGAGTGCGCCATGGATATGCACACGTAGCGAACAATTTCTACCAAGGGTGGGAACAATACGCCATCGGTGGTAGCATGAGCCCCAGCATCAAGAGTGAGGCCAATTTTTTTGTCGCTCCGAATGATGTTGGGAACAAAGAGGTAACATGGAGAAAAGGAGAGAAAGGTTTATGGAAATTTTATTCAGTAGGTGATGTATTTAAAAATGGAGCATCTTTTAGTAAGCAAACAGGTGTAGGTGGAGCTAAGCCTAACTATAACCAAGAACAAAATTTTAAGGTTATTGATGCTGGATCTGTTAAGCAATTAACAAGTGAATCTGGTGTTTTACGATGCTCCAGAAGTTTAATATGTTGAAAGTCATTTGTGTTGGCATCTCAAAGTGTAGGACTAGTGTTGTGACGTTAACACCTTCCCACTAAATTGTAAAATAAATGCTAAAGCTTTGCTTATATTTTGTTTGATGTAAAAACAAGGTGACTATTTGTACAAGAGAAAGGCGATATTATTATCATATTGATATTCATATATGTGTGTCTGTTTTGTTTTGTAAATAATAAATGAATCTTTGTCTTATTTTAATTCGTTAAAATTCAATTATTGTGATTTATGTAAATTCATAAGTTATTTTGAAATTAACCATTCAAGTTTATATATTTATTACTAATTTTTCAATTATTGGGTTTAGCAAGATTTTGGCGTCACATCGGTTCTTCATTAGGAATTGTGGGTAGTGTTTGATGGATTGGAAGTGGTTTGGAGGAGAGTTGTACATGGCCGGGACTAACAAAACTTTAGGTTCGGGCTGGATCCCAAAAAGATAGCTTAGATTTTTTGTCCAAGTTTGGACTGAATAAAAATGTTAAAACTTGAGCTTGGTCTAGCCTGACCCATATTATTTTTTTAAATTTTATTTTTTATATAAAAAATTTAAAAATATAATACACCAAATACATTAAAAATATTAAAATAAATGTTTTCTAACAAATTAAAAATGTGTTTTAAAAAGTCTTTATACTTAAATAATACTAAGATAAGTGCATCTTAACAAGGAAATGACTAAAAAATAGTAGCAAAATTAACAATAAAACAAGTGTTATACAATATCCAAACATTAACAACAAAATAGTAGCAACATAATAGTGAAATGGTAGCAAAACAGAGGGAAAACAACAGTAAAACATTGAAAAACAACAAGTTTTATTTTTTTTTTTGAAAATTTGGGTTGGGTTGGGTCTGGGCCAAAAACCTTACCTGAGGTCTATCCCGTTTTCTAAACCGATCTTGTTTTTTTGCCCAAGCCTATTTTTCGAACCAACATTTTTGCACAAACCCTCTCATTTTTCGGGTTGGCCCAAACCAACCATGAACAACTTAGGGGGACATGTTTGTTCATTGGTGTCGAAACCATTTTTTTGAAAACGGGAATCGACTGGATTTTGAAAACGAAAATTAAAAACGGGGAGTCGCCACCAATCCTTTTTGATGAGGTGCGATTGGATCACCTTAAATTAATCATTTTAATAAATTTTAAGATTTACTAAAACGATAACTTTTGGTCCACGATAATCAGAAAACGAGTTCGGGAGTCGATTACGCACGAGGAAGGGTTAGCACCCTCGATACGTCCAAAAAATTGGTACCCAGTTGATTAATTAGTGTCTTAGTGTCGAAAATTTAAAAACTTGAAAGAATTTAAAATACGATCCTTCTTTATAAAAATGACGATTTAAAAATGATCGAATAAATTAAAAAGGATGTTAAAGACTCTCTCATCTCGAAGTAATAAGATATCATGCCCAGTAAGTTAGGACACGTCATCTCAAACTTCGTGACTGAGCTGGCCTGTTATTTAAAATTAATGTATTTTCTTTTTAAAAGGATATTCGGTTAGTTAGGGTGAACGAGGAAAATCGAAACCCAGTAAGTTAGGGTACGATATCTCGAATTTTCAAATACCGAATATTGCCTTTATTTGCAAAAGGAATCTTATTTCGAAGTAACAAAATGTCATACCCGGTAAGTTAGGGCACAATGCTTCATTTCTTCGAGAATAAGCATTTTCAAAACTTGAATAGATTTAAAAGAATATTCCGTTATTTAGGGAAAAATGAGAAAAATCGAAACCAGTAAGTTAGAGACACGATTATCTCAAATTACCTAGTTATTTTCATGAAAGAATCGCTTTGAATATATATTGATAAAAAACACGATTTGTAATAGAGCCGATGACGGAATGGTTAGTAATATGTGAATATAAACAAATGTATAAGAAATAATAAGACGATCGAATTCATGAATAACTAAGAAAATGAATAAAATGTGGAGGCATGGCGATGATAATGAAAACAATAATAATAATAATGACATAAACAATAATAGCATAAAACGATACATGCATATATGCATAGGTGCATAAAAAAATATGTAACAATAGGGACAAAATACATAAAGAATATGCGTAATATATACATACTAGAAATAATAATAATATTGGAAAATTAATATTGCATAAATACGCACGTATATACATTGAAAATTTATATAATGATGTTAAAAATATGTACAAAAATAGTATAATACAAAGTGGAAAACAATGATAATGATATATGAATAAAGAAATATATATACGTACATATACCAAGAACATATTCATAATAATAGTATTGAGTATTAAAAATATATAATATAGACAAAAATATATGTATAATGTAATATCGAAAGTATTTACATGGAACAATATAAAACTATACAAATAATGTGATATTTAGATATATATACATAAAAATGTAATGAAAAATACATATATAATATACATATATATATATTTATATATATATAATATACATAATATAGTATTAAAAATGTATATAATACATACACATTAGAAATAATCACAATATAAAAAAATGATTATTAATAACTACATAACTAGATATATGGTAATAGTATACATGTTATAGTTTAGAAAAATATAAACATAAGAAAATATGAGAAATAAAAGTACATAAATGATATAGTATTAAGATATAGGTATAAAAATATAATGTTAAGGGATATATATAAAAATATAATGTTAAGGGATATATGCACGTAATAAGAAATATATCCGTATTTAAAATATATATAATAAAAATGCGATATTTAAAATACTTTCACAATATATATATGCTAAAAATAACAATAAATATTAATGATATTATATAGGTATATGCATACATATTAAAAATAAATATGTGGTAATATTAAAAGTATGTACGTATTACGTAGGAAGAATATATCCATAACATTAAAAAGGAAATATATGTAATATACGTGTATAGGTATATATATATGTATAAAATATAGACAAAAATATTAGCATACATATATATTAATAAGAATAATATTAAAACCCTTTACAATACTTTATGATATGTATACATATATGAGTATTAAATAAAAATACAACAATAATGAAATATAATATTATAAATAATATTTAGATTAAAATAGAGTAATAAAAAAAGGTGAAAAAGGGACGAAAATTAAAAAGAAGGAGAATATTGGGGCGAATTTAAAAATAAATAAAGGGGAGGGGGACCGATTCGAACGCGCTAGCAAATAGGAGGGTCTAAAGGAGCAAATATCCCAACCTCTTGAAACAGCTTCGTTCGCAAGGGTGCCAAATTGAAAACAAAATAAAGTTTTAGGCCAAATTAGAGTTAAATAAAACCTAATTGTAAAACCTTGAAAAAGCGGAAGGACTGAGGGCGCAAATAGCCCCTCAGTCTAAAAAACACGCGGATCCTGGGCAAAGGCGGGTCGGGTCCTCGGGTCACTGATTGAAACGGCGTCGTTTTGGAGCCATTGAGAAGGCCCCAAACGACGTCGTTTAGTGCGCTTATAAAAGGGCAAAAAATTTTTTTTTCTTCATTTCATTCAGCTGTTACAAAAAAAAAGAGAGAGAGGCCCTGAATTTTCTCTGAGGAGAAGGCCTATTCCAGGCCACACCGCCGGCCAGCCCCCGTCGCTAGCCCCGTCGTCGACACACACACACGCCACCACCAGTGCCACGTGGCCGGAAATCGCCTCAGGTATGAATTTTTTCCTCTTTTTTTTTATATATTTATATAATATGCATGTACAAGGCTAAGTTTAAAAACAGATAAAAAGGAAAAAAAGACGAAACGAGAAAAAAAAAAATGAGCAAGATCACCTTCGTTTTCCGTTTTTTTTTTTTCTTTGATGTGGTTTCTTTAGTGTTTGAATCTGTTCTCTTTTGTTCTTAGAAAAAGATGTGGTTTTTATTTCACAAGAGAATGCTAAAAAAAAGTCATCCATGGTTTCTGGATTTGGCTTTTTAAATAGCCATTACATTTCTTTGTTCTTGTCTTCTGTCTTTTCTCATTAATGATTGCAGGTGCTACTAGGGCGGTGGAGGTGACGGGGCGGCGCTGCAGTAGGCTAGGGGCGGCACTGGTCTTGACGGCGCTAGGGGGATTAGGTAATTTAGGGTTTCAGAATCTGAAACCCTAAATTTGGCTAGGTGGGTTATAATTTGGGCCTGTTTTAATTTGTTTGTTGGGTTTTGGTTTGGGCTTCTGTTAGGTTTTTTATTTGTTTTAGGTCTGTGTCAAAAAGGGTTTGGGTTTAGTGGGTGTTTTAGCTGGGCCCAAAATTGGGCTTGTACAATTGGTATGACGTGTTAATATGTAGTTACAGCCACAACCAATGGCAAATTCAAAAAAAAATTTAATAAGCTAGAATTTAATTATAATTTTTCATAGGTCCAAAATATAAATTTATTATGCATTAATTTATAATTTCATTGTTTCTAAAGTGATTAAATAATTTTTTTTTCATTTTTAGGGAGGTTAAAGTACAATTTTATTATATATTAATTTATAATTTTTTATTTATAAGAGGATTGTTTTACAAAATTTTCATTTTTTGAAGGTTAAAGTCCAATTTCACTATATATATTCATTTATAATTTCTTGATTTATAAAGAGGCTAAATTGAAAATTTCCAAATATTGGGGATCAAATCCTCTACCTATCCCGATAGATTTGCCTTTGGTTACAATGGCAATGGGAGCTTAAGCTTGGGCAGGTACCAAGTGAAATTTATATTAAGTCCAAAAATGATCATGCAGCCATAGAATGTTGATGTGGACTTAAAAATTTTTACAATTTAGACACTCACATTACATAATTTAATTAATTTGGACACTCCTGTTAAAATTACGAATATAAATCCAAGCTAGATTTTTTTGTGTGCCGGAGATTTTTAAATATTATTACAATTTACAAAAAAAAAAATACACATGTGATTTCTATCTGTAATTTTGATGAGAGTGACCAAATTGATCAAACTGTATAATGCGGACGCTTAAATTATAAACCATTTTTGGTACCAAAAATAAAAAAAAATTGATAATTAAATGACTATTTATGCAATTTACCCTTATTTATATAATCTTTTTATGTATTTTATAAACTATGCAAAGATTTTCTAGTCAAAATTTACCATCAATATATTCATTTAATCATACCCCTTAGATTGAAATTATTATGAACTTAATCTTACCATCAAGATACTCAAATAAATATATTTGATGGTAAGTGAATTCGGGTAGAAAATACAAATATTTGTAATAATTAAATTTTATTTTTAATGAAACTAACTCTCAAACTTGGCCACATTTATTTATTTATTTTTTTTTACTTTGAGTAACAAAATAACCCTAAATATGCTCTTTCCTTTGTTAGCGTAAAGAAAAGAAAATTTTTGTATAAAAAAATCATTTTTGTTATTACTTCATATACTATGCTTAAATTATAAATTTAGTCATTATATTTTACTTAGGTAAATTAGAATTTTGAAAATTTTGACACAAATGGTAACATTTAAATCCATTAGGCCTAATTTTGTTATTTGTCTCATAATTATTATCCAATTTAATCATTTTTAGTCTCTACACTTTTTGAATATTTAAATTTCAATCCTAATTCAAACGATAGTTGTTAAATCCATTTGTGACATGTTTATGAGTATTATGTGAAAATAAAAAATTGACATGACATTATACTTGTGATAATCTATTTGTCACAAACAATTTTAGAAATAGCAAAATATAACTTAATGAATGTAACGTCTACCATTTGGTTCATGATTGAAATTTTAAAATTCTAAAATCAGAGGGCCTAATTGACCAAATTAGAATACACTTAGTATACGAATTACATACACAACTTATGCATAGTACAATGACCACTAGTAAAAATTCACCAAAAATAAACAAATGAACAATTTTTTGTCTCAACAAAAAACAAGTTAGTTACTAACAAAGTAGCCCAAACTATTTGCATCCGATAAAAACAACAATAACATTCACCTCGTAACATTATGAACAAATTTTTTAACTCTCAAATTTGGTTTTTTTTTGCAATATAAAACCATCAATAACCTCTCCTTATTCTTCCATCTTCCACTCAAAAAATAAGTACAACAATGGCTACAACATTATCATGTTGCTTCACATTGGCCCTTTTCATGGTCATTCTAATGGCAAGTCCTAGTTCGAGTTTGGCTAAGATGAATGTAATTGATAAATGTTGGAGAAGGAACCCTCTTTGGCGGAGTCAACGACAACAATTGGCCAAATGCTCCGTTGGTTTTGCCGGCAAAATGATCAACAACATTGGTAAAGATGTCATGAAATACAAGGTTACTGATCCTTTCGATGACCCTTTGAATCCTAAATCAGGGACCCTTCGTTATGGAACCACAATGATCAAAGGAAAAGTATGGATCTCATTCAAAAATAGCATGACCATCACACTCCAAAGACCACTTCTTTTAAGCAGCTTCACTACCATCGACGGTCGTGGCGTCGATGTCCACATAACTGGCGCTGGGTGCCTGTTGGTGTACCAAGCGACCGATATAATCATCCATGGGCTTCGCATCCACCATTGCAAGGCCCAACCACCTAGCACTGTGATGGGTCCAAATGCGAAGGTGATCCCTTTAGGCCAAATGGATGGAGATGCTATAAGATTGGTCACCGCAAGGAAAGTGTGGATCGATCATAACACATTGTATGAGTGCCAAGATGGCCTTCTTGATGTCACTCGTGGCTCCACCAATATCACCGTGTCAAACAACTGGTTTAGGAACCAAGACAAAGTTATGCTCCTCGGACACGACGATGGTCATTTGAGAGACAAAAACATGAAGGTCACTGTCATTTTCAACCATTTCGGACCTAAGTGCAACCAAAGAATGCCAAGGTAAATAACAATTATAGATCAGTGAGCTCCATGTTTTTTAATGCATATTTACATGAATTATCTAAAATTGTTATATACTAATTTACATTGCAGAGTTCGCCATGGATATGCACACGTAGCGAATAATTTCTACCAAGGGTGGGAACAATACGCCATCGGTGGTAGCATGAGCCCCAGCATCAAGAGTGAGGCCAATTTTTTCGTCGCTTCGAATGATGTTGGGAACAAAGAGGTAACATGGAGAAAAGGAGAGAAAGGCTTATGGAAATTTTATTCAGTAGGGGATGTATTTAAAAATGGAGCATCTTTCAGTAAGCAAACAGGTGTAGGTGGAGCTAAGCCTAACTATAACCAAGAACAAAACTTTAAGGTTGTCGATGCTAGATCTGTTAAGAAATTGACAAGTGAATTTGGTGTTTTACGATGCTCCAGAAGTTTAATATGTTGAAAGTCATTTGTATTGGTATCTCAAAGTGTAAGACTCAAGTTGTGACGTTAACACCCCTCCCACTAAACTGTAACATAAATACTAAAGCTTTGCTTATATTTTGTTTGATGTAAAAACAGGGTGAATATTTGTACAAGAGAAAAGGGATATTATTATCATATTGATATTCATACATGTGTGTCTATTTTGTTTTGTAAATAATACAATGAATCTTTGTCTTTTGACTTTATAAAAATCGACAAAGAAGTCCTCTTACTTCAATTTGTTCAAATTCAATTATTGTGCTTTATGTAAATTAATATGTTAATTTGATTGAATAATAATACTTAATATTGATGTTAAATTTTTGTCTTCAAAATCAATAAAAATAATTTATATGTAAAGTATTAACAAAAATCAATTATTCAAGTTTATATATTTATCACTAATTTTTCGATTATTGGGTTTCGCAAGATTTTGGCATCACATCGGTTCTCCATTTGGATTTGTGGGCGGTGTTTGATGAATTGGAAGTGGTTTGGAGTAAATGCAAGTAATTCTCAAAAGTTATAGTAGCGAGGCGCTACTTAAGTGGGGGTCATGTTTATGATATTTATAGCAGCAAACTTTAATCGAATACGTACCTGCATTTTCAGATAAGTAGATCTTTGGTGTTTTTAACTTTCAACCAAACAATCTTATCCGTTATTCTCGTACCACGAACTGCTTCGAGTGTGGGCTTGAACTAATTGAACTAAAATACAAAACTTGAAAAAGTTTTCCTTTTAGGGTGAAAACAAAAATTCTCTCTTCTTTAATAAAAACTGATAAAATTTATATTCTAGAAAAATATATTTAAAAGTTGAGAATAAATTCTTTCTATTTTTCGGTAGAATGACGATCTCTCAAAATTTGTTTAAATAGTTCTACTGGTGCCATCTATTTATAAGAAGTGAAGGTAGAACCCTTGTAGAGTTGTAGAAGTATATTTTAAATAGAAAAAAAACATCCTACTTAGAGTAGGAGAGGGGTAAACTACTCACAATTGTATTTCTACTAGGGTTGTTACCCCCTTCATGTTATATGAAGGGTTTTGAGCCTTTTTCACATCGAGTCTAATTACGAGTACTTTCTTGACTCTTTTTTGACCCAGTACTCTGTAATATGATCCAACCCAATTCAATTTTTCTATTTCCTAAAATAAACATTAATGTTTATGTCGAAACCATTTTAAAGATTTTGAAAAAATAGGGATCGACTTTTAAAAACGAAAGTTTAGAGTCGCCACCGATCTTTTCCAAGGTGTGATCGGATCACCTTAAGTTTGATCATTTTAATAAAACATTTTGATTTACTAAAACGATTATTTTGGTCTACGAAATTCGAGAATAAAAGGTTCGGGAGTCGGTTACTCACGAGGAAGGGTTAGCACCCTCGTAACACCCAAAATTGGTACCGAATTGATTAATTAATGTCTTAACTTCGAATGTTTGAAAAGATTTTAGAATACGATCCTTTTTAAAAAAAAAAGAACACTTGGATAAATTAAATTGAATGCTGAGACTCTCTTATCTCGAAGAAATAAAATGTCACACCCAGTAAGTTAGGATACGATATTTAAAACCCTCAAAATTAAGCTCTAATTTTCAAAACTCATGCATTTAGGTTTAAGAAGGATATTCGGTTATTTAGGGCAAATAAAAAATCAGAACCCGTAAGTTAGGGCTTGATCTCTCAAAATTCCAAATACAGAATATGACCTTTTAGTAAGTTTCTCTTTTAATTTTCAAAAGTAATGCATTTAAGTTTTTTTTTAAAAAAAATAATATTCGGTTATTTGGGTCAAATGAAAAATTGAAACCCGGTAAGTTACGGCACAATTTCTCAAAATTTCAAATACAGAATATCACTTTTTTTTTAAAAAAAATCCCTAATTCGATAAAATAAAGTGTCATATCCAGTAAGTTAAGACATAACATCTTGAATTCCTAAGAATAAGCTTTTATTTAAAACTCACATTTTGATTGAAAAAGGGTACTCAGTTACTTAGATTCAACGAGAAAAATTGGAACCCAGTAAGTTAGGGCACAAGTTTCCCAAAGCTCCCAAATACCGAGTATTGCCTTGTTTAAAACTTCAAATGAAATGTAACAAATAAATGAAATGTATTTTTATTAAAAAAAGATAATTGGAAAACATAAGGAATAAAACACGTGGTAGTAACATCTCATGAATAATCCAAAATAATAAGGAAATGCAAAGGAACAACTTAGAATACATGCAATAGCAGCACATCATATATTATAAAAATACCACCATTTATATCCAAGGGTCAATGAATAAGAAACCAATTTTAAAAGAAGTTTAAAATAAACCACACCAATAAAATATAGCAATTTTTTAAAAATAAAATAAAAATAAATAATAGGAAAAAGAAAATTTGGAAATATTACTATATAAATTATACGAAAATTTTAAAATAGGTAATAGATATAAGAATTTAAGAAAATAAATAGGGAAAAAAATAAAAGAAATAATATATCAAATAGTAATGTACAAATGAATTTTAAAATAAATATTATAAAGTAAATAATTTGAATGAAATCTTGAATTGTATCAAAATAAAAAAATAAGAATAGACAATATGTGTAATGCGTAAATAAGATTCGAAATAAATAATGTTAATTAAAAGGTTAAAAGTGAATGATATACAAAGCAATACATATATACATGGAAAACCTGAATATAGATAATATATAGTAGTAATAATAATATATGAAAGTGTTCCAGAAAGACAAGCATGCGCATGAAAATAAAATAAATAAAAGAATGTGAAATTAAAATAATTCTAAATAATGTGTTAAAACAATATGTCTAAAAAATAAATAATTAAAACTGAATTAAGAGAGGAAAAAAATAAAATTCAAGGGATAATTAATAAACACAATAAATCATTAAAACAAAATTTTGGGCCAAAATTAAATATGCACCAATGCTCGAGGACTAAAACTGAAGCTGCCCCAAATCTCAAAATACTGTGCTAAGGGGAAGGCCAAATTGAAATAGCGCGCAGGTTACTGGGATAAATTAAAATAATTTAAAAACTTAAATATGGCCCGATTGGAGGCTTGCGCAAAGGAGGGGACCAATTGCGCAAATTACCCAATTAAAGGTGAAATGCGCATGGTTCCAAGCAAAACGTGTACTGATCCCACTCCTCCATGCTGCTTTGTTTTATTATTAATTGAAACCATACTTTATTTCCCCTTTTTTATCATTAAAAAAAAACTTTTTAGAAAACCAAAAGAAAAGTTAAAACATCACTCTTCATTCATTTTTTTCAAAACAGAGAGAAGGCTCTCACCCCCTCTCATCTTGTGGTTCACACTCAAACTCCAACAAATCACCACCGCCGGCTTCGTCATCAGCGACCAACATGTATGGCGTAGGAGCTCCTTTTCAGCGAAGAAAGGTATCTCCTTCGTTTTTATATTTCCCAAAATATGTGTAGATATATATATATATATATATATATATATATATATAAGATTCAAAAGTAAAATAAATAGAGCAAATAAAAGAAAGTAAAAACCTTAGAACTCCCTTGATCTGTTCGTATTTCTTGAAGTGCTCTCTATTGTATGTAGTACAATTGTTGTTTTTAGATCTCCTCTTTCTCCTCCAAAAAAAAACCTCCTCTATACAAAATCGTATATTGGCTTTTATAGCAAATATTTACAACCCATTTTACACGTTTTCAGGTACGTGCGTGAGTGCATCACTGATGTGGCATGGTGGAGCAGCGCACGACTCGGAGGAAACGCGAGACGTTCGGTGCCTGGAGACTGCTCTGGGTTGTGGCGGCTGATGGTGATTTTGTTTTTGTTTTTATTATTTTTTTAGGCTGTTCGGGTTTGTTTGGGGTTTAAGTAATTGAGCTTGTCTGTAATTTTGTTTTAGGTGTTTTATTTGGGCTGTGATTTGGACTTAAGGGTAGGCATTTGGGCTTTAATTGGCTTGTATTTGGTTTTGGTTCCTGGTGGTTTAGGCCGGGCTGAAAATTGGGTCTACAGTTTATATATAAAAAAATTCTCATCCCTGGTTTACCCCCAACAAAATTTTGACGGGTTTACCATTGGTAAAACTTTAACTTCTTGTAAAAAATTTTTATTTTTTACTTGAATTTATTATTTTAATTAACTTCCTTGAAAAAAACATGTTTAATATGTCACAACTCAACATGTTCACTAAGATCGAATGATTTATTTTCATTTTCAGGCTTTTAAACAGTCCAAAAACATAAACTCATTCTTTCATAATTTTTTAAGTAATCCTATATATGATTGCAAATTTTCATTTCCATTTTGAAAACCTACATTTATTTCCAAATGATCCCATTTCTCCATTTCGAAGAAAACCACAATCATTCTGAATTATGTATATTCAAAACTGTCCATTTGCGTCATAGTTACTAAATTATTTATATCTTAAGGTACAGAACTCGAAATTAAGATCCGATAATTTTCCCTGAAACTAGACTTACATATATTATTACCATAAAATTTTCACAATTTTTGGTTTAGCCAATAAGTACAGTTTATTCTTTAAAGTTACCCTTGTTCTGCTGTCTGACAGTTCCGACCCTTCTTCACTAAGAATTAATTATCTCATCGTACGAGATTTGGATGATGTTCCCGCTTATTTCTATTGAAAATAGACTCATTAAGGATTCTAAACATATAAATTTAAGCCCATAATTATTTTTATCCAATTTTTTTTGATTTTCCAAATTCAGAACAGGGGAACCCGAAATCATTCTGACCTTGTCTCACAAAAGTTATTGTATCTCATGATTTACAATTCCATTGCTTACATAATTTATTTTATAAGAAACTAGACTCAATAAGCTTTAATTTCATATTTTATTCATCCTATAATTCAATTTCTACAATTTTTGGTGATTTTTCAAAGTTAGGCTACTGCTGCTGCCCAAAACAGTTTTAGTGAAAATATTGATTTCCATTTAGCCCCAAATTTCATAGTTCATACAATTCAATCCTTGTTCAATTAACTCCTCAATTGAGATAATTTTTCTCATTTAATACTTTATTCCATCATTTTAAACTACTTCATAACCCTTGAAAACCAGAACTTTAACACTAGACCTTAATTCCAAACTCTTTCACAATTAGGTCCTAAACCAATTTTCATCAATTTTACTTGATAAAATCACCATATGTCAAAATTAAAACTTCAATTCTATGTTTATTCATCATATTCTTCCAGTACTCATCCATAAAAACTTCAAAAAT
Organism: Gossypium anomalum; assembly: GCA_025698475.1. NCBI lineage: Eukaryota > Viridiplantae > Streptophyta > Magnoliopsida > Malvales > Malvaceae > Gossypium > Gossypium anomalum. The sequence goes on from CM046961.1 coordinate 90,398,062, forward strand.
TAGCCATGGAATCAAAAACTAATGAAATAGTAAGTTGGACCCAATTGTAAAAGTCCAAAAACATAAAAATTTCAAGGAGAAAGCAAGAATTAAACTTACATGAAGCTAGAGTATGAAAACCAGCTTTTTTCATTTCTTTTTCTATTCATTCCGTTCATTTCTATTCAAACACGCAATTCATTTATGGTTTCAACGAGCTAGTGGAGGGACCAGTTGGACATATGTAGTTGAGGCTCAAATGAGTTATAATTAAGTTACGGCCATAAATATTTATAAAAATATTTATGCTCTTCGCTACCTCGATTTTCGATTCTAATTATTTTAATATATATATATATATATATTTGTACACTATTCATTATTTCACTAATTATAAAACTCATCATTTAATCAATCTTTCCACTATAGTATCATGATTGAGCTCTCCCCAATGACATATCATTACAAAAGCAACCATTCAGTACTCGTCTAATGACCTTGTCATTAATGTGTTACCCTCATAGGATATCATTGATCTCTTTGGGTTAATATCCGTTCTCCCAATATGTTCTTACTTTATCTCATGGTAACCATTACATCTTCCTTCATGAAAAGTCAATCACTATCAAATAGTGATCAAGTCATCCATCACAAATATGGATAACTCGTGACCACGTTTACATTTTATTAGTCATGTAATGCCAATGAGAGGATATCATTTACTTATGTTTTGGGTTATGAATTCCACTGTTGTGAATGACGCTACATACTACAGAAGTCATACATTTAATGCACTAGCTTTCGGTTCCTTATCTATTTGAACTCAGGCTTTTACTTACATCAAAGTGTATGAGTCACACATACATAGTTCCCCTTCTACTCAAGATTTAGGTATGCCACACTATGAAGATTACAAGAAAACAAACCCATAAACAAATTCAGGATCTATTCTACTTGGGCCCTATCTTCTGGGAGTCATCCGTTGTACTGTCTACTAATACAAGCTTTTGGGAGTCTGTCACATCTATGTCTCATTTAGTAGGAGTCATCCTCTCTGATGCTCAAGACAATACATCTCTCCAATTGGGCTTAATAAATGACATATTATTCTTTCAATAGGTTTGCTCATTTTCGATTAGACTAAGTAATGTTTAGGTTCATCTACTAATACAAGTTATCTTTTTGTACTACAATCCAACCACGTAATATCGCTTAGTATTAGTTAAACATTAGACAACTAATGAGCAACATTTGCTTCCATTTTGCTTTGCGTGCAAAAACCATGAGAGGACAATTATACAAATTATATTAATGTAATCAATGAATTTGTTTTATTAACCAATCTGTTTGAAAAAATTACAATTGTATATTGACAAAAATACTACACTTAGGGCACCAGATCCAACAAGTTAATACTAGTCCGGTTCAGTTAACCGTTTGGTTAATCGTTTTAACAACCCTAATGGCATGTACTCCGGATCATAAGCTAATTCTTGAGTGATAATGGGTTCACAATTAGGTATAAAGTCGTACCTATGGTTCCAAATATTGATATATTGCATATGGAATGTAACCCAATTTTCATTAGTTCTATCGCGAAAGTCAATATTGTGCAGATCTTTGATGTCTTGGGGTGTCGATGGAATTGTTTACCTAAACCCAAACTGTTGTATAACTCTATCAAATTTGTGCATCTCCATCATAGTGTGCACCATCAATGGCACCTTCATGTGCCAAATGTTGGGATTCACCAAGAATTCGGACAAGAAGTACGTTGAATTTTCAAATCGAAATGTGACATCCGTTCAAATTATAATACAATAATAATTTTAATTATATGTTTACTATTAATTTTAACATAAACTACGTTAATATTATATAATTTAAAATTTAAAAATACAAACATCCACTTTCGATCGTTGATCTAACAGGAGCCGTATATCTTGAAGCTTATATGGTAGTCCTACATAACTCGGCACATGGTTCCACCTATTGAAATAATATGTTAATATAACAATTTAAATTTTAAATAATTTTATTATGATAAATATATTATATAATGAATTTTACATTGTTACGAGTGAGAACGTATAAGGGCAGTCCACTCGATGACGTAAAAATGACAACCGATACCACGCCCATGATTGCAGTAGGAGTATGCAACCACAAACCTTAATTTTTTGTAGTTGTGTCGCCCAACACATCTCCTGGGACAATATCGCCAACACCACTAACCCCCAATTGAGTCGGTCTACTTCTCTAAGTCCTTGAGTTTTAGCAGTCACTTTAAATGGACAAGATTTCATGATTTATCGGGTATTAGGAGACCTCCGATAATCCTAAGGATATACACCCGAGCGTGTTGTTCTCTTTCAATTTCACTTGATTCTGCATCGAGCCCAAAAAATTATCTTTTCAACTAACTCATATCTATCCGGGCTCTATAAATTGTGTCCGGAACCTTTCCAAAAAATTGCTCGCTTATATCTCTCCAATCGGCAGTGACAACTGACCCATTCACTACTATCTCATCCACCGGTAACTCGAGCTGTAACTGTAGGTCCTCGAATGTGATATTTCACTTGCCGCATGGAGGATGAAATGCGTGTGTCTTGGGTCTCTATCTTTCCACCAACGTGCTTACAAGTGTGGGTCCAATTAACATCCCTTACCCATACAGGGCCACGTGCAAAAATCTCTCATCTCTTAAGTATGGTTCAATTAAAGACAATAGAGGAACGGATAGATTACGAATATACATCTCCAAAATTTGATTTTTCGATAATTATAAAAAAAAATTACAAAATCTTAAATTTCAATATAACAATTAAATAATTAAATTAGATTAGATTAAATATATTAAAAGAATTCTTATCATTTGCAATTGAATGATAGAAATGTGCTTGTCATCCAAATGAATTAGAGAATTTGCCATTACTAATTTTAATAAATACGAAAAAAATCGCAATAAAAAATTAATTAAAAAAATCGTAATACAAAATTAATTAGGCTAATTTTGTTATTGGTCCCATAATATGCGTAAGTTATAGGTTTAGTCTTTATTATCAATTTAATCATTTTTAGTCTCTATACTTCTTGAATTTTTAAGTTTCAATTCTGATTCAAACAATAGTCTTTAAATCCATTTGTGACATGTTTATGAGTATTATGTGAAAATACCAAATTGACATGACATTATACTTGTGATAATCTATATTTCACATACAATTTTAGAACTAGCGAAATATAACTTAATGAATGTAATGTCTACCATTTGGCTTGTGATTGAAATTTTAAAAATTCTAAAATCATAGGACCTAATTAACCAAATTGGAATATATTCAGTATAGGAATTAAATACGCAACTGATGCATAGTACAATAACGACTAGTAAATTTCAAATAAAATTAAACTAATGAACTCTTTTTTGTCTCAACAAAAAAGAAGTTAGTTACTAACAAAGCAACCTAAACTAGTTGCATCCGATAAAAAAATATAATAACATTCACCTCGTAACATTATGAATAAATTTTTTAACTCTCAAATTTGGCAATTTTTTTGCTGTATAAAACCATAAATAAACTCTCCTTATTCTTCCATCTTCCACTCAAGAAAAGAGTACAACAATGACTACAACTTTATCTTGTTGCTTCACAATGGCCCTTTTCATGGTCATTCTAATGGCAAGTCCTAGTTCAAGTTTGGCTAATATGAATGTAATCGATAAATGTTGGAGAGGGAACCCTCTTTGGCGGAGTCAGCGACAACAATTGGCCAAATGCTCTGCCGGTTTTACCAGCAAAATGATCAACAACATTGGTAAAGACGTTGTGAAGTACAAGGTTACTGATCCTTTCGACGACCCTTTGAGTCCTAAATTAGGGACCCTTCGTTTTGGAACCATAATGATTAAAGGAAAATTATGGATCACATTCAAAAACAGGATGATCATCACACTCCAAAGACCACTTCTCTTAAGCAGCTTCACTATCATCAACAGTCGTGGCATCGATGTCCACATAACTGGCACTGGATGCCTGTTGGTGTACCAAGTGACCAATATAATCATCCATGGGCTTCGCATCCACCATTGCAAGGCCCAACCACCTAGCATTGTAATAGGTCCAAACGCGAAGGTGATCCCTTTAGGCCAAATGGATGGAGATGCTATAAGATTGGTCACCGCAAGGAAAGTGTGGATCGATCATAACACATTGTATGAGTGCCAAGACGGCCTTCTCGATGTCACTCGCGGTTCCACCAACATCACCGTGTCGAACAACTGGTTTAGGAACCAAGACAAAGTTATGCTCCTTGGACACGATGATGGTCATTTGAGAGACAAAAACATGAAGGTCACTGTCATTTTCAACCATTTTGGACCTAAGTGCAACCAAAAAATGCCAAGGTAAATAACAATTATGGATCGGTGAGCTCCATGTTTTTTAATGCATATTTACTTAAATGATCTAAAATTTTTATGTCTTAAATTACATTGTAGAGTGCGCCATGGATATGCACACGTAGCGAACAATTTCTACCAAGGTGGGAACAATACGCCATCGGTGGTAGCATGAGCCCCAGCATCAAGAGTGAGGCCAATTTTTTTGTCGCTCCGAATGATGTTGGGAACAAAGAGGTAACATGGAGAAAAGGAGAGAAAGGTTTATGGAAATTTTATTCGGTAGGGGATGTATTTAAAAATAGAGCATCTTACAATAAGCAAACAGGTGTAGGTGGAGCTAAGCCTAACTATAACCAAGAACAAAATTTTAAGGTTGTCGATGTTGGATCTGTTAAGGAATTGACAAGTGAATCTGGTGTTTTACAATGCTCTAGAAGTTTAATATGTTAAAAGTCGTTTGTGTTGGCATCTCATAGTGTAGGACTCGAGTTGTGACGTCCATTAAATTGTAACGTAAATACTAATGCTTTGCTTATATTTTGTTTGATGTAAAAAGAGGTGAATATTTGTACAAGAGAAAGGGGATATTATTATCATATTGATATTCATATATGTGTTTTTTTTTTTTGTTGTTGTAAATAATACAATGAATCTTCGTCTTTTGATTTTATAGGAATCGACGAAGAAGTCTTTTTATTTTAATTTGTTAAAATTCAATTATTGTGCTTTATTTATATTGATAAGTTAATTTGATTGAATAATAATACTAGATATTGATATTAAATTGTTGACTTAAAAATCAATAAAATAATTGATAGGTAAAGTATTAACAAAAATCAACCACTGAAGTTTATATATTTATGACTAATTTTTCAATTATTGGGTTTAGCAAGATTTTGGCGTCACATCGATTCTCCTTTTGGAATTGTGGGCGGTGTTCGATGAATTGAAAGTGGTTGTGACTAAAGGCAGGTAATTCTCGAGAGTGATAGTAGTAGCAAGTAGGGGCGTTCACATTTTGGTTAAAATTGAATTAACTGATCAAACTGATCTAATTCAGTTAATCGCTCTAATTAGGTTGGAGGTCGATTAATGATTTTTTAAAAGTGCGGTTATCGATTAATTCAATTCGAAATAAGGTAATTAACAGAACTTAATAATTAATAATATAAATTATATGTGGTTTTAACTCGGTTTAATCGATAAAATGAACATTATCAATTTGTTTTCTTTTATATTTTTTTATACTTTTTTAACCAAAAAAAAAATAAAAACATATAAATTTTGGTTAATTGACCGAATTAACCGAAATATTTCACTTTGGTTAAATTTTTTCTAAAAAAAATTGATTCGATTAACAGTTAAATAGTTAAAAAGTTTGGTTAATAATAATTCGGTTCAATTAACTATTTGAGCACCCCTAGTCACGAGGCGCTACTCAAGTGGGGAACATGCTTGTTCATTGATACGGCTCGTTAATATGTAATTATAGGCACAAACAATGGCAATTTCAAAAAAAAAAAAAAAGTTAGAAATACAATTATAATTTTTCATAGATTTAAAATATAAGTTTACTATGTATTAATTTATAATTTCATCGTTTCTAATGTGATTAAATATTTTTTTTCATTTTTAGGGGGGTTAAAGTGTAATTTTATTATATATTAATTTATAAATTTTTTATTTATAAGAGGATTGATTTACAAACTTTTATTTTTTGAAGTTGAAAGTACAATTTCACTATATATATTAATTTATAATTGCTCTATTTATAAAGAGACTAAACTGAAAATTTTCAAATATCAGGGACCAAATCCTCTACTTGTACCTACAGATTTGCCTCTAGTTACAATGGCAATGGGAGGTTAAGCTTGAGTAGGTACCAAGGGAAATTTATATTAAGTCCAAAATTGATCATACAACCATAACATTAATCTCACCGTCACTGTTATTTCTTAATTTATATTAAATTAGCATGGACCATGCAACCATAGAATGTTGATGTGGACTTAAAAAAATTAAAATTTAGACACTCCCGTTAAAATTGCAAACATAAATCCAAGCTGAATTTTTTTAAAATGAAATTATTAGTTGGAGATTTTTAAATATTATTTCAATTTACAAAAAAAAAATCCATTTGGGTTTTCTATCTACAATTTTGATGGGAATGACCAAATTAATCAAACTATATAACGTGTGTTTAATTATAAACTATTTTTAGTACCTAAAATAAAAAAAATTTAAAAATTAAATGACTATTTATACAGTTTACCCTTATTTTATTGAGTTAATAATCACTCTTTTATATGTTGAGATAATATATTGTGATTTGAAATTAAATTTGTTTAATTTTTTATTTAATTTATTTTTTATTTAACTAGAGGTGAAGACAGAAAATTTTTTAAAGAACTAAATCAAACTTTTTTCATTCTAGGAGGGCTAAAGTGTAATTTTATTTTTATTAATATAAATTTTTAAAATTTCTAAATGATTTAAATGGACAATTTTCATTTTATGGCGGCTCTTGCCAATCTCTAGATCCGCCACTGTGTTTAATGGTGTACAATTTGTAATATTATATAAATTATTTAATTTTTACAAAATTACACACACAAATTGCAATCTAAAATAACAAAAAAATAATTCTCTACCTTCTTCCATCAATTGATGAAGAAATGCATGCTTTAGAAAATAAAAATAAAAATTACATTAATTCACTCTGAAAAAAGCAAACTGTTTCATTTCATTGATGTCATGTTGACTAAGCGTGTGTTTTCCACCTCGTAGGAGCGTAGCCTGTTCCATTTCCTAACACATGGTGGCTGTACACGGCGAGTAAAGAGGCCTTGCGAGTCCACAGTTATAGCAAGACTTGTTTGTCTTTCTAAATTGAATAAAAAAAAACACAGGAAAAGGAATGAAAATAAATAAAGTCCTCTGAGATTCGGTTTTCAAATTTAAACTTGAATGTTTAAAGAGCTTTATTATCTAATATTATTTGAAAAAAAGTTATAAAGTATATAAAAAAGAAAAAAAATAGAATATTCAATTTGAAATTTGGATTAGAAAGTAAAAAAAAAAAAAAAAAAAAAAGCCGAAGATTCTAATTTAAATTTAAAATATTAGGATCAATTTACAAAAAAAAAAACTTAAAAAAGGGTTAATATACACTTTGGCCCTCAAATTGTACTTTTGTACCAAGTTGGTATATATTTTTTAACTTAGTTGGTACATTAACTTGTATCTCATCACATGATTCGGTACTTTTATAATAACATAGTTAGTTTATGTTGACGTGACATTGATAGTCTATTTGGTGGTAACACATGGCAGCCTATTAAAATGTCATGTGTTAAATATAAATAAAAACAAAAAATATTTAAAAATATGTAAATTAAAAAAAAGAGAGCATATTTTCCACATTAAAAATGTACTTAGACAAATTAATTGTCCATATACATTTGAATCTGGACACTAGTTTGTCCAAATCAATTCTAGATGTGTTTTTATTGATTTTATATACTTTTAATTTGTTTTAATAAAATATCATGTTATTGATACTATTATTAAATTTAAAGTATATAAAATTAAAAAAAAAGTTTCACATCAAGAATGAACTTGGACAAATGATTGTCTAGATTCAACTACACCTAAATAACCATTTGTCCAAATTTATTCTAGATGTGCTTTTAGTATTTTTATATATTTTTATAAATTTAAATTTTTTTTGAAAATTAAATTTATAAATTTTTAGTTTTTTATATATTTATACATTTATATAAATTTATAAATTATACATTTTATATTTTTCAAATTATTGTAGGATTTTTATATATTTTTAATTGTAATATATCTAAAAATAATTATAATCTAAAAAATTGATATTTTATACATATATATATAATTACTAAAAACACGTGGAATGAACCTAAATATATGGTTGTCCAGATACATTTAATATGAACAAACATTTGTCCAGATTCATTTTTTATGTGGAAAAAATTATAGTTTTTTTATTAATTTAAATATTTTGATAGATTTTTTATTTATGTTTGACATGTAGTATTCTGAAAGGCTACCATGTGTTATTATTAGATTAGTTATTAGTGTCACGCTAGCACCAACTAACAAAATTATTATGATGGTGCTAAATTATATAACATAATACAAATTCTGGTGCAAATTCAGGTGCCAACTTTAAGGGGAAATATACTTACCCTTAAAACATCCTCATATTGATGGAATAAAATAAACTTTAATTTTAGATTACCTTTTAAATTTATTATTTCACAAGTAAAAGTAAAAGTAAATAAATCTACATTACGTGACACGCTCTCTAGGTGAAAAGGAAAAATATGTATAATTTAAAAGAATAATATGTTGAAAAAGATTAGTAGTTTAAAAAATATGTATAATTTAAATGAATAATAATTCAAATTGCAGAGCTTGTAATTGTTGTCTCTTGGTCCTATTTAATCCTTGATATTTCTTCTTCATGGAGTTTCAAATGTGCTTGGAGATATCTTTACAAAGAATTAACTCCAAGGTTAAACTTTAAGATCCTTTAACTTCATCCTTTCTATTTTGTGTTTGACATTGTTGTTGTTGACTCTGGCACTCCATCCGAGACAATTTGGCAATACTCTTTTGATCTTAGAAATTTATCCATTATCGTGCTCTAATGATCATAACAACCATCGAAGCAAGGTATTGCTGGTCGCACGAAATTTTTAGACGCCGTGGAATACAAAAAATTGTTGCCTTTGTTTTTGCTTTTTATAACCTAGCTTGGATATCACTGTTAACTGAGAGTTTTTGCTACAACTGAATAAAAGACTTTAATAAGAAAATAGACTCAGAGGAGAGGAAGTTGAACTATATGTTTTATTCATCAAATAGCAACTAGAAAACTAAAAATTACGAAACAATATATAAAAGAGTATGAACTACCAAAACAAAAACTCCCATTTCTTAGAAAAATATCTTAACACACACACACACACACACACACACACACACACACACACACACACATATATATATATATATATATATATATATATATGTATGTTGAATATGAATACTTTTTTTTATCGATGAGAAACTTTCATATATGAGATAGTTTATAGGTGTTGAGAGCTAAATTTGGTACAAGTGAAAAAAAAGTGAAGTTTCAAACAAGACAACTTTTAACAAGCTCATAAATGATCAAAAACCAATATTTTTACCAATACAAAATAAGGCCTTAAAAGCAATAAATGTAAAGCTCAATTTGGACAACTGGGAAGATCCAACACTTGAACCAACCTCCATCGCTAAACATCGAAAGGGAGCTTAAGGGAGGATTCAAAGACATTATAATTGCAGTTAGTTCGTAGTGATGAAAACTTCATTTCATAACCAAAAAAAGTGTCTAAAACTTTGGAAAGATAACACGAGTCATATGAGGCTCACCAAGTAAAGGTTGTCATTGACAAATAAAAAAGACCAATCATTGCACTTGAGCAAAAGAAATAGTCTTAGAAAAGGCTAAGCATAATGTTAATGCCGCGATGATAACCTTTAATGAGAAAAGAAAAGAATTTCCTCGATTCCAAATATTATTATTCCAAAATGATCCTCATCACATCGAAAATTTGTCTAGTGGTCAGCGAATGGAGTGAAAAAGGCCACAAGTAGGGGTGGCAGTCAATTGCTTACCGCTAGAGGCTTTTCAAGCTCTAGAGGTCTTTGCAAAAGACTAACTGTTGAAGCTATTTAGGGAGGTTACCAATGAAGTTTTTAAGATCTTAACGATGGAACAATGATCTTGCAAGCTGAGGAGGAGATGAAGTAGTTTTTCACTTAGGATTTAGGACTTTAGAGACCAACTACAATGAAACCGATCAAGTGAGAAGCCAGCAAATGAAGCAAAGATGCTTCAACAACATTAAGAGGAAGTCAGAAAGATTGGGGGTCTGCACTTTTTGGTTAGATTTACACTAATAGATAAGTATTTTGGGAAGACAAAACTAAAAACCAAAATATGGAAGGAAAAAAGAAAAAACAAATGTGTTTAATATAGGGGATAAACCCAATTAAACAACGAACAAAATAAATAAAATAAGAATAAAAAAGATCGAACATGTAAATTTTACGTGGAAAAACTCCTCAAATGAGGGTAAAAAATCACGGGCAAAAGGAGATTTCACTATAATAAAGGAGGGTACAAAAGATAGAGAGAATTAAAAGAAAAACTCTAAGTCCCACAAGAAAAACCTTTGAAACAAAGAACAAAATTCTCTCAATCTAAATAAATTTTTTTGTTGTGTAAAAATTAAAGTAACTAAGGTCTATTTATAAGCTAAAATTCATAGCGTATATGACTACAACAATTCTAGGTTAATTAGAGTTTAAATGGGAAACTAAAAACAGAGTTTAACTGGGAAAAGAAAAGCCAAAATAAACTTTGGAAAAAATAAGAGACATTCTTCCACAAATCTCTACATTGACTCGTATTCAGACCAACTCCCTTGCTGAGCCCTATTACGGGCTTAACTGATTTTTCGTTGGATATTTACCAAGTCCAAGTAATGTTTGAACTTTGAAACTGGAAGCCTCTTTGTCAACATGTTGGTTGGATTGTGTTTTGTGCCAATTTTAAGAATATGAACATCCCATTGAATGATCACCTCTCGAACAAAATGATAATTAATGTTTATGTGCTTCATTCTCTCGTGATGCATTTAATCTTTTGTGATATGTATAGCATTTTGACTATAACAATATATGACATTTGCCCCTTTTTCACTTACACTAAATAGACTCCTTAACCAAATTGTTTCTTTTACTACTTCAGTAATTGCCATGTATTCTGCTTCAGTAGTCGACAAAGCCACTGTAGTTTGAAGTGTTGCATTCCAACTAATGGCACAATTCTCAAAAGCAAATAGGTAACATGTAAGAGACCTTCTTTGATCTAAGTCTCTTGCATAATCAAAATTAACATATCTAGCTAAACCCTTTTAAGTTCTTACAAACTTTAAGCATGTTAGAAGTACACCGTAAATATCTAAAAATCCATTTAAATGCATGTCAGTGTAACTTACTAGGATTCACCATGTATTGGCTAACAACACTGATAGCATGTGACATATCAGCTCGAGTGCATACCATTGCATACATCAAACTTCCAACAGCACTTGAATAAGGTATTTTTGACATGTACCTTTCATCTTCTCCATTTTGTGGGGAATATGAGTTTGAGAGTTTAAATTGTGTAGCTAAAAGAGTACTTACCGGTTTTGCATCTTGCATATCAAATTGCTCAAGAGCCTTCTTAATGTACCTTTGTTGCGATAAAAATAATTTCCTAGAATGTCTATCTTTCAAAATTTTCTTTATTGCACCTAAATCCTTTATCTCAAACTTAGAGTTAAACATGGTTTTAAGATGATTAATTTCATATGGATTCTTAGTCGCAATTAACATATCATCAACATAAAGCAACAAATATATAAAAGAATCATCATCAAGACATTATAGATAAATACAACTGTCAGACTTATTTCGAGAAAAACTAATACTCAACATGAAGGAGTCAAACTTTTTATACCACTGCTGAATAGACTACTTCAAATCGTATAAAGACTTGTAAGAGACAAACATGATCTTCTTTACCATCAACTTTGAAGCTTTCCAGTTTTTGCATGTAGATGTCTTCCTTAAGGTCATCATGAAAGAAAGCAATCTTTACATCTAACTGCTCTAACTCAAGATTATTTGATGCAACAAAGGCCAAAAGCGTCCAACGGACGTATGTTTCACAACGGGAGAGAAGATATCACGAAAATCAACTCCCTCCACTTGATTGTAGCCTTTTGCAACCATTCTTGACTTGTATCTAGTGTCGTTAGGACCCGAACCTTCTTTCTTTTTAAACACTCATTTGTAACCAATGATTCTTTTATCGATGGGTGGTTTAACTAGCCTCCAAGTCTCATTATTTTGAAACGATTTCATCTTTTCTTCTATTGCAACGAGTCATTTTCTAGAATTGGAGGCTTGAACTTGTTGGGAAATATGCCCATATGGTAGTAAAAATGTAATTATTTTTTATGTATTTGAATGATGAATAAATAAATTTCATATTTCATGTTATGTCTTTTGTATTTTTGTCCATATTTTGCATGCATAGCGAAATTGTGATAAGCAAATATTAGCTCATTGATTGTCTAAGTTCAGACTGATGATACGTGGCACTATAAGAACGTTTACATTGCAAGAAAAACAACTTGCTTCAGTAGATATGTAACGGCCCGGTTTAGACCCTAGTCGGAATAGTGGTTTTGGGACCACAAATTCGAGGTTGTAAAATTATTTTTGGTGTTTACAGTGTGTTAACTGCTATGTGTGAAAGTTTTGTGAAGTAATTTTAGCGTTTGAATGTGTAATTACGAAAAAGGACCTAATCGCATAAAGTGTAAAACTTGCATACTAATTGTTTAAAGTGTTTAATAGCTATGAAGCATTAAATTAAGGGCCCTTTCATGTCAATTATACCATTAAATTTAATAGTGGACATTGATGGACATTAGTTGGTGAAATTTGGTATTATATATCAAGGGTAAAAAGGTTAATTGTGCATTATAGTTAATAAAATAAAACAAAAACAAAATTTAGCCCATTTTGTGTTGTTGTCTATTGAATATTGAAGAAAAAGAAAGCATTTTAAGCCTTTAAAATTTCAGCACTTGTATGATCAAATTGAGGTATGATTCGGTTTTTGATGATTTTTACGTTTTTGAGATCACTGCTTTGTATTCTATCTAACCCATGTCTTAATTTTTGAATGTGTTCATGATTTTGTGAAATGCCATTGATGAGTGTTGAGCTCTTGAATGTTTGATGTTGAAATATGAAAGTTTGTTAGAAGTTAAACTATGTTTGTTAAGTGATTTTTGACAAAAAATGTCAATTAGGGTTTTAATTGAGAAAATATGAAAATGTGTGGGTAAATGTGTGAATAAAAGAAATATTTGGGCTGCTATGAAGCTATATGAACATCGGTTAAGCTAGGATTAAAGTGAATTTTGAATATTTTGTGTTTTGTGAAATGAGGACTAAATTGTAAGAAATGTGAAACTTGAGGGGCTAAAGTGTAAAATGCCTATTTATGTGTTCTTGAGTGAATTTGAATGAATAAGTGATTAAATAGGTTAATTTTGATTATAATTAGATCAATAACCAAAGAAAACGGAATTAGATCGGGGGAAATCAAAAGTAGTTGAATAGTCGTTCGTTTCCGTACGAGGTAAGTCCATATGCAAATAAATATCATTACATTGAAATATTTATGTTATTTTGTCATTGAATTGTCATGAATGTCGAATGATTGTATACGAGCAAGAGTTAACGAAGTTGCGATATCCGAAAGCCCCGTACGAACCTTAGGAATAGTATAGGATACAAATGTCATGACATTAGGTTATCGAGATGTGATTACATGTAAGACCCTGTGTGGGACAGTGGCATTGTATTGTGATTACGTGTAAGATCATGTGTGGGACATCGGCATCGTTAATCGATTTCGTGTAAGACCTTGTGTGGGACAGTGGCATCGATAAGTGACAACATATAAGACCATATCGAAGATATGGCATTGTACGAGTTATAAGTGATTACCGAGTATCCTTAATGATTCCAAATGGTTCAACAGGTAAAGTTAAGTCTGGAAAGAAAGTGTAAGTGAATCAAGTGACGCAGGTACGTATGAGACTCATTTGAGTATTGAAACAGAAAGTATTGGATGGATTCAATTATAGAATTGAATGTGTATATCATGAAGTAGGTTTGCGAACTTGTTTATGAATTTATATGTGCTCATGTATAACTTGCTAAATTGATGAGGAAGATATTGATACATGAGATGATTTATTTGTATGGCTTACTAAGCTTTTAAAGCTTACTCTGTTTATTTTTCACGGTTTTATAGATTATCAAAGCTAACTCGAATTTGGGGATTGTTTGGAAGCGTCATCACACTATCAATCAATATTTTGGTACTTTTAAAGTTATGTATATGGCATGTATAGGCTAGTGTCATAATGGTATATTTTGGCTTGTAAATGAAGTTTGTTTGTATGTTGAGTTTGGCTCATATTATGTGATGCTTATATAATACCTAGGTGATAGTTTATTTTGGTAAGTGATTTAGTTGTTGATTTAGTAAGTCATGAAGCTTGTTTTAATTGATGATAGGAATGGTATGTTATAGACTTGAATGAGGTTGTTTGATAACCTATTTCATGTTTTGAAATGTACCATGTTAATGGCTAATGAATATGTGCTTGTATGTATAAATTGAGGATGGCAAGTTGGCTTGGAAAATAGCCTTGAGTTGTCCACACTGGTAGACACACGGGCATGTGTCTAGGTCGTGTGTGCACTATGGGCTTGTGCCCTGGCCGTGTGAAGTCTGCACCTTAATTTTGGAATTTTATTTGTCACACGAGCTGAGGACACGGGCGTGTGCCTTGGCCGTGTGCCCCTTATTGGATTGCTGACGTCACAAACAAAATACAAGCTAGTTTTGGCACGGCCGAGCACACAGCCTGAACACGGGTGTGTACAAGGCACAGGGTTGGACACACGGGCGTGTGGTCTGGCCGTGTGAGGAAGTCAGTATGTATGCCCTGTATCCACACGGCTTGAGGCACGGGCGTGTCTCTTGACCGTGTAAGTGACACGGGTTGGGCACACGGGCGTGTGACCCATGCAGTGAGGAAAATTTTCTATGTTTTGTAAAGTTTTCTCGAGTTATCGGTTTAGTCCCGAACCCCTTTTAAGCATTTTTTAAGGTACTATAGAACCATATAAGGGACAGTGTGGATGAATGTATAAAAATTTTAAATTGTATGCAAGTTTTTGTTGCGAAATGTGACTGAATGATTCGATGTAAGTCCGGTAATGCCTCGTGCCCTGTTCCGGTGTCGGTTACGGGTAAGGGTTGTTACAAGATAATTTAAACAAGTTTGTAATCCTGTAAAAGAATCAAAGTGATCATTTGATTCAAATACTGAGAAGAATTATTATGTTGTTTACAATTCCAATTAAGGAGGTGACTAGTCTTGGCTATCGAAGCAATTGACTCCATGGGTAGAGACATAGATGTATTCATTGGCAGAATGATACATTGGACTGGACCCAAGATGAATTAATTCTGAATCCGTTTGTGAATAAATTCACTTGTGACATTCATGGTGTGATTTACCTAAATCCTAAGTTAGTCACTGACCATACGTATGTAACTCATGTGCTTTGATATAAGTGGAGGTTTATGCTTTAAATATGATCAAGCTGATAGTCGGTATGTTGGGTACATGACTTGTGTATGGCATGACTTTACTAGCAATAGTGGAATTCATAGCTCAATTAAAGAGTTAACAATATCCTCTCATTGGCATTGTATGGATTGATAAATATAGAATGTGGTCATGCGTTGCTTATTCTCGAACGAGTAATTTATCATAGTAATCTGTTGACAGTGATCATATTAATCATTAAGAAGACACAATGGTGACAATGAGATAAAATATGATTGTATTAAGTGAACGAATTTAACTTAAAGGAATCAAGGATATCAAATGAGGGTAACACACACATGACGATGTCATTGGACAAAGCAGTTGGATGAATTGCTTTTGTAAAGAGTATACAATAAGGAATTTTCAATCACGGTATTTCTTGTGGACTAACTCCATGATTAAGTAATTACGAATTATCGAAACGATACTTCTGAGCATAATTGCAATTACTAGAGCCTAATTGTATATGTTTGATTGGTCCCCCTGCTAGCTCAACAAAAACTCGATTAGACTACATTTAAATCATCAAGAAATTCTACGCCTTTGGAAATAATTTAATTGCTTCGATTTATTCGATGTGAAATTAAATTAGGTGGTCTTGAGAATTGTTCAACTAGAGAATTTGATTAAATAATTTTTTGAAAAATTAATTTAAAAAATCTAAGTGATTTTTGGAAAAATTAATTTTGATCAAGTAAAATCAAATTAATTAAAATTAATATGATATTTTTAAAAATTAATTTTCAAGTCAGACAATTGATTTAATGGGTAATTGAACTTGAAAATTGGATTTGATATCATAAATTGGGCTCGGGGCCCAAAATCGAGACCAAGACCAAAAAATTGGTCGAACCGGGCCTATTATCTAAAACTAGGTCGACTGCCCAACCGGTGGCTAGGTAGAATTAGTCAGGCCCTCACTAGCCCAGGCCAAACCAGTAAGGGTGTGCAAAATTTGGGTAAAACTGAAAAAATTCGGTTAATCGATCGAATTCGGTTAATCGATCGGTTAACCGAATTAATTCGGTCGAGGGTCGGTTAACCGAATTAATTCGGTCGAGGGTCGGTTAATAATTTTTTGATTTTTCGGTTAACGGTTAATTCGGTTCGAAACCGGTCGGTTAACCAAAAAAAATTAATAAATAAAATTATAATATATAAATAGTCCACTATTCACTCAAACCCAATCTAATATATATTAATCCAAGTACCCAAATCAACCGAATTACCCAACCCAATCATAAAAATTACAAATAATTTAATAAATAAAAATAAAAATCTAAAACTAAAAATAAAAATAAAAAACATATAATTTTATACAAATAATTCGGTTAATTCGGTTAATTTGGTTAATTCGGTTAATTTTATACTTATTTTAACCAAAAATTAAAAAAATATAATTTTCGGTTAATTCGGTTAACCGACCGAATTAACCGAAAAAATTTCGGTTCGGTTAATTTTTTTTGAAAAAATTTCGGTTCGGTTAACGGTTAAAAATTTTGAAGGGTCAGTTAATTCAGTTAATGTTATTTTGGGTCGATTAACGATTGAACACCCCTAGTTATTTGTAACGATAAAAATAAAGGGGGTGAGCTTAAGAAGCTCAATATACGCCCAATCACAAGAAAATCAATGGGGAACAGTAAACATAACATACAAGATAACACTTCTCTTTGGCAGATAGGAATGGCAATGATATGGCTTTCCCATTATCGTTGGCTGGTGTTTATCGGTCTTAAGTGTTTAAAGCTTGGTAGTGATATATTGTTTTGTTAAGTTGTTTTATTGTTACTGGGACTGTGTCTAGGGGTGTGCAAAATTGGGGTAAAACCGAAGAAATTCGGTTAACCAACCGAATTCAGTTAATCGGTCAGTTAACCGAATTAATTCGGTTGGGGTTCGGTTAATAATTTTTTGAGTTTTCGGTTAACGGTTAATTCTGTTCGAAACCAGTCGGTTAACCGAATTTTTTCTGTTTAACCGAAAAAATTAATAAATAAAATTATAATATATAAATAGCTCACTATTTACTCAAACCCAATCCAACATAAACCCAAATACCCAATCTAATATATATTAACCCAAGTACCCAACGCAACCCAATCATAAAAATTACAAATAATTTAATAAATAAAAATAAAAATTTAAAACTAAAAATAAAAATAAAAAAATATAATTTTATACAAATAATTCGGTTAATTTGGATAATTAGGGTAATTCAGTTAATTCGATTAATTCGGTTAATTTTATACTTATTTTAACCAAAAATTAAAAAAACATATAATTTTCGGTTAATTCGGTTAACCGACCGAATTAACAGAAAAAATTTTGGTTCGGTTAATTTTTTTGAAAAATTTTTCAGTTCGGTTAACGGTTAAAAATTTTGAAGGGTCAGTTAATTCGGTTAATGTTATTTCGGGTCGGTTAACCAATTGAACACCCCTACGAACCAGCTCGGAGTGCCGACAGCTGCGGCGGCGGCATTCCGGTAGCCAAAAAATGGTCGGCGGCGGTGGGTCTTTGGTGATTGAGCTGTGAAAGAATTACACTCCTACTAGGACTCTACGAAAGAATTTGATTCAGATTAATTATTTCAAAAATAATATTATTTTAATATATTTAATATTAAGTTTAATTTAATACTTATCTTAATAGTATTTTATTAATTTAATATTAAAGTGATTATTTTAATATTTAATTTAATTTTAATGTTTATCTTATAGATAAATATTCTATTAATTAAATAAGATTTAATATTAAATTAAATTTAATATTTATCAAGATAAATATTAGATTAAATTTAGTATTAAAGTGATTAATTTTAATCATAGTCGAACTTTCTAAACTCTCCTTATATAAAGAGAGTTTTTAGTTATTATTTACATACACTTGAATTCAAGAGAAAATTGTAGAAAGAAAATTTTTTGAAGAAATTATTTCAGAAAATTCCTACAGATATTTTTCTTATTTACAATTTGGCCTAAAAGTTTAAAGAAATTGTGAAATTACCCCACTGGTAATTCTTGTGGAAAATATTCTAATTTGAAGTGAGTCCACACTCAACATACGTGAGCTTGAGAATAACGGAGAAAGCTACTCAATCGAAGTGTTCATCCTAGACGAATCGAAAAGATACAATTTTGATTAAGTATTTATTATTTTAGATATCACTACCAAGTTCTTGTTTTTGAAAAAAAATAAAACTCTTGTTTTTCCCTAAAAGAATTTTTGCTGCGTTTTTCAAACCCGATTTTCCAACAGAATTGCCTCATAATAACATGAAGGATCGGTTGAAGCAATACTCTTGGCAACACTTAGAGCATAAGCCACTAGGTTTCCTTCATAATATTTCTATGTTGATCGAATTTCTCGCCTTTTCTTGTCATGAGCCAACTTATAATTAGTTAATTAAGATGTTGAGGGTACGTGAGGGTTAGATGAAACCCCAAACAGATCTGAAACAACTTCAATCTTGTAGGAACTAGAATTTTTTCGTGTCATTGTGATGTTGTATGACTTTTACCTTTGTTCATCATGTCGTTGCGACGTTGGGCATTTGCTCATCCGGACGTCACCCTCTATTTTGGCTTTTGACTCCACCTTGCTCGAGAAACTCTGATTTGTTGTGTCTTTAAAAGTAGAAGTCCCCTTTTTTTTATTGAAACATGGCAGATTCATCAAACATAACATCTCTACTAACAATTATTTTGTCAGATTCTGAACAACACAACTTAAAATCTTTTGTACCGACAGAGTATCCTAGAAAGATGCATTTAACGACCTTTGGTTTAAGTTTTCCCTGGCTAACTTTAGCATAAACAGGACAACAGAAAATTCTAATATTAGAATAATTGGAAGGATTACTTAACCATATCTCCTTTGGAACTTTACTGTTCAATACCCGATAAGGAGATCGATTTACCAAATAACTTGTCAAGTTTACAGCTTCAGCCCAAAATTCCTTCCCTAAGCCTGCATTAGAAAGCATGCATCAAGCCTTTTCCAGCAAGGTTATGTTCATTCTTTCCATAACTCCATTCTATTGCGGAGTTCCAACAATGGTTCGATGTCTTTCAAGTCCTTTCTGTTTGCAGAAATCATTAAACTCTGACGAACAAGAGTCAAGACCATTATTTGTTCTCAATATTTTTACATATTTTCCAGTTTTTTTCTAACAGTGTCTTCCACTATTTGAATATTTCGAAAACTTCATTTTTCTGTTTCAAGAAATAAATCCAAACTTTTCTAGAGTGATCATCAATGGAAGTTTTGTTCTGTTCGTTGCTGAATCAAAACTGACTTGGGTTTGTTTCCCGAAAATGCATAAATCGATTTGAATATTATATTCAAAGTTTTGCCAGAAGATGGACCCCATAAATCAGTTTGAAGATTATATTCATTTCGATTTATGGGGTCCATATTTAAACGCTCAAAAAAGACTCTAAATTATATTCATTCCGATTTATGGATTTATGGGGTCCATCTTCTGACAAAACTGTTTGAAGATCATATTCATTTCGAAATGTCAGAAGATGGACCCCATAAATCGAAATGAATATAATCTAAAGTCTCTTTTGTTTTGTGTGTTGCTGAATCGAAACTGGCTCAGGTTTGTTTCTCAAAAACGTAATGCTCGTAGAAACTTAACTTACCAACTTCAGTGTATTTGTGAAGACCTCTATTGCACAAGGTTGTCATACAATTCTCACTCATATGAACCATTTGCATGTGCTAAAATGTGGTTGAATTAAAATCGGTGGAGAAAAAGTCACGTCGTGTTGTCGCGACGTCAGGTTGATCCTCATCACAACATGGTGGCAATTTTGGTTTTTCTTTGATAATCGTAGTCGCATCACTAATCATTAACCCTTGCAAAACGTATAGGTTGCCATTTTTTTGTCCTCTCATCACAACAAGAGCTCCACAAGAAACTTTTAAGCCATTTAACTCAATGGCTATTCTTCAATCGTTAGAATCCAAAATTCCCAATGAGATAAATTTTTTCTTTAAATCAGAAACATACTTGACATTTAACAGTGTCTGAATAATTCTATCGTACATCCTAATTTGTAATGTTTTGGTTCTGAATATTTTACATGGATAGTTATTCCCCATCAACACAACTTCACCTTCAATAGAACTATACGTGGAGAACTAGTCACTATTGGGACACATGTGATAAAAGCACCCTGAATCTAAGATCCATTCGAAAGTAAGATGAGACCTTTTGCTCATTGACACCAACAATAAATCATCACCTTTGTCCTTGGCTACACTAGCATCTAAAACTTCAGCTTTCTGCTTATCTTTCTTGTCATTTTCAGCATCCTTTTTTATTTTATTTTGAAGTTTCCAACATTCTGCCTTAACGTGGCCCATTTACTTGTTTGATTTTTTGTTTGAGCCTAACTCATTGTCAAGTTTATCCTTGCTCAAAAGATTCCCCTTCACATCATCGAACAAGAGATGATTTCTCCCATAAATCAGAGTTTCGCTGAAAGTTTTATAAGAAGAGGGCAAAGAGCATAAAAACAACATAGTTTGATCCTCGTCACTAATTTCTAGTTCAAGATTCTTTAAGTCATTAAGAAGGGTAACAAACTAGCTAATATGAGTTCTAATGGGCTCACCTTCAGTCATTCTAAACATGTAGAGTTGTTATTTTAATGCTAACCTATTGGCCAAAGATTTCGTCATATATAACGCAGACGTTGTTTTCTCTATTAGGATCTCCTGTTACACATTATTCGTGAGGCATAATTGAATAATGGATAGAGCTTTTTCATCAAGTTGTTCCCATTCTAGCTGATTTGTATCTGCGGGCTTCTTCCCTGTAACGACATTTTTCAGACCTTTTTGAACCAGTATTGCTGTCATCCGAACTTTCCATAAATTGAAATTTGCAATTCCATTGACCTTCTCAATATCGAACCTTAACGTTGCCATCTTTGAACGAGTTTATTGCAGAAATTTAATTAGCTCTAATACCAGTTTGTAGAGGATAAACCTGATTAAACAATGAACAAAGTGAATAAAATAAGAATCGAAAAGATCGAATACACAAATTTTACATGAAAAAACTCCTTAAGAGAGGATAAAAAACCACAAGTAAAAGAAGATTTCACTATAATAAATGAGAGTACAAAAGATGGAGAGAATTAAAAAAAATCCGCGTAAGAAAAACCCTTCAAAACGAAGAACAAAATTCTCTAAATCTATTTTTTTTTTTTTTTGTTATGTAAAACCTAGAGTAACTAATGCCTATTTATAGGTTGAAATTTGTAGCATATATTGCTAGAACAACTCTAGATTAACCAGAGTTTAAATGGGAAGCTAAAAATAGAGTTTAACTAGGAAAAGAAAAACCAAAATAAATTTTGGTCAAAATAAGAGGCATTCTCCCACATTTAAAAGTTTGAAACGTCGTTGGCACACGATGACTTGTGATGGTTCACAATCACATTTAAGTTTTGGCAATGAGAGACATAGACGAAATTTTAGAGTAAAGAGGCGTTGATACCGTTAAAGAGTTTAAGAGCGTGTTGGAGTTTATGAAATAGAAACTTGAATACGGATAAGTAAAATGAAGAGTTTGATTAATATAGATGTGTTGAATACAAATACATTACGTTAATTAAGTAGTTCTAATTAAATTATTAAACCTAAATCGATTGATTGATTTGTTTTATGAGTAGAGGTAGATCGATTAAGTCTATTATTTTTTAAAAAGCCGATCAAACAAACTAATTTAACCACCAACCTTAATAATCGATAACTTGATCATTTCCAATTCATTGTATAAATATATTTGAAAAACCTAAATGAGATTTCAACGTGAAATTTCATAATTTTTTATTATTTAATTTATTTTATAAGAGTCTTTAATTTCCTTATTTTTATTAAAAGCTCATAGGTATATTTTAAATCATTATTAGCGAAAAGAAGTTAAATATTTGGTCAAAATTAGGTAACTGTTTCAGTGTTTCATTAATTCAGGTTGACTAAGCGTGTGTTTATCACCTCGTGGGCGCGTAAGGCATACCAGTATCTAACACGTGGTAGTTCCATATGGCGAGTAAGGCAGCTTATCGAGTTTGCATATTTTATTTTCCAATTTCGTAGCATGACCTATTTAACAGGCTTTACAAAAAAAAAAAAAAAAAAAAAAGAAAAAAGAAAAGGAAATAAATAAATGGTAACAAAAATCCAATGAGTTTCAAATTTAAACTTGAATGTTGAAGAGTCTTATTATCTTAAATATTATTTCATAAAAAAAAAGCTATAAAGTATATAGAAAAAGAAAAATCAATTCCAAAAAAAAGTTGAAGATTCAAATTCAAATTAATACTATCTTGTCATAAATTTTTATATGAATTAATTTTCAAAAATTAAATTAAATTGTTATTTTTTAAGAAATCATATCTGTTCTTTTTGACACAATACCTAAAATTACCTATAATCCCTCTCCAACTCATAAATAGAAGGATAACGCATTTCAACGTACTCGAACCCACATCCTCCTACATTGACAGCAATACTTATGCCAATTGAACTAAGACTCAATTGATGATATTAAATTTAATTGTTAAGTGAAGAAAAACAATTTTGTGATGTATGACAACTCTTTTATGCTGTGTTTGGACAAAAAAAATTATTTCTATAATGTTTTAAAAAAATTAAAAATGAATTTATTCATTTGTGTAGAAACAATTTTCATGTCATTTTTTCAACAATTCTATTGTAGATTCATATTATTCTATCTTTTTTAATAATATATGAATTAAATTAATTCATTTAATAGTTGAGGGATTAATTTGATTTAGTCTCTATAATAGAGGGACTTGAAAGATACTTTCACCAAATTTAGTGATATGATGATAGAACGACCAATAAAAAAATTGCACATGTATAAACACCACATCAAAGCCACGTAAACGATGTCCAGTCATAAAACAATTCTTCTTTTCAATATATAAAGAAATCCAAAAAAGAAATTCATAAAAAAAAACAGATTTTTTTTTATAGAATTACAATAAAAAAGAATTTATAATAATACATTTTTTCTATCTTTTAAATTAGAATATTCTAAAAATATTTGAAAACTAAAAAAATATAATATTTATAAAATGCTTTTTTATAATTCCAAATTTTAAACTATAGAAAACATTTTTATTATGCCAATATATTTATTTTTATAATTTTTATAATATTCTTAAATTTTTTATGTAAAGGCAAAATTATTTAAAAATATATTTTTTGCATATGAATTTACAAATTTATCTAAATTTAAAATTTTTCTTTTTTAGATTATTTTTTAATTTTTAATTTTTCAAGAATATAGTTTTAATTCCAAAAGTAAAAAAGAAATTGATTAAATATCCTTTTCCAAAAATGACCCAGATTATTGGAATATTGAAATGAATATTATTTTTTTGAAAATAAAATGATGACCTTGGTAATATTTTTCTATAAATTTATATAAAAAACAATAATTTTTTTTATAAATTTAAATTTTATATGTAATTTTCTTATGGTTTTATTTTAAAAAATCTAAGTTCTTTTAAGAAAATTTCGTGTTTTTTTTTAGAAACAAATAGAAATTTAAAAACTTTTTTTTTTTGGAAGTTTTTAGATTTTGTTTGCTTTATGACTGTTTTAATTTAATTTAATTTTTAAAAAACCAATTTTTAGTTATTTTTAGAAAATTTAAATTTTTTTGACCTTTTAATAAGTTTTTGCATATTTAATTTTATTATGAGTTGGCATTGATAAAGTGGTTTTGACTTGACATGTTGTGCGATCATGTTTTTCATTGTCATGCCTTCAATTTCAAACTACACAAGCTAATGAGAGATGACAAATGGAATCATATTTACAAACTTGTGAAGTATATGTATATCTACAAAAATTAAAGTGTAAAAACTGATTGGACAGATTATAGAAATTGATCAAAATAAATACTACTATTAAACCAAAAGAATAAATAAAGTTTTAGATTAATGTTAAATTTAGTGTAAGAGACATTTACCTTATAAAAAATTATTAAGTACCACGTAAGATATAGTTTCTATCAATAATATTATGTCATGAATTTTTTTTTCTTTCACATTAAGTCCTTATTTTCATTTAATTTCATCCTTATCTCTTCTCTCTTTTTCTCCTTCTCCTTCCCCTTCCTCCATTTGCATTCAAGAGATTCATCAATTTTTTTTAACATGAAGTTATTTTGTTAACATTTCACTGGAATCATAAAAACTTGTTAACATAGATTTTTTTTATTAAATTTCAAGGGCTTTTAAGTATTTTTCCCTTAAGTTTTTTATCTAAAAAATAAATAAAACTAGATTATGATACACATACCATATGGATTAAAAATAAATAAAGGGCATTCATCAAATATAGTAGGGAAACTTGTTGGAGGTTACCGAAAGTGGAATGGTATAAAGTGAAGGATGTTGGAAACTGATCACGCATCATCGGGTGGTGTTGTTAGGGACGATCATGGAAGATGGAAGGTCGGATTTACCTGAAAGATTGGAATTTGTTCAACTGTTGAAGTCAAGCTATGGGGAGCATACGATGGATTACGGCAAGCTTGGCATATAGGAGCAAGGAATGTGATTCTTGAATTGAACAGCTTAGAGGTTGTTCATATGTTGTTGAGTCCTATGTCAGAGTTTTCCCGTTTTGCAGTGGCTTGGGATGTCAAGCGTTTGATTCAAAACTAATGGGAAGTCAATATACAACACGTCGAAAGGGGAGGAAATAAAGTTGCATATGCATTAGCTAGACATGCCCTTGGTTGGGGGATAGGATTCTATAGTTTCCTGCAACCACTTGATTATGTTTTTAATCTTACTAATGATGATTTAGAGGGTTTGACTAAGCTAGAATGATTTGGATGTAAAAGTTTCTTTTGTATTTTTTTTACCCAAAAAAAAAAAGAATTGATATAAAAAAACAAATGAAACTTTAATTGAAATGACAAAATAGAGATGTTGAACTTATATTGTGCTTGAAAAACCATTTAGTAACTGGATTTAAGTGTAATTGCTTGTAATTATACTTGTGTGATATACTTGGGTAATTAATGTAATTAGTGAATCCTATTGAATTAAGTACAATTGGAGCATCGTGATTACACTATTCAATTACTAAGGGAGCATGAAAATTGGGATAATTACAAACAATTACACTAAAATTCAATTATCTTATGGCTTTCCAAATACACCCGCACAAGATTTGGTTTAAGAAGTTATTTTTATATAATAATATTTTAAATTTTAAAACATATATTTTTAAACTATACTTTCATGTTATTTTTCTAATTTCGTTTAAATAATATGCAAATTTTACTGGTGAGAGATAATTTTTCATACACTTTGACCTACCAATTTATATAAATTATTTATATTAATTTTAATTAAATTATTTATTATTTATTATAAGTTATTTATACATTGCTAGTGATAAGGAAATGGTAACAAGAAGTATATATATTTAATATTAGAAAGGAAATAACTCAACAAATATGAAATGTTAAAATAATTAGACAAAAGTGTATACCGTTTTTTTTGTTAACTTCGTCTTTAGGAATTTATTTCCTCAATTATTATTGGTATTTTTATAATAATTAGTATTTTTTTAAAAATATAAATTTATAAAATTATTTAATTACAATTTATACTATCAAACATTACTTGAACAGTTATGATGTTCTTAAAATTATCTAGTCTAACATATACAATTTTTTTTATAATTACAAGAAGGTGTAAATTTTAAGTTCAATTGTCAACCTTAATTATTTGAGTTCAAACATAATTATGTTTGTATTTTTTATCTTGTAATATAAAAGATTTTAAAAGAACCCCTCAAAATGATATTATTTATTAGGATAATATAATTTTTGGTCCTTAAACTTGACGATTAAATTCACTTTAATACTTGAATTTGATAACTAAATCTATTTTTATTACTGAACTTGGGTTCTGTTAATATTTCATGACGCAACCAATATTCTTGAAACACGATTGGATTGGTCTGCTAGATCGATAAGATTGAGAACCGATAGATACATTGATTCGAACAAAAAAGTTGAACTAATTGAATAGGGAGTTACTTGAAATCAATAAAAATTAAAAATCAAAACAAAAACTAATAGTTAAACAGGCTTAACCAATTTAATACTTAAAAAAAAGGTTTTTATAAAATTCTAACTAATCAAAATAATTGAATCGGGAATTATAGTTTTAATTCAATCATTTGTCATGCTTAGAACATTGTATAT
The DNA here is from genome assembly GCA_025698475.1 of Gossypium anomalum. Lineage (NCBI taxonomy): Eukaryota > Viridiplantae > Streptophyta > Magnoliopsida > Malvales > Malvaceae > Gossypium > Gossypium anomalum. The sequence goes on from CM046961.1 coordinate 90,425,078, forward strand.
GACACTCTGCTTATAACAGAGTTGATATGGTAAATTTGAATTTTACCTCATTAAAATTTTATATGACAGTTAAAAAATAAGGTGGGAATTAAAAGAGGACGGTTCCAAACACGGCCTCATTCTCTTTCTTCTTAAAACGCTTTTAATATTGAAACTCTCCGTTTCATTACTTTCTCTCTCTAAAACTTTGATTTTTCCGTTCATTTCATTTCTTCTCACTTTCTCTTCCCAAATGAAGCTGACGGACGGAAACGCCACTTCTTCCGCCGTCATCTTCCACTTTTTTAAATGACGAAACTTTTCTTCCCTCTCCTCTTTGCCGTCAGTTCCCTCGCCGTTATCTCATTCACGCCGTTAACTCATGCCTTGGGCTCCGGCTTGACGCTCGCCGTCGCCTACGGTACCGCCACCGTATGCGCAATCGTAGCCGCACAGCCGACTCAACGCATTATCTGCTACCGCGCCGACGATAACACCTCTTCCTCAATCGCCCCTGTCCCGATTCTCCCCAACGTTTCCTACTTCACCGTCGCCGGTGGTGAAACCAACCTTTGCGCCCTCCGTTCCGGAGGTTACAGCCTCCTCTGCTGGGAAACGGACGCCCCGAATTACCCCGTTAAACGCCTCTACGTTAACGACACTGTTTTCCTTCAATCCCTCTCCATCGGCGACGAAAGGATTTGCGCAACGACGACGAACACGTCGCAGCCCGTCGCCTGTTGGAGACCCGACGGAAACAACCGCAACGACGTCGGAGAGCTACCCAATCGCAATTACACAATGGGTAAAATCACGTCCGGATTTGGGTTCTCTTGTGGGATTGTACTGAGTCAAAACAACCGAGTTGCTTGTTGGGGAAGTAACTCGGTAGTATCGACAGACATCGAAAGGCAGTTCGGGAACATGTCAATGGCAAATATCGAAGCTGGGGTTTCCCATGTCTGTGGAGTGAACTCGGTTGGCGATTTAGTTTGTAAAGGAAATAACTCGGCAGGTCAACTCAATGTTCCATTAAACAAAGGGTTACGCTTTGCTTCATGGTTAGCTCTCGGTGAAGGGTTTAGTTGTGGGATTAGAAGATTGAATGGCACGGTTGTTTGTTGGGGTTCCATGACTGAGTCCGCCATTGAAGACATCGAGTTCGAATCCATCGTTGCAGGCTTAAATTTCACTTGTGGGTTAACAACTAAGAATTTATCTATAGTTTGTTGGGGTCCCGGGTGGCCTGGGAACAACGGGTTCAATTCAAGTTATTCTTTTGAGTTACCTTTAATGGCGGAGATTTTACCAGGGCCTTGTGTTCAATCTTTTTGCAGTGAGTGTGGGATATATCCTGAGTCGAATAGGCTTTGTTCTGGTTCTGGTAACATTTGTAAGCCCTGTTTTAACATCACCACCGCATCACCACCGTCACTGGTGGCTCCATCACCTAAAGTATCGAGGCCGTCTCGAGAGTTGAGAGGAGGGTTGTTGGCATTTGCCATAGTTGGATCAATTGGAGGTCTTATGGGAATTTGCAGTGCTATTTATTGTTTATGGACTGGTGTTTGTTTTGGGAAAAAGAAAGTTCATAATTCAGTTCAGCCAACAATCACTCGAGCAGGCTCGAATGGCGGTCCTGGATCGAACAACAGTCCTCCTTCGAGGTCGTTGAGGATTAGACGGCAAAGTTCGAGAGCAATGAAGCGTCAACGAAGTGGACCATCAATGATTCGTCAACGAAGCGGAACATCATCGAAACACGCTGATAAAGCCGAGGAATTCAGCTTTGCTGAACTTGTTGCAGCAACCAATGGTTTCTCATTAGAAAACAAGATTGGTGCAGGGAGTTACGGGGTTGTTTACAAAGGAAAACTGTCGGACGGTCGTGAAGTAGCAATCAAACGAGGCGAAACCGGCTCGAAAATGAAGAAATATCAAGAGAAAGAGATTGCATTTGAGTCCGAATTATCCTTCTTATCAAGGCTTCACCACAAGCATTTGGTTAGACTTGTTGGATATTGTGAAGAAATGGATGAAAGGCTTTTAGTTTACGAATACATGAAGAATGGAGCACTTTACGACCACTTACATGATAAGAACAACATCGAGAAATCCAGCAGTTTACTTAATTCCTGGAAAATGAGGATCAAAATCGCACTCGACGCGGCTCGAGGGATCGAATACCTTCACAACTATGCAGTTCCCCCTATAATTCATAGAGATATAAAGTCTTCCAACATATTACTTGATGCGAATTGGACAGCAAGGGTTTCAGATTTCGGACTCTCGATGATGGGACCGGAATCAGACCGAGATTACAAGCCAACAAAAGCAGCTGGAACAGTCGGTTACATCGATCCCGAATACTACGGATTAAACGTATTAACAACAAAGAGCGATGTATATGGACTCGGAGTCGTAATGCTAGAGCTTCTAACAGGGAAAAGAGCCATATTCAAGGAGAGCGAAAGTGGAGGGACACCAGTGAGCTTAGTTGATTATACAGTGCCTGCAATTATGAATGGTGAAGTAGTGAAGGTATTAGACCCTAGGGTTGGACCACCTGAACTTAATGAAGCAGAGGCAGTAGAACTTATGGCTTATACAGCAATGCATTGTGTGAATTTGGAAGGCAAAGATAGGCCTACAATTGGTGATATTGTTTCAAATTTGGAAAGAGCTTTGACTGTTTGTGATGGCAGCCATGGCAGCATCTCAAGTGGTGCTTTCTCCATTGTTTCAGAGTAATTTTTTTTATTAAAAAAATTTAAATTTTGTTTTAGGCAGGGCAGGCATAGCTTTTGGGTTGTAAAAAGGATAGAATTTTCAAGATGCTTTTTTTTGAACACTGACAACAAGAAGAAATGCTTACATCTTTTGTTTCTGTTGGCCTTTTACAATTTTTTATTTTTTATTTATGTTTTTTTTATAATTGGGAAATGGTTCAAAATTTTGACCATTTGGGGTTTTGATTTTACACCAAGAAGCAAAAAAGAGAGACAAAGACAAGTCAGCCAACCTAACAACAAACAAAGACGGGGACTTAAACTTAGCTTTCTAAGGTTGTTTTATTTTATATTTCAATGAATTCTGAAGATAATATTGTTGGGAGGTAGAATTTCGAATCGGAAAAAGTGAACATAAAATAATGGATTATTAAAATATAAGTATTTTAAGCATGATTATAGCGAAAAAGTAAGAAAAATAGATTTAAAAAAATCATTGACTTTGAATTAGAAAAGAAAGATGGGGTTTGGATTTAATTAAGACTTTTGGTCAATACCAATTAGGCATAGTTGTTATCTTAATCATCCCTACACGTGTACGGTCAATATTCAAGTTCCTCTTCTTATTTAAAAAAATAAAATGGGGATCTAGCACTTCAATTATTCATTAATAGAAACGGTGCCCCAATATTAATTCGAAAGCATATTTTTATTTATGAATGTCGAAATTAATATAACCTAAGAAAAAAATTATAAAATTGAATGAAATTAAATGTTGGGCAATGCCAGATAAGGTGGTGGTGGCCTATTTGGCCGGTTCCTTTTGCCTAATTTCGGAGGAATAATTTAATTTGAAGACATAATTTTTTATTTTTTTTCATTTAATAAAAAAATGAGTTTTATTTTAATATTATACTTTAAATTTAATTATTAATAATAAATTTTTGGATGTGGATTTTGATTTTGACTATTAGTAATCTTTAAAACTAAATTTGAGATTTTCTCTCATCTACAATATATTTCTCGGAAATATTTCAAAAATCATAACTGAATTAAAAAGAAAATGTTACATGTTATATATTTTTTTTATTTTTCTACTTTAAAAGAATTACTAGATTTATATATTCAGAAGTAGATTTATTTTTTTTAGGGAAAGTAAACTTAAATTAAATTAAAAAAAAGATAAATTATACAAAAATATGAAATACAATAAAAATGTGTTTTGGGACATGGTAACAATGACTTAAAAACAAAATAAATATTATTTTTTTAAGAATTTAGTCTAACTTTTAAAGTAAAAAATTTAGATTCAATTGTTAACATTATTTTTTTTTTTTTTTTGTTAAATTTGTTAGAGTGACATTTTGAAATTAAAAAAAAAAAACTCATGCGGTAACCATGTAATTAAAAAAAGATATTGCAATGAATGTGAATTTAATAGATAATTTTAACGGTGTTACATCGTCATTTTAATCGAAATAAAGTTTTTGGGCTAATCAAAGACATTGAAAAAATTGAGGTAACAAATTATGCCAAAAAGTTGAAATATAAAAATTAAATATTAAATTTGAGCATAGTACAAGGACCAAAATTAAAATTTGAATAGTATTATATAATTTATAAAAATTTTAAAAAACTTATTCAAACTCATAATTCTAAAATAAAATTTTTTTGCTAGTATAATATATATATTTTAAAAATCCATGTGAAAAATTTAATCATAGTAGTTAATAATATGAACAATTCTAAATAAATATTACAAAAATAGAGACCAAATCATTGTAGAATTTAAGTATAATGATTAAATTTTAATTTTAAGTATAGTAGAGGGAGCAAAAGTGATATTTGATGAAAATAAAGGCCTAGACACGTGTCAAAGTAAAAGACCTTCCTTTATAAAAAAAAAAATTAAATCTTAATTTTTGTCGAGATTTGACTATTTTCTTATGAGAAGAAAAAGAAAAATGAAAACCTAGACAGGTGTCAAGGTGGGAAGGTGGTTTATAGATTATATTTTATGGTAAATCTGCCCAAATTCCGGATTATTAGAAAAAGTTATAAAAGAGAATGGGACTTCAGTTGGTGCCAACAATTTGGTTCACCAGTCTTCACCCAATTAATTTCAATGTTTTGGGTCATGGTCTATGTTTCGGGAAAATGAAACATATTTAGAATAAGAAGATTATCATTAAAACAATCAAAATTATATTAAATATTGAGTTATCGATCCAATTGTTGAATTATTACTTAATAAATTAAAAATAATTATTATATAAATAAATTTTACACAATTCATTTTTTAAATCTAAAAAAAATTCGATCCAAGGGGCATTAAATGAATAGCCTTAATGTAAAACTACTTTTGAACAATAATTTGAATATTTGAAACAAACTTAGGCATGTGGGTTATGACTAGACCCAGCCCGTCAATAAGTATATCTTTTTAGATATTTTCATAGCCTTGTTACAGGTCTGATTCAAAATTCTTCATTTAAAAAAAAAAAAATAACACTTTTGAGTATTAGTGTTAAAATAGTTTAAAGGACAAATGAGAAATTGAAGGAAAACTCTGAAATTTCATTCACTCCCCAAGTTTATAGACGAATTGGGTGAATGTCGAGCTCATAGTTAATGTAACAAAACTCAATAATAAAAGAGCCCGAAAAGGATCAGACTCAGACTGAACCACTAGTATAGAGTAACAAAAATTCAACCAAGAAGCCCGAGAACGATTAGATTCGTTGGATGAACCTCGAGTGGAGTAGCGAAGAACTTGGTATCAAATCTTCAATTTGATATTTGATAACCCCCCTTATCATAAAAAGAAAAAAAATTCCAGCCAAACCAAATCTCCTGAGACCTTTGTAACTGTAATAGGTTAAAAGGTTGAAGATGGGTCAGATTCGTGGTGGTCTTCTTTCTGCCAGTTGCAGTTCAGCTTCATTCACCCAATCCAAGAGTAGCACCTAAGGCCGAGAGAGATCAGAATCGTGAACGTCTTCGTCTTGCTTGTTGCAGTTCAACTTCATTCATCCAATCCGAGAGTTGTAAGAGACCTTTGTAACTGTAATATGTGACAGCAATCAGAGCTGCTACGATGATTATAAATAAAAGCAGACGCTTCATGGTGGCAACAAATTCCTGTAGGAAATTAATGTTGTTAGGCAAGGAAAACTGACTAGGAAATGCTTATTGAGCTTGTGAATAGAACAACATACCTGAAATCTTGAAACTTGCTTGCCCTCTTGAATCCGATCCTGCCTTTTTCTGCGCTTTGGCCCATGCTTTTCGTTTTCTGGCTCTTTTTTCTTCAATAAATGATGCAATGGTAAAACATTATAAGCATGCATGCAAGGAAGGTTAAAGCATGCATGACAATAAAGAATGATGCAAATAAATTTTTTTGTACCAGTTTGCAACCGGATACTGAAATTGCAACTATTTAACAAATAGGATACAAAACAAGTACGAGACTCTCTTGGTAGGCCAAGCAGTTTCCAACCAAATTCCAAAGCAGCCCCACCCATTTTTTTGTGAAAACCCGATGATAAATCTCTGAAAATTGGAGATTGCTTTTATGGGTTGATTGCTAGTAATTTAGAAAAGGCTAGCATCATCAACTCCTAGAATCCATGATAATAGCGTAAAATGTAACAAGATGGTAGGCTGAATTTCTTGAGATTAAGATGTCTCCACAATGGCAATTATCTCAGCAACATCCACAAATTCTAACTCAAAGGAGGATTACTCGATGAAAGGAATGAGGAAATTCGGGTTTCACAAAGGGAAATGCAGGCAGAATTCCTTGTTACTATAAAACCTGACAACTAAAAGTATAAGAAATACTCCTATTTCTAGTAACTGTAGAAAGGAAATCGATACCCTATCAGGCTCTATTTCACCAGGCTGCCTATCATGTTACACGTGATTACCGAAGATGCTTGAATCACTATGCATGCAATGCATGCCGTTTTCAAATAGTCATAAACCAAAATCTTGAAAGCTTCAAAGTAAATCTAAAATACGTAAGCTCCACAGCAAATGAATGATGCAATAGGAGTTGAAAAATGCTAACTCAATTTAAAAGATCTTACCTCCAGAACCTTAGGTTTACGCAATTGTAGAGCTGACTCAACCTCCTGTACTTTGCTCTTACAATCTGAATTGCAAGGCAGAAGTCCAAGCCCAAACTGATTCTTTGGTATATCTTTGGGGTCACTACCAGTATCACGATATGCAGCCTGAACATCTTGGCATATCCATTCCTTCTTCAAGGTTTGGCATTTACAGCGAACAGTAACCTGGCACATAGAAGATGGAGATTGAATAGGAAGTGAACAACACTTTCAATTTTGATTGTGAACTCGATTATATAATGTTGCTGTAAGTTGAAGGAAAATCATTCACCGAAATATCTGAAATATAGAAATTTTCTTACTTATCAGTGATAAAGTCAATTAATTAAAATTTATTACCTTTTTGCTGCACTTATCAGGGGCTAGGCATTTATCAACATGGCATATTTCAGGACATAAATGCGTACAGTTAGGCAGCTTTCTGCAGCACAAGTTTCAAAAGAATTTATCATATATCTCAATTATATCAGGTTAATGAAAAAAATCCAACAACCTAAAAAGCAACTGCAGCAGGAGAGAGAGCAAGAATATATCTATAAACTACCTATGGCAAGGGCCCCCACATGAGCGAGCAGCCACTTGATCCTTTTCAGATAAATTGTTATAATGGATGCACTCAAATGCATGGACCATTGCACCACAGTGACATGACCGTTTCACGAGCACTTTGCAAGGAGGGCATTCTCCGGGATGACATGGTAGGGGGCAGGGGTGCGAACATTTAGGCATCCTCACCTGGGGACATGTTTAAAAGATAAGGCAATCAGATTCCCCTTATTAAATACAGTTTCTTGTAACTAGATAAACTGTGGTGACTATGAGTTCTTGATAGCAGCCTTATATGTTTTTAAAGTTTAAAGCACTCAAGAGACCAAGAGAGCAAAGCAGGGAAAAAAGATTAGGAGGAGTCAAATATCATAAATAGAATAACTGAGAACAATAACGGGTTTACCACCTTCTGGCAAGGGAGATTACACACTTCACAAGATTCACTTCTTTTCTGATGTCCTGATGAAGAAGGCTGGGTCTCCAGGGGATGGCAAGTTTTTGTACAATAATGATTGCCACAAGGAAGAAGATTTCCGCATAAATTATCACAAGAAAATCGTGTTGTATTGGAGCAAACCATCTGAAACAAGGAAGAAGAATTAGTTCAAAATGAAATACACGGCCTTTGGGCAATCAAGTAGATCAATCAGAAGCTACTCCTTTACAACTTAAAAAGAAGTAAAACCAACCATCCTCTCTGCTCCAAAATGCTCGCCAACACATGGTCTCCAAACAAGTTCTGGGCAAGGAGGGCAAGGGGTGCCTGGAGTGCACTCTGTCTGATGATTTGATTTCCTTTTCTTGGGTTTCAATGTGAATTCTGGATTGGGAGGAGGTCTTGGCCCATGACACCTGGAATATCAGAAGGAAATAAAACTAAATTAGCTACCAGAGACATATGTAAAGTTTGAAGTCACACCTTGAATATCAAAAAGCTATTTGGCAAACCTTAAGTTGCACTTGTGACCACATGAATATTCTTCTTCACAAGGTGCCCGGCATGGGGGGCAAGCTCCATAGTGGCATCTATGCGGCTGGTAAAAAAGGGATGAGAATTATTGGCTAGGAGAACTTGAGCAAAATATGCCATATACTTTGTTTATGCTAAGTTATAAAGAAAACAGAGACTATCACTTTATGAGAGACACGTGCAATATAGAGACTTTTAAACATGATAAAAAATTATGGATTTATTAATATGACAATACTAGCTAATAACATAAGTTCTAAGACATATGCAGTAGCTATACCATGAAAGTTATCATGCATAGAAATTAATGAAATAATCGTGATGATTGCAGATAACATGTAATCCTAGCATAAGATTAAAACTCAGCCAAGGTCTCGTTACTATCAAAAGCTTCATATAACAGACACAAGGAAGCTACAACATAAATAAGCTCCAGCAAGAATATACAGAGGTAAAGAATCTTAATAGTACCTTACTGGTTGATGCATGCCTGCACAAAGGAGTTATCTTACATAATTTACGGCATTTAGGAGGCTTGTGATCCATCTCAGTACCACAAGGAACCTAGTAGAAAGAAACCATCACAAAATGTCGAAAGGCGGCTTATATTAGCAGCAGATAAACATATAAATAACATTGAGAAGCAATTTGCCAAATTACCACAAACCCATCATCAACTTAACTAAGACCCTATATAGCCATAATACGAGATCTGAATGCTTGAATGCTGCAATACAACCATCTGCAAATGAACATAGAATCTGTGATAAATGAACTCTCACCTCAAAGTGTGTCTCACCACATGCACATGAAATTGTCACCATAATTGGACAGGGAGCACAGGAACCTCTACAATAATGAAAACTCATAGTCAGCACATTTTTCCTGCTGGATAAGTACTCAAAGCAAAGAATGTATAGCATCTGAGCCTTTCTTTTCTTGAATAGCTGCCAAGATTATAATAACATGACAAAGCCAACTAGAATTTCACTTTGAAAAGTTTAGAGAAGGGATAATTATTCCATTTAGAACAGCAATGACAAAATTGCTAGGCAGTTCTCTTTGTTTATCATTGTCCTACTATAACAATTTTATTGCCCTACAGACACTTAAAAGAAAAGTAAGTAATAAAACTTAATCATGTAGCATACCTATGGCAAGGAGCAGGGCATTTGTGGTTCTTGCAGCGAAGCCTCTTATCACAAACCTGAAGCATCCATAATTCTATAACATTTAACAGGCAAAACAATTTCAACAAAAGTAAAAAACAAGACAATAAAATACAACACCTCTGAACATGGCGGACAATCTCCATCACAACAACGACGTTTACAAGCATGGCGTCCGCAATCCCTCATTCTCAAACACTTCCTTTCACATGACAAATCTTGATAGCAAGGAACCTACATTAAATTCAGTTAAAAGAATCACGAAAATTCCACGAACAGTAACAAAAAGCAATCAATCAAACATTTGCTACCTCTTTCTTCAATCCTCCACACCGGCACGCCTTCTTAACCATAGTCCTACAAGTCTCCACACAAGATCCTTTGTGACACCGCTCGGGACACCTATGGAAACCACAATTCAACAGCTTATTACAAGTTGCACCGCAAACCGGAGCCACCCCATCACAGGGCAGCCCTTCATAAATTCTTTTCCCGCAAGGACATGTCCTATTTCCTTGCAATGGACACTCCCCACAATCTCCCCCGTGGCATCCTCTTTCACAAACATGCTTTCCACAGTTAAGCAACTTTTTACACTCATTTTCGCAGCGATAATCCCGGTCACAACAATCTTTCTCTTCTTCCTTCTTACCACACCGGCAACGGTAAGTCTCACGTGCACGGCAAGGAGGGCACGTGCCTGGATGACAGATTTCGGAGCAGTTATGTTTGTTACAATCTAAACGCTTCTTACAAAGTTTGTTACAGGAAAAGTTTTTGAAACCGCAACGGCGGAAATCTTCAACGGAGCCGCAAAAGCAACGCGCTTTGACGGATTTCGGGCAGGACGCGCAGGGACCAGGGTGGCACAAAAGGAGGCAAAAGTGACCGCAATTGTTAGGCAACGGGCGGTTACATATTTCCCCGCAAGAGTGAGGGAGGATCCACGGGTTGTCAGACGGAGGATCTCGGAGCTTACCGCAGAAGCAAAGGTAACATCTAGGGATTTCAGATTTGGAGTAGGAGGAGCGGCACTTGGGGCAGTTCCAGGTGGCTTGTTTGGCGGCGGTTTCGGCGGTGATAGGGAGACGTGCAGCGGCGCGTGCTGCTGAAAGGTCAGAAGATTGGCGGGCCCATGATTGAATGCAGAGGAGGTGGAAGAGAGCGAAGCAGAGGGAAGAGCAAGACCACGTCGGATCAGAGGGACGGATCCGTTCGAGGCAAATGAGGCATGATAAAGCGCCGGAGGAGGAAGAGGTTAAGAATGATTGGATCTTGGACAGATCAACGGCTGTGATCGAAGATGATGATGATGATGATGATGATGAGGAAAATTCAAGGTAGGTTTTGAAAATAGAGTTTGAGAGATCGGAACCGACTTGGAAGTTCTCGGAATCGGAGTCCGAGTCCAGGTCCGAGTCCGAGAATGGCGGTTGCGATGACGGTGGCGGGTGGTAGTTGGCCGTTGTGTTCATGTCTTGGATTTGAACTTCTCTTAGAGGAATCGGATTTTGCCGGGTTTTCAGAGTGATGATTTAGACGGCTCTCTTTTTTGAGATATCAAAAAAATCACGTCCAATTGTGATGAACGGCCCAGATATTATTGGATATTAATTGATTCGATTTTCCTTTTTGCTGATTTACAAACTCAGACAATGGAATTATTTTCGCAATAAATTTAGATATTCAAATGTGTTGGACAATTAAATTTGAATAATAAAAATATAATAACAAAAAATATTTAATGTTTACCCTTTTGTTAAATTAAAGTTTTAACTCGATTGGTATGGACATTATTGTTAATGCAAGAAGACGTGGGTTTAAATATGCTAAAGCGTAGTGTCCTCCTATTTATAAGTTGCGGAGTAACTAGAGGTACTCATAGGTTGGCTCGGGCTGGGCCTAAAATTTTGTCCAAGCCCGGCCTAGATAAAATTGTTAAAACTCGAGCCCGGCCGAACTCGTATTAATTTTTTTATATAATTTTTTTAAAAAATATATAATATATCAAAAATATTAAAATAAATTTTTTCCAAGAAATTGAAAATAAATTTTAAAAAAAAGTTCTTTTTGCATATTCCGGTCGGGTCAGACTTGGGCCAAAAAAAATTTACCTAAGGCCCGGCCTATTTTCTAAACAAGTATTATTTTTTTGTCAAAGTCTATTTTTCGGGCCTATATTTTTATCCAAACCCTCCCATTTTTCGAGCTGAATGGCTCGGTCCATGAGCAATTCTAGCAGGGACTATGGGCAGTTCTAGGCACTGTGTCAAAAAGAGCAGATATGATCAGAATCTATAATAAAATTGTTTAAAAAAACATTAAATTAAAAGAGTAGGGTTCAAAATGAATAAATGTATAAAAGTTGATAGTTAAATTTGTTATTATACATTATATATAAACACAAAAAAAAAAAATTTAATACTGCGATTTTACGGAGAAACTGTTTTGCTTATGGTGACTAATTGATCTATTTTTTAATAGAAAACACTAAAATGCTATCCAAAATATAGTACAATGGGTTTTGTAGTAATTTTACCCATAGTATACTAGATAAGAGCCAAAAACATTTGACCATTGTACATTGCTAGCAGCAGGAAATGAAATAATTGCGAATCTGGCCAAGCCACCAAAATCGCTAAAGTGGTGATAAATCCTGTCAATAAAATGAGCCCTATAGAAAGTCCATCTATTCCCAATCTCCAGTAAAAACTAAAAAAATTTATCTATTTATAATCTTCCGCCAGCTGGATTAATAGATCATCCAATCGGAAATGATAACAAAATGTATAAGTTGTTAGAAGGAGTTCGAAAATGCATATGCATATTGTATACCACTTAATTAGCTTAAGTAATTGACTCGAAACTGAAATGTGGATGGTAAAATTGCTCCATAACAAAATTAGAGCCAATTTACCAAAATAGTAGAAATTGAGATAAAAGCAGCATGAATACATGCAATAAATTCGAAAAACATTCAAATACGGGATTATTTCATTTGCTAATTAAACAATAAACGGTAAGATTCCGAGACATAATTACAAGCATGGCTAATTTACACACACCAATGATAGAAGCAATTCGAGAAAAAGTACGAAAAAATTAAAAATATCGCACCCAAGTCCGAGTAATATAAACAAGCAGCAAACATGTAATGTATAAGGTAAAACTGCACACAAGCTCACATCCCGTCAAACAGATTGAAGGTTGGTTTGGAAGTATGGACCAGAACTCAACTTCGGGTGCCTATGGATCGACGAATTCGAAGCGCATGAGGAGCTTTACAGAGCTGTATTTCTTGCCCTTGCGGCTGTTGAGGGGAACTGCTCGGATACCACTTCTTAGCTCCGAAATTGGTAGGCATGTTTGGCCTCCAAAGTCATCCTTTTCAGACATGTCGTATTCATGCACTTCTACCCGAAGTAGAGCCAGTTCTGGGACAGTTAGACGGAATTCGAATTCCTCGTTCCAACAAGGCACCCAATTGTCTTCTAATGTCTTTGTTTTCTTCATCACTGAATCGAAAGGAACTCCAGCAATCCCCACCTGGGCACAAATTAATCCAATTTCAAGATGAATATTGTTATTTTTACACTGATCGGGTTCTACCGGAGGTATTGCCGGATATGTAGGCTTATTAACTTACCCTTGCATAAAAATCCGGAGGAGAATACGCATCAAAATGAGTGTGATGAAAATCATAATACCACCCTTCGCCCATATACATAGTTACCTTCCGAAAACAAGATTGAGAAATTAGCACTCGCAGTTAAAAAAAAAAAAAGCCAAAGAACTCAGATCTCATGGGCATAAAAGACACTAACCTTCAAAATTTTTTTAACCGGTAACTTGACATTTGGATCAAAGACTTCCTTAGTATTCAATAGGAAATCAGGTTTTTTCAAGTATCCGCATCCCCCATTGGCTTTGAACATTCCATGCATCAACCATAAAGATCTTCCATAACCCTTTTACATGCCAACAAGAAAGTAACCAAATCTTAGGATTCACAGAAGCATACTAACATACATCAACTTAAGTAAGCATTCGTCTAATTCCACTCTAATATTTGAGCAAGTCTATGACAATCAACAGCATTTGACCTGCATATTAAATGCAACCATTTGAGCTCCATGCATCCATCCGATTAATGGGTTGTAATTGGAAGAGTCGACACGTGTACCCCTCGGATATACCCTAAGAATATTCCGCTGTGTAAACCTATAGCAGTACAAATGACAGAAAAAGGGAAATTTATATATAGATATAATCGAAAAACAAATAACAATTAGTATGTAATTTGCCAAATTGTTTACGAAATACCTGACAATTTCTTTTCCGTGAGTAATCGCAGCTTTTTCAAGTTGTTGCTCACTCATGCTAAGACGTCTTACTTTATTGGGATCCACCTTTAGACACTCTTCTAATCCTCCCTTTGGCTTTCCGGCATGAATAGCAATTAAACGTTTATATTCCGCTGCTAAAGCATGTTGTGGTTTATCTCCATCGTCATCGGGATCTTCCTCATCTTCTTCACCCAAATCATTCTGTCATAAAAGATTAAATGGGGTAAGTGAATTGTAAACTTTACTGGTACAGCTAGTAGTCTCGATTTAAAGTATTAAGATCACACTCAGGATCTTAGAGACCTTGTAATCGTCTTTGAGAAGGTCCGGAACTTCTTTTCCCCAAGCTTCTTCATCACTAGCCTTAACCCTCTCTAAATCGTTCTCATTTTCCTTAACTTCTTTGGCCTCAAGGTATTCCTTTGGTGGTTTAGTAGATATGATTATGCGTCCTTTCAATGATTCTGGAGACGGAAATTCCTTCAGGCATTCCGAGCCAGGTGAAAACAGGGTGTCTCCAAAGGTTTGAGTCACCATCTAGAAGTTAGCCACAGAAGCGTAAATTATGGTAACACTAGCCATTTAAATTTCCCATCAATAAGCACCAAGAGACTCACCTCGGCAACTTTAGCTTGAAGATCTGGGGTAAGATGGTCTTCTAGTGTTATAACAACCGGGTATTCCGACGCAACAAAAGCATACTCCTTAATAGACTTCAAACACTTGATGAGTTCCACCGGAGTAGTCAAAGTCCTACACGAAGAAAATTATTCATTTTCCTCTTGAACCAAAATTACTAATTTTAAAACATAAGAAACAATTAGTTATAGTTGAGGGAGCTCACATGGTTACTCGACTTAGTCATGTTTTTTCATCATAGAACAAGCCCGAGATACCAGCTCAAGTGAATGAGCAAACCGTTATAATGAAATTACGAGTTTGGTAAACTATTTATTATCATTTCACAAAATGATTTGCAGTTCAAGAACATATATACCTTCCATGAAGAACATCGACATTATCTTTCGTGGAATTTGGCCATATATCCAATTCTATCACTCTCACGCCTCTCTTAAGTGCATTTATGATTGGGACATCGCTGCAGTCACTACTGAGTTGATTCCCAGTAAGATAGGAATTGTGACCGGTATGTATGAAATAATGTGACAAAGGAGCATTCATATCATGGTGGACCTGAATACAAAGAAATGAAAATGACATAAACGACAATAGCACAAAAGTATAGAAAATCGATGAATTTGTATTGTGAACCAAATTACAAATTGAATGGTGAATAGGGGTATCACAAAAACTCGGATGGGAACAACAATCCTAAATTCATTTCCTTCATTGAGACAAGTTCAAAAGCATGCGGTATATTTTAACTCGAGTAAAAGCGTTTTCCGAGAAATCGGGGCATTTTCAAAGGTATGAAAGCAATAAAGCAATTCAGCCAATATACACTAATTATTAAGCTGAAAATAAGTAATTAGTTTCATTTAAATCCCATACAAAGATACCGAATTTTCCTACTCCAAGGTGAAAACTAAATAGGAAATATAAACTCAAATATCATATATCCAAGACTTCCTTTTTATCCCAAATTTTCTCAGCAACCAAACACAAACATTCAATACCAATTAAATTACAAAAAAGGATAACTAAACCCTAAAAACAATATCAAAAATGGAAAGAAAAAAGAGTATAAATTATAGGATTAATCGAGTTTGAAGTCAAGGATGATAATCTACCTAGCTTGTGCAGCTCGATTTTTATTTCGAATCAAGCTTGAGCTCTAAAGTAAAACTCGATTGAGCTTGATCCAAGCTTCTAATTTGAGTCAAACTCGAGCTTTTTACAGCTTGTGTTCATCTAAATTACAATTTACAGCCCTAACTCAAAAGTAGAAGGATAAGAAGAAAAGTTCCCAATTTAAGTTCAGCTGAGTTTATTGCAGAAAACCCAAATAGGAAGTAAACTCAAAGATCACATAGTATTTAAATAATTCCAATTTTCTCCCAAATTTTCCTAGCAACCAAACAAAAACATAATAATCTAAAGTGGAACCAAACCAATCAACATTTCAACCACAATTAAACAACAAAAAATAGAAAAAAAAAGCTGTTTTTTTAAGAAAGAAATTACCCCAAGAGAAGCCAGAGGAGGATTGATATCACCAAAGAGATACTTAAAAAAGCCTTCAAGATTTAGACCCTTTCTATGAAAATGCTTAACACTATCAACAATTTTCTGAGCATCTTCTCTGGTAGCCTTATCTTCTTTCTGGAATTCAACTAAGAACCTGTGGAGTCCATCAATGGACATCATCCCATGCTCAGAGTACTGCTCAAACACCCGCTTGATCTCCTCTGGTGCCTCTGACACTGCAACCCTAAACCTCCTCCTGAAGCAAAAGCACACCCTGTATGTTTGTTTCGACATTGGGTTTCCCCTAGAATTCCCAGAAAACAACCTGCGAATCTGCACTGTCTGGATTTTAAGTTCCTAAACTGCCAAGGTTTTCTTGTTGTTATGCTTATCATCTTTCGAAATTTTTTTCCCAGAAAAGTAGGATGAGACATGTTGGGTCCCACAGACAGTCTTAACTCGTGGACCCCAGTGGACAGTTGGCATCGCCATGGTTACTTACGTTTATAAGATTTCACGATTTGTCGTCTTTAAGCTTTATCTCTTAGTATTTCACAAGTCCAATGAGATAAGTTATGTGAGATTTTAGGTTAATTTCACAAGAAACCCTTGTCTTATGATTACAACTTTAAATTAGTTCTCAAACTTCAAAACATTTTAATTGTGTTAATAGCATATCAATCGGGTTCTTATGTCAATCTAATCATAAGCTTGGGCGTTAAACACCAGCTTGAATCTAACATTGAGCATATTTAAGATACATGAATTAAATTTATAAATTCGTGTACACTTATTGTATGGGCAACTTAAATTTGACGTGCTAAAAAATAATTAACCTTCCTAAATTTTATTAACACTATTTATTTTTCAACATGTTAGATCTGAATTGTTCATATAATAGTCGATAAGTACATATATTTATAATTTGATCTAAATGTTCTAAATATGCTTCAAATCATATCAAAATAAAAGATCTAATTGGTTCGATATTAATATATTTAGGACTCAATATCATATCCAAATTCAAACAACCATGAATTTAAGTCTTTAATTCTATACATTTGAAATTCAGTCCTCCTACTTTTATTTTTAAGAATTTAATCCCTCTACTTTTTAGATTTAAAAATCTAATTTCAAATTATATAAAATCACGTAACAATTTAATTAAAAACAACAATATTAACTAGTTAATAACATTATAAAAATATAGATACAGAAATTAAAATATAAAGATTAAATATCAAATTTCACCATATTAAAAGGACTAAAACTGAAAATAAACCATTTTTATAAAATTAAAAAAAGAGTGTGGTGATATGTGCCACGTGTCAGCATGACTTTATATATATATATATATATATATATATATACGTAGTAGGTATAGAGATTGTGTTTGTCCTTTTATTTATAATTTATTTATGGACGGATTCTGTTATTCTTATCGCTGGCTGAAGTATACCATTTTGCTCTCTTTTTTTCAACAGTGTGAAAGACGTGTTTTTTTTTTTAAGTGTAAAAGACGTGTTTTATTCGTTTTATTAATCAATGTATTTTTTTAACATAAATTTTATTATATGTCCTTATTCTTTTTAATATAATATCTAGACCCATAGCTCCTCTCTAACTAAACTTATTTTTGGGTCAAATTATTCAGTCCAGATTCAAAGGTCGTCTTAAAATTTAGATTGATTTAGATAAAAATAATAGGTTCGAAAAATAAACTTAAGTAAAAAAATTAAGTCTATTTAAAATATGTGTTGAGCTTGAGTTTGAACATTCAATGTCCGAGTCTGACCTGACCCAGCCCGTTTTTAAGTTTATAATATTTTATATTATGTTATTTTTATATATTATATAATTTAGAACATATTAAAAAAATAAACATATACTAAATATATAATACTACTATAAAATTAACATTAAAATAATATT
Organism: Gossypium anomalum; assembly: GCA_025698475.1. NCBI lineage: Eukaryota > Viridiplantae > Streptophyta > Magnoliopsida > Malvales > Malvaceae > Gossypium > Gossypium anomalum. Next base: position 90,443,036 of record CM046961.1, read on the forward strand.
AAGATGGCTATATAAAAACTTTCAATAAATAAAAAATGTACAAAATTTTATTAAATATTAAAATAATATAATATAAATATTTTAAAAAAATTTAAAAAATTATATGGGTAGGCCTAAAATAAGCTTAGGTTAGTCTTTTGTAAATATAAATTAATTTAGATAAAATTTTAGGCTCATATTTCAGATTGAATAAAATATCATACTTAGGCCCGATCTGACTTATGAGCACCTCTATCCCAAACCTTTAAATAAAAAGATAATGCGTTTCAACCCACATCTTTTTATACTGACAATAATATCGATACCAATTGAGTTAAGACAATAGACTTAATTAATCTATTTTTAATATCCCTATTTATTATCTGCTATATATATATATATATATATATATATTTTTTTTTTTTTTTTTCATCTTCGTTTCTGCCAAAGAATATTTTGGATCTTTCATGAACTGGAACTATCTGGAAAGCTTTGGAGTTTGACTTTCCGAGTTTTAAAAAAATGTTTTTTATTTAAATGAAAGGGTAAATTACTAAATTAGTTCACAATATGCTCAAACTTAAAAACCACATCCAACTTTCTAGTACTCATAAAATATAACATAAACGTTATGTGTAATGAATAATATTTTAATGCTTGAGTTTGACCTATCCTATTTATATTACATTCTTAACGTGCAAAACATTAAAAATCAATAAAATCCCATCATGATTCATGACTCAAATTTGAAATTAGACAAATGAGAACAGAAAATAATCTTCAATTTCCTTTTTATTTCAAAAGATTGAAAGTACAAGGACTAAAATTGAACAAATAGAAAAGTAAAAGGATTGAAATTAATCAAATTAAAATACATGGACTAAATCCATAACTTTTGTAAAATACAAAGACTAATAACAGAATAAAACCAAATAATTACAATTGAAAGAAGAGTGGCGTGCAAAGTTTCTCACCATTGCTTCAAAGGAGAGCAAAAGAAACATGGACATTTTAACATTTGATAACTTTTTTTGCATATACATGTATATTTATTTGTATGTATATGCATTCTCTTCGTTGTGGTACAATGGGTTAAGGTTAATGAATTAATTGATAATGCTACACTACTTTATACAAACTCAAACCTCATTAGCAGCCTGACATTTTTGTGTTTAACTCCCTTCTTGTCATGCAGAGGGACGGACCGGAACCCGGTTCTTAACTCCGGTACCGGCAAACATGTTTGGCCGCCAAAGTCGTCCTTCTCCGACATATCGTATTCGCGTACTTCAATCCGAAGCAGTGCTAGTTCCGGAACAGTCAAGGGAAAAGAGAATTCTTCATCCCATACTGGACACCAATCATCTTCAATTATCTTTGTTTTCTTTTTAGCTTCATCTGCTGGCACTCCCACAATGTATATCTGCCATTATTAATGATAAATAATCATCATTTATGTATCATAAAATTGAGGGACCATACTCAATTTCGGGTATAATTTTGTTATAATATTTCCCATTACCTACCCGAAACCCGAACATAACCTAGACTACCGACCTGCGACCAGCACATTAGGGGCTCACGAGGAGGGCTCGCAACCCTAGTTCGCATGTCCCTAGGTGTTCGCAAGTAGAGGGTGCGAAGTCAAGCGAGTGAACCAGCGAACACGTGTTAAGTCTAGAACAGCATATGTGTCGGCATGCATGGAACCTACCTAGGACGTCACTTCAATGAACAGTAACCATGCCTTATAAATACCCGATTCTCCTCACCTTGAAGACACACAACAAAAACACTAAACAAATTTCAAGGCTTTATTATGTATTTAGAAGATCATATCTTCATGCTCATATCCAAATATGCAACGAATACGGAAACTTTAAGAAAAAAGAAGAGCCCTAGCAACATAGTTTGCAACTCATTCCCTGTGGCTCGTGTTCAACATTGTGTCCAATACGTATTCATACATAGATATAATGACATAATCTTCTAAAAACCCTCTAAATATATAAAGTTTTCAAAAAAATTTATTATATTTTCATTGAACACATACTCATAACTGAAACTCGTATTTAAATCCGAGTAAGATAGGGTAAGTGGGCTAAAATGGTTGTCAAACCTTTGTATAGAAGTCTGGAGGAGAGTATGCATCAAAATGTGTGTGCTTAAAGTCCAACCGCCATCCATCCCCCATATATATTTTCACCTGTTAAGTTACAGAAAAAAAATCATAATAATATTCGAGTATATTCGGATATATTCGAATAAAGATATAGAGATGAGGCGTTGATGATATTCGTATTAGGAATATACAATATCCGAATCCGAGTAATAGAATATTTCACCTTTAACGTTTTCTGCACAGGCAAGAGTGTTGCTTTGGGATCAAACAACTCGTCAGCTGATCGAGTCAAAATATCAGGTTTTATCAGATAACCACATCCTCCGTTGGCTCTAAACATGCCATGCATCAACCACAGTGATTTTCCATACCCCTGATAAAAACAACATTCATACCTAGTTATTACAAATGTTTTACAATTTACACTATCGTCATCAAAGATTAAAACATATCAGATCTATGTATTCATATCCAATACTTATAACCAAATCCAAATAACAAGCTAACCTGCATGTTAAATGCAACCATTTGAGCTCCGTGCATCCATCCGATAGTTGGTTTGTAATTTGATGAGGTAAAACGAGTACCCTTCGGATAGACTCGTAGGATATTCCTCTGCGTAAACCTTAAAGTGTTCGGAATTATTAATATATGCTCAACTTTTTAAAAGCTTTTTTCGTTGTATTTGAAGATTTATATCTTCATACTCATTTGAAAATGTACCGGACATGGATATTTCAACAAAAAAACGAAGAAAGGAATGTTGATATATAGGTACCTTACAATATCAAGTCCATGAGAACCGGCAAGTTTTTCAAGCTGATGTTCACTCAAACTAAGACGTCGAACCTGATCAGTAACTTCTTTTAATGCGGTCTTTAAGGAACCCTTTGGCTTTCCTGCATGTATGGTTATTAAGCGCTTGTATCCTGATACCCCGGCTTGCAATGATTTAAAGTCTTCATCTTCTTGATCACTCTCACTCTGCAATGCCATTCATATTAACTAATGTTATTTCATTATCTGAATTCAAATCTGTATTTGTAGATGCATATCCTAATCAAACACTTACACTAGAATTCGAATAACATTGTAAATTTCTGCTTACCGCGTCGGAGTCATCCTTTGGGGATGATTCGTCTTCGGAGGCATCCTTCGACCTGACCTCTAGATATTCTTTTGGTGGTTTCGTTGAAATCATGATTCGGTATTTCAATGATTCCGGTGAAGGGAACTCGGTTAAGTCAGATTCGGGATAGTACAACATAGTTTCGAACGTTTGAGTGATCATCTACAAAAATATACGATTGAAATCATTTCCGATCATCGTAGAAAAATAGAAAGCTCGAAAGGGGAAAAATGGAAGACTAACATCTGCAGCTTTAGCTTGCAATTCTGGAGTAAGATGATCTTCCAATGTAATAATAACTGGATAAGGGGAACTAACAAAAGCATACTCTTTAATGGATGTCAAACATTGGATAAATGACACCGGAGTTGTCAAGGTCCTATAATTTCATACACAAGAAGATACTGTTAATGATTATGGTAGACCTATTCAGAGATCTGATTATGATTAACTCAAGCTTACATTACCTTCCATGAAGGACAAGAATTTCATCTTTAGAGGGCCAAAGATCAAGTTCGATAACTCGAACACCATTTTGCAAAGCCTTGATAATTGGAACCTCACTACAATCACTGCTGAGTTGATTCCCAGTTAGATAGGAATTATGCCCTGTATATATGAAATAATGCGACAATGGCGCACTCATATCATGGTGTACCTGCAAAATGACATTTCATTTATCACACCTTTAAACCTATAAAATCAACAAACAACTTAAGGAATTTTGTATATTTGAAGGGTTGTTAAAGAATCATATTTTCACTGACACAATTCGTCGAACACAAAACTTCAACAAACAAAAAATGGAAACAACAAAGATCCATGATTGGGAGAAAGAAAAAAGATTACCTGAGTACGAATGGGGCCATTGAGATCATCGGAAAGCAAAAAATAAAAGAAATCTTCAATATTGAGGGTGTGTCTGGCGAATTTGGTGATATGGTGTCTCCTGTTCACAACCTGCTCAATGATATTCTGAGCATCTTCGAGTCGGGTGCTAACCTCACACTGGTGGACCGACATGAACCGTCTAAGTTGCTCGGCGGTCATATGTGTGGAACCATCATCGATGAATAAAGAAAAGGCCTTGTTGACGTCAGAAGGTGGCTCCACTTCATTGATCTTGAACTTCCTGTTGAAGAAGCTGAACATCTTGTAATTGTAGCTTCCACTCTCAAGGCTACTTGATTTCTTCTCCCTTTCCTTTTCCTTCCCCATTCCTTTGTTTTTGTCCTTGGATGTTACTCCTTTCTGGGATTTTTTACTCTTTTTCATGAAGGAAGATTCAATGAAGAGTCTTGAGAGAGATTAAGAGTTTTTTTTTTAATTTTTAATTTTATTATTATTTATTTTCCCAGGTCCTTGGAAAATGCAGCATTTCAAGCTGGATCGTTCGAGCTTAACGTTCTCTGTTTCCTCTTGTAGCAAATAACGAGAATCGGACATTGTTTTCTAATAGCGCCATATTTTTCTTGTTTTTATTTTTTTGTTTTTTTGTTGATTATGAAATATTTTGGCAATTTGTGTAACTTTTATTTTTACGGGTAATAATTTTTATATTAACTTTGATACGTTAATTTAGTTTTACCTGTATTTCATTTTTTTATTGTTTTATGGTTTAAATGTTGTTGATTCTTAAATCGAGTCATTTGTATGATTGAATCGAGATTTATTTGAAATAATTGTAATATTAGAAGGGAAACCTATAAAAACAATTTACTACTTGTATAGTATAAACGTCATTTAATTTAAATTCAAAAGCAACAAGCGGATTTTAATTTGGAACTGTAACAGCCTAATTTTCAGTGGTGTCGGAACAGTGATTCGAGATCACTAAATCAGAAAAATGAGTCAGAAATATTATTAATTTAGTGAGTATAAGTTAAATGTGAAGTTAGGAAAAATTTTGAAGTAGTGAATAGTGTACTAAAAATAAATATTAAAATAATTAAAATCGAAAACGAGGTATCGAGACCTCGAGAATTTTAAATCGAGCCATAAATATTTTTATAAATATTTATGGAGTGTTAATAAGTCAGTATTAAAGTTTTGTTAAGAAATTTTAAAGTTTTAATAGTTAATTGAACAAAAAGGACTAAATTGTATTAAATGCAAAATTGTGGGAAATGATTAAATAGCTTAAATGATAAAAGAAAGAGGGTTTAAAAGGAAAATAGACCCAAGGTCTCTTTGGGCTGGACGGCAATGGCATGAAATCAGCAAGAAAATAAGGAGAATTAAGGGCAAAATTGGAAAATTACAAAATTTACTTAATAAAGCTAGGACTAAAGTGGAATTATCCAGATTTCTCTTTATTTTTCTGCATTCTCATCAGCAAAAACACCATGGAAGAGTTCCTTCAAGCTGGTTTTTCATATTTTTACTTCAAGTAAGTTCAATTCTTCATTATTTCTTGAAATTTTTGTGTTTTCGTGACTTTTACAACTAGGTCCACTTGTTGAATTCATTAGTTTTTAATTCTATGAGAGAAATTGAAAGTTTCTATGAATATGTGCTGGAACTATATGATGATTTGGCATGGAATTAGAGCTTTATATTGTTTATATGCTGATTTTATTGAAAGAATTGAATAGAAAGTGAATGTTTGAGACCTAATTGTAAAAGAGTTTGAAGTTAGAGTTGTATGCAGAAATTCTGAATTTCAATAGTTATGAAATAACTTATAATGTCTAGGAAAAGTATTAATTGAGAAAATTATCTTAATTGAGGGGTTAATTGAGCAAGGACTGAATTGTATGAATTGTGAACTTTGGGGCAAAATGGAAATCAACATTTTGCACTAAAACTGTTTTGGACAGCAGCAGTAGTCTAACTTTGAAAAATCACCAAAAATTGTAGAAATGGAATTAGAGGATGAATGAAATATGAAATTAAAGCTTATTGAGTCTAGTTTCTTATAGAAGAAATGATGTAAGCAATGGAATTGTAAATCATGAGATATGATAAATTTTGTGAGACAAGGTCAGAATGATTTCGGGTTCCCCTGTTCTTACTTTGTAAAATCATCAAAAATTGGATAAAAACAATTATGGGCTTAAATTTATATATTTAGAATCCTGAATGAGTCTATTTTCAAGAGAAACAAACGAGGACATCATTCGAATTTTGTACAAGAAGATAATTAATTTTTAGTGAAGAAGGGTCAGAACTGTCAGACAGCAGAACAGGGGAGACTTCAATGAATAAACTGTATTAATTGGCCCAACCAAAAATTATGAAATTTTTATGGCAAGAAAACATATGAGTCTAGTTTCTGGGAAAATTTATGGATCTTAATTTCGAGTTCTTTAGCTCAAGATAAAAATGATTTAGTAACTATGACACAGATGAACAGCTTGAATATTCACATAAGTAGATAGTGAAAATTGTGGATAATGTCATCTACAAATGTGTTATTTATACCAAGGATGTGGATGGAGAGGAGGAGGAGGAATAATATATGAATGACTCGTGTATAAATTAAACACATGCCCGATTATAATCGATAAGTGTTGGATTAGAAATGATATAATGTTTTATGTGGAATATTTATTATGAAATTTTGATTATCGTTATAATACAAAATTTGTACTTGTGAGTTTATATGGCTAAATTTTAGTGATTATTTGTTAATTTTATGAATTTCATGATGTGTTATTTCATATGTATTGATGATAAAACCGTGAATAATGTAAAAGCATGAAAATTGAATAAATGATCAAATTGAGCATTTCAATTCAGTGACAAGATGAATTGAAGGAAAAGACCATAGTTGGACCATGGCAACAAGTGATAAGTGATAGCTTCGGCTACACTTATCTGATCAAGGATAAGTGAAAGTGATAAGTGATAGCTTCGGCTACACTTATCTGATCAAGGATAAGTGAAAGTGATAAGTAATAGCTTCGGCTACACTTATCTGATCAAGGACAAATGACAAGTGAAAAGTGGTAGTTTCGGCTACCTAATCAGTGAAAAGTGGTAGCTTTTGCTACCTGATCAATGAAAAGTGGTAGCTTCTGCTACCTGATCAGTGAAAAATGGTAGCTCCGACTACCTGATCAGTGAAAAATGGTAGCTCCAGCTACCTGATCAGTGAATAGTGGTAGCTCCGGCTACAAGTGACAAGTGATTTCCGTATAAGACCATATCTGGGATATGGCATCGGTGTGATATATGCTACTGTATAAGACCATATCTGGGATATGGCATCATTGAGGTATGTGATTCGTGTAAGACCATAGCTGGGCTATGACATCGATAAATGAAAATGTGAAAAAAATAAAATAAAATAAAAAATAAAGAACACAAAATTTTACGTGGAAACCCTTTCGGGAAAAAACCACGGGCAGAGGAGAAGAAAATTCACTATGTCGAAAATTTTAATCAATACAAAAGGAATAGACTATGTCTATTTATAGGCTTGTAAAGCCATATTCTAGTAGGATTGAAACACCTTATCCTAGTAAATATAAAATAGATGGAGTTTAATAAGGTTTAAAAAACCTTATTCTAAAATAAAATAAAAGAAGTCTAGTTCTATATGGATTTTACTTTTATTTTATTTTCCATCGTATTTTATTTAAATAAGAATTAGGGTCACTTAATTCTAACAATCTCCACCTTGACACAAATTCTCAATGAACAAGTTCTTAATCGCGAACAAGTTCTCCACCTCTTCCATAAAACCCCTTAAGGGTTTAACTTCAACAATGAACACCAACCAAGTCTAAGCAATGCTCAAACTTGGTTATAGGAAGTGACTTGGTCATCATATCTGCAGGATTTTCATGAGTACTAATTTTGCTCACAACAATATCACCACGAGCAATAATATCACGAACAAAATGATACCGAACATCAATGTGTTTTGTTCTCTCATGAAACATTTGATCTTTTGTAAGAAAGATGGCACTCACTTGTCACAAAATATCATCTGCTGATTTGAAGGTCTTCATTTAGTTCACTAAAGAGTCCCTTCAACCAAATAGCTTCTTTACAAGCCTCGAATCGCCATGTACTCGCCTTTCATGGTAGACAAAGCGATCGTAGTTTGCAAAGTGGCTTTCCAACTTATTGCACAACCTCCGATTGTAAAGACGAACTCGTGAGAGATCTTCTTCTATCAAGGTCTCCAAAGAAAATCAGCATCAACATATCCAATAACTCCATCTTCGCTTCTTCCAAACGTAAGCAAACATCGATAGTACCTCGTAAGTATCTTAAAATCCACCGAATCGCTTTCCAGTGTTCTTTCTACCGATTCGCCATATATCTCGCTAATCTGCACCGATCGCATATGATAAATCTGACGTGAACAAACCATAGCATACATGAGAGATCCCACCGCACTAGAGTATGGAACATGTGACATGTACTTAATCTCATCATCCGATTGTGGAGACAAAGCCGATGAAAGTCTAAATGGTCGCTAAAGGAGTACTAACAAAGCTTAGCACTCCGCATATTGAACTCTGCAAAGAAGTTTCTCAATGTACCCTTTCGACTTAGGTACAATTTACTTGTTTTTCTATCTCTAAGAATCTCCATACCAAGTATCTTCTTTGCTTGGTCCCAAATCTTTCATCTCAAATTCTTCACTTAGTTGGGCTTTGACCTTTCTTATCTCTCCTTTGTCTTTTGTCGCTATCAACATGTCATCAACGTAAAGAAGTAGATACACAAAAGAACCATCATTGTTTTTCTTAAAGTAAACACAACTGTCAAAACTACTTCTTTTGAAATCGTGAGAAGTCATAAAGGAATCAAACCTCTTGTACCACTTTGCCTTGGTGATCAAGCTTTCAAACCGTAAAGGGACTTTTTCAAAGAAGCAAACATAATCCTCTTTTTCAAAAGCTGTAAAACCCTCTGGTTGTTGCATGTAAATATCTTCCTCAAGTTCTCCATGCAAAAATGCAGCTTTTACATCTAATCGCTCAAGCTCTAAATCATGCATGGCCACAATACCAAGCAAAGCTCGAATCGAACTATGCTTCACAACTGGGAGAACACATCTCAGAAGTCCACTCCTGGAACTTGATCAGTAACCCTTTGCAACAAGCCTTGCTTTATATTTAGGTTCTTCAACTCCTGAGTCCCTTCTTTCTTTTTAAACACCCATTTACAACGAACAGTCTTCTTACCTTTAGGAAGTTTCACAAGATCCCATGTTTTGTTTTTGTGGAGTGATTCCATCTCCTCTTGCATAGCAAACATCCATTTTTCTGAGTCTTCACAGCTAATCGCCTCAGAATAATTTGATGGCTCTTGATTCGCATCTATATCTTCACCACATTTAAAGCATAAGCAACTAGATCAACCTCAAAGATACTTCTTTGGAGGTTTAATTTCTCTTTTAGTTCTGTTTTTGGCGATAGAGTATTGAGGCGAAGAAGCAACTCTATTCTCAATTTTTGTACTGACTTGAGGAGTCGACTCTGTATTAATCTGATGCTCCACCTGCTTTTGATTTTCTTTATTGGAACAGTCTTTAAGAGATAAGTTAGGAAGCATAGCAGTTTCATCAAAAACAACATCTCTGCTAATCACAACTTTCCTATTTTCAGGACACCATAACTTATACCCTTTTACACCACTTTATAACCAAGAAAAACACATTTAATGGATCTCGGTTCCAATTTTCCATTATTAACATGAGCATACGCAGGACACCCAAAGATCTTTAAATCAGAATAATTAGCAGGATTACCAGACCATACCTCTTGTGGAGTCTTTTTCTCAATGGCAACGGATGGAGATCGGTTGATCAAAAAACATGCATGAGGGCCGTCCGCTTCAAAACGACTTCGGTAAGTTGGCATTTGACAACATACATCGAACCTTCTCCATGATCGTTCTGTTCATTCGTTCTGCAACGCCGTTTTGCTGTGGAGTATGACGAACTGTCAAGTGTCTCACGATCCTTCTGACTTGCACAATCTATTAAACTCATCAGAACATAACTCTAAGCCATTGTCTGTGCGGAGGTATTTTATCTGTTTTCCCGTCTGTTTTTCAATCATAATTTTCCAAGACTTAAATGCGGAAAACACATCGCTTTTCTGCTTCAGGAAGAACGCCCAAACTTTTCTCGGAAAAATCATCAATAAAGGTTAGCATATAATTAGCTCCACCTCTCGAAGGCACTCTGGATGGTCCCCATAGATCGTAATGAATATACTCCAACGTTTCCTTCGTGTTATGGATTCCTCTAGTGAATCGAACTCTCTTTTGCTTCCCAAAAACACAAAGTGCTCACAGAAATTCAGTTTGCAAATTCCTTGCCCATCAAGAAGTCCTCTTTTGCTCAATTCTACCATGCCATTCTCACTCATATGCCCTAGGCGCATATGCCAAAGTTTAGTAATATCATCATCCGACAAGGAAGAGGAAGCGATAGTTTGCATCACCAAGATAATGATAGAACCACACGCAAAACATATAACTTGGCGCTTTTTTCTTTGCCCTTTCATCACAACAAGGAACCTTTGAAATCTTTAAAACCCCACTTTCACTTTGTGTATCATGCCTTTTTGAATCAAGAGTACTCAACGAAATTAAATTTCTTTTCAATTCGGAACATACCAAATGCGTCACTAAGTGTTCTCGACAACTCCATCAAACATCTTAACTTTAATTGTTCCAACACCGCGATCTTACACGAAGCATTATTTCCCATCAAAACAACACCTTCGATAATCGTTTCGTAAGTTGTAAACCAATCCCGATTGGGACTCATATGGAAGGTGCAAACTGAATCAAGTATCCACTCCTCACTTACTTTAGATTCATTGTGAAGCGACTAGAAGTTCACCATCGCCGTAGTCTTCTACAACATCGCCTTCACCGAATTTCTACGGTTGTTTTCCTTTTGATTCGCAGCCTCCCTTTAATCTTATTTTGTAGCTTATAGCACTTTCGATTTAATGTGCCCTTTCTTCTTACGAAGTTACAAGTTTTACCTCTATTTGAAGACTTGATCTACCCTTAGATTTACCACGATGATTTCTTTCCTCGTGTCCTACCACGATCATCATCGATGTTCCGATCTTGTCTCCCACGAACAATGAGACCCTCTCCCCGAGAGTCGAGTTTAACCACAAGATGTTTCATCTTATCATACGAGGTTAAAGAATCATAAACCTCATCAACCGTGAGAGACTCGCTATATAAAATCGTGTCTCTAAAGGTTGAATAAGACGGAGGCAACGAACAAAGTAGAATCAACCCTAGATCTTCCTTATCATACCAACCTCCATGGCCTCCAAGTTTGAGAGAATTTCTTTAAACAACTGTTAAGTGTTCGTGTACAGCACGCACCTTCCTCCAAACGATGAGCATAAAGACGCCGCTTCATATGCAACTTGCTTGTTAGAGTTTTCGACATACATATTTGTTCTAGCCTCTTCCATAATGCAATGGCGGTCTTCTCTTTCATCACATCCTGCAAAATTTCATTGGACAAATGCGGATGCAATTGTGTTAATGCCTTGCGATCCTTACGCTTCTTCTCTTCATCTCGTTAATGTCGAAGGCATCTTATCTATCCCTAGCGAGGGCATCCTCCGAGATCCATCTCAAGCATGAAGAACCGCTTGCATCTTAATCGCCACAACGCAAATCGGTGTTGCGATCCAACAACGAATTTCATATTTCAAAGACGCCATTACCGTGATCGAGATGAACAACCCTAAGCTCGATACCAATTGTGAAAAAAATAAAATAAAATAAAAATAAAGAACACAAAATTTTACGTGAAACCCTTTCGGAAAAAAAACCACGAGGCGGAGAGAAGAAAATTTACTATGTCGAAAATTTGAATCAATACAAAAGGAATAGACTATGTCTATTTATAGGCTTGTAAAGCCATATTCTAGTAGGATTGAAACACCTTATCCTAGTAAATATAAAATAGATGGAGTTTAATAAGGTTTAAAAAACCTTATTCTAAAATAAAATAAAAGAAGTCTAGTTCTATATGGATTTTACTTTTATTTTATTTTCCATCGTATTTTATTTAAATAAGAATTAGGGTCACTTAATTCTAACAGAAAATGTGTAAGACCATAGTTGAATTATGACATCGAGTAAACGAAGTACTCAATTCCATAAGACGTTCACTAATTTGACAAAGTTTGGTAAGTGTTACATGGAATTATGTGATACAGGATGTACGAGTTGATAAGATATGAGTATAGAACTTGGTTGATAAATGAATTCATTTGTGATTATATAATTGTTCATCTTGAATGTACTGTTCATATGTATTGATAATTCAAACGTATTAATGAATAGAGTTTCGACATGGAATAAATTGAACACGAGACAAATAATTATGAAATTGAACTCGGAACTCATGAAAATGACGGTTATTGATATATGGAGACATGAGACATTGGTATATGAATATGGAAAATGTTTGATAAATGTGTTTATTCATAATTATGGAATTATATACCTCATGTGTACTATTTGCATAAAGATGATATTTCAAATACTTTGGTTATTTAAGCCTAAATATGAAACAAAGATGAAATCAAGATAAGTTGTTATAAAAATATATTTAGATTACAGAGCTATGGCTGACATATGTTGTATGATTGCATAACGTGAAATTGTGAATATATATGAGAAATTTAATGAGAAATGAGCCCATACACGTTTCTTGTTATTTATATGAAGTGTACGACTGATAAGGGTGATGAAGTTATAAACAGAGAATTACACGGGTCGAAAAACACGGCGTGTGACTCTCCAAAGTGTGAAAATTTTCTAAGTGTTGCAAAAGTTTCATATGTTTACTGTTTGGTTCCGAACCACCACAATGTATGTTTTGGGCCCCATAGGCCCATATAAAGGACGTTAAACATATATATGAAAGTTTTTAATTTAGAAGAAAGTTTATGGCTGATTTTTACATGATTGATCATATTAAGTTCGGTAATGCCTCGTACCCTATTCTAGGCTCGGAATACTGGTAGGGGGTGTTACAGGAACACTGCAAAAAAGATATAAATAATTTAGTGACTGGTACTCAGGTAGATAGTTTTGCTAAAATTACGTAAATAGTAAAATTTAAATTAATTTTACATATAGGCAAACAATACTAAAAGCAATAAATTCTAGTATAATTACATGTACATAAAAGACGAGGAGGAAAAATAATAGAAGAGTTCTTGATAAGTCATAATTTATACATATTTTTATCTCATGCTTAGCACATTTTTGGATAAATTATCATTAGATTTATGGAATTTGATGCTCCTAATCTTTTAATTTCATATCTTATACTTAGGTGAGCATAGGAAAGTAAAAAGAACGAGAAACGGGCCAAAAACGGAGAAAATAGGCTAACGTGGGAAATCAACACGGCCTGGACTCCCTCACACGGGTAAAACACACACCCGTGCCATTCTAGCGGGCTTGAACACGGCTTAAAGCGACCTCAACATGGGTGTGTCTATTTCACAGCCTTGAACACGGTTGAAGCAATGTTGCACACGGGCGTGGCACATGGCCGTGGCTCTGTCGAGCCCAAGTCTAGTTCTATTTGGAAAAGGCTACTTTTGGGCTATTTTGAGCATTGGAAAGTCTATTTAAACACCCGAGAGGAGGATTAGAAAGGGCACGCAGAGTAGGAAGCAAGGAATTACTCGAAGAAAGCCAATTGATCCATCTCAGAAGCCGGATTCACCTTCAAGACTAAAGACCCTTCAATTTCTTTCAGGGGTTTTTGGGTTTTCTTTTTGTTTTGTCATTATTCTTCTGAGATGTTTTCTTTTACCATTATGAACTAAACCCCCTAAATACCTAAGGGGGATGAAACCTAAGACGGATCTTGTTAATATTTTCTGAACTATATGATAAATACTTGATTTGTTCTTAATTATGATTTTAACTCTTGTTTGAATATTCCAGGATATTGATTCAAGTATTGATGTGCTTATTCGGAGGATGAATAGTCCCTGTCTAAGAGTAGATCATTCATAATTAAGCAGAGTTGCAAGCAATCCTAGAGATAGGACAACATAAATCTGTCGGATTAGAGTCAAATCTAATAAGGGAATCCATAGATCGAGTTAATGCAAAACTAGGGGTTTTAATTAGAAAAAGATTTCAATTAATCAACTTAGGGTTAGACGTTATTAGTCTTGAATAAGGATAATAATATAACTTAAAGATTTCTACGGATCAAGTCAAGTGAATAAATTGTCTGGTTCAGAGTAGAATAACAAGTGAAGTCTAGGTGGATTCTTCCTTGGGTATTGTCTAAATCAATCAGTTTTCCAAAAGTATTTCCCCAATTTACTTTCTGTGCATTTTTAGGTTAGTTAATTAGTTTAGATAAAACAACCCCCATTATTCTTAGGCTAGATAGTAAAAAAAAAGTTAATACTAGTACTTTTAGTTCCTTTGGGTTCGACATCCGGTCTTGCTAAAACTATACTACTGTTCGATAGGTATGTTTGCTTTCATCGTGATAATAGTTAGTTTCAAGTATGATCAATTATAAATTTTAAAACTTATCGCGAGTGACAATCAGTTCTAATGTTACAAAATTGTTGCAAATGATGGGTTTATTAATACAAAAGAGAAGTTTAAATGTATTGTCGAGGTACTAAGTGAATGTTTGTTATAAAATGAATTAAGAAAGTCTTCAATGATAAATTGATTGGTATATGTTAGCAATAGTTATGATAAATAGAAAGAATAAACTACTTTTTATAAGAGTAAGTCCTCTAAAGGATTTATTTGTAAAATTTCGATAATTATGTTAATTTTATAAACCTTGGTATCTTTTATTGAATAACATGTTATATTATGTGGACCTAATGTAAAATGAATTGGATCAGTTAAATTTTAATTTATGGATCGGTATTTAAGTGAAAATTGTTGAAAAGTGGAAGGGAGCACGTTGCGACGATCATTCAATTTCATGAAGTCAATGAGTGACATAGTGATGTGGAGCCCCGACATTGCGACGTCACCCTGAAATTGTGCAATTTTGAATTTCAATCCCAATTCGATCTTAGATTGTGTAGAAAATTATTATAAACCATATATGACTCAGAAATAAATATGAAACATATAGACTCAAATTTAATTATGTCTTAAAATGAATCGAATTAGATTATAATTGCTCTAGCAATGAATATACCATCTTGGTCTCTAGACCCACGTCCTCCTGCATTGACAATAATGTCCATGCCAATTGAGCTTACACTCAATCGACTCTTTTGCTGGTACTTTACAACATTGTATATGCAAATAATTATATTTATTCAATATAAACATAACTTGATGTATTTATTTCTTTAATAATGTATTTAATTAAATCAAAATTAGAGTTCCATAAATACATTTGGACTACAATCAAAATTTCACGTGTATAATTATACAAAATCAAAATTCATATCTCAAATAACACCTAAATTCAACCCGGTCCAACATAAAAAATTGACCCGTCTCACCCGAAATCCAATTTCAAAAAGAAAGAAAAAAACACTCCCATGGGATTAGATCAAAATCCCATTTATTACAGATTTGTTTTTCTCTTTACTACGTAAGTTTGGCCCCACTTTATTTCTTTTTCATTCATTATTATCCAATACATGTTTAATTACCGTTCACAAGTTTATTTTTGTATTTAATAAATAACTCCTACACATTTGAACGGCGATGATCATTATATGAAATATCGATGGGCGTAAATCTTAACCCAAAATTTAAGATATCTGAAATTCAAAATACATAAAAATTAATTTAAAAATAACCAATCGTAGTAAATACACACTCGTATACGATTCTCATACCAAAACTTTAGTAAAGATGGAAGCTTAATCTACAAGCAAAACTATTCATCTAGAAAAAGAAGCATTTTTCAATTATATAGCCATCGTTAAGACAGCAAATCGAATTGACTAACACATACAAAAAGGAACATAAAATCCAACATTATCTCAAACATGTTCCAGCAAAATCTCAGCATCTACAACCTCCTTCACTTTCTCAAACATGTTTAAGCAAATCTGAATTTAAAATCCAGCATTTACAATTCCTTTCACTGGCTCAAAAGATGTTTAAACAAATTTTAAAAAACATCCAAAAAGAATAGAATGAAACATGGACATTATCCCTTTTCAATAGTTTAATGTCACCTCAGTTAATTTATCCTGAATTTTAAGATTTTTATTTAAATTTAATTTTTTTCAACATAAAAATATTGATATGACATTAAAATATTAAAAAAGAGATATAAATGATGTGACATCACTGATTGATACAATCTTTTGCCATCTTATTGCATCCTTAATACCAAAAATACCACAAAATCCAACATTATCTGAAACAAGACAATAACTCAATAAGCACTCTCCCCATATATCCTCACCTTAA
Organism: Gossypium anomalum; assembly: GCA_025698475.1. Taxonomy (NCBI): domain Eukaryota; kingdom Viridiplantae; phylum Streptophyta; class Magnoliopsida; order Malvales; family Malvaceae; genus Gossypium; species Gossypium anomalum. The sequence goes on from CM046961.1 coordinate 90,459,664, forward strand.
AACACACACACAAAAGCAAGTAATTTACATGGACCAACAGCTTCAAACAAAATCACAATAAATACCTAAAAACATTCATTTTTATTTAACTAAGGAGACACTAAAAAAGCTTAAGAATTTTTCTTTTTTAATTTGTTTTTTGTTCAATAAAAATTCAGCCCTCCATCATAGAATCAATCCCCATTCTTGGGTTCTTCATCATTGTGTTGATTTCAAAATCCACAAAGTCAAATATTATCTCAAACATGTTTCAAACAAGACGGTGTCCATTCCCATAGATCATCAACTTAGAACACAAAACACAAGCAACAAAAAGACATAGTAAATAACTAAGAAAATACTAAGAACTTAAGGGGTATTTTTTTTTTTTTTTGCTCAACCAAAATTCATCCTTCTCTCATGGAATCAATCACTATTCTTGGGCTGTTCATCATCATTGTGAAAGGCGGTGGAGAAATTTGAAGACAAATCAGAGTACAGAGAGACAACCTTGGAGATGTTCCCGTTGAGTTCTTGAATGAGTGCAACGTTTTTTACCATGTTGTGGGGGATCTTCGACTGATGGTTGTCGTTGACCTGTTGGATTAACACACGGTTCCGGTCTAAAACCGACTGAACTTGCTTGAAACTTTGATCAAATGATGCCCAAATTTCAGGGTCTCCATTTACATCCTCTGAATCTTGTTTCACTTGCTGTTTCAGTTTCTTCTTGTTACTGCTGCTGTTTGTTGGGTTTTTCGCCATGGTTTTCGATTCTTTTACAAAGAAGAACTGTGTTTGGTCTTTTTACATGTAAGAAAAATGGCGATTAGACCATTTTTTTGAGGTTTCAGAGTTGAGTTTGTTGCAGAGATAAAAGAGGGGAGTTTTGGGGTATAAATTTCTTCAAGCATAGGAAAGCGGTGGAGTTTGGGAAAAAGAAATGTTTAATTTCACGCGCGAGCAGAGCGAGTGTGTAGAATATATTTACCTTTTACGGATAACAATATAAACCGCCATACTGTCACGTGCGTTAAAATATCTTTCCTAAATGGTATAAGCTGTTCGCTCAGTTAGATTTTTGTATTAATATTCTTTTTGCATTTAATGTTGTAATTATTTCAGTGAATTTTAAGAAATAATTTATTAGTTTCAGATTTATTTCTATTAATATTATCTTAATCAATATTACTTAAATTTAAAGATTAAAAGGTGAGGTGCAATAATTTGAAATCTGAATTTTTTAAGGGTTAATATGCAAACTCCCCATCATATTTTAAATAAAAATTTATAGCTATTACTATAGTTTTTGTTTATACTTACCAAATAAATTTTGAAACTAAAGTTTAACTTTTTTTTATTCAATTTTACTATTCAATTTTAACTTAAATTAAGTTTAATAAAAATACTTTAAATATTTTATTTAAATAATTAAAAATAATTAATCAACATATTATTCATTATTAATTATTAACAAATATTGTTATTTATAAAAAATAAAGTATTATTTTTTTATATTTTTAAAAATTTTCAAGTCTTTTTACCATTAAATAAAAATTTAGAGTTAATTTATAATTTTTAATAAATTTTTTGGTATTCATCATGTCTTTTTCATGATCTATGTTTAGTGTATATGGTTGCCTCTCCCAATAATGTTGTTTTCAAATTTTAAACTTTGGTTCTCTCCTTGGGGATTTTTAATAATTTATAAAATAGCTTAATGTTTACTATTAAAATAAAAATATTTGAAATAATATATTTTTCCATTAATTTTTTTAAATAATTAAAATCAATATCTAATGGTAAAATTTTATTTAAAAAATTAAAGTTTGTGGTAAACTGAATTAAAATTCAAAATTTAATGGCTAATTTCGATCACATAAAAGTTAAAGGATAAAATTTTTAAAGTATAATGGCTAACATCAATCAAAATAAAATATAATGGCAAATTTCAATATTCACTTACACTATGGTGGTTAATTTACATTATAACCTAAAAATTATTTTTTTTATCTTTTTTATGATAAAATTAAGCAATCTTTTCTATTATTTGAAAATAAAAATTGTTAATTTAATTTTTTTTTCAAATAATTTTAAGAACATAATTTTACTCTCACAAGAATTTGACATGGAATATTGAAGTAGAGGACTAAAATGAATAAAATAGGAAATGATATGAAATACTTAAATTATGATATGTGATATGAAAATTATATTGAAATATATCTTATAATATGTAATATGTGTGTTTGATGATGAAATGGGGTTGTGATTGTGAATTTGATTGAAAAACAATATATGTACTAAATTGCAAAATATTATTATGCAATAGAACAATATATAGAGTACAAAATACATATGTGACCGAATACAGGGATTGAATATGCGAGCAAGATGATTATAGGTATGGAGATGTTTACATATATATATATATATATATTTGATGCCCATGTGAACTTAGTAAAAGGCTAGGATACGATTGGCATGCCAATAGGGCCGTATGCACGCTTGTACAGGATATGTGTTTGTACGGAGATCGTTATAGGTTATACCGAGATCTAGCATTTGTTGCGGATCATCGAGTATAATCTGGTGTGGTGGAAGGATGTATATGAAAATGCATTTGATGCTTCTAAGCTTTGTACAGTGGGTTCGAGACCAAAAATATGAGGTCAAAATATTTGTTTTATCATTATATTGAGGTTTACAGTATGATTGTGTGATTGCGTGAAAATTTTGTTAAGAAATTTTATCAATTGCTTGCTCAATTTGATAAAAAGGACTAAATCGCATAAAGTGCAAAAGTGGTGTTTAATAGCTAAAGGTGTCTAATAGCTATGGAACCTTAAATTAGAAGTCCTTATGTTGTAATTAAACCATTTTTAATATGATTGGACATTCTTGGACATGATTAAATGAATTTTAATGATTTATAACAAAGGTTAAATAAGTAAATTAATAATTAAAGTAAATTAAATTAAAGAAAAACAAGGTATCATCTTGTTTCTTATTACCTATCACCAAAATTTAGACTTATAAAAGCCATGGAAATGGCTTGAAAGCATTCGGCCAACTATCCCTTATGCATGTAAGTGATTTTTACTTGGTTTTTAATGATTTTTATGTTTTTGAAGTCGTTGTAACTTAATCTAGCTAGCCCAGGGACTAATTTGCAAAAATGTTAAAGATTTAGAGTTTTACCATTGATGAATATGTGTGTATTTTTATGTTTGATAATAGAAAATGTATGGTTGTTGTCTGATAAACAACATTTGTTAAGTGATTTTTTATAAAATTGGCAATTAGGGATTTATTTGTAAAGTGTGAAAAATTCATGGTTAAATTATGAAATAAATGAAAAATATGGGCTGCTATGTTAATAATGGAAATTCAGCTAGCATGGGTAGGGACTTAATTACATGAATTTGTATTTTTATGAGCCAGGGACTAAATTGTAAATATGTTGAAATCTTAGGGGCAAAAGTGTAATTTTGCCATAATATGATTTTTGGACTAAATTGAATAGAATGATAATTGAATAAGTTTAATTTGATATTATATAGATCAAGAAAAACGAAGTTAGGATCTAAATCGGAGGAAAAATAAAATTTTGGACTAGTCGATCCATTTCGCCATTTTTTGTGAATCGAGGTAAGTTCGTATGTTAATAAGCATTAATATAATTGTGTTTTAAATGCTTTATTATTGAATTAATTGTAAATACAACCTTATGGATATGTTCGACGAAGATTCGACAATTGGAAATCCCGGTTGAACCTTAGGAATATATTAGGGTACGAATGACATGTTATTAGGGGTTATGTGTTTGGGTACTGGTCCATACGTCCTACTGATGGCTGAGTTATCTGGCATGTGTTGCGGATTCTCGTCATCTTGTGTGAACAGCACCGTGTAGCTACGTCATGACCGTCAGTTTTGGTGAACAGACCCGTTGATAGCTCGAGAGTGAGCATTATATGATATATGGGATTGAGATAACATCGTCTATGTATTTGGCACTTAGGGTGCGAGATTCTCAAGTATCTGATATTATTCCAAACGGTTCAACGGGTATATCAAGGATATGGATGAGTAAAAGATTGATATGAGTTAGTACAGGTATGTACATGAACCATACAATCATTGAATTGAATAAACTTGTGAATTTCATATCTAATCTTGTGAATGAATATGTGATAGGTTTGTGGATTAATATGAGTTATGTTATGATATGATAATTGCGTAAATTGTGTATATATGGTAGGTTTTACTTTAAGCATACGAGCTTACTAAGCTTTATAACTTACTCTTTTTTACTTTTCCATGTTTTATAATGAATATCGAAGCTTGCTCGGATTTGGGAGTCGTCGGAGATCTCATCACACTATCAAGCTAACATTTTGGTACCTTTGAACTTATGTATTTGGTTATATGGCATGTATAGGAGTTGTGGTGAATTTGTTTTATAGTTTGGTAATGGATTTAGCCATTTGATTTGGCTTGTAAATTATGAATGTTTAGTTATGAATATAGCCATGTGACTTGGCTTATTTTGGCATGCTAGGTAATGTATATATATGTGTGCAAATGGCATTTTGGTATGTTGTGTATAATGGTTAAGTTAATGCTTATTGTGAATTGGTATTTTAAGTACCAAATAGTTGAAATTTGATATTGGCATACTTGTGGTTTTAAGTAAAATAATGCATAATTGAATAGCTTATTATGATAATTGAGTGTCTTGTGGTTGTTGGTATGTAATTAGCATGAATTAGGTTTGGTTGAGATTGGGTTGAATGCATATTTATTCCATGTTATATGCCAATTGATTTGTGTAGGTGAATGCAAATTTGGGTGAGCAAGATGACTTGGTAAATAGCCTATTTTTGTCCACACGGGCAAATACATGGGCGTGTGCCAAATAGTTGAAATTTGAGATTGGTATACTTGTGGTTTTAGGTAAAATAGTGCATAATTGAATAGCCTATTGTGATAATTGAGTGTCTTGTGGTTGTTGGTATGGAATTAGCATGAATTAGGCTTGGTTGAGATTGGGTTGAATGCATATTTATGCCATGTTATATGCCAATTGATTTGTGAAGGTGAAAACAAATTTGGGTGAGCAAGATGGCTTGGTAAATAGCCTATTTTTGTCCACACGGGCGTGTACCTTAGCAGTGTGTGACACACAGTCAGATGACACAGCCATGTGTCCCTTGGTGTTTAATTAGAAACCAAGTCAGTATGCTACACACGGCTCAGCACATGGGCGTATGACTTAGCCGTGTGACATATGTCAGTATACCCTACAGTTTTCGGAAAACCTAGCACACAGTTTGGCATACGGGCGTGTGAGGCCATTTTGAACGGTACACGGGCTAGTCACATGGGGGTGTGGTTTGCCGTGTAACCCAAGTTAAGGAGTTACACAGGGTCGAACACGGGCTGGGACACAGCCATTTGATCCCATTTCGAATGTCCACACGACTTGTGACACAGACGTGTCTTTAGTCATGTGAGACACACGGCTGGGCCACACGGGCGTGTGTCCCCTATATTTTGTAAAATTTTTTATGTTTTCAAGAAAATTTCTTGAGTTATCAGTTTAGTCCCGAACCATTTCTAATGCATGATTTGGGCTTCGTAGGCTTGTATTAGGGACAGTATGATTGATTGTAAATGACTTTTATTTGAAAATGATAAATGTATGTGAAATGTATGATTATTTATGAAATAAGTCTGGTAATGCTCCGTAGTTTTGTAGTCTAAGCTCCTACAAGCTATCTGGTGTGGTGTAGTTTACCCATGTATCAGAGTCTATTTTACAAGGGTTTCATCAAGTGTAACATCCTAATTAAAATTTGAAAAACTTGAATATGTAAATAAATAGATTGACAATAGAATATGATACCAAAATAAATATAAATAAGTTGATAGACTCAAAAAAAAAAGAGTTTGGATGGTATGAAAGCAAGATAAATAATATGATTGCTATGGAATATGAGTAGTATAATGTTAATTGCATATAAATATGTTTGATAGTGTTAGCTAAGAAGGTATGAAAAATGGTAATTGTCAAATGGTATGTATAGGTTATTTGCCTTGCAAATATTGACAAATACATTAGTTATTTGTTATATTCATATACTCTATCGTATCTAAAATGTGATATTGTTAGATTCATAGATTATAACTTGGCTAAATTTTGTAATGGTGTTATGCATGATCATTGTAAATGTTTACGTTATCTTAAATCAAGAAGGTACCATTGACCTTTATCGCTCAACATACAGTTTTGTTTTCTTCGTGCACAGGTTCAGGTATTTCTCAAAGCCTCAGGACTTGAAGTCAACATCTAGACTATCGTTTACGACTCAATAAAGTTTGTAAATTGTGTTTCATTTTAGTTTTATAGCGTGTACTTAGGCACTTTTGGTTAAATGTTTCTAAATGGTTAAGTTGTATGTGATGCGGTTTTATGTTAATGTTTAAAGATTGTGTTTGGATGTACTCATTTAGTTGCTTTGAGTTTTAAGTTAAAGGTCGTGCTTATATGGAATTTTGATGGTTTTTGGACATATAATGTTTGAAATTTAGCCTTGAAACTACCATTTTAGGCACAATTTGACTTTATCAAAATCTTACAATTTGATAGCACAGTAATATATATAAAGGTTTTCAGGTCATTTTAAACTTGTATTAAGTTGATTTGGAAGTAACAGGTTGTCACGTTGCGGCGACAAACCTTGGCGTCGCAACGAGGAACAAGGCAGAATTCTCGCGACAAAGCTGTTGCTCCAAGGTCACGATGAGCACAACATAGAGAGTTGCATTACGACGAAGAATCCCCGACATCGCGATGTCAACCCAAATTTTTGAAGTCCTTACAATTGGTCATATTTTGACCCCAAGTTAGTAAAATAGCTTTCATAAGCTCGTATTGTAACGACCCGATAGTCACGAGTACTGGAAAGTGTACTTTTCGGTCTCCATTTTTGTAAAACGAATTCGTAAATATTTATTAAAAATATTTACGAAGCTAGTTGTGTGGTTAATTAAGTTTTGGTTAGGTGAATTTGTTTAAATTAAGAGTAATTAGGTGTAATGATTAAATTGAATATAGGAAGAAAGTTGAATTATAGATTAGAGAAAAATGAAGGGACTAAATAAGCAATTAAACCATAAATTGACAAGTGCTTGGTGTTGTACATGACATGTAATTATATACATATACTTTTAATAATTATATATACTTACTTATTATTTAAGAAAATATTATTATATTATATTATTATATTATTATATGATATTAATTAAAATGAAGCAAATAAATGAAGAAAAAGAATAGAAAAAAACAGAGAGTAGAACGAAATAGTGGGGGAAAAGAAAGAAAGAAAAAGAGAAAGGAAAGAAGGAGAAAAATTAGGGATTTTAAGGGTTCAAGCTCAAATTGGTTAGTCAATTTAGTTATTTTTCTTGTAATTTTTAGGTTTTTAGAATTCTAGTATAAAATACTACTTGATTTATGTTGAAATTTTAAAAATTAGTGGACTTTTAAATGTTGTTCATATTGAATAATTTAAGTATTTGGGGTTAAATTGATAGAATTTTAAGTTAGAAATGAAAAAGGGATTGAATTGTAAAATAAATTATAAGTTTTGAGTTATAAGGACTAAATTGAGAAAATTTTGAAATTTAGGGATTTAAGTGAAATTAGAGAGTTGAATTTAGTCTAAAGTGAAAATTGAATGAAAAGATGGAACTAATTTTGAAGAAATAAAGTTAGTATCGGTTTAAGGACTAAATTGGAATTTCGGCAAAAGTTGAATATAAATTGAAATATTCAATGTGAAATTGTGTTGTATTAATGATTTTCAATTGCTTCAATTCCGTAGTTAACATTGTGCCGGAAACTTCAGCTAAGAAGGGAAAGGAAAAAGTCAACGAGGAGTAGCTCGAAAATTACGATTTATATTTCTATAATCTGAATTTAATTATTAAAATTATTGTACTTTGATTTCTTGTATATGGTAAGTATGGAAGCTGAGAATTATTGTGTTTACAATTGAGATGGATTGGTTTGGTGTGTGATGAAATTGATATGAATATGTGATTATTGTGGAAATTAAACATTGGATATTGTTATACTTGAAAAGTGAACTGAAACCCTATTAACTATATCGGGCTGAGTCGGATATAGTTGGCATGCCATAGGATTGGAAGAGTTCAGGGATTACTTCGACTTCGAGTCGATGAGACAATGGGTGTCAATCTATTACTTCGATTTATCCAATGAGGCACTGGGTGCCAAACTGGTGTATTTTGGTTGGATCTGTGTATCCATCTGAGTCCAAGTTATGTTAATAGGGGTTATTGAAATAAACAATGTTATGATTGATATTGAATGGTGAAATGAGATATAGATAGAGACACATGAATCGAGTATTTGTGAATTGAATATGAATGATCAAAATTACGGTTCAAGTAATATGTGTTCATATTGTAAAAAGCTATCTGGGATAGCAATTGATAAGAATTGAATGAATTATAAATGTTTTTTCTATAAATTGATTAGTAGTATGATTAAGGTTTTATATGATTTAATATATATGTTTATTTATTTTACTTTAAAGTATTTGGATTATAAAAATACCACTGAGATTATACTCAGTGTACGGTTGTTTTCCGTGCGTAGGATAAATAAAGTTAGATTGCCGATTCAGCATCCATCCGAGATCCCAAACCCAAACGTGGTGAAGTATATTTCTTTTTGGTAATGACATGTACCTAAGATGTCACAAGTTGTCATTTTGGGAAAATGAATGTAAATGATATTATAAGATGATTTTAGTTACTTATATAAATGAATATATGTGTTATGTTGAGGTTTAATATGGAATGTTTAAGTTTATGTATAAGTAAGTATGAAATAGGCAAAATTTGGATGAAATGGTATGAAAATTTGAATTAGCTTGAATGGTGTTTTTAATGGATTGTTTGGATAATATATGTGAAATACCTATGAGTATACATTGGATAGGTAATTAGGTTGATAGTTTTGACATGTTTTAGATGTATTTGAATGTGTTTTGAATTGGTTGATTAAATGGTTTTTGAGTTGCTTGGTGTTCAAGATTGCAGGGTATGGAAAAACTTGATGTATAAGATTCATTTTGAATCCACACGGCCAAACACACGGACACGTGACTGACCATGTGAGACACGCGACTAACACATGGGCGTGTGTCCCCTGTAACTTTAAAATTTCAAAACAAAATGCCCAAGTAATTTCACATGGGCAGAGACACAGGCATATTAGCAAACGGACGTGTGGCTGGCCGTGTGACCTAAGTTAGAGAGTTACACAAGGTCGAACACAGCTTGAGGCACGAGCATGTTTAATGGTCACATGTGCGTGTCCCTTGACCACACAGACGCGTGACCCCTACTCCTAGGGAAAAAATTTAAAATTTCATGAAAAATTTCTAGAGTACCCAATTTAGTACCGATTTGTTTCTAACATATATTTTGAGCCTTAAAAGCTTAATAGAGGGACAATATGATTAAATTATGATGTGTATGTTAAATGATTATGTAAATGTTCGTATTTGATCTGATAAGTCCAATAATGCTCCGTAACCCTATTCTGACGATGGATAAAAGTTAAGAGGTGTTACATATATAAAACCCAAAAATGATTATGTACCGTTTTATACACATGTCTTGGTTATATTTGAACACTTAGCAATTTGTAATTGAATGTAATTTGATCATAATTGCTTCAGTAACAAATATGGCACCTTATAACTCAAACCTGATGATCAGGTCAAATAACAAGGTATTACAACAATAAAAAAATATTTTCCCATTTCAAAGGCAATATTTCAAATCATGACGTTTATTTTTTTTCATAATTTTGCAATAATTTACTATATTTTAATACTTATATACAAGGTTTAATATCTCTTTTAGCCCTCATACTATAATTGAATTATCACTTTAGTACATGCACTATTTTTTTAATCAATTTCGCTCTTGTACTTTATTTTTTAACGGTTTAGCTCCTGCCATTTCATTTTGTAATTCCTGTTTCCCAAATCCAAATTTTTGTTTATAAAAATGTTAAGCTAACCAATGATACGGTACTACATGTTAAGGAAAAAACTCAAAAAGACTTAAATTTTTTTGAAAATTTTAAAAATTTTAAAAATCATTAAAAAAAAAACCCCAAAATCTTAAGAGTTATAGAATTAAAAAAAACTAAAAAAATCATAATTTATTTTTGAAGATTATAAAAAATATTTTTAAAAGTTGAGAAACTCGTAAAAAAATTAAAAATTTTCATAAAATGGAAAAAGGAATTGTTTGGAATTTTTGGTTTTTTGTAAAATTTTAGAAATTTATGGCATTTTCTGCAAATTTTTAGGGTTGTTTTGTATTTTTATAATTTTTAAGGAATTTGGGATTGAATGGGAAATTTTTTTAATAAAAAATATAGATGGAGTAACAGGTATACAGAATGAAAAACTAATAAAATAAATATTATAAGTATAAAAGTGATCATTTAACTTCAGTAAAGTGAGCAAAAAGTATTAAACTCTTTAAAAAAAATAGTTTACAAATATATGATATTCCAAATAAGTAAAATAAAAAAACTATTTAAAATAAATATTGCAACTGTTGTTGTTAAAAGAACACACCAGAATTGATGTCAAATGTCGATAAAACCACGCGCCAGATATGAGAGTGGTTATAAGGCTCAAAACAAATATCTTAGGGCGTTCTTCAATTAAAAAGTGGAAAAGTCTCCCTTTTTTATACCCAATATATCTGCCAACAATATTGTAGCTAAAAATTGCTCCTTTTTGCTTTACTTTTATGGGTTTGCACCTGACAAGGCATGTATATTTAAAATTGGTATAGTAATTTGTTTCACTCTTTAATTTTATTTAAAAGGAAAAAAAAATTATTTTAATTTTTTGTTTTTAACTCTTAAATTTATATTATTTGTCAAATTACTCCCAAAATATATAAAAAAGTTTATATCAATTAATTTTACTAACATAGCATCCATGTATGTCTACCTCAACAATTAATTATTTCTTTTTTTTAAAGATTCAACAAATTTAAAATTTATAGAGAATTATTAAAATTTTAAAAAATATAAAATTCATTTAATAATAAAAATTATAATAATAGTCTATAATTTTTATTTTTTTTAAAAATTAATTATTGATGTGATCTACATGTAAATTATCATGTCAACAAAGTTAACAGCGTTAACTTTTCTAACCATCTCAAAATGTTTTAACAAAAAAATGCTAGTTTAAAGGCTAAAATAAGATTAAACAAAAAAATCAACCATCTCAAAATGTTTTAACAAAAAAATGCTAGTTTAAAGGCTAAAACAAGATTAAACAAAAAAATCGACCAAATTGAAAATCAATCCAAACCAAATATTTGGACATTCTATGAAATACAAGTTAAAAAATTGCAATTACCCAAAATCAAACCAAATTTTATTTTTTTATTTAATATATATAATTAATTTTAATTCTTTATAATATAAAAATAAATATTTTATATTTAAAATTGTGAAAATAATTTAAAGTTCTTGAAAAGATCTTGTTTTTTAAATATATTTATGAAACGATCTTGAAATTTTATCAAATAATATTTAAAAGATATAAAACAAAATTCATTTTATCAAAATAAGTCTAAACAATCAAAACAAAAAATTAATTTGAAAAATTTAAGAACCGAACCAAATCAAACCAAATTATGATGAACAATTCAAAAAATTTAAAAAATTCAACCGAATCAATATCTCTCCTAACTAAAAGAAATAAAAAATTAAATGAATAGTTTAAATAACTTTTTTTATAAGGTTAAAAGTTCAAATAAATCATTCCTTTTAAACTTTAAATTAATCAAACGTAAAACATTCCAATTGAATTTTTAAATATTAATATCAAATCAATTAAATTATTCTATTAACTTCATCTTTAAATTACCAACTTGAAATATATTTAAAACACATGTTACTTGTTAATATAAAAATGTTCATACCCCAATCCAATGCCTGATTTCAAAAAACTTCTAAACCCAAGCTTAAACATGATCCACCTAAGTTCACTCAAATGATCATTTCTACTAATAAAAAATAATAAAAATTGAAAACTCGATTGACATTAATATTATTGTCAATAAAAAAAATATAAATTCGTGTACGCTGAAACACATTATCCTCCTTTTTTAGAGTTAAAAAAAACTATAAATAGTTTCTAAACATTGTATCACAAAGAACAAATATGAAGAAAAAAAACTATAATGAAATTAATATTAAAAAAATTATTTAAATTTAACTATAAAAATATTTTTTATTATTTTTAAACAATAAAACAAACTAAACCAAGCCGACCTGAGGTGAAAAATTCAAATCCAAACCCAATCTAAAGCAAGCAAAGCTATCTAACCAGGGAACACCTCTACTATTAAATATATAACTTAGATTTGAAATGTAAAAAAAATAATCCTCTTAAATTTTATTAATACTAAACCTTTTTATCATAATAAATTTAAAATTTTCATAAAATAAATGCACATATTTACAATTTAATACAGACATTTTAAATATACTCCACATCAAACCTAAATTAACTGCTAAATAAATGAAAATTTATCTAGTATTTTAAAACTTAAATTATCTTAAAGTTCAAAAGATTATATTAACCCAAATGATTTTATTTGGAAAAATCTAAAAGTAAAATTTAAAATGATTTAAATTCGATAATTGAAACTCTTTTATCATATGCTATTAAACTAATTAAACTCAAATAATTCAAAATCAAATGATATTTACTTATACTGGATAATCTGAACTCAAATACTTCAATTATCAAATGAGGTTAACCTAATTAAACTCACGAATCCGAATAACATAAACAAATATAATATTGATATACATGTGAACGACATTTTTCATCAATTTCAGTCGGCAAACTATAAGTGAATATGTTACCTTTATGAGAGGCATCTTGAGGTTAGGATGTCAACTTATTCAAATGACCTCCTTTTCCTTCCAAGAACTGAAGCTCTTTGAAGCCTGGGGCCGCCCATCCGCCACTTCTTAAAGGCCGACATCGAAACTTGAGCTGCTTCATACACTACAAAGATGAACAAAACATAATGGCTATGTTGTTCAAACTCTCAATCTTTCTCGAAATACCCATACGCAATGCGTTCGACATATGAATATGATGATATAACTTCTAAGAATCCTCCAGATACAAGGAAAAACTTATAAAAAATTTGGTTGTACTCATGTCAAGCACATATTTGTACCTAACACTCGTACCTGAGTAAGGATAACATAGCAGAATTGTAATGTTTATACATCTAAAGGAGGCATAGCAGTGAAAGAAATAAGCTTTAAATAAAGGAGAAGTATGCTCACAATTTGATTCTTCTTTTGTTAGAAGGGTCAAGAATTTGGAAGCCGTTGTGTATGCTGCAGTATATGCCTTGGTTAAGATCTCCTTATATCTGATCTTGAATGCCGATAAGAGCAAGATTTCAATGGTTTTATCACCAACCCTATCCCATCAAAACACAAAGTGGCGACTGAGAAATCCATTTTTCATTATGTTACTCGGACTTCTTTAAGTTTTAGTATCAGAAAATTGAGCTCAAACATAAATATATATATATAATCCTTTAAAGACTCTCTAGATACCAATTTGAAACAATCTTGTTGGACCAGTTGGATTTAGAAGGTCTACTGGCCAGACAGCCTAGAGATAAACTAAGAGCATGGATCCTACATTGCTTGGATTCTTCAATCCGTGAGGACGTAACCTTTAAGGATCCTCTAAATACATAAAAAAAAATACTCAGAAAATTTTAACAAAACCCGTGTTGGATAATATACTTAGTACTTGACGCTTACACTCGAATCCAAATAGCATAGATTCTAAAAGATACTACAAGGACTGACGGAGAGACTCACAGTGGTGCTATCTTGCATCCAAACTCATAAAAATATGGAGATCGAGATTTAAGATCCACACAAGCAGCATCTGCTTGGATTTCCAGCCGTGTTCTGGACATATTAAAAATATACATTTAGAAAACATCATTAGCACAAAGACAACTTTGCAAGCACATAAATCAACACAATAAAAAAATAGATGTTGGACTATCAGATAATTAATCATCATCCTCCCGTTGCAGATAGACAGACTTATGTGAGAATTTATAACTATTTAGTGTTTACTGCTTCAAATAAATCCAAACAATGTTCGTTGAGAAATAAAATCAAACACCTACTGGGTACTACCAAGCCAAATTCAACATACAGAACACCTTCGGATGATAAAGCATTGAAAGGCTTATGGGTGTCCAAAAGCCAGTCGTTAAGATCCGTGATTCTTTCGTCTCCCAGTATAGTTCTTTTTCGACACCACCCACATACCTTTAAGTTTGTCGCTTTCGCCTAATTCGATTCAAAACAAAGTAAGAGAGTCCTTTTACCTACTAATTGAGCTAAATTTATATTAACAGCCAAAATACCTAACAAGATGAATACTTTTTTTGAGAGCTATTTAGGGGAGAAAAAGTACCTTTGATTGAAACAGGCAGGGACGCTTATGGATATGGCTTGCCTTAAGTACAAGTCTTGAGCAAGCCACAATGGAAGCTCCACTTTTGCTCCTTGTTCAACCTAAGATCCAAACATCATAAATTAACCCTTCTTTCTTAAAAACGGAGGAAAATTAAAAAAAAAAAAAAAAAAAAAGCTTACGGAGTTTGTCTCAGAACTTGGATCGATTATAACTCCATTTGCTGCTTTATGAAAAACAACTGGAACAAACTGAAATGTGCAAAAAGATTTGGAAAGAAAAATTAAATGAGGAAATTGAGAATTTAACAGTATGCAAAAAAAAAAAAAAAAAAAAGAGTGTTAAATCAACCTCTTCCTCTGCAAGAATGTCATCGATATTGAAGTAATTCGCCATTTTCTTTTCTTCTTAAAATCCCTTTCTAGATCTCGGAGATGGGCGGAAATTGAGGGAAGGAAAAAGAAGATTACTGATTTAAGGGGTTTAGATTATTTTCGGAAATTGAGAGGGAAAATTGATAAGAAAAGGAGGGAAAATTAAACATGATTTTATTTGTAATTTTCTAATGGACTTTCCTTCTAGCTTCAAAATCTTGCTTGATTTAGGAGGATTTTAGGCCCAATAATTAGGGCTTAATTAACCCAATGGGTATTTTATCATATCACAATTCTATTTAAATTATTTTATATTTATCTCAATTTTGATCCATTAATGATTAAAAGATATAAATTTTGCCCTCCAAAAATACATAAATTTTTTGAAATATTCGTACGTTGATATGCGGTCATATCATTTTTTTTTTTATACTCATATCATATCTAAATTAATCGATCCTACTAAAAGTTATTAAAATTCAAAAAACAGAAAGTGGTTCAACTATTTTTTTTATTAACTCAATAGGATACTATTAAAAGTTATTAAAATTAAAAAAAAAAGTGGTTCAACCAATTTTTTGATCAACTCAATCGGGTCTAGACCTGTTCATGAGTTGAGCTATCCACTTAGGCCCGAAAGCCCGTCTAGGGGTGTTCCATCGGTTAACTGACCCGAACTATTATTAACTGAATTAATCGATCATTTTAAACTCTTAACCATTAACCGAACTGAAATTTTTTCAAAAAAATAAACCAAACCAAACTTTTTCTGTTAATTTTGTCGGTTAACCGAATCAACTGAAATTTATATTTTTTTTTATTTTTGGTTAAAACAAGTATAAAACGTATAAAAAATTAACCAAATTAACTGACCGATTAATTTATACTTCTAAAAAATTAACCGAACCGATGGACCCTCGACTGAATAGTTATATATTATAATATTATTTATTAAGTTTGGTTAATTCGGTTAACTAACCGATTTCGAACCGAATTAACCGTTAACCGAACTTCCAAAAAATTATTAACTGAGCCCAACCGAATTAATTCGATTAACAGACCGAATTCGGTCAGTTAAAATTAATCCGATTTTACTCAAAATTTGCACACAAAATTTGGAAGAGTTTGAACAAAAATATTAGGCCTAAAAAATAGGCTTGAACAAGAAAATTAAACCCGTTTAAAATATGAACTAGACTTGAGCTTGGACATTTAAAATCCAACCCGACCCATTTTAAGTTTATAATAATTTATATTATGTTGTTTTTATATATTATATAATTTAGAACCCATGAAAAAAACATATAGTAAATATATAATACTACTAAGATAACTATATAAAAATTTCGATAAATAAAAAAAGTATAAAAGTATTTACTATTAAAATATAAATATTTATTAAAAAATTTAAAAATAATATGAAAGAGCCTAAAATTAACTTAGGTAAGTCTTCTATAAATATGAATAGATTTGGACAAAATTTTAAACTCAAATTTCAAGCGAGTCTGACTTAGACAAACATAAAATATGTTAATATTATACTCTAACCCGACTCATGAGCACCTCTAATCAATTCGTACCAGCTCTCAATTTAACTGATTCAAAATCACTTTTTTGAACCAATTCCCCAATCCGACCGCCAACCTGGTTCAAACTAAACAAACAAAAATGCATCGGAGACATAATTTGCAACAATCCTAAAAGATACATTAATCGAGTAATCAGCTGATTCAGCTTTGTCATTGAAATTAATCCACTGTGTATCTCAGAAAAAATATCATGTTTTCTTGTAGTTACAGTTCATAAGTCGTCCGGCTGAATGGGGGGATTTCTATAACATTTCACTAAAGCCCCACACATTATGGGTATTTTAAGAAATCATGATAAAAGAATTATATGAATTTATTCCTTTCTTTGAAGTGATAAAGAATCAATACGTTTGTTGATCCGAGCTCAAACAACCTGCACGGAGGTTGGTTGAAAAACTGCTCTCGGAACTGAATCGGTGTTCAAGTCCATGCATTACGGACTCGTAAAAGCCAAAAAGCTATCTGCAGTGCTAAAAGGCGAGCTTCAAAAAGGAATTCCTCGAACCAGATATCAATCCGGGAAAATAATGATTTCATCTGCGTCATCTTTGCTTCGACAACAGCTTCGGAAGAAACTCTTCCGATGATCAAAAATGTCTCGAGTGAAGAACCCTGTAACTGTCATGCAGCAGTCAAAGCAATAAGCTCCTTATTATAACCATATGTTGTTCCAACACTCCCATGTCCGAGACTCACACTGAAGTCCAAGTAACATGGAAACAAAGAATTTAATGAAATCAAGTACAGAAAAGTAGAGAATACCAGCGAGTTATTGACTGCTCTTAAGCAATCATTTGTCTTCAACATTAATAGAATAACACGGGGCAGTCGACGGAGAAGCTCGGATATTTGAGGGAAATATTGAGATGCATACATCTGCCGGAGAAGATAGATACGGCCGAGCAAGAAGTGAGAACCAATCAATGAAAAACAATCCAACATTCAAACTTATAGCAAATCATAATCTCTAAACACAAAAACAGAGCTCCAATGGAATCCTTATTCAGAAGGAAGCCAATAAATAAGAGGAAAAATATATCAGTATCAGTACATCAAAACTTATAATATCACCTGTAGTTCAGAACGATCACTATCAGTGCCTTTTATGACCAAATGATCCACAGCTGGGTCAATGACCCGATTCCAGGGCCTCATCGTTAGAATCCCTGCAAATAGCACATACAGGTCCTCCCCAGCACCCAATTTCACACTATGTTCCTTTATTCCATTAGCATCAGAAAACACCAATGCCTGCAACGCAAGCATGAATTAACATATCACATTGCTAACAAGTAAAAGCCGATGTTACTCTAGTGTTGGTACACAAATATTTCCAACAAAGGTACTTTAAGAAAATGTAAATAAAAACTATAAATGCATCCAAGAAATATATCCAAATTTTTTGGGAGAGGGACAACGTACCCTCCAAAGAGAAGCATAGCTGAATCTAGTAGAGAAGTCGAGTTCTTTATAAAGACCATGGTCTAACAATATCAACTGTGGTTTTTTCTTGCCTGTGGACCAAAGGAGAAAAAGATCAGGTTCTGAGTGTTGTATTCAGAGAAGCAACTAAACTTCACAATCAAACACATGAAAAAGCCTCAAAAAGAAATCCATCACACAAACTGGATTTTTAATGGCCACATTGAAATCCCCAAAAGGGTGCAAACTGGTAAAGCAAGTTTTCGTTTATGAAGTTGGAACATTTGAAACATTTTTTTTTTCCTTTACAAATCAATCACGAGTTCCATTACTAAGAGTTTTATTATTAAAATTCTAAAAATGACATCACTACTTGCAGTGAATAAGACGGATCAAGCTGGAAGAATTAAGAAAACAGACATGATAATACTTAGCTTATTGAGGATAGATATGGAAACAAGAAAGATTTAACATCATTGACTCGAATTGCAACTAGTTAAGCACAAGTGGAGACATTCTCAAATGATTTCAACATAAAAGAAAAGCTCACCGAAAATTCTCTTTTTGCCAGAAGGTAACGGCCGAACTAATAAATTAGCAGCATGTGGATCACAATGAACAAATCCATGTTTAAACATCATCTCAGCAAAAGTTTGACTAACCTGCATAGAATCAGATTACATATTTATGACAATCACATGACTCCTTTAATGATTTTTCCAGGAGTTAATACAGCTTCTAAATGCCAAAAACAATCGGCAGACAATGATAAGCCAAGAACTTACCAATCTTGCAACATCACTAGGTTGGATTCCAAGTTTTTGAATGGTAATGACATCATTCACATATGCACCGTCCATGAATTCCATAGTTAAAAGCTTTGAGGTACTCAAAGACCAATGCACCTCTGGTGCATAAACATAATCTGCAATATGAGGAGACAACTTCCGAAAATTTTCCAAACATTTGACGCTGTTCTTTGCCTCTATCAAAAAGTCTAGCTCCTAAAAAGCCCAGAACCAATCAAATCCTATATCACGTCGAATGGAAAGAAAGCAAAATACATAACGGGCAAATAGAATAACCATTATCCGAGCAGAAGACAATTACATATATCATCTATGTCCATGTTTGACAAGCAAGGGTGCATTGGAAGGTATAAAACCAGAAAATAGAGCATAAGAATACCATATCATAAGCAAACCAATTGTATAATACATCTAGATTTCTTAAAAGCGTAAATTCAGACAAAGGAATTTTTAAGCAACTTGCCTTGGGTAAACTTTCTCGAATTTCAGCGACCAACCATCTGCAGGCATAAGCCAAGATATTCAAGAATTCTAACAGTTGAAACCACATAATGATAAAATGTTTAAGAAATACATACAGTACCTATAATCAAAAGATGGGAATAACCGATGTAGAGTGTTGACGAGGAATTCCACAGTGGCTTGGTCCGCAGCTGCAGTATCTGTCATGTGAGTGTGCTGGACCTGAATTTCAAGAAAAATGATACGGACATGGAAAATAAATCCTAACAATAACATCCAGAGGCCTAAATTTGCAGAAGTCAAATAAAAAAAAAATTCCTGAGGTAAAAGTAACAAAGAGTGAAACCTTCACGGCAACTTTTTGACCATCATGTGTACGAGCAATATGGACTTGCGCAAGAGAAGCACTTGCTATCGGTTTTGGATCAAATTCATCGAAAACCTGCATATGAAAAGCTAGTTTAAATGGACAAGTATACCCTATACATGTGAAAAGAAACATCGATAGCATTTACTATATTGGAAAAGCAGTTATCCAACCTAAACAATCATTAAAAACAATTCAATTCTGCTTCTTAAAATTATGTTTTCAAAACGATACATACTTTATCAGGTGTGTCTCCAAGTTCCTTCTTGAAGACTTCACATACTTGATCATACGAAGAAACCGGACACTTATTCAACATCGACTCCCTCATTGTAAGAACATACTCCTGAGGAATTAGGTACTCCTACACAAATAAAAGAGCAAAATCTTTTCGAATCAAACCCATGACCGGATAGTATCTAATGAATCCAAAAACCCAATCAGCAAACTTCATATCGAAGACACAGAGTCGGCATTACTAAAAACATACCAATTGCCCAATATGTTGGCCAAGCTTGATATAAATTCCTCCATTTCTAAAACAAAGTTCTTGAAGTTTTCGTGCCGATCTTAAATGAACTTCCTGTTTAATCTTAGCTTTCTCAGTACTTCCTTCCGGTAGTCCCCATAATGAATACTGGTAATCTAATAGCATAATTCAAACCCGTCACCAAAATTTGAAATATATAAAAATATACAAGTACCCAAACTCTCAATTACTTGCTAAATTTCTATCTATAGCATTATAAAGAAAACAAAATGATCATTATCCCCTTAAATCTAACAAATTCAACTGATTTCTTATTTTCAATGAAGTTATATTTTTCATTCAAGATTGGAACTTTAAGCTTTTAGTTAACTATCTTAACAAAATGAAGATAGAAAATAAAATGTTATAATTTTCAAGATTTGGAGGTACCGAAGACGATAGAGGCAGCAGTTGCGGAGTCACGGAGAAGGCGGAGAGGGACGGCGGTGCAGAGCTTGAGAGCTGCGGCGGGGTCGTCAGAGGTGGCGATAGTAGCGGCTGCACCTCCCGTACAAAGGGCAGTGGCGGCAACTGCTAGCTTGGCGCGCGTACGCCAAAGGGATCGCGTTGCCATGGATTTTTTGGGATGGCCGCCCGCAAGACTAACGGGGACAAGCGAGCGAAAATAACTCTCCTACGTTTTACCGTCTTTCGGTTTTTTGTTTTTTTTTTTCCCCTTGTCTTGTCTTTATTTATTTATTTAAAATTTTGAGTTTGGGTTTAATTTGTTGGGGGAAATAGGCCAATAGCCCACAAAGTAATATCATTTTGTTTGGGGAAGATGGGTTTTCGTTTCGTTTTGTTGTTAGAGGTGTTTTGAAACATAGGGCTCGAGATAGTTCAAATAATGTAGTTTATTGTTCTAAAATAATAAAATATAAAAATATTTTTACATTAAAGGGTATATTTGTTTTAAAAAGAATTATCATGATTTTTTTTTCAATATTTTCCTGTGTTTGTTTCATTGAAATTAGCTTTCTGATCAATAAAAAAATAAATTTATTTTCTTTAAATTAAATTATACTTTTGAAATGCGTAAACTATTTTTCAAAAAGGAACTTCTCATCCAACTAGAATGAGGTTATTGTTAGGCTAAGAAATACGCAACATTTGGATTGACCTACAGAGGCGTCGGGCTATGAATGAGGGGTAGATAAGCTCATCAATGTTACCAATTAGCTTGATGAGGTCGTTGTCAACTAAGACAATTCCTACCAACACTATGTTAGGGACTAGCTCGTCAATAAGTATTGCACATGCTTGGGTGCAAGCTTGCTAATTTTAATTTCGGTGGTGGCTACTCAATAAGGGTTCCCTCGAGATAAATGAATACTTACCGTCGGGATAAAAAACAACAATTTGTTGGTTCTAAACTAAAGCATATACACGAATCCGTGTTAAATTGACAATCTTGGATCAACTATTTAGTGATGACAAATTTGTGACACTAATGCCAGTGCCAAATCCACCGTGGACATTCATGAACCCAATTCCAATTTGACTGACACTTCAAGTCACTATCCCGAACTTTCTTTATGTCATTCAACTCTTTCATGATAAGTTGCCACATGCCGAATTGGCACAAACACTCAACCACTATGTTGTTATTCGATGATGTGGAATCATATAATGACTTTGTAGGTTCTCTCCAATGAGTGCACCACCTCAACTACGACTCTCAAGTGCAGACAGCCTGAATATCTTTGACCTAGTGCAGTGTCTACCAAAACTACAAATAATTATTTAAAGTTAACAAAAAAATCAATGATGATAACAATCAATGTTAATATTTTTATGTCCTTGATGCAATAATTTCATCATATTTGATAAATTTCTGAAATGATCGAATTGATTATTCATGAAAATAAACAAATGTTATTTGTACAAGCCCAATTTTGGGGCCCAAAAACCCCTAACCCGTTTGACCCTAACCCCATTACACAAACAGAAACCCTAGCCCAATCAGCCCAAATAAACCCAATACATTAAAAAAAAATCAAATCAGAAAAAAGAAAAACTCTAGCCCCCTCCTATGCTCAATCGCCGCCCCTATTGACCAACTCTCTGACTCCTCTGCCCTTGTCCCATCCAGCACCACCACCACTGTGCCACCGCTGCCAAGCACCCGCAATGCATTAAAAAAGAATAGACAGGACAAAAAGCAAAAGAAAAGGCATGTAATGGCTATATTTAAAAGCCAAATCAACAAACCATGTAAGGGCCGGCATTAGTGAAATAAGAACAATGTTTTGGTTTTAAATAACACAAAAACGGATCTATAAAGAGGCATAAAGTCGCAGCAAAAACAGAGAAGGGAGTCAAAAGATTTCGAGCCGAAGGTTTATCCATCTTCTTTTTATTTTCCTTATTTCGGATCCATTCACACACATCTTTCTCTATTTTATACAAAAAAATAGCACACACGAACATATATAAAAAAAAAATACAAAATTTTTACCCTTTTTGAAATTCCACGGTGGCCGGCGACGGTGAAGGTGAGGCGGTCGACTCGGCGGACGGTGACCAGTCCGGTCATTGAAACCCACTGCAGAGAAAGAAAAGAGAGAGAATTCTTCAGTTTTTTTTTAGAAAAGAATGAAGAATGAAAATTTTTAAAAGGAAATTGGCTTTTATAGCAAGGTAAAACGGCACCGTTTTGTGCCTAAGGTCAGAGCGCCAAAACGGCGCCGTTTTCACGTGACCCGCGCGCAACCCGACCCGACGCCTGAGGATCCGCGTGTTTTGTTGCTACTGGGATAATTTCGCGCACGGTCCCTCCGCTTTCTGGGGATGTTTCAATCTGGTCATTTTTGCTTTTATAATTTAGCCACGGTTTTTTTAATCTATTTCAATTTAATCCTCAACGTCTCAACACTCAAACCAACGAACGACGTCGTTCAGGAAGTTGGAATATTTACCCATACGATCCTTGTTCTTTCGTGCGCGTTGCTATTGGACCCCCCGGGTTTGTGTTTTATTTCGATTTACCCCCCAAAACTTTCATTTTAACCTTAATTTCGTCCTTTTCATTACTTTGGTCATTATTATTATCTTTGTTTTTATTATTTCGTTAATAATATTATTATAATCACACTCTATTATACTTTTTTATTCATTTCATTATTAATCTATTGTATTATTATCACTAATATATTCTTATTATTAATACATCATTATTTGTTACTCTACTTTTTACTGCTATTATTAATATTATATTTATATTTATTATTATTATTATTACTACTATTATTATTATTATTATTATTATTATTATTATTATTATTGTTCTTCTTACTAGTAGCACTATTTTTATTACTATTATTTGATACTATTATTATTCTAATTATTATTATCGCTATCATATTATTATATTATCATACCTTTATTATTATTATAATTTTATTTTTGCTATTATTGTTATTATATTTTCCTCCTTTTCGAATTTAATCATATGTTATTGTTATTTTAATATTATCTAGTTTAATACATGTATTTTGACCCATTTATTTTATTTATATGTTGTTACCCATATTAGTAATATTTATATCTTTTTAAATAATTTTAAACTTTAGGTTATTTGTTATTTGAATTATTGTTATTACTATGTGTATTTACTATTAATATCACTATTATTTTCATTTTATTACTATTTACTATTATCATTATTATTAATACAAAATATTAATATTCTTATTATTACTTTTATCATTGTCATCAATATTGTTGTTCTACCACCACCATTATCAACATTGTTAGTATTTTTTTTATTCTTATTTTCATGCTGTCGTGTTCTATATTCCCTTTATTTACTTATGCATTCGTTTATTTCTCTTCTCTTATGTATTTGCTTTATATTATTAGCCTTATATTTATGTCCTCTTATCATAATTGCTCATATTATTGTCATTGACATTGTCACACTCATTATTGTGCATTACTATTAATACCATAATTTGCTTTTATATTTCACCACAAATCACATCATATTTTTTACCCGATATCTTAAAATTCTTTCATAAAAATAACTATTTTCGTAAAAGAAATATCACGTATTAGGTAATTCGAGATAAGTGTGCCCTAACTTACTGGGTTTCGATTTTTCTCATATAACCTAAATAACGGAATACCCTGTTTTAAAAAAACGCAATACTAGTTTTGAAAAATACTTATTCTCGGAGATACGAAGTGTTGTGCCCTAACTTACCGGGTATGACATTTTGTCATCTCGAAATAAGAATCTGTTTTGAAATAAAGGCAATATTTGGTGTTTGAGAATTCGAGAAACGTACCCTAACTTACTGGGTTTCGATTTCTCTCGTTTACTCTAAATGATCGAATACCCTTTCAATAAGTTAAAATACGCGAATTTCATATAAAAGGTAAGCTCGCTCTCGAAAACTCAAGATGTCGTGTCCTAACTCACTGGATGTGACATTTCATATTTTGAGACGAGAATGTCTTTAATACTTGTGCATTTTTATAAAGAAGGATCGTACTTTAAATTCTTTCAAGTTTCTAAATTTCCGATACTAAGACACTAATTAATCAACTAGGTACCAATTTTGGGCGTATCGAGGGTGCTAATCCTTCCTCGTGCGTAACCGACTCCCGAGCTCATTTTTTGATTTTCGTAGACCAAAAATTATCGTTTTAGTAAATCTTAACTTTTATTAAAATGATTAATTTAAGGTGACCCGATCACACCTCATAAAAAAGGATTGGTGGCGACTCCTATTTTTTCATTTTCGTTTCCAAAACATAAGTCAATTCCCGTTTTAGCAAAAAATGGTTACGACATTATTCATTATCTCTATTAATGTACTGTCTTTAATGGTTTTTGTAAGTAAAGCAAAATGTATAAGAAAATATTGGCTTATTGATTACCTAAGGTTTAACTAATAATAAGTTGCATTATATGAACAAATTATAATGTGAGAAGACAACTTATATTACTAGGTAATCTAAATTATTTATAGTTTGTAGAATGAAATTGAGTAAATGATTCAAATAATAGAGGATTATTATGTAGTCCATAAGTCCAATTGGGGAGAAAAGTTGTCTTGGCTATCAGAGCATGATTGACTCCTAATAATTGAGACATATATGTGATTGTCTAGACCGATAATACATTGGATATGACCCAAGCTGAATTTATCCTAGATCTATTTTTAGATTTATTCACTTATGACGTTCATGATGTGCTTACCTAAATCCAGAGTAAGTGCCAGATCATGTGCGTATAACTCGTGTATTTTGATATATTGAAAACCTGAATTCTTATAGTAGTGGGCCAGAAGTTGGTATGTTGGGTATATGACTTGTGTATGGCATAGTATCACTTTCAATAGTGAAATTCATAACTCAAATAAAGAGTAAATGATATTCTCTCATTGGCATTGTATGGATTATAAAAACGGGACCTATCTAAGGTAATTTGTCTAAGACAGATGATTTTTGTCATTACGATTCGAGTAATGATCATATTCATTGTGGAAGATACAATGGCGACTATGAGATAAAACAGATTGAATTGGATGAATAAAATTAACCTAAAGGAATCATGAATATCCTATGAGGGTAACACATATGAATAGGTCATTGGACTAAAGCTTGAAATCAATAGCTTTTGTAATGAAATATAATAGGGGAGTTCAATTATGGTACTGTAGTGAAATGACTCCATGACTAATTAATTTTGTAATTGCTAGAGGGGAAGTCTTAATTACAAATTATTTATGCCCTAATTATATATGTCCAATCGGTTCTTCTACTAGCTTAACACAATTTTTTAATAGATTGCGTTCAACATGAACACATCTAATATGTACATTCTAACATATTGGTTGAACTCTTCATCGCTTACATTGTCCACTGGAAGATACTTGACCAATGTATGCAACCATGTAAACTTCACTCAATTGTCTTTTAAATCTCTAGTGTTGTTGAGATAATGGTCGAGTAACCTCCTCATTTCTGGCTCAAGCTCAAATTTAGCCACTCCGGTTACAATAACTCATTCAATTGGAAGACTATTGATTAGAGCTACATCTTTTAAAATAATTGTCATGTGGAAAGTGAAAAGCAATAGTTTCTAATTTCCAAATTTCCACGAAGGCCATGAGTAGCGGCAATTGCAATAGAATAGAAGTTATTTCAACCACCTTTCAAATTTTGGCTACATCTAGATGATTTGTAAGTCTAGCATGCTCCTCGTCCGACATCAAATAATGTATGCTATTTTGAATCCAAATGTTTCATTCCTCAATCTAGTAAGTAAACAAAAACAAATAAAATCAACATTCTAAATTTAAAGTAAACATAATTTAATACTAAAATTTAATATAAACAATAAATAAATATTTAAGTAATACTTTAATAAAAAAATTTACCATATTAGAGGCTATAAAAGCTATATGTTTCTCTTCCCTTGTGTACTTGATTGGATAAAAAATACGAGGGATAGAAGGAGGGAGTTGAAAAGGGGAAATAAAATAAAATAAAATTTGAGTGTGCTTGGAAGGAGAGAAATGTGAGAGGAAAGAAAATAGGAAAGATGATCACTTTTCATTCTAATGCATAAAAACTAATCCTTCTAAATTGGAATGATGAGAGGAGAGAAAACGAGAGACATGTGTATATTAGTTTAAAATTATGCAATTTTCAAATGTTTTATTTGCTTTCCTTTCATTTTTTCAACTTTAACGAGCAATGGATGGAAAGAAAACTCATATTTTCCATCTTTCTATTTTTCTATCTTTTCAATTTTTCATCTTTCAAATTTTATTTTCATTTTACTAAGCAAAGCCTAAAAGATCGAATATAAGGCAAAAAAGAAAGATTTGGCAACTTTTTTCACTTAAGAAGTCAACATTGATAGGAGATAACTTTAACTTGACCAGAAAATAAAATGAGAAAGAGGGTATTCATAGGCACGATGAAAGAATTTTTCACGAAGAAGTTGATGCCTATTAGCATCAATACCGATTTATGTGTGTTAGTTGAGTTAAACGATTAAAATGTAACTTCAATAATTAGAGTTAGGTTTACTGAAAATGGTGAAAACATGAACATATGTAAAATCAACACTCATATGTGTCGAACTCACCAATATGTATTTATTAAGGTTAGGTTTATGATAAATGATGAAAATTTAAACACATGTAAACTCGATATACAGGTATCAAGCTCAATACTATGAATTTATTAGAGTTTAACTCCTAACGATAAAAATTAAATTTATATATCTTAAATGTTATATGAAATTTCACACATGTGATTGTCAAATTAATTTAACCATGCACAGTTATTATTAAAAAATCGAAAATTTTGTGAAATTCGAAATTCATTGGTGTCGAATTAATTATAAAAATAAATTTGTAGATTATATTTTTTGATA
This sequence comes from Gossypium anomalum, assembly GCA_025698475.1. NCBI lineage: Eukaryota > Viridiplantae > Streptophyta > Magnoliopsida > Malvales > Malvaceae > Gossypium > Gossypium anomalum. The sequence continues at coordinate 90,487,212 of CM046961.1, forward strand.
TTAAAGTAAAAAAAAAACTCGAAAATATGATATTGGATGACTTTTTTTAAAGATGACAAAAATGTTTTAGACAATTTTCAAGCTAAAAAGTTGTGTGCTACAAAGGTAGGTTTTGCCGAAGTTTGAAAAACAACACTCAAAATGGATTAGTTCAAAAATTAAAGCTATATTGATTTATTTGATGTTTCAATTTTATAAAAAAGTTTATTTTAATTCACTATTTGATTTTTTTATTCTTTTTTTGCGCTCTTAAACTTGAGTTTTTTTTTCATCAAAAAGCCCCGAAATGAGTGGAAAAGTTAAATTTCTTTTTTAACTTTGCTAGCGTGATGTATACGTGAACTGTCACGTGGATGTCACGTTAGTATTTAATTATTTTTTAAAATTTTAAAAAAATTCAAAAATTATAAAAATTATTTTTAAAATTAAAAATTATTAAAATTGTTAAAATATATTTAAAATATATTTAAAATTTTAAAATATTAATTAAATATTAGCATATCATCCATGTTACAATTTGCATGCATGTCATGTTAGCAAAGTTAGTAAATTTTAATTTTTTTTCATCTATTTTGAAGTGATTTGATAAAAAAATACATGTTTAAAGGTTAAAAGAAATAAAAGAAAAACTACATAAATAATTAAAATGAACTTTTTAATAAAATTGAAGGGCAAAAAAAAAAATTATTATGTGAAAATTAAATAGGCAAGTCCATGACTACTAGATTTTTAAAAAAAAAAAAAAAAACTTTTTAAACATTTAAGAATATTAAAAATGATTTAAATATTCAAACCAAAAAAATGTGCAATGATCATGCAGGCAAGACCCCCACTTGTTTTCTAGAAAAGCATATCATATAATATCTTATTACATTATTATATTTTATATATTAGAACCTTGTTCTATTTCACACCGTGTATAAGACGTGTGGATCTCATGCCAAAAGGCTCCCACCATTAAATAAATTTAATCTACTTAGAGTTGGTATTTAATATGTTGACATAACTAAAAAATAAATATAATATAAAAATATAAATGTGATAAAATTTATAATAGTATATGTCGATAATGCCAGTAAGAATAATCGTAACGTAATAAGAAAGAAAAATAAAAATATATAAATTTTACATAAAAAATTATGGGCAGAAGATAATAAATTCACTAATATTTAAAAAAAAAAGACATACAGTTATGCATAGTTTTTAAAATGTTAAACAACTTGTCTAATAAAAAAATATAATTTTATACGAACAGAGGCGGATACAAGGGGCTGGCAGTAGCTTTGGCCTCCCTTAAAATGGAAAATTTATATTTAGGCCTTTGAATTTTTTTAAAATTTAAATTAATAAAGGTAAAATTATACTTTAGCCTCCCTAAAATTATAAAAAATCAATTTAATCATTTAAAAATTATAAATATATAGACTATAAAAAATTAAAATTTCATTCGGGCCCCCTAAAAATTTATTCTAACTATACAACAAGTTTGGTACATATAAATAAAAATAAAACACTATAACACATATGAATTTCATCTTTAAAGAAACAGGATCTTAATAGCAGTGTTTTGTATTTCTAGAGCAAGCTTTGAAAAATAGTTGATGTTATCACTTGGCATGGACCAAAACATTAATTAATCATTTAATTAATATTTATTTAGATTTCATTTACAAAGTTTGCCACGTAATTTCTTACGTCACAACGCCTATTTTAAAAAAAACAACCCCTTCCCTATTATATATAAAAGGACAAAAAAAATTCTATATTGCGGGGACAACTTTAAATGAGGGTAGTCCAAATACAACTGATCCAAAAATCAGTATTTTATAAAATTTAAGATTTAATTTGTGTTTTAAAAATTAAAAATTTTTATTTTAAAAAAATCCTTATTTAATTATAAATATCATTAATATTTTATCAAAATTTATCAATTTGTCAATAATATAAAATATAAGGACTAAATCTTAAATTTTATCAAGATACAAAAATTGACGACATATTCCAACCTACTTAAGATTACCCAATTATATTATTCAAATCAAACCATATTATCCCTTAATAACATAATTACTTTCCTTTAATTTTTTTTAGCCTTATGGCTAGATTCATGTGTCATGCTTGTATGTATATATTAGGCCTCATGATCCATGGGTTAGTCATCTAGAAAATGGGAAAGTTTAGGTGAAATTTGACAATTAGGGGGCCTTCATAGGCAATTTACTTGACTACTTGTCAAATAAGTAGGATGACATCAGCCCATACATTTGGATTTTTGACCAAAATCATTTAAACAAAAAAATAAGGGCTGCTTAGTAGATTTTTACAACTTCGTCATGTACGGTTTGAATTTTTGGGCAACAATTTTTTAAATTTGGAGTGGTTGGCATAATATAAAATTTTACGATAAAGTTTTAATATTATAATTTATCGTTTTTACTTTAAAAATAAATAAGTTAATCATTGTACGTTAAATTAAAGAGAAAATTGATAATTTTGTAAAATTTTTTATCTAGATCTATTGTCAAAAACCGATAATTATACATAGGTCTAAGGTACATATCTGGTTATTCCTTTAGCTACAAATGAATAAAATTTTAACAGAAATGATCAATTTACTTTTGATTTAACATATAAGAATGAATTTATTCATTTTTTTAGTTGAAGGGGTAAAATGTAATCGGACCCCTAGTATAGGGGCTTCTATGAGAATATTACCAGTGAATAGCCGGATCTTTTGACGGGTACAGTGGTTAGTTGTCCGTTAAAAAAAATTGTATAGGTAATTCCGTTAACAACTCCGTTCCAGTCCTACCCGCCATTTCAATTTAAGAGTTGCTTGTGCGTGTTAATTTCCTCCATGTCATCTTCAATTGTCATCAGTTCCGTCACACCCCAATTCTCACAGTCAAACACTTGGAACCTTCTTTCATACCCCACTGCCATTTTCCCTTTCATTTTTAACCTCAATTTTTCTATTTCCTCCTCACTCAACTTTCAATCCTTCTTCTTTGTACATAAAAAAATTCGCAAAATCAAGAAAAAATTGAAGAAAGAAGGGAGATGGGTTTTTCAAAGGAAGAGAAATCGAGAAGAATTTGGAGGGTATTGAAAACAGTGTTTTTCTTGATAACAATGGCGATTTCGTTCCTCGTATTTTCTGCGCCGGTTTTTCTCGTTCTAGCCGATGCCCTTTTGCCTTCCGCTTTGCTCTCTGCTTCGCTTTCGCCTTCTTATTTATCACTCCAATCCCTTTCTTCCCATTTCGATAACTATGATTTTAGATCTTCTCTCATAGATATTCCCCTCATATCCATCATCAGATCAGCTGTTATAATCTGTAAGTTCATCAATAACCCATTCCGAATTGAATATGTTTAGTGGATTTAAAAGTCAAATTACTCTACGCAAAACCCCTAATCGAATTGTTGTTTCGTTCGTGGCTATTTCATATGTGAGGTCCCTGGAAAGTGAATTTTGTTTGGTCTAATTCTGAATCCAGTCCTTATACTCTTCGTACTTTTGAAATTTAGTCTCTCTGCTAGACTACTTGTTTAATTGATTTACAGATTTTCTGGGTTTTTTTTTTTTTTTTGCAGTTGTTTACAGTTTTTGTGATGGGCCAAAACTTTCGAGGGGACCATACCTGGGAATCACAATGATTTGTTCGATTTCATCGTTGGTTTTTGTTTCGATAAAAGCTTCGTTTGTGTTCGGTTCGAGAATTCCTAAAGAAGGGACGTATGTTACAGCCATGGAAACCGCTCTTTTCATTTCTTCATTGGCTTTGGCAATTGCACACATGATTGTGGCTTATAGGACAAGTTGCAGAGAAAGAAGAAAGCTCCTTGTCTACAAAATTGACATTGAAGCTGTAAGTTCACGCCATCTCTATTTCCATTATAATATATTTTTTTAAAAAGATCTATATTTATAAAATATTTTAATAAATTGAATTAAATTAAGGTTTGTTGATGAATTAATTAAATGAAATAGTGAATTAATTGGATAAACAATGCGTTTATCAGCGATTAATAAAAAAATAGCGGTGACAAATAAATTAAATATTATAATAATATTTTTATAAAAAATGTATAATAATAAAAGCGAGCCTAAAGTCCTACCAAAACTGTAGAAAGTAGGGAATTTTACGTTTCTAGAAACTCAATTGTTTAAGGAAAGTAAAAGATGTTATTTTCATAAATTAAATGAATGATTTTTCATTTTTCATTTTTATTGGTACAGATTTCAGCTTGCAAGAATGGGTTTCCAAGGTATCAAAAGATTCTCCAACAAGAAAGGGTGAAGTAAATGCAATATTACCAACACTGAAAACGATTTTCCTTTCCAAGAAACCTACCTGTTTTTGGCTCATCACATTCTTCTTTCCCACATTTCAGGTAATTATCACTTTCATGATTTTAAATTTTATTTTTATTATTTAATATCAAATTCGAGTATAATCAGATATATTCATAAGTCAAATTTATTATAGGTTTTGATTTTTTTTTTATACAGTGTTTAAAATTACTCATAGACCCTTCCTTATAATGGTGAAATTAGGGGCTGGACTCTAACTCCTTAAAATAAAAAATTTTCTATATAACCCTTTTTAAAATTTTAAATTAGTAAATGTAAAAAATATAAAAATTTAATTTAATTTTTTAAAAATTATAAAAATATAATTTATTAAAATTATAGAATTACAATTTTTTCTATCGTAAAAGTTACAATTTAATTTCAACCCCTAATATTTTTTTGTAAGTTTTGTCCCTGCTTCCTAATTTATAAATAAAAAGATGATGCCATAAATAAATACAGTAGTAATTTGGTAGCCATGAAACTTGATATAATTAACTCATGCATTTCTTTTTTCCTTTCTTCTTTTGCAGATTTAACCAAAACCAATCAGTCACTTGAAAATCAAAGTGTTAACAAGCAGATCACAGCCAGCAGATACATACATATATATATATATTTTGAGGAAATGGTCGAACATGCAATGGTTTTGAGTGTACAGTTTGTATTACATCTGTAAATATTAATTTAAAAACAAAGGAAGAAATGGGCCAAAGGTCTTTTCCATACCCCAAATTTTTTCAAATATTTGAAAAATATTTATATTAGTTATTATTTTTGGGCCAAAACACTTATTGTTAGGTTAATTATTTTCGGGTCAGCTTGTAGAATAAAAATATTAAGGTTAAAATATGATTTTAAGTCTATGTGCTCTTCGTATATTTAAAATTATTTTTTTATATATTTTTAAGAATTTAGTCTATATATTTATTGTTTTAAGTATAGTTGTTATCACCATTAAAATTGTTCTATATGTATGATATTTTGACTTGATATTCATTTAAAAAAAAAAAGATAATGAAAAGGATCTAAATTTGTTAGTGTGATATTTTGATTTTTTTTTTATTTATAAAAATTTACTTAGTAGCCATTTAACAAAAAAAAAATAACATTGTAAAGAATTTTGATGGTGTTATCAATTAAAAATTAATGTAAGCATTTTAATCAAATTAAAATTTTTGAATTAACCAATGACATTATAAAACTTGAGGTGCCGAATTATGTCAAAAATTAAAATATAAAGATCTAAATCTTAATTTTGAGCATGATAGAAACCAAAATAAAAATTAGTTTATATGTCAAAAAAGCCTTTAAGAAATGCAAAAAAAAAACAAAACAAAAATTAATTAAGCCCATGTGTTAAATTCACACCCAATTAAGCTCATGCTGTTAACTAAAATAATCAATTAAGCCCCTCCGTTAATGGTTTTCGTCATTGACCGTGTTGGCCATTAAAATAAATTGATAGACCAATCATATGGGGACACGTGGCAACTTCTGATTTAATATAATATTTTTCCCATAAAAAAATTGAAAAATCATAAAAAAATAAAAAACAATTTATTTTTTATAAAAATAGAAAAATTCATAAAAATAAAAATAGTAAATAGTAAAAAATATTAAAATATTAAAACTGACATAAATTTATTAAAATTATAAAAACTTATAAATATTATAAAAATATAAAAAATCTAATAAATTATAAAAAAATATTAAATTAATAAAATCTATTTAAAATAATTAAAAAATGTATTAGAATTATTAAAATAAATAATATTAAAAATATTAAAATTGATATAAACTTATAAAACTTATAAAAAAAATTATACAAACTTGAATTGGACCGGTTATCCTGAAATCGACAAAGGTTTTGCTCCGAGGAAAGCCATTAGACCAGTTGAACTGGGAACTGGGCGGTTGAACTATTTTTTTAATTTATTTTTAATATTTTTATCAAACCAAAATTTCATTATCCAAGTATTAGCATATGTAAGAATGAAATATTCTAACCAAGGTTTTCAGAATTGGATCGATGGTTGAACTGATCAGGCCACCCGTTTGCCAGTTTAATTGATTTGTTTGATTCAATTAAAAAAATTAAAATTTTAAAAAATATATAAAAAAATCGGTTCAACCATTCGGTTCCCAGGTCAACTACCCTTGTCGATTTCAGTGTAATCGGTCCAACCAATCGATTCAGTCCAGTTCAAGTTTTTATGTTTTTTTTCTATAATCTTTATAAGATTATATTAATCTTAGTACTTTTTATGATTTTATAGAATTTTAAATACGTTTTTTTAATTTCAAATATTTTAAAATTTTTTTATTAATTTTATAAAAAGATTTTAGAATTTATTAGAGTTTTATATTTTTATAATTTTTATAAGTTTATATCAAGTTTCATATATTTTCATATTTAATATTTAATAGTTAATATTTAATATTTTTTTAATTATTTTTATTGGGAAAATATTAGATTAACCAGAAGCTACTACGTGCCACCATTTGATTGGTCTGCCAATTTATTTTAATGGTCAACGTGGTTAATGATAGAAATCGTTAATGGATGAGCTTAATTGATTATTTAGTTAACGGTAGGGGCTAAATTGAGTATGAATTTAATACATGAGCTTAATTTATTATTTTGCATTTTCTTAAGAACTTTTTAAATAAATAAGTCACTAAAATTTGATATAAAAACAACAAAAGTTGTAACATAAATCCTATATATAAACATAGTAGAGGGATCAAGACTTGAATTTGACCATTTTTTTTTATAATGACTAAAAAATATAAACCTCGACACGCTTAAGATATTAGAGTATAAGAGAAAGAATTGTATGAAACTGTGATTCAATATTATTTTTATCCCTTTTCAATAGAAGAATAACAAATCAGATTTTTTTTTTATATTGGGAAGGGATAAGAATAATGTGTAATCACAATTTTATACAATACCACCAAATTAAAAGAAAAAAAGACATGAATAAAAATAAATTTCAATTTTTATGATTCGATAAAGGAATCAAAATTCAAGGTTTTTGTGTGTTTGTTCTTCAGCTTTGTGCAATGAGAAATTTGGTGAATTTCATTTAAATAAATAGAATTTAGATGCCAACATTTGGGGCATTTTTACAAGTTGGAAATAAGGATCAAAACAATGCCCACTGCATCTCTATTACCTGAACAAAATTTTTATACCTTCAATCCCTCACTTTCAAGTCCAGGTAAAATAGTGATCGTAACCCCAACTTTGGAAATGATTACACCTCCACTCCATCTTCTTTACAATGGCTAAGATACCCAGATTTAACGCCGACGCTGCAGATTGATCGGAAATCGCTTCTGCGTTCGGGTTGTGGGGAAGAAAACTAGCTTATCTTCTTCAGCAGGTACCCAACTGTTTCAGAAATATAAACTCAGAATCCAACAAGCTTCAACTTTTTAACTCACTCAAGTTCTAAATAAAACTCGGTTTGATTACCTGAACTGAGTTACAAGGTGGTGTAAGAATACTGAGATTTCTACTCTAGCAAGCTCATATCCAGGGCACAATCGAGGCCCTCCTCCGAACGGCGTGTAAAAATTCCCCGAACAGCTCGTCCCCAAGTTATTGTTCTGTTCAATTTCATCCAACACTAGTTTGTAAGACTATTTCTATTTCGTCGTGTACCATGAAGTATAATGTTGCGTTACATCTTATACTTAAATTTACCTTCCATCTCCATGGATTGAAAGTGCGAGCATCTTTAAAGTGATCATGATCAAGATGTACAGCACGAAACGATGCAAAAACCTTCCAACCCTTTGGAATTGTGTAACCTGGTCGAGTTGAGTTACCAGTAAGCACACAAAAAATGAGTCTAACAGGTTTCGGATTCGAATTCTAACATCTACCGCTCTGTTTCTAGACTAAAATTGTGATTACTTACCTTTTATGTTGACATCCGTCACCGTTCGTCTAAAAACTCCACTAATAATGTTTGCAACTCGTAGCGTCTCGTTGATAACCTGGAAAAATAGTAATACCAAACCATGGATTAAGCAAGAACAAAAGTGAATATAGGTTTAATCCTTAATTGGAGGACAATTGATTACTTACACATTGAGTGAATGGCATTGACTTATAATCACTCCATTGAAGACCCTCTGAACCGCTTTTCTTCAATCTAATACCGTCATGTTCTTCCTGCCGAATCAAATAAGTTTCGGAATCTTAAACAGAATGGAAATGGAACACTTATACTTGCAAGCTATTCGAGTTCAGTTCAAAATTTTTTTTTTAAACTTCTACTTAAAGTGTCTAGATATTGAGCGATCTGGCTCAAGTAATTTATGAGCAATTAATTTTCCTAAACTCGATTATACCCCTAGATGATGGTCCATTGGCCTAAGTGGGTCTCAAGCAATTATGGGCCATGTGGTGTTGTCGTGAGCCCTAATGCCCTTAAATGGTCCCACGCAAAACTGGTTTGAAGACGATCTAACGGCTAAGATTAAAATCATCACGTCAATCAAGGGAAAAACACAAAAAAAAAAAAAAAAACAAGCCTAGGAATAAAAAAGGTTTTGTTTCACTTCCAGGGTAGTGACGTATCTATGACATCATCCAAAAGCTTTACCACCGTCCGATGGTTCTTCCCCTTGAAATCAGTGCCGCTCATTTCCCAACAACTCACCTAGGAACAAGGGTCAAATCGTACACCCTATTGCACACAATAAAAAGTTATAAAATCCCCAATGACCCAAAAATACCCTTCGGTTTCCAAGTATGGGAATTGGGAAAGGACTTCATGGTCGTTTCCTCAAAGACAAAATGTTCAATGAGTTAAAAAAGGTGGTCAGAAAATTCTGACAAGTGTAAAATTTTCCTTTTTTTTAATTTTCTTAGTTTCATAAATATATTTTAATTTATTACAGCTTAAGGCGTGCAATTTGGAGAGTCATCATTATGTCCGGTTAGACAAAATTCCCAGTTCCTACTTTGACTTTTTTGTTCTGTTTGTACTTTTTGCCTCTACTTTTGACCTACAACATTAAAACAGAATCCAACCATTATCATTCATTTTTACGGACCTTTTCCCCCTTGCCTTGTATATTGGTAAATATTATTAATTTAAAAATTAAAATTAAATAAGTAATATGAAATTACCAATTAGTGTCATTTCAACAAATATTTTAAACATTTGGTTTTATCTACCAGATATTAATTCCCAAATCCCATCTACGTGTGACTGAAGAAAATGAAGAGTCTTAAATCATTATTTTATTTCATGAGGACCCACTAAGAAATTTCTGTTTGCTTCTTTTTCCCAAAATATAAATACAACAAACTATGTCTCCTTGTTAAAAGTTTTCAAAATAATAAAAATAATTTACATGTGAAGATGTGATATCTTTGTAGTTGACTAATATATATTTTTTAAAAATTTATTATACGTTCTGAATATATTTATTTTTTTATATATAATACTTAGAACTACCTATAAACATACTTGGAATCACATCTTTCTGTATTGACAACAATATTCATATTAATCGAATTAAAACTCAAACGACTAGTTGACTAATATATTTAAAGACTACCAATAAATTAAAATTTATATAAATAAAAATCTCAACTCATTAAACTTTTTTAAATAATAAATATGGATAATTTTATATTTAATTAGATGATGTAATCTAATTCATTAACATATTTAAGTACTATATATATATATATATATTAGAGATTATATAACACCCACAATAAAAATTTATATAAAATTAATATCAAGAATCAAATCCAAACTTGAAACCACTCATTCCTTTTTTAAGCTATTTTATTAAAATAAATAAATTACAAAATTTTGAAAAATATTAATATCCTTATAATAAAATTTATCGCTTTTAATTTTTTTATTTTTAATCTTTTACACCTAACTTAAGTAAAGGCTTTATAAATAATATACTGAGGTAAAAGTACTATGAAGGTCACTATAAAAAGGGTCAAATTGTATTTTGTCTTATATACTAAAAAAATAAATAAATTAATCTTTGTAACAAAATGGTCTTTTTTTTTTAATTAAAAATTTAATCTATTTATTTTGTTAAAAACTGAAATGACTGATAGAATAATCATACAATAACATGTGGCGTGTCACGTATACCTCATGGGTGAGACATAAGGATTAATTTTTAATAGTAGAAATGTTATTTGATGTAAAGTGAAGCAAAATTCAATTCAAGTACGGATCTTCATGCAACTTTTACTGTGCTTAGAATATAAAATTATAAAAAATTAAAGATAATAAAATAAATTACCTTGAGTTGAGCCAAAGCAAGAGGGGTCTGAGTCAAGAATTTGACAGCAAGAGTCATGATAGTTGAAGTAGTTTCATAGCCAGCAACAAGCAAAGCAACCATGAAATCTATAATTTGTTCATTTGAAAGTTGGTCTTCTTCCCATTCCCCTCCTAATAATGCTCCCAACATATCATTCTTCCTTTCACCCTTTTCATACTTTTCTCTTCTTTCCTTCACAATCTTGCTCAATGCTTCTGCCACTTTCCTTCTTGCCTTCAAATTAATTTCATAGTTTTTTTAATTTATTAATTTAATAAAAGATATTTGTATTCGACATTTTCGTGTATAATATGACAAAAAAATCTTAATATTGTATACCCGTATCAGATACGTATTTGGGTATGGAAAAAGATATAGAGTGAGTTTGCTTACTTTGATGGCACGACGGTAGGTGGCGGAAAAGAGAGGCAAAGGAACGGTGAAAAAGCCTTCGATAACAAGAACGTATTGTTTTCTTAAACTTTCACTCCATTCACCAGGATCGAAACTCATTAGCTGCTTCACCGCTAATTCAAATGTTATCTATTAAACAAAAAAAAGAAAAAAAATAATTTATTAAAAAATTTAATAATCACTGGGTGTTGATGTGGGGTGTGGCAATGAAATGATTGTGAGTCACCAACAACGCCATCTTTGATTCAGAACTGAGTCGACTCAGTCCCAGTCCGACTAATGATTTGTTATTTCTTTTTACCTTCTTGGCCGCTTCCATGAGGAGGATACGGTCGGTCCAGGAATCCAAGTTGAGCCGGATTAACCGGTCTATGTCAACCAAAAGTTGATCTTTGATAATTGACGAGTTGGCGAAACTCATGGTCAAAGAATGCATTCTTTTGTGAAGGTTTCCTTTCATCAAAAGCAAAGAATGTTTCCCCAGCAAATTCGAAATCGAACCGGGGTAGCTACACTCGAACAGCTTCCCTTCGTTTTGTAGGATGAACCGGTTCGTCTCCGGATCGGCTGAAAACACAGTCGGCTCACCGAACACGTGGGTCGTAAACACTGAACCGTGCCGTTTCACCCTTTCATCAATAAACGGTTCGGGGTTTTCGGTCTTGTAAGCAGATATAAGCTGTAAAGTCTCCCCGACGAAAGGTAAACCCAAGTTTCCCGGCGGTAGACGGAGGCGCCGGAGACGATAAGCACGGAGAAGGAGGAAGATGACGGCTGAGATGAGAAGGATCGAAAGATAGTGAACAAAGATAGCCATGGAAGAAGCTTTTAATTCTTTTTCTTCTTTTTTTTTTTGCTTTATCGTTTTTGAATATAAATATAAAGAGATATGGGAATTGGGAAGTTTATAAAGGAAGTGTGAGGCTTAGTTAGCAGCACACGAGGGGTATCTGTAAGAATGGAAGGAGGGGGGTGAAAATGAAACATAACAAATGTTGGGGGATAAAATTGGTAAGAAACTTGTCAGCCAGGTGTAAACCATATAATTTATTTATGGACTGGGTTGCGGCCTCGCGGGTATTCCAATGTTTCCGATTATAATTTAAAAAGGTATAATTTTTATTTGACCCTCCAACTTTAAAAAAATTCATTTAACCATTCATTTAATTTTTTTAATCTTTTTTAATCCTTAAACTTGCATTATTTATCAGATCACCCCAAAATTGATAGAAAAATTAACGTTTTTAACTTTGCTGACATGACAAACACGTGGATTACCACGTGGATGCTATGTTAGCAACTAATTAAAATTTTTTAAAAAATAAAAAATTATTTAAAAAGTATACTTTTTTAAAAAAATTTAATTTTAAAAAATAATTAATTACTAACATGGCATACACATGAATTGTCACATTAGCAAAGTTAGCAACCATTAACTTTTCCATCAATTTTGGGGTGATTTTGACAAACAATGCAAGTTTAAGGTAGTGGTGAAGCTAGAAAGGCTGGTAGGGGCCCAACCCCCTAAAATAGAAAATTTTACATTCAAGCCACTTTGTAATTTATAAAATTTTAAGTTAGTAATGGTAAAATTGCACTTTACCTCCCAAAATGATAAAAATTTGACTTAATCTTTTTAAAATTATGAAGATATAGGCTATTAAAATGGTGAAATTGTAATGTAGGACTAACATAACATTTTTGTAATGTAAAATGGTCAAATATGTCATTATGCCTTTAAAAAGTAATAATTCAATTGGAAAATATTAACTAAATCTACAATTGTACGCATAGTACAAAACTAATAATTGAATTAAACCAAACATATTTAACTACTACTATTACTACCGTTTGAGTCAAGACTAAAATATCGAAATTCAAAAAATATAGAGATTAAAATTGACCGATTCAAAAAGCACATAGATTAAACTTAATCAAATTAAAACCTAAGGACTAAATCCACAAATTTCATAAGGCATAAGGACTAATAGCAGAATTTACCCAAAACTAAAATTTTAAGACTTAAAACAATAACTACTTTATTAGTTAATTTAGGATAATGTATTAAGATTTACTACATATATCAATTAATATTTTGGTATGTAATTAGACAAATTGTTGTAATTATAAATTATGGATTTATTTAAGAGCAAGAGGAAAATGATGTTCTAAAAACCTCATTTTCTTATTAGTCTTGTCACTATCAAATCTTATAAAACTCACCATAAATTGGAATTAAAATTTTCTTATTAGCATATATATTAATTTAAAATGGAAGGTAGAGTTGAATTATTCATGCAATTATATTTATAAAAGAATTCCAACATCTCAATAATTCATATATATAAAATTAAGTACAATAATTTCACAAAGAGATAAGGGGAAGGAAAGTATATATAAGTGTGAATTCAGAAAATCTTTTTAGAGGTTGGAATTTTATTATTGTAAAAATATAATTTTATTATTTTAATAGCTTATATTTTTATAATTTTTGAAGGATTAAATTAAAATTTTGTTATTTTAGAAACTAAAGTATAATTTTACCATTACTAATTTAAAATTTTATAAATTATAAAATATTAAAAGAAAAAAAAATTCATTTTAAGGAGACCGGAGCCCGTGGCAGTCCTCCTAACTCTAGCCCTACACATATATGAACTAAATTATCCATTTTTTAAAAGACTTTTAATATCCATCTATTTTGATTCTATTGAAATAAATTAAAGTGGAAGGTTGAATTCGTAATTAAAAAGAGAACAATAGTAACCTTTACCCTTAACTAAGTGGTATAATATTAATTTTAGTCTATTTTAATTATAAAAAATATATATATTTCAATAATAAATGGTTGGATATAATGCACTTTTAAGAGGAGGATCCAGATTCAAATCTTGGAGACGATATTATTAAAAGGAGCAACTACAAACTCCAAACATACCTATTCAGCCCTCAAACTTTTCAAATTTTATATTCATCCTAATATGAAATCTATGCCCCATGGGACATGAGCCATAACAACCTTTATACACGCTTTCCAGTTTCTTTTACATTTTGCCACCCCAACCTTTCTCCCATGATGCATGTGTCCTTTTGGCCCACCATGAACCTACTAGAAATATAAAGCAATCCTAACTTCATCATCATTGTTTTTTTAATAAAATATTATTTCAAAAAGTTATAAAAAAAAATAATTCACGTAGATGTAAGCTGATTTTATTTCTTTGTTTATAGTTTATAATTTAAATATAAGTTCGGTGCTTCGTCACCTTAATTGTTTATTAAATTTAAAGGATTTTATGATTATAAGAATATAGGTATAGCATTATGAGTTAAGTTTAATTAGGATTGTTTAATTCACTTTTTAACACTTTAAAAAGAGTTAAAATTTGTTATTAGTCCTGTATTTAGTAAAAGTTATGACTTTTATTTGGTGATTTTAGTCCTTGTACTTTCTAAAAATTTAAAATTTTAGTCATAGTAAATAATAATTGTTAAGTTCATTAAGTAGAGTTTTGCTAATTCCAGAATCCAATTAATGGATTACCGATTGTCATTTGCGTTAATATTGAAATTTTAAAATTCGAAAAGTATAGGGACTTAGAATGATCTAATTGGAGAAAATGGACAAAATCTACAAATGTACGCTTAGTACAAGACTAGTAATTGAATTTAACCAAACGAATTTAATTGCTACTGCCTGGTCAAGATTAAAATTTCAAAAGTTGAACTGTATATGAACTAAAATTTACCAATTTAAAAAATACAGGAACTACAATTAATCAAATAAAAGTAAACGAACTAAATTTATAACTTTTACAAAAATACAAGAACTAATAACATGATTTAATCTTAAAAAAAAGATCATAGTTGTCTTAACAAAACAAAAATGCTTCAATTCTTTAAAAAATATATTAATTGATTAAATAGAATGTCATTATTCCTCCACATTATCCTTAATAAAAAAATAAGGGAAGCCGAAAGCTAGGTATTTTTTTCGTTAATTATCTAATTTATGCAATTATCCATAAATTATCATCACTTACAAACAATTAGTTTTTATATTTTATCTATAACTTTCTATTTGTTTAACATATGTAAGATTTAATTAGTTTTTAAACTTTTTATGCCAACAATATTTATTTAATATAATTATTGTATTTAAATATAAATTAAAACAATATTATTAATTTTGATCCATGTGATATAAAAGGTGGATGATAGCATGTTGATCCACAAGCCCCATGAAAGGACTATAAATGTGGGTTTATCTAACTTTTTGTCTCACGTTATAGTATCACTATAATATCTAATTTTACCGTCATTGCTGTTTTTACACTAATAGCAGATAAACGCATCGCCTATCCAAACTCACCCTAAGTCCTCTACCATGTAGACATACCGATAGAATAATGATCTCCATGTATGAACTCACTATTTTGTTATATATATATGTATATATATTAAAGAATGCCTAGTACAAGATAGGATTTCTTTTAAAAAGTGAAAATTGAATTATAAATTTTTGGGTATCAATGTTGGTAATACAAAGGATTGTTAATAAGTGGGTATATCCTATACTGGTTAAGTATAGGCTATTAAGAGGGTTTTTATATAGTTTTACTTCTTACTCTTATTGAGTAATTGGGTTATAGGGGTCTAACACATGCTTGTCGCATACTTGGCCTACTTTGCTTTGTGTCCATGTCCATGTTAACATGTTTCTTTGACACGTTGTGTGTATTTTTTTGGATAAAAATTTTATTATTTTTTAAAAAAATAATTTCTTTAAAATAATTTTATTTTATTTTCTCATTTTTGACTGTTATGAAAAATTTGAAATGGTTGACTGTTGCGCGCTGAAATAGTGGGTCAGTTTCAAAACTTACCTTGCATTTTTACTCTTTTGCCCTTACATTTTTACTTTTTACCCTTCCTTTACTAGTATAAATAGTGGGTTGTTTTCCTCATTTTTCACAAAAAAGAAAGAAAGAAGAAAAACACTACAATCAACAACTCTTTTCTCCCTCGCCTCTTTTTCATTTCCTTCTAAATTCTACCATTCTTTCCTTAAATCGCATTAGATAAAATTCTATTTAAGAGTTTGGGTTTTAATCAGGACTGATTGTGACTCCTTCAAACTTTGTTGGAAATTAATCCTACTGTGATTTCCTAATGAAGAGCAATACTAATTGAGTTCCACCTGCTTTATTCGCGTGTACAAATATCGAAGCATTGTGTTAACCTTGGGGGACGACTTTCAGTACATGATTACACCGATAAGGGCGAATTCGTTTCTAAGGCAGTAATTTTTTTCACAACACAATAAATTTTTTTGTCTCTTAATTCTTGATTTATTTTTCTAGTCAGTGCTAGCAAATTTGTTTTGCAGTAGCCTAGTTTCCAACAATCAAAATATAAAATTTATCATTTATTAATTTATGATTTCATTATTTTTGAAGAGATTAAATAGATTTTTCTTTGAGAGCCAAAACATAATTTTACCCTATATTATTTATAATTTGATCATCTTTAAGAGATTAGAACAATAATTTTACATTTTTTCGGGGAACGAGGATCCCTGCCCCTTTGTATGCACGCCAAATGTCAACATATAAACAAAATAATATATTGATTACAGTGGCTTGAAAAATTAGGCAAAATTTGAGCTTCGTTTTTACTTTGAATATATGATTTTAAGAATGAAAAACCTACACCATACATTCTCAAAGTTTTTTTCAACAAAATGAGACCAAATGTCAACATAAGCTAAACATGATACTCTACTCTTATAATTCTCAATTGTGTTTAAACATGGTGATGGATAGTTTAGATTTGTATATCACAATTTTTTTCTATTTTTTTCATATTCAGATAATATTTAAATTTTAATGTTACAATTATTATTTGTCATGATTTGATATGTATAAAAATATTTATTTTTAGATATTTATTATTATGTATATATATAAATTAGATTTAGATATTCAAATTCACTTTAGGATTTGAATATTTCAATTTAAACAAATTGTTCACTTTACTTCTAAAATATTAATTATAAAAAATTGTTGATATATATAATTTGAATATTAGATAAATTTAATTCAAATTTAAATATTAATATGAATAATAAAACTATTCCAATTTTAAAATAGCTAAACAAATTCAACCTCAAAAACATAAATGAGGGAGATAGAGGGCTTTAGTCCTTTAGTCCCTTCAAAATCAAAACTTATCCCTTTAGTCCTTTTTAAAATTACAGTGTTTTAAATTAATTCAATAATAAATTGTATTTGGCCCCTCTTAGAATTTTAACTTCAATTATGACCTCTATAATATCAAAATTATATTTTTAACTCTCTGAAAAATTTTATAATTCTAATTTCAACCTTCCAATTTTTTTTTTTTTTTTTTTTTTTGTTAATGTTTCCCATGATCATATAAGTTATTATTATACTATTTATCTTAAATAAATCAAGATTTTCTTCCCCCTTGAAAACAAGTGAGAAAACTTTTATAGTAATTAAGTTATTAGTGGAATTAGAAAACTTTGCAAATAGTCAATTGAGTCTTAACTCAATTGGTATGAGTATTGTTGCTAATACATTAGAGCGTGGTTTGAGTGTACTGAAGCGCATTATCCTCCTATTTATGGATTGGAGAAAGACTATGAATAATTCTAGATATTACGTCAAATGAAACAGATATTATCAAAACTTATATTTAGATTATTAAAAAAAAAAAAAACCTGGTAAACATGAAATTGGTTTGAATGGAACTAGGTAGGTTTGTTGATCTGAGACAGATTAGGAAGCCCCTTCCTGAATTCCTGGGATTTGGACAGACTTCCACTTTGTTTAATTAACTAAACCATAATTATTATTTGTTTAATTAGCAAAACTGTTGCTGGATATTGTGACAAATCCAAAACCCAAATTCGAGGTGATTGCGCTGCCATCACATCCTATAGATTTTTTCTCTATTAATTAATTACTCCAAATTCCAAAATGTATAATATTGCTTCATAAGTATGCTAATGAATCTTAGTTATGACAATGCAGATCATAGGCTTGGGAATATTGAGACAACGATGCTATTTTTATATGCACCACCATCATCCTAACTATTTATATTCGGTGTCTGTGGTATCTGTGCCTAATATGATTTTGAATATAAATAAAAGATATAATTTCTTTTATATAATAATTTTATTATAGCTTCTGATTATATATATTATTTTTTTTTATGTAATCTCTAAAATTATTCATACTCCCTCCCAACCCTTAAATCGGAGGATAATGCGCTTTAGCACACTCAAACTCACGTTTTCCTGTACTGACAACAATACTCAAATTAATCGAGCTAAGATTCAATCGACAATACACAATAGTTCTTTTAATCCAAATAAAATTACCATTGCATTTGACCTTAAAAGTAGATTATGAGGATGGTAGGGCAATTATTTACACGGTTCTATTAATTTTTTTATTTAATCGCTCAACTTTTCGAAATTAAATATTTCAACCATTTTTCTATTAGTTATTGTTAACTTAGTATTGAATGTTTAGTATGGGCTTTTTTTATTGGCCTTATAAAAAAATTCTCTCTTCAATGTTTAAACATTCTATTAATATCCTAGATCTAATAAATTTAATAAATTTAACCTTTAATTTTACAAAAGTTATCATTTTAGTTCTGTTGAGACTATGGGTATTTTTTCCCCCAAACTTTATAGATTATCTCTAGATTTTCCCTTCTTTGGTATCCTTAATATATATTTTTTATTCTCAAAATCTTTATTTCTTGATTTTCAAGGGGTTTATTTTCTTATTAGTTTAGATTTTATCAAGATTTTAAGATTTCAGCGTATCATATTCTTCTATTGCTGCTGCTTCTTTTCCATTCCTTGATTCAACTTCTTTTGATATTTCACCACCAAATTCAATGCTCAGAGGGATGGAACTAATCAAAGGAAAGAAGAGAAGAGACGTAGACTTTTATAATCTATAGTTACTTTTTAAATGTTAAAGTTTTTTTTTATAATTTTTATATTTAGGACTAAAGTGATAAATTATGTAAATATTGGGGGTTAAATTTATTGAATTTGTTAGATTTAGGACCAAATTGATATAATGTGTAAAATTTGGAGGCCTAAATTTGTCATTAGGTCAATAAAAAATCCCATGTTAGACTTTCATTACTGAGTTTACGACAACTAAAATGATAGTGACTAAAATATTTAATTTCAAAAAATTGAATGACTAAATCGAAAAAAAATAATAGTTGAGTGACCAAAATAGAACCAAATACATAGTTGAGTGACTATTCTTAAAGTTTACCCAAAAAACCGTTGCACATTGTTGCTAGAAAAATATGTAGGATTTTTATAATGTATCTAAGATACAATGTTATAAACTTTCAAAATTAGAGAACTGGAAATAATATACAAAAATATCCTTATATTGTAAAATGAATGTCCATATAACTCCTGTAACTTCTAAGTATTTATTTTGTAACACCCTTATACTTGATTCAACCCTTGGAACTCGATATAGGAATATTACATTTGGTGCCACAGCAATCTTGACAAATCACTAAGTAGATTGAACCTTTAATGATAGATATTTTTAACTTAATTCAACTTAGTAACATTATTACGGAAGTTTGGGATCATTTTCAGTTAATTGTTTTCATTCGAAAATGAATTAAATAAGATTTTTATTCAAAACATGGGGTAAGTATCGGTATGAAATCATAAGGTATAGGTACCTAAAACACGATATCTGTACCCTTGACAAGTATCGGTACTAAAATCGGCCTCTAGAATTCAAATTTTTGAAATCAATGTGCAGGTATCAATACCTTTACCTCAAATATTGATACCAAGCCTTAGGTACCGCTACCAACATGTGGTGTTGATATCTAATTGGAATTCTGTTTTCGAAAATCTTGACATCAAGCTCCAAGTATCGATACCTAACCCCAGGTATCGACACCTTGAGTTAATTTAGTCAAAAGTACCTTGAAAATTTGCTAAAAACTATCAAATCAATCCAACAACTTAAAATCATTTTAAAACAGTCCAACACATTCCAACAAGACCCCATTTATCCATAATTCATAACACATTCATTTTCATAACCATCAAACTTGTGGAATCAAACTTTAGACATACTATAATTCTATATAAATACAACTTAACCAAGGTTCACCCAATTAAAGATTTAGTCCCTTCTACTAAAATCTACTTGTTAAGCCTATGTACGCGCTATACTATCGACAAAATATAAAATCGTATTCTTAATCAAGTTTGGAGATGTGATAGGACGAGTAGGTCTCAAACCACTTCTAGCTTCTCTTTCAACTACAACCTAAGCATTAACAGAAAACGCGTTAAGCTAAAATAACTTAGTAAGTACTACAAGAATTTAATCGTAAACTACATTTCATATTGCAATTTAATATATATAGATATATACTCATGATGTTAGTTATGATTGATCAAATTACACTTACCAATTCACATTTCTTACACAAGGCCCAAAGTAGATTGATTAGAACAATTAGGACATACAGAACAAAATAGAACTGAACATTGGTGAAGCGAATAACAGAACACAGCCGAAGCAGATAACAGAACACAGTCGAAACGAATAAATAGTCAGTGTGCAATATATTCCTTAATGGCATGCCATTAATATCCTAATGATTCATATTCCTTTACTTGGGCTCAATATCAATTATACCAACTTTTAATTTTTATAATTTAGTCCTCGATCTTATAATTTCACATATAACTTTCATTTAATTTCACATCTTTACCACACACATATAATAATCTTAATACGTGTAACTCACTTTACCACCTTATTCTCATTCACATCTTGTACCATAGTTTATTGTCTTTATAATTTAATCCTTTATATTACTACTTCATATAAATCTAATATTTAAACATTTACAATTCCTATTATAAATATCTAAAGATATGGAATTAAATCCTTGTAGTACTTACAAAAGGCTTGAATGATTAATTTTATTCTTTTTCCACTCCTTGGCTACACCTTTTCCTTTATCTACAATTTGGTCCTCTTCCTTATTCTCAATTTCTTTATTTCCATAACAAATACATAACCTCCACTTGTTAAAATCATGATCATATAGCATATTCATGCTTTAAAAGTCAAAATAACATGTACATCACAAGAAATTTCCATCTCTTACCTTGAGTTCTTGATATCACATACTAACCCTAACTTTTTTCCATCTCTTACCTTGAGTTCTTTATATCACATACTAACCTTAACTTTTTTCTTCCTTTTTATTTAGCTATTGACCCTATTTTCATGAAACTAAGGTAACCACTAGACTTTTTTATTGATTTAGATAGGAAAACATGAAATAAACTTAGTGAAATGAGCTTAGAAGGTTCAAAAATAGAGGAAAAGGCTTAGACAGAATAAAAAGAAAAGTTGGATGGAAGGATGGAGGAGAGTGACGGTTGCGTTCATTTGAAATTCTCCACTTTTCTTAAGGAAAATCTCATGATTTTTAAGAAAATTGGTCAAATTGCTAATTAATCCTCTATCCTTACATCTTTACTGTAGCGACGTAAAAATTTACTTTCGGGTCGCTAAATTGTATGCGATTTATTAGAAAATTGGAAATTGAAATTTGGTTTTAAAATAAACCGGAGTCGCCACCGATCTTTTTTTCTAGGTGTGATCGGACACCTATTAGATCTTTCTTTAAAAACAAATAAAAGGCTAGGTTTACGTTAAAATCCGGAGAAAAATTAGGGTTCGGGAGTCGGCACTGCGCCGCGAGGAAGGTATTAGCACCCTCGCGACGCCCAAAATTGGTATCTTATAAACACGTGATGTCTTAATTTTCAAAAATACGAGTTCCATATAAAATTTAGTCGTGATCCGATTAAAGGAAGGAATTTTCAATTCTTTCTGATTTTTTCTCGAGAAGGATATACCGATTTGACACGAGCCTAAAAATTCCACCCAACATAGCGATGGAACTTACGGCCTAATGTTACATCGATACATTGCCTCACTTATTTCAAAAACACAAGAATAAGATTTTCAAATAATGCTAAGCAAATTTGATGTGAGATAAAGATAAGTAAAGGAACTAGAAACACATTGTAACGACTAACGAGCATGACAATAATATAAGAAAACAATAATAACACATGCAAGATTAAATGAAACAATAGTATAAAATACGGAAAATAATAAATATACGTATATATAAAATGATATTAAAAGTGTGTACATAATGTATGTGAGAAAAATATATATATACATAACATATAATGTATATATACATATATAATAATATACATGAAATAGTAAAATACATAACTAATAATATAAAAAGATATAAACATACAAAAAAAAAAGTATGAATAGTAAAGAAGTATACAATAAATAACATTAAAATATATATATATATATATGATATATAAATATATACAATATATACATATATTAGAAATAATAATATGAAAAAGAAAACCATTAGTACATTACATAAGTACATACGTGCATATATATGTATAAATAATAAGATTAGAAATATAGTATAATATTAAAAGTATACATATAAAAATATAATTAATAATTTTAAATTATCTATAATAATATATAAAATATAATATTAAAAACTTATATACTTAACATATATGAAAAATATATATAATAATATTAACATTTATATAATATATGTACTAGAAATAAATAACGACTAGAAGTAATAATAATAATGTTAGAAATAATAATTAAGTATATGAAAAAAATACAATAGTAATATTAAAATAAAATAATTAAAATAGTACTATATATGTAAAAATATATATACATACATATATAATATGCATACATTAATATTAACAATAATAAACCTAAAATAATAATCATTATTAGTAATAATAATACTTTTAAAATAATTAATAAAAGTAATAGTAATGAAAATAATCCTAACAATAATAATAAAGATAATAATAGAACTAAAATGATAGTAATAATATTGATAATAAAATAAAAATAAAAATAAACAAAAAAGGACTAAATCGAACTAAAAATAGCATTTCGGCAAATTTAAAAGAAATAAAGGGAAGGGACCTAATCGTAACACGCGTGCAAGTAGTGGGGGACCAAAACAGCAAATACTCCTTCCAATCAAAACGCAGCACATGATTGGGGACTAAATTGAAAACCGTGACAAATTTCGGGGCCAAATTAAAAAGAAATAATGACTTAATTGCAAAGTAAATAAAAAGCGGAAGGGCTAAAAGCGCAATTAGCCCTTCCTTTTAAAAAAACACGCGGATCCTAGGCGGGTCGGGTCGGGTCGAACCGGTCCAAGTCAAAACGACGTCGTTTTGAGGCTTAAGTATAGCCCCCAAAACGACGTCGTTTTGGTGGACTATAAATAGGCCTAAAATTAGAAAAAAATTCATTTGTGAAGTGGGAAAGAAAAAAAAAAAGAGAGAGGGAAGAGAGAAGGGAGAGAGAAGGGAGGGGGGAGAGGATTTCCGGCGGTGGGCCGGTCACCGGTCCGATCGCCGGACCATCGCCGCCACGCCATCGCGCACGCCACCGCACACCTGCGGTGGCCTTAAAATCAAAAAGGTATTTTTTTTTTTACGTTTTAAAATATTATTATTTTTTTATATTTGTATTTTTATGTATTTATATAGATGTATGTGAAAGAAGAGTTTGAAAACGAAGTAGAAAATAAATAAATAAAAATCACCTTTAGATTTTTCTGATCCCGGTATTTTGAATGCCCAATTGTTATCCTTGTGTTTCCTTTGATTTGTTCTTTTGGTATATTGAAATATAACACTCTGTTACTGATACAAAAATTTTTTTTTTCCAACCCCTCATCTGTTGTTTTGATGGCTTTTTATAGCCTATACTTTTACATACTTTATTATTATTTGCTATCCTTGCTTCTGTTTTTGCTTGTTTGTTGTTTTGCAGGGCATGGGTGGTAGAGGTGATGGGCGCAGAGAGCAGGTGGCCGGTGTCAGGAGGCAAGTGGGGATAGGTTCGGCGCAAGTGGGAATAGGGGTTAGGGTTGTTGGGTGTTTTTCTGATTTGGGTCTTGGGTTTTTTTATTATTTAGTGGGCTTTAGGGTAATTGGGTCTGGTGGGTTTTGAGTGTATTTAGGTAGTTGGGCTTGGTAATTTGGATTGTAAATGGGTTTGAGTTTTGTGGACCAAAAAATTGGCCTGTACAGCTGCCCCTCTTTGCTCATTGTCGTGCAACGGTAATGGAGCAAAGACATAATAAAAGGCCAATTTTGCCCGGTCTTGCTTGAGTCTTGACTTCATTGGTGCTCTTCTTGTTCGGGATAGTCTTCTTTCTAGTCTACCGTATCTTGTGGCTTCTGGTTCATCGTGACTGCATCTTCTGATATACGCTTTGTAGCTTCAATCTACTCCGATGTGACTTCAAAGATATGAAATTTGTGGCTTCGATCTACTCTGATGCAGCTTCATAAAGGTCAAGTCCACGACTTCTTTCTGCTCTTCTATTGTTTCAGTGAGACAAGGTTCGTGGTCTTCTCTTTTGCCACTTCAGTAAGGCACGATTTGACATCCTCGATCAGCTCCACTGCAACGTCAGGGAACAAGACTTGCAACTTTGACCTGCTTTACTGCAACTTCAGGGAGACCAAATCTGATGTCTTCAATCAGCTTCGATCTTTTAATCTTTGCTTGGCATGTGATCCTGAGTTCAACTCATTTCTCGCAATATGAATTGACTCTTTAAAAACAGACATTAAAAACAAAAATTGAAAATACCTCAGCATATGAACTGAGGCTCAACTCATTTCTCGCAATGTGGGTTGGTTTTTGATTCATAGAAATTAAAAGCAGAAGTTAAAAGGCTCAACTCACCTCTCGCAATATGAGTTGATAATTGAAAAACAGAAATTAAAAAGGCTCAACTCACCTCTCGCAATGTGGGTTGGTTTTTGAATCATAGAAATTAAAAGCAGAAATTAAAAGGCTCAACTCACCTCTCGCACTATGAGTTGATAATTTGAAAAGTAGATTTCGAAAAACAAAAATTAAAGGCTCAACTCACCTCTCGCAATATGAGTTGATTTTTGACAAAAGAAATTTAAAAGCAGAAATTAAAAGGCCCAACTCACCTCTCGCAATATGAGTTGATCCTTGAAAAACATAATTTGAAGACAGAAATTTAAAATACCTCAGCTTGCCCTGAGGCTCAACTCACTTCTCGCAATATGAGTTGAAATTAAAACACAAAAATTGAAAATACCTCAGCGTGCCCCGAGGCTTGACTCACCTCTCGCAATATGAGTCAATTTGTTTTGAAACATAAACTAAAAATACCTCAGTGTGTGGCCTAAGGCTCAACTCATCTCTCGCAATATGAGTTGATTTTTGAAAAGCAGAAATTGAAGATACCTCAGCGTACTAACTGAGGCTCAACTCACCTCTCGCAATATGAGTTGAAATTAACATAAAAGTTGAAAATACCTCGGCGTGCCCCGAGACTCAACTCACTTCTCGCAATATGAGTTGATTTTTGAGATATAGAAGTTAAAAGCAGAAATTAAAAGGGTTCAACTCACTTCTCGCAATATGAGTTGATAATTTGCAAAGTGGATTTTGAAAAACAGGAATTAAAGGCTCAACTCACCTCTCGCAATATGAGTTGATCTTTGAAAAACATAAATTGAAATTACCTCAACGTGTCTTGAGGCTCAACTCACCTCTCGCAATATGAGTTGATTTTCTTGAAAAACATGAATTAAAACATCAAAACCAAAACCTGTCCTTTGGTAAAACTCAGGTGTCTTTTCACTTGATTCACTGCGACTCTCATTCCAGATTTTTTTGCTCTGCTGGAGTTCCTGTATATGCCATGCATGATGTTATCATGATATGCACATGTTTGTCTTAAATGCCTTTATGCCTACATGATTATGCAGTGCGCCTTAGGCATATTTGTCATATGTCTTTTTCACCACGAGTTTTCATGATCTGCGTCCATTTCTTTGATTCTCGACTTCCTCTTCAAGTCTCGTACCCATTTTCACGCTTTACAAGTAATCGACGTTTCTCAGATATCACTCTTTTGCCCCTGGTTGAACTTTATTCTCGCTTTGAGACTCTTGTATTTATCAAATTTTCAAACAGGTAATGCTTAACATTTCTTTTGTTTAGAGTGTGTCGTTTCACTATTTATCAAGTAAATAAACACATAATGAGATGCATGAAACAAAAGGTCAAGTAGGGACAAAAATGATATCTCGTATTCATTTATTTCAAGTGTGGCAAACAAAGGAAGTTAACCAATGAGAGTAAAAATGTCAAAAAGAAAGAAAAGATCATATTCAACGGATACAAATGCTCTAGATATTCAACTCATGAACTCTTCCACGTTCCTCAATCAAGAATCTTTTCGAGTCTGGCTCCTTGCGTAGAAGATTTTGAGCTTTCAGAGATGCTTCAAATACTGTAGTCTCACTGTTTGCCGTATGGTTTAAAACATCTTGCCTTGTAAGCCGAATGCTTGCTTCATTAGAACGCCCTTTCGGGTTTTCATCCTAATCTTTTGTGTTTAACCAAAACGCCCTTTTCGGGTTTTCGCTCTGATCTCTTTTTTTTTTTTTTTTTTTTTTTTTTAAGATGCCCTTTTCGGGTTTTCATCTTGACTTTCTTTTTTCAAGCATAGTACTTCTTCACTGCATCTGAGTTCACTGGATTTGCTAGCTCTTTCCCATCCATCTCGGTAAGGATCAAAGCTCCACCTGAAAATGCCTTTTTTACGACGTATGGTCCTTCCCAGTTTGGTGCCCATTTTCCTCGCAGGTCCTTTTGTATCGGGAGAATTTTCCTCAACACAAGTTCTCCTTCACGGAATTCTCTTGGTCGTACCTTCTTGTCATGTGCTGCGATCATTCTCTTTTGGTACATCTGCCCATGACAAATTGCTCTTAGACGTTTTTCTTCGATGAGGTTCAACTGATCATATCGAGCTCGAACCCATTCTGCTTCTTCCAACTTTGATTCCATCAAGACTCGCAGCGAAGGAATTTCAACCTCGATGGGTAACACAGCTTCCATTCCATAGACTAGAGAGAAAGGAGTTGCTCCCGTAGATGTTCGCACAGATGTGCGATATGCAAATAAAGCAAATGGAAGTTTCTCGTGCCAATCTTTATACGTCTCTACCATTTTCCCAATGATCCTTTTAATATTTTTATTGGTGCTTCATGTTCTCTGTTCATCTTAGGGCGATAGGGCGAGGAGTTATGATGCTTTATTCGGAATTGCTCGCACACTTCTTTCATCATCTTATTGTTTAGATTCGTGGCATTATCTGAAATGATTCTTTCAGGTAAGCCATACCGGCAAATGATCTCCTTTTTCAAAAACCTACAAACTGCAGTCCTTGTCACATTGGCAAATGAAGCGGCTTCTATCCATTTTGTGAAGTAATCGATGACCACAAAGATAAATCGATGTCCGTTTGATGCCTTTGGAGAGATTGGCCCTATAACGTCCATGCCCCACATAGCAAAAGGCCACGGAGAGGTCATGACATGAAGAGGAGAAGGGGCCACATGAATTTTATCGCCAGAGATTTGGCATTTGTGACATTTTTCTCGCAAAATTGATGCAGTCACTTTCCATTGTCAGCCAATAATAACCAAGTCTCATGATCTTTCTGGCCATATTGAAACCATTGGCATGTGTTCCGCAGATTCCCTCATGGACCTCTTCAAGTATTTTCCTAGCTTCAACATCATCCACACATCTCAAGAGCATCTGATCCTTTCCTTTTTTGTATAGGATGTCCCCGTCAAGAACAAATCCAGCTGCCATTCTTCTGATTGTTCTTTTGTCATTCTCATTCGCTTGTTCGTGATACCTTTGATTCTTGATGTATTCTAATATATCGTGGAACCATGGACGTCCGTCTACCTCTTTTTCAATGCTACAACAGTGTGCAGGGACCTCGTATATGCTCATTTTGAGGGGCATTATTTCTGCTTCTTTACTTGCTTTGAACATTGAAGCCAAAGTGGCTGTGGCATCACCATTGGTTTTCTTCTCGTGGGAAATAGTGAAAAGTTACCTCTTTGAATTCCTTGATCAATTCAAATTACTAAATCACTCGTGACTTAATCAATTTTGGATCCCTCACTTCCCACTCTCCACGGATTTGGTAAATTACTAGAGCTGAGTCTCCGTACACCTCTAGGATTTTGATGTCTCGATCAATAGCTGCACGAAGCCCCATGATACAAGCCTCATATTCTGCGATATTATTGGTACAAAAGAAGTTCGATCTTGCGGTGAACGGATAATGATTCCTCTCGGTGATATCGGGATCGCTCCGATTCCATGCCCTAAAGCATTCGACGCACCATCAAAACACATCTTCCATGATTTCTCTTTTGAGGACTCGATTCCATTTCGTGATGCACATTAAATCTTCGTCTGGAAATCGAATCTTAACGGCTCATATTCTTCTGGCTGCTCGAGTTGCTTAGAAAGTCGGCTATTGCGCTCCCTTTTATTGACTTCTCGACTTACATAGGCAATGTCATATTCGAAAGGAGAATCGCCATCGGGCCATCCTTCCCGATAGTGCAACATTCCATCATGTATTTTATCGGGTCTAGCTTTGAAATTAGCCATGTCGTATGGTACAACATGTATTGTCTGAGTCTCCGAGCTACCCAAACTAGAGCGCAACAAAACTTTTCAATGGACGAATACTTTGCCTCATATTCAAATGAACTTTTTACGAGGTAGTAGATCGCCTTTTCTTTCTTTCTTTCCCGTCTCGTCATGTTGCCCCAAGATTTGAACCCATTGAATTTTCGAACATCGTCAAATACAAAATCAAAGGTCTCTCCGAGTTGGCGGTACTAGCACTGGAGGACTAGACAAATATTGCTTTATCTTATCAAAGGCCACCTGGCATTCCTCATTCCAATCTCCCGGGTTATGTTTTCGAAGAAGCCGAAAGATTGGGTCACATTGGTTGGTAAGTTGAGCGATAAATCGGGCGATGTAGTTTAATCTCCCTAAAAATCCTCTAACTTCCTTTTGCGTGCGTGGGGGTGGTAACTCTTGAATGGCTCTTATTTTATCTGGATCGACCTCGATACCTCTTTCACTGACAATGAAGCCTAGCAACTTCCCTGAGGTAGCCCCGAACGTACATTTAGCTGGATTGAGCTTTAACTGGAACTTTCTCACTGCCAACAACTTCTTTCAAGTTCACTACATGTTCTTCTTCCCTGGATTTAGCGATCATATCGCCTACGTAGACCTCTATTTCTTTATGCATCATGTCATGGAATAATGTCACCATAGCCCTCTGGATATGTTGCCCCGGCATTCTTTAACCCGAATGGCATCACTTTGTAGCAGAACGTTCCCCACATTGTTATGAAGGTAGTTTTCTCCATATCTTCAGGGGCCATCTTGATCTGATTATACCCCGAGAATCCATCCATGAAAGAAAACAATGAATGTTTTGCTGTGTTGTCCACCAATGTATCAATATGTGGTAAGGGAAAATTATCTTTTGGGCTTGCTCGATTCAGGTCACGGTAATCTACGCACATTCGTACTTTGCCGTCTTTCTTTGGTACCGGGACTATGTTAGCCACCCATTCTGGATATTTGGAGGCTTGTAGGAAACCAGCGTCAAATTGCTTCTTGACTTCCTCTTTTATTTTTAGTAGCATTTCGGGTCTCATCCGTCTTAATTTTTGCTGGATGGGCTTGCATTCTGGCCTCAATGGGAGCTTATGGACTACTAAATCTTCATCTAGCCCTGGCATGTCCTGGTATGACCATGCGAAAACATCTTTGTATTCGCGAAGTAGAGCGATCAAATTATGCCTAGTGCTTTCTGAAATAGAAGTCCCAATCTTCACTTCTTGTTTCCTTTCTTCAGTGCCCAAGTTTATTGTTTCCACAGATTCTTCATGAGGCAAAATCTGTTTATCCTCTTGTTCCACCATTCTTAACAATTCAGGAGACGAGACGTAATCTTCAAAGATTTTCTTGGCTTCAAATTCCCTAAGCAAACAAATTTTTCTCAAAATCAATTTCAGGACTCAGAACGGGTTTGTTCATGTCATCGATATCTGAGCACCTGAAAGTTGAATGGAAAAGGAAGCTATAGATGGGTATCCAAGTATTGGAATCAACAAAGGAATGTTATGGCATGGAATGTGGCAAATGTGAATATGGGCTATGAAATGAGAAAATGATTATGAAATTAGCGATAATGCGAAAAAATCGTGACAAAATGCATCTTCATTGATATTCATTTAAATGATAAAGAGCGAATGCACGCTCTTACAAAAGAATTCTATTATATCCAAAGACATAATAGAAAGTTAATGTTTGGCATTACTCTGAAGACTTATAAACTACGAGAAGCTCCTCGGAAGTCCAATTGTTCAACATGAAACCAGGAGGGCAAGGGCGTATCCTCGAGACATCTTTACTTGTACCAGCCCCTTTGTCAATGACATTTATGCTGACATTCTGAAAACCCCTTTCAATTATCCTCAGCATGTTTCGTGGATCGTCTTGTCCAGGGTATATCATTCCCGCAGACGTAAATGTTTTTGACAAAGGAGGGTATTCTATGGGCTCCCATTCGGTTCTCGGCCCAAAGTTCTTGCAATCCTTCTTTCCGATCTTTCTTCCATCGCTTTTTCTCCTTTGACGCATGTCAGCCGAATCCCAAACCGTGATCGAGCCTTGTCTTTGACCGGCTTTAAAGCCCTAACTATTCCTTGCAGATGTCTGCCTAAACCTCTTCTTGCTCGAGCTCCTCTTCCTACGGTCAACTTGACACCCATTCTGGTATTTCTCGACGGTTTAGACTTTGAATTCTGCTTCCCTCAAAGAACGAAAGTGGCGTTCACAAATTCAAGGGACCGGAAGGAACACTCCACCGCGTGTCTTTGTTCGCTTCCAAATGCACGGTGCATCAGCCAGATCTGAGATGCGACAATATCTTCTTCTCCTTCGACAGTGACCAGACAGCCGTCCATGATAAATTTTATTTTTTGGTGGAGGGATGACGGGACCGCTCCAGCAGAATGGATCCAGGGTCTCCCCAAAAGGCAGTTATACGATGGCGTAATGTCCATGACTTGGAACTCAACATCATAAATGTAAGGGCCCACTTCTAGAGGGATCTCAATCTTTCCCATAACTTCACGCCTCGTCCCGTCGAATGCCCTTACTGTGGAATGACAGGGCCTTAAGTAGGACAAATCCATCGGTATTCTGGAAAGTGTGGCCAATGGCATAACATTTAACGCCGACCCATTATCGATGAGTACGTTCGGTATTATGTAGCCCTTGCAGCGAGTCGTGATATGCAGCGCTTTCACCGATCCTCTACCGTTTGGCGGTATCTCATCATCACTAAAAGAGATGAAATTGTCCGCATTCGATTGTTTACCCACCTATCAAGCTTCTCAACGGATATGTTGTTGGCTACATAAGCTTGATTTAACACCTTCAATAAGGCATTCCGATGTGGCTCAATTTAACAAAGAGAGATAAAACCGAGATTCGTCTTTGTTGCTTGCTCAATTGTTCCACCACACTATACTCACTGTGCTTGATAAATTTCAAGAATTCTTGAGCTTCTTCCTCATTCACAGGCTTTTTAGTCTCTTGCGCGGGTGGAATTTCTTGCTCGACTTCGACTTCGTGCATCACTGCTTTCCCTTTTTGCTTCAAGTCGCTACTTTTCTTTACTGGTTCAACTTCTTTGGAATAGCACCGTCCACTTCGGGTAAAATGACCTACCTCCCCAACATCTTCAATTACGGCTTTGGACTTTCCAACTTCCGGTGTGACGATGCTGACATCATATCTCCACGGTACTGTTTTGTTGTCCTTATAAGGGAAAGGAGATGGCATTTCGATTATCATTTTTGGTTTCACCGGTTCTTTCTTCGCGTCATAATAGATCACCAATGGTCGATCAGCGCTATAAGGGGGACCTGATGGTTGATTGTCGGAGGCACATATTTCTCCACTATCGGCCTCTTCGGCTTGACAAAAAATCTCGATCTCCTTGTTATCCATCATACTTTGCAATAATCCTCCGAATTCATCACAGGATGAATGTCGTGTGCCTTCGATGCCGTGGAACTCGCAAAAATTGTGACCTTTTGCATCCCTTCCTTCGAATACTCCATTAAAAGGACAGAGTAGCCCTTTTCAACTAACACCTCCCAGTTCTTTGCAGAGGTGTTCTTACTTCGAATACCCATCTTTTACTTCGTCGTTTATCCTCCTCTCCTCTCACACTCACATTCCTTCGGTGTGGTTTGGGAATGGATTCCCACTGCACCACCAGTACCATCAAATCGCAAGATGCTCTGCGTTGATGAGCCCTTGAACTCTCCTTTTGAAAGCAAGACAGTTCTCAGTAGAATGCCCTTGATTCCCGGCATGATATGCACAACTAGCATTTGGATCGTACCATTTCTGGTATGGAGGTTTAAGGGGTGCCATGTAGTGGGGAGAGATCATTGTTTCTCCAAAAGTTTTGGGTACAATTCCCATACGACACACAGGGATGGGAGTAAATCATGGCTCTCTCTAGATTAGGCCTCACTGGTCTTGGCTCATTTCTCGAGTTGGTTTTGAGTCAGTGCAAGGTGTTTTGTGAGAAAGTGGTGGCGTGTCTTTGGTTGTTCATAGCGTATACTGGGGTAGGAAGGAGGTGGTGTTTGGTAGTAAGGGGTTTGAGGAGGAAAATAAAAATTTGAAGGTGGAAAATTTGGGAGTGGGGTTGGTTAGGATATGAATTAGGGGCATAGCGGTTTCCCATCCCGACCATGTGGGTTTCTGTTCCTTCTTTTCATAGGCACCGCCTTTTCGAACCTTCCCGAACTTTCCATTCTACCGCTCTTAACGGCGTTCTCTATGAGCTCCCGGATATTACAATATCTCGCAAACTCCTTCGTGGCACTCCCACTAGTTTGTCATAAAACGGCGTCTTTAAGGTGTTGATAAAGAGAACGGTTATCTCCGCTTTTGTTAGTGGGGTTCCACTTGGGCCGAGACGCCTCTCCATCTCTCGCGCATACCGTCTGAAAGTCTCGACGGCTTTTTCTCCATCATCCGTAAGGTCATCCGGTCGGCACCATGTCCGATACATGCTTGTATTGTTCGCGAATCGCAGATGCCAAATCTTTCCGAGATCTAATCTTTTCCTCACGAGCTGGTTGTACCAACGGGGCTGACCTGTTAGACTATCTTGGAAGCAATGTATAAGTAACTTATCATCATTCACG
This sequence comes from Gossypium anomalum, assembly GCA_025698475.1. Lineage (NCBI taxonomy): Eukaryota > Viridiplantae > Streptophyta > Magnoliopsida > Malvales > Malvaceae > Gossypium > Gossypium anomalum. The sequence continues at coordinate 90,520,663 of CM046961.1, forward strand.
TAACTCAGTCATTTTTCGACGAACATGATGAGATGTGCTTTTGGGCACCTAGTCCCATCATACTTCTCAAAATCAGCGCCTTGAACTTCGGAGGCAAAATTAGATCAGTGCACTGGACTAAGTTCCTTGGCACCCAGTACCGAGAAGACCTCGGTGCCTTCTATTGCTTTGAGTCTTTCCTCCGGACTCTTATATTTCGCGTCATGGTTATCCAATTTCAATTTGGCAACTTCGCGGGTCATCCAGATCTGAACTAGTGGATCACAGGACTAGCCCTGTGGTTCGACGCGAATATTCCTTGCCCCAAATTAGTGGGTGGAGCAGTGGCATAGGTCGATGTTCCAAGCCCGTGGGTTCTCCTCGAGCATACCCTCTCTGTGTTGTATATGCGGGTGGTGGAGTGAATCCCGGAGGATAGAGTGGATCCTGATCGTGGTGAATTCTCGATTGAGGTTCCATAACATCTGGGTTCTGCATGGGTCCCTTTCCTTTGACCAAAGTTGTCATCATCTCCATCATTTTAGCCATCTGATCTCTTTGCTCAAGTGACTCCTCTCGAGATCTTACCATTAGATCTCTCGTTTCTTGTTGCGATTTGGCCAGTTGCTCTTGTAATTCCTTTTGAGCCCTTTCCATCCTTTCGATTCTCTCATTGAACTCAGCTTCCATTGCCCTAGTTTGTCGACGCGTTCTGTATAAATGTCGTGATTCCAGTCTTGAAGTCTTGCAACTGTGGATTATATGACTCTTTTAGTTTCGGTGGATGATTATGGTGATATGTACATGCGATGAATGAATGAATGAGTGTATGAATGAATGAATGTCCAAAGAAATAAATGATGCATAAATATTAGTTATGAGTAAATATGCAAGAATTTGGTGTTGATTTCAAGATAGCCCCATATGTAGGCATTTCATTTATCAGAAGAGTACGTTACAAAAAGTTTTCATTTTTTCCAACAGTTACACAAATTTCCTAGCCACATTGCCTTGTTTCTTCACTTGCTCTAAAAACTCTGATATACTCGATCTTTGGCTCGGAGGGAATTGGCAACTGAGAACTTCGGCTTCATCTGATAATTGAACAACTTGCATAGCCGCTTGGCGAATTTCATTGATCAGGAAGTTGAGTTGCACTTCTCTTTCTTGGAGAGTTCCTTCATACGCGTGCATGTCCCTATCGTACTGGTCATTCTTTTCTTCTAGAGCCTTCAGGAGGTTATCTAATTGTTGTTGACGAGATTGTAGCATATTTTCTAAATCTCGTACTCTCCTTTTTAATTCTCGATGTTCAGATTGACTATTCGCAAATTCCGCAGTTACCGTTTCATACTCGGCATTCTTCCTTCTTAACTCTATTGCAGCGCGCGCGGCCTTTTCCTCTTCTCTCTTTGCTTTTCCCTTCCAAAACTCCATTCCTCCCTTGATGTTACTAATTTCTTCTTTCCACTCAGCTGTTGACTTGCCCAATCCACTATTCTTTATAGTGCTTCTTAATTTCTTGTTTTCCAAATGAAGGTCCCTTAAGTCGTTTCTCACGATCTCGGCCTCCCTTTGTACTTTTTCAGTTCTGGACCTTTCAACTTGAGCTTCAATCTTCAACTGATAGTTTTCTTCTTGAAGGATACTAAGGTCCCTAGACATCTTAGCTTTTTCTCGCTCGAATTCTTGTCTAGCTATGTCCAACTCGGATGGCATCTCCTCCAAAAAGGGATTAGGGCGTGTAATTTGTTGATGAGATTTGTCGACTACTTACCCGTTGCTTTCTCCATATGTCATAGTCTTGGGTAAGGGTATCGATACAAGGCTAATTCCATGAAATGAATTTCATTCCAAGACTTTGCAATATCTCTGACTCTCTTCATATATCCTCACCCGCAAAAGCGAACTCGACTGTGCCAACCTCCAGATTCAGCGAGTATAAATTGTCGCGAAGAAAATTGCCTTTGGACTAATAGCGGAGCGTATCCAACTCCTCCCCATAATCCGAGTAAAGGTACCCAATCTTGGCTTCCACATTTGTATAGCAAAACCGAAGGACGGATCCGTGGTGCTCTCCACGTTATATCCTCGTGCGAAGATTCTCAAACACCGATACCCAATGTTGCTCGGTGATTTCTTTCGGCCACTCTTTCTTGAGGTAAGCTTCTAGCGGGCGAATGTTTTGAAAACATGTGGAATGGAGTGCGCTCTACTTTCCAAAAATGACTCAAAATCCAAACATTGAGCAAATGTGCACACCGATAAATCGTCCCTTTCCTACCCTTCGACAAGTACTCAAGGACACAATGTCTCGGCTAAGATAGTCGGGACGGGGTTGACTCCTTGTTTTAGCCTTTCAAGAAATCAAATATCACGACCTCAATATGTCCGAGGACTCTGGAAAATGACCAAACCGTAAATGGCCAAGGCGAATAGATTAACTCTCTTCAATATGTCCTGGATGACTCGTAACCGATTCTCGTAGGCTAGACCATGGAATGCAAAAAGCTGTTTCATTCTTCTTTTTATTTGTTTTTCGCCCATGCATCGAGTCATGTCTGTCCAGTCTTACTAATTTTTTCTAAAGGTCAATGGCTTAGGCTCCTTCACGTATATCTTGCCGAATTGCACATTGTCGATGCGAGTAAAGCAAAGATACTCTTCTATGGTTGAGTCATGTCCTCTTGATTGAATGTAAAGCACCGATAAGTCGGGTCCCGAATCGAACCATGGCTTTAATCAACTGCTCGTCTACACGAATGGTGATCAAGTGAGCTATATCTCCATACCTCTCGGTGAAAATGCCCTAGTGTCCAATCCCATTGGTTCCAAACTTGCACCAAATTCTCAAGGTTATTTTGGCGGACATTCACGCTTGTATGTTCGGGCAAATTGGCAACACTCTCCTCCACTAGGTCGTCCCCCTTTCTCTCTCGAGTTTTTAGAGACCAGCCTCGAACCACGGCATTCTTCTCGATTATTTGTGTAATTGACTCCTCCATCGTAAACCCGTTCTTTGGCAACTATCCTTTAATCAACACCTTCCTAATGTGATGCCTATGATGCATGATGAAAATAAAAACAAACAAACTTGGTTAGTAAACACAACACATATGATTTGAGAAACAAATTAAACCGTCCAATCCAAATCTCTTTGTATGAACAATGTAAATGAAAGGCAAAAAGGCATTATCCCCGTGTACTTATTTTGGTGGCTATAAGCGGACAAAGGTTCGGTATGGCTCTAATTGGATGGCTCATATGGTTCATTATATGCGGTTTCGGTTCTAGATAGGTACTCGAATCGTTCGTACTATCGCCTACTAAGACTAGCACGAAGCCTCGGTCAGAACTCATCACAAGCTCACGAGCTCAATTCGAGGATTACATTTACTTATGCCTATGCGGAGGACAAGTTAACTCACGAAAGCATAAGTCATATGTAACCCGAAAGTATTCACTAGCTTTGTGCGGAGGGACGAGTTAACTCACGAAGCGTAGTGTTTACTTTCACTTAAACGGACGGAGCCCTGGTTTAGAGCTCATGTTATGCAAAATGCAAGTGCACGGTGTGTGGGGGAAAATCACAAACCTTTATGTTTTATTTGAAGAAACTAAACTAGAATTAAAATCATAAAAACTGAAAAACAAACAAATAACAAGTTAGAAGAAATATTTACAACACGATACAAATGCATGAATTTTTGAAAACGAGATTTTTGGATCACGACCAAATATTTATTTTGAACAAGGAAGTTTGAAAATTTTGACAAAACGTGTTTATTCGACTCGACTCTCAAAACCGTTCCCCAGTGGAGTCGCCAGCTGTAGCGACGTAAAAATTTACTTTCGGGTCGCTAAATTGTGGCGATTTATTAGAAAATTGGAAATTGAAATTTGGTTTTAAAATAAACCGAGTCGCCACCGATCTTTTTTCTAGGTGTGATCGGACACCTATTAGATCTTTCTTTAAAAACAAATAAAAGGCTAGGTTTACGTTAAAATCCAGAGAAAAAAAATTAGGGTTCGAGTCGGTTTCTGAGAGGAAGGTATTAGCACCCTCGCGACGCCCAAAATTGGTATCTTATAAACACGTGATGTCTTAATTTTCAAAAATACGAGTTCCATATAAAATTTAGTCGTGATCCGATTAAAGGAAGGAATTTTCAATTCTTTCTGATTTTTTCTCGAGAAGGATATACCGATTTGACACGAGCCTAAAAATTCCACCCAACATAGCGATGGAACTTACGGCCTAATGTTACATCGATACATTGCCTCACTTATTTCAAAAACACAAGAATAAGATTTTCAAATAATGCTAAGCAAATTTGATGTGAGATAAAGATAAGTAAAGGAACTAGAAACACATTGTAACGACTAACGAGCATGACAATAATATAAGAAAACAATAATAACACATGCAAGATTAAATGAAACAATAGTATAAAATACGGAAAATAATAAATATACGTATATATAAAATGATATTAAAAGTGTGTACATAATGTATGTGAGAAAAATATATATATACATAACATATAATGATATACATATATAATAATATACATGAAATAGTAAAATACATAACTAATAATATAAAAGATATAAACATACATACAAAAAAAAGTATGAATAGTAAAGAAGTATACAATAAATAACATTAAAATATATATATATATATATGATATATAAATATATACAATATATACATATATTAGAAATAATAATATGAAAAAGAAAACCATTAGTACATTACATAAGTACATACGTGCATATATATGTATAAATAATAAGATATTAGAAATATAGTATAATATTAAAAGTATACATATAAAAATATAATTAATAATTTTAAATTATCTATAATAATATATAAAATATAATATTAAAAACTTATATACTTAACATATATGAAAAATATATATAATAATATTAACATTTATATAATATATGTACTAGAAATAAATAACGACTAGAAGTAATAATAATAATGTTAGAAATAATAATTAAGTATATGAAAAAAATACAATAGTAATATTAAAATAAAATAATTAAAATAGTACTATATATGTAAAAATATATATACATACATATATAATATGCATACATTAATATTAACAATAATAAACCTAAAATAATAATCATTATTAGTAATAATAATACTTTTAAAATAATTAATAAAAGTAATAGTAATGAAAATAATCCTAACAATAATAATAAAGATAATAATAGAACTAAAATGATAGTAATAATATTGATAATAAAATAAAAATAAAAATAAACAAAAAAAAGGACTAAATCGAACTAAAAATAGCATTTCGGGGCAAATTTAAAAAGAAATAAAGGGAAGGGACCTAATCGTAACACGCGTGCAAGTAGTGGGGACCAAAACAGCAAATACTCCTTCCAATCAAAACGCAGCACATGATTGGGGACTAAATTGAAAACCGTGACAAATTTCGGGGCCAAATTAAAAAGAAATAATGACTTAATTGCAAAGTAAATAAAAAGCGGAAGGGCTAAAAGCGCAATTAGCCCTTCCTTTTAAAAAACACGCGGATCCTAGGCGGGTCGGGTCGGGTCGAACCGGTCCAAGTCAAAACGACGTCGTTTTGAGGCTTAAGTATAGCCCCCAAAACGACGTCGTTTTGGTGGACTATAAATAGGCCTAAAATTAGAAAAAAAATTCATTTGTGAAGTGGGAAAGAAAAAAAAGAAGAGAGAGGAAGAGAGAAGGGAGAGAGAGGGGGAGGGGAGAGGATTTCCGGTGGTGGGCGATCACGATCCGATCGCCGACCATCGCCGCCGCCATCATCGTTACGCGCCATACCACCGTACACGTGGCCTAAAATCGAAAAAGGTATTTTTTTTTTTACGTTTTAAAATATTATTATTTTTTTATATTTGTATTTTTATGTATTTATATAGATGTATGTGAAAGAAGAGTTTGAAAACGAAGTAGAAAATAAATAAATAAAAATCACCTTTAGATTTTTCTGATCCCGGTATTTTGAATGCCCAATTGTTATCCTTGTGTTTCCTTTGATTTGTTCTTTTGGTATATTGAAATATAACACTCTGTTACTGATACAAAATTTTTTTTTTTTCCAACCCCTCATCTGTTGTTTTGATGGCTTTTTATAGCCTATACTTTTACATACTTTATTATTATTTGCTATCCTTGCTTCGCTTTTGCTTGTTTGTTGTTTTGCAGGGGCATGGGTGGTAGAGGTGATGGGCGCAGAGAGCAGGTGGCCGGTGTCAGGAGGCAAGTGGGGATAGGTTCGGCGCAAGTGGGAATAGGGGTTAGGGTTGTTGGGTGTTTTTCTGATTTGGGTCTTGGGTTTTTTTTTATTTAGTGGGCTTTAGGGTAATTGGGTCTGTGGGTTTGAGTGTATTTAGGTAGTTGGGCTTGGTAATTTGGATTGTAAATGGGTTTGAGTTTTGTGGACCAAAAAATTGGCCTGTACATTTACACTTTGACCCCTAATCATGACATCTGCAAAATATCTAATTCATTCTTTTACCATTTTATCCCTACACTTTCCCAGTAATACCTTTTATGAATCATGACCTATTTAGGAAAAATGCACCTTTAAACCTTCCTCCTTATTCACCAATTCCATGCCACCATATTTAAACTTTTAATTTCACACTTTTGCCCCACTACGTTTCATTTTCCTATAATTTAGTCAATACTTTGAGTTAACTTTTCTCGATTCAAAACACTAACTCTTTTTCGTTTCCAACTAGATTCCACACTATCACACCGATACTCCTAATAAAATTATTTCCAAAAATTCTCTAATATTGTCGACCCGACATGCTACTATACCACCCACTGTACCTTGAGGATGTTACACATTTTCTTGTAACTCTTATAACCCCTAAAAATTTATAAGGTATCTTAATTATCTTTACTATAAAATTGTAACTTATGGTGATTGAGGCCCTATAAATAAAGGGTATATATAAGCTTTTTGGTGTCCTAAAGTGAAAGTTGAATCATCCTTTCATTTCTTACTCTCCTCTCTTGTTATAATTCTATTAGTTTATACTATGTTACCAGTACGAATTTGCTTAAAGTTCTTGATTAAAATCAAAATTAATTTCTCTTTTATTTCAAGGTAATCCTAAATTATATATCATAAATTGTTTTATACTATTCCCTACTTTCATTCTTAAAGACATTATTATAATTATGTATCTATAAAATATGCATTGGTAAAATTATGGTTATCAAATATTTTCAATATTAATTTTCTTTCATTTATTTTCAATCACAGTTTTAATGATTTATTTGAAACTCATATTAATTATTAATTCATTTTTAATATTGTACTATGTTGAATTATATATGTGCTTGCACATGCATATAGATTTCTTAATTTTGCATTTACATATTAGATGAAAATAGAATAGCAATATGCACATGTTTCTTTCTTAAAAGTATGATGTATACATTGTACATAATATTTCTTTTATAATGTCTTGAATATTTCTAGTGCTAACTTTTATTAGTTTCAGTAATCAAAGTTATTTTTGTTGAAGTTTTATTAATTATGTAGTATTTCATATTCTAATTATTATCGTTGTTTTATATTTGCTTGAATAATGTTAAATCTTGTAAAACTCGAATTTGCGACTCTTGATATCTCAAGCAAAAAATATTTATCATGGATATTAGATACCAAAATTCACGTAGATGCAAAAGGACTAGGGAATACAATTTTAGCATATCAAGAGGCATACAACCAAGACAAGGTAAAAGCAATGATTTTTATTCGTTATCATCAACATGAAGGATTAAAAGCGGAATATCTAACTGCAAAAGATCCTCTTGAGTTGTGAAATAATTTGAAAGAATTGTTTGACCATCAAAAAATGATAATACTCTCTAAAGCTCATTATAATTGAATGAATTTTAAAACTGTAAGTGAATATAATTTGGAAAATTTCAAAATTAGTTCGTTCTCAATTAAAATTATATGGAGAAAAAGTAACTGACAAGGACTTATTAGAAAAAAAACATGTTCAACTTTTCATGCATCTAATATGCTCTTGCAGCAACAATATCACGAAAATGGTTTTAAAAAGTATCCGAATTGATATCATGCCTTCTGGTGGTTGAGCAAAATAACGAGTTATTGATGAAAACCCATGGAATTTGTCCCATTGGTTTTTGTGAATGTAATAGTAAATAACAATTATGAAAAAGGAAACTATAGAGGTCGTGATCGTGGTCGTAGACGTAGTTAAGGACGTGCTCAAGGACGTACTAGTAACCAATATCACAATGATCATAATGGTGGTACTTCTAACCTCTAGAAAAAGAATAACAATGAAGGGAAAGAAAATGGTGGTCAAAATAATCCTTCAAAGCTTATTGAAAATTTATGCTATTAATGTGGTCTGAAGGGACATTTGGTAAACCTTTATCAAGAATCCATTAAAAGGAAAGGAAATAATATTGAGATAAATTTTACATCCTAAAATGATGAAATAGAGGCTAATTTTTCGGCAAAAGATGAAGATTTTTACTATGATGCTAAAGCCAACCATGCTTACAAGGATAGTGATTTTCATGGCCTGAATGATATGACCTATTTGGATGCGGTAGATTCCTTTAAAGATCATGATGCTAAAAATTAGAAAATTTGATATTATCTTAAAGTTATTTTTTTCCTGTTTTTATATTTTAAGTATGCTTTTATTTTCCTTTCTTAGATTTATATATTTTTAATATTTCCTATTTTGTTTGTTTTAATGAAGAACATGGGTATTCACCATAATTTTGTTGGACCCAAGAACGATGGAGACATATGTAACGACTTGATTTTAGGTGATGTCAAAAAATGCAAATTCAGATCCTCATTTTCATAAACTAAGTCCGTAAAAATAAAATGAGAATATTTGTGGAGTTAATTATAAAATATATTGAAGACCAGTTAAGTAATGTAACTGATTGTCACTCGCGATAAGTTTTAAAATTTATAATTGATCGTACTTGAAACTAACTATTATCACGATGAAGGCAAGCGTACCTATTGAACTGTAGTATAGTTTTAGCAAGACCGGATGTCGAACCCAAAGGAACTAAAAGTACTAGTATTAACTTTCTTTTTATTATCTAGCCTAAGAATAATCGGGTTGTTTTATCTAAACTAATTAACTAACCTAAGAATGCACAGAAAGTAAATTGGGGAAATACTTTTGGAAAACTGATTGATTTGGACAATACTCTAGGAAGAATTCACCTAGACTTCACTTGTTATTCGACTCTAAACCAGATGATTTATTCACTTGACTTGATCCGTAGTTTTGCATTAACTTGACCTATGGATTCCCTTATTAGATTTGACTCTAATCTGGCAGATTTATGTCGTCCTATCTCCAGGATTGCATGTAACTCCGCTTAATTATGAATGATCTACTCTTAGACAGGGACTATTCATCCTCTGAATAAGCACATCAATACTTGAATCAATATCCTGGAATATTCAAACAAGAGTTAAAATCATAATTAAGAATAAATCAAGTATTTATCATATAGTTCAGAAAATATTAACAAGATCCGTCTTAGGTTTCATCCCCCTTAGGTATTTAGGGGGTTTAGTTCATAATGGTAAAAGAAAACATCTCAGAAGAATAATGACAAAACATAAAGAAAACCCAAAAAACCCCTGAAAGGAATTGAAGGGAGGTCTTCAATCTTGAAGGTGAATCTGGCTTCTGAGATGGATCAATCGGCTTTCTTCGAGTAATTCCTTGCTTCCTACTTTGCGTGTCCTTTCAATCCACCTTCAGGGTCTTTTAAATAGGCTTTAGAATGCTTTCAAACCTTTAAAATTGCCTTTTTTCAAATAGAACTCAACTTGGGCTCGACAGGGCCATGGCCGTGTGCCACACTCGTGTGCGGTTTTTTCAAACCGTGTTCAAGCTATTAAATAGACACGGGCGTATGATCTACCCGTGTGAGGAAGTCCAGGCCGTGCTGATTTCCCATGTTGGCCCATTTTCTCTATTTTTGACCCGTTTCTCGTTCTTTTTACTTTCATATGCTCACCTAGGTATAAGACATGAATTTAAAAGATTAGGAGCATCAAATTCCACAAATCTAATGATAATTCATCCAAAAATGTGCTAAGCATGGGATAAAAATATGTATAAATTACGACTTATCAAATACCCCCATACTTAAGCGTTTGCTTGTCCTCAAGCAAAATCCTCAATTCACCATTAAGACTTCATTTTTCTCAACTTATAATTCCAATGAATAATATCTCACAATAATCCATAAGCAATCATACATTGAGAATTCAACTAGAAGAACATTAAAGTTTCAAACATTCCAAGTTGAGCATTTTATCATGAAAAACATAGGTGTCTCCCCTCATCTAAGTAATCACCTTTAATTTAAAATATCACAGAGTTTAACATCCTCACTAAAGATTCACTCAAATCACTCAAGGTGTTTAAGGACAATGAATTTAGCACCCAACAGTCAATATGAAAAGTTATTACCATAGGCTTGCATGAAAATCAAGTCTCTACCACTATATATTGAGATGGGACATCAATCAAAAGGTCTTTAGAGGGTTGTAACGTGGCTTTGGTTAGGGGGTTTGGTCACAAGCTGAAAGAGAAGGTTAGAATCAAGATTGAATTGAAAAATTACTTAACTAGAAAAATACTAAAACTGACAAATTATATTCCTAATTAGAAGTCCCAGAATTGAGCTTTTGTTCATGGATAACATCGTTTTAACACGAGCATTATATAATTTCATATTTTTTTTAAGAATAAATTAAATAACATAGAACTTTGCTAACTATCAAAATAAAACATAGCTAAGCAATTTATTCAAATCAAATCTCGACAAAAATAGGGACCAAATTAGTTTAGGGGATTTCAACAATAATGGGTTATGAATTAATATTGGGGGTAAATCAATGAATGGCTTGTTAGGCTCAAGGGGGTTCACTAAGGGTTAATTATGAAGGTAGGCTTTTATGGAGTAAGTGGGTTAAACCTAAGTGCCTTTATCATTTTGATATAACAAATCAATGGTGTGGTCTTGACATGTATAATCGAAACAAGTACTAGAATAACAGTTCAATATTGACTTACTCATAGCAACAATAAAAGTGAGCATGAAAGAAATAATATATGCTCTAAAGGCTCAAGATCTCACAAGAAATTATGGCTTTTTGATGTTGACCCTGTGAATTTCAACTCTAAGATAATACCTAAACTTGGGGAAATAGCTTAAAATTTTAATACTTCAAAAATCAACTTATCATGCTTGATTCTGTAATTACTTAAAGTTTAAAGTTTAAATCATCAATGCATAAATACCTATGTTTTAATTCAAGAAATATCAATCAAAATCATAAATTAATCAAAATTTATTCTAATGGTGATATGAGTGATTCACAAAAGAATATGACAAAATTCAGGGATTTTTCTGATAGTGATATAAATGGTCCCCCCACACTTAAGATGTACATTTCCCTCAATGTACAAAGATAAAGTTAGTGGAAAATATATATATAAGATCATAAGATAGGGAGAGAACTGAAACTTCTTGAATGTTAAATGAATTCCTTGAATAGTAGTTATGGGAAGTGATCGGCGAAAGCAAGGAGGAAGATACTTCGGTGGTGGTAGAGGTTGCGTTCCACAACCACAGTGTCCAGCAAAAAGGTTATTGTGGTGGTCGGGCAGGACATGGCAGTCGTGGAGGACCTTTTCCAGTGGAGTTGTAAATTCCTAAGTAATAGTGAGTTTTGGAGCTCTTTATAACTGCGATAAAATCAATAATTCTTTAGAAATATAGAGAAACATGATTACTCATAAAGAAATAGCCGAAAAAATAAAATACTTAATAAAAATTATAAAATCCTAAAGATGAAAAAAGTAGTCTTAAAAGAAAATAAAATTAAAAGAAAGTTAAACAAATAAATGAAAATAAAAGTAAAAAATAATAAATAAAAAATCTTTAAAAATCATCATCGCCAGATGGTTCGTAAGGTGGGGGTGGCGATGAGATGTGAAAATGCTGACAGATCTGTTGTAGGGTCGCATTAATGTGATCAAAGCGCTAAAAACATTGCTGCTCAAATCGAGTAAGGCGCTTAGAAATGTCAGAAAGTGAAGAAGCCACATAAACTGGATGGTGAGTCGGTGGTGGCTGAGATGGTGGAGGAACATCATCAGTAATGTCCTCGGGGTTCTCCTGCTCGAACTGGGCAAGGCGGTACTGAGGAGGGTCAAAGCCGCATTGTCGCTCGATCATCCTTATATGAAGCATACTAGAGATGCCTTGTGGGGACATATGACCAATGAGAGTGAGGGAGGATGATTGCGCCACCGTGTTGAGGAGGCCGAAGTACCTCGCCAGGCGAATCACATATGGGTCGATGGAGATTACCCCCTTCTATGCCGCTCCGTTTGATGGCTAATGGTTAAGGCAATGAAGTAGGCGAGGTCGAAGACGTGCTCATGCGCCATACTCTATAAAAAGTAGGCGTCGTGAGTGTTGACGACGCCGGTGCCTTCCTGTCAAAGTGTGGGTTAAGATGGCGTGTAAGTACCTCAATGATGGGGCAAGAGCCGAGGCCTTGGAGCGGCTAGGATCATAGGTGACCGAGACAGGGACTAAAGCACTCCAGCATCTTGAAGGAGAATAATGGATGTGGCAATGGAGAGTGTCGAGGTCGTTCTCCTCCATGAAATCCTCCGTATATAGGCCCAATGCGATACCGAATTGGGGGACGTTCAACTGGCGGACTAAACTGCCAAGGCAAAATTGGACCATTCCAGGATCATCAAAGTTAGTCATCACGGTCTGAAGATGGAACGTTAAGCAGAGTTCCAACGTGAGCTCGAGATATGTCGACTCGACGATCTCAAAGAAGAGCTCCATGGATCAGTCATCAGAATGGCCCGAATCGAGTTGGCAAGTTGAATTTGTTCTAGTGCGACCCAGTTGATACACCGGCCCACTTTTAACGGTCGAGCCCGTAATACATAAAATAGTTCCTCCTAATTACCTGGTGGAAATTGGAGGAATAGATGTCAGATTTTTGAAGTAGAGTCGGAAGAAGATGATACTCCTTTTCGCTTCTTCGAGGCGGGGATGATGGTTTTCTGGCACGTGGATTTGACATGGTATGCCTGTGAAAACAATTCTAAAATTTAGTCAGAAGAATTAACATAATAGGCAAATCCAAGTTTAGCTCAATCAAGCAACGAAGGAAGCAAAATGTTAATACCTAGTAAATATAGATATATATGAACAATACTTAAGCAGAGAAGACTATGACCCAATCAATGCAAAATAATGCCAATGTTAAAGACTAAATGGAGTATAGGTATGGATTAATCAACCAATTTTGACTAAGCAAATAATAATCCATAAACAAGTAGTGTACTAAATAGAATGTAATATTAATCAATAAATATGAAAATAACTAAGTAAACATGAAGAACAAGAGGGGAACCGATAATGGGTGGTGATGAGTCAGCTAAAGGTAACAGCAGCGGCTTGGGGCGTGTTTGTTGGGCTGACCACGGGCGTGGAAGTGAGCCATGTGGTGGCGGTAGAAGGGAGAAAAGGAAGGTGAAAGAAAGGAAAAAGAAAGAGTGGTAGGAAGGAAAGGAAAATAAGAAAAAAAAGAGAGGAGAAAGTGAAGAGAAAGGGAAGAAAAGAGAGGGGGAAAGTGAAAAGAGATAGGAAATGGGGTGAAGGAAGGAAGAAAAGGGAAAGGAAATAGGGGAACTAGGGTGGCTGGTCGGTCGTCCACGGGCGTGGGGGAGGCGTGTGCGGCGGCTAGGGTTAGGTTTTGGGGAAGGGGATGATGAATAGTGATGGGTTTATATAGATTTTAGGGCACACGGCCATGGGGCGCGCCCGTGTGCTTTGATTTCAGCCCGTGTTTTTCGTGATTTTTGAATTTGGGTGCATCTGAGATTTGGCCCACGCCAGTGTTCATTGGGCGTGTGGGGGCACACGGCCGTGTCACATAGCCATGTACAGCATTGTTTGCTTCTCTCACGCCCGTGAATATATGCGCACTCTCGTATTAATTTGACAGGATCGACCACGGGTGTTGGGCACGAGCATGTCTCACGCCCGTGCTGATTTCTCAATTTAAACCACGGTTTCTAGGCACGGTCGTGTCGCACATCCGTGTTGAATTGGCAGGATTGACCACGGCCATGTCGCATGGCCGTGACAACTTATCGTATCCTGTGTTTTGGGGAAAATTTTACTCTGTTTTCACACGGCCTAAGGCATGCCGGTGTGCCAGGCCATGTGGGTCTAGAGAACCTGTGTTCGAGGACTCAGTTAGTGAATTAGATGTTAAACACGGTCATGGTGGTTCGAGGAGTTTACGCTCCTCATTCTTGCTATCAGTTTTATCAAAATAAGATTTTAGACGAGTACTATTTACCTTGAGCGTGCCAAATTTGGAATGAGTTACCTCGACTGTACCGTATGAAAAGATGTTAAGTACCATAAGAAGGATTGCTCTATTCAATTTAGAAGTGACAATACGAGGGTTTGCTGCATCTAATAGTACCTTGTCTCCAACCTTAAGTTGATTTGGTGAAAAATCGAGTTTGTCATGGCATGGTTTCAGTTTAGCATGTTTTTTTGATTTATGTGTCTGCCATTCATCTAGTTTCTCGATCTGTTCTTCATAGATAGGTCCTTTGTTGTTACGTAAACATGGCTCATTTACGCTCTTCGAGCATGTTTCCTACAAAGAAGGTTGCACCACATGGTCAGTATTAGTAACATGATTTATACTACCACCCTCGTTAACCGAATTACGAATTTGAAGAGTGATTGTTTCATCACCCACACAAAGTGTGAGTTCACCTGTACCGACATCAATAATGGTTCTAGCAGTCGCTAAAAAGGGCCTTCCTAAAATTAAAAGCACGCCACTATCCTCTTCTATATCTAGAACAACAAAATCAATTGGGAATATAAATTTATCGATTTTTACTAGTACATCTTCAATGATACCCCTAGGAAATCTAATGGTTTTATCTGCCAATTGAATGCTCATCCTAGTTTGTTTGGGTTTCCCAAGACCTAGTTGTTTAAATATTTTATAGGGCATGACATTAATACTAGCCCCTAAATTAGCCAAAGCATTTTTAACGGTTAAACTACCAATTAAACAAGGAATCGTAAAACTCCCTGGGTCTTTCAACTTGTTGGGTAGTTTATTCTGTAGAATGGCTGAGCAAACTGCGTTCAATTCCACATGCGACGCCTCATCCAACTTCCGCTTATTCGCTAAAAGCTCCTTTAAAAACTTCATTGCGTTCGACGTCTGCGAAAGAGCTTCAATAAATGATAAGTTAAAATGTAATTTCTTTAGCAGTTTAAAGAATTTACCAAATTGTTCGTCTGTGTGGTCTTTCCTTGTCGAATTAGGGTATGGTACTCGAGGTTTGTATTCTTCACTTACCAGTTTTTGCTTACTGTGGTCTACCTCATCCTTACCTTTACTTACCACAACTCCTTGCTTCGGTTCTGGTTTAGGCTTAACTAACCCTTCTTCATCTCGAATGTTAATCGCATTAAGTTGTTCCCTTGGGTTAGATTCAGTATTACTTGGCAAGCTACTTTGTGATCGTTCAGAAATTAATTTAGAAATCTGGTCTATCTGAGTTTTGAGCCCTTGGATCGACGCTTGTTGATTTTTAAGTGTTGTCTCGGTATTCTGGAAACGAGTTTCTAACACCAAGATGAATTTTGTTAGCATCTCCTCAACGTTCGGCTTCTTTTCCTACTGATAAGGTGGTTGTTGAAAACCTGGAGGATTTTGTGGCCTTTGATTTCCTTGGCCACCCCACGAGAAATTGGGATGGTTCCTCTAACCTACATTATAAGTATTACTGTATGGGTTATTTTGATGTCTAGAGTTATTATGACCTATATAGTGGACTTGTTCCTCCTTGGTGCTAGGATTGAAGGATTAATATTCTGTGTGTGCGCCTCATCCACTTGAATTACACCTCATCACTGGATTTACCTGCGTGGAACCAAGTAAACCGTCAATCTTTTTATTCAAGAGTTCCACCTGATTTGTCAGCATATTAATCGAGTCGACGTTATAAACACCTGCTGTTTTGGTTGGCTTAGTCCTTATGATTTGCCACTGATAGTTATTCAGTGACATTTCTTCGATAAATTCGTAAGCCTCTTCAGGTCTTTTATTGTTGATAGTTCCACCAGCGGCTGCATCAATTATCTATCTCGTCGAGGGGTTCACACCATTGTAAAACGTTTGAACTTGCAGCCATAGGGGTAATCCATAGTTAGGGCATCTTCGCAGTAGGTCCTTGTATCTCTCCCATGCATCGTAGAGAGTTTCTAAATCCATCTGCACAAATGAAGATATATCATTCCTTAGTTTACCTGTTTTAGCAGGTGGAAAATATTTGAGTAAAAACTTTTCGGTCATTTGTTCCCAAGTAGTGATTGACCCTCGTGGTAATAAGTTCAATCACTGTTTAGCCTTATTCCTCAACGAAAAGGGAAATAACCGAAGGCGAATGGCATCATCAGAAAAGCCGTTGATTTTAAATGTGTCGCAAAGTTCCAAAAAATTGGCCAAATGAGTATTTGGGTTCTCGTCCTGCAAACCATCAAACTGAGCAAACTGTTGTATTATTTGAATTGTGTTAGGTTTCGGTTCAAAATTATTTGCAGCAATAGCAGGCCTAACTATACTCGATTCAGTTCCTGTTGTCGAAACCTCTCTTTTTAAAAGGGGAAGGTATTTTGAAAACGGGAGTCGCCACCAACCTTTTAAAGTGTAATTGGATCACCTTATAAAACATTTTGGTCTACGAAATTATGAGAAAGCGGGCTCGGGAGTCGGTTACGTACGAGGAAGGGTTAGCACCCTCGCAACGCCCAAAATTGGTACCAAATTGAATAATTTTGTCTTAATGTCAAAAGTTTGAAAGAACTTAGAAATAAGATCTCTTTTAAAACCATAATGATTTGAGTTAAAAAAAGAATCGAGATTCCTTCACTTCAAAAGAATATAAACATCACATCCAACATGATTGGACACAGTATTTTTAAACTTTCGTAACTAAAATCATCTTGTGATTTACAAAATTTATTTAGAAGGATATTTTAGGCATTTAGACAAACGATAAATTGCAACCCAGCATGTTAGGGCACTACTTCCCGAATTCCTAACTACCAAAAACATTGCCTTATATTTAATTCCTTTGGATTGAATGAAATATAAAAGTTTTAAAGTGATGATGCATTTAACTTATTACAAAGGATCAATATTAAATAAATTAACCTACATGATACCTACTTTAACATTCCATGCAAATATAATACAACATAATAGTCAATTTTCATACAAATATATAAACAACATAAAAGAAATAAATAATTTTTAAGAACATATTAAAACGATACTAAATAAATCTTAAAGGACGCAAAAATAAATAACAAATTATAAACATATAAAAATAAAATACAATAAAAATTAAATGAGATACTTTTAAAAATATTTAAAACTATAGATAAATAATAAAGAAGAAAATTTTATATATATGATTAATAAAAATAGACTATATGATGTAATAATTTAATATATTTTATAAAACAATATTATACAATAGAAATAAAATTTTATTATAAATTTTAGTGTATTACATACTAAATTTTAATAATGCTATAAAAATGCCATATTTAGTAATAAAAAAATTTATATTATATAACAATAAATAATGAATAATTATAATATATAATAAAATAAAAATAATATAGTGAATAATATTTAATGAAATGATATATAATAAAATGTATAAATCAAAATATATAATGAAATATAAATGATATAACAAATAATACACAAATGAAAATAAAAATAATATATGTAATAATTTTTCACATATAAATAATATTTTTGGTAAAAATAAATACTGTATATTATATTTAAAATAAATAAATTATATATGAAAAAAATAAAATAAAAAAACAAAACTTTAGGGTTAATTTTAAAATAAAATGAATTTTGGATCAAACTGAAGCACGTGTCAAAACACGAGGGACTCACTGGGCAATTTGACCCTAATCCCAAAACGATGTCGTCCCGAAATAAGCTTTGAAATAGTAAATATGACTAAATTGAAATAAGAATAGAAGGTGAGGGCTAAATCAAAATAAAATAAAATGAGATTGTAAATAATAAAAATGCGGGAGGATCAGTTGGGCAATTAGCCCTTTTACTAAAAACATGCGGATCCTCCCCGGGTCACGGGTCAACACGCGGATCCTGAGCTTTGAAACGACGTAGTTTTGAAGCTATTTGGTTTTAAGCAAAACGACACCGTTTTCGTATGGCTATATAAGCCAAATATCGAGCCTGAAATTATTTTAAACCTGATTTTTTAAAAAAAACATAGAAACCCTCTAAAAGAGGGTTGGGGGGTCTCGGAGCTCTATCGAGCCTCCGTCTAGAGGTTTGTACGTGCTCACGCGCCCCCGTCAACGCCGCCACGTACGGCGGTCGAAAATTGGAAAGCTTCCTTTTCCGACATAGAGCAAAACGGTACGTTTCCTTTTCTTTTTATTTTTACGATATTCATATGTATTTAGAGAGGAAAAAAATATATTCACTTCTGTATTCTTCAATCAATCATTGTTCTCTTTTATTGTATATGTGTGTAAAAACATAGTTACAAATTAGAACAAAAAGGGGTTTTTATAACCTTCTGTTACATCTTAGGAAAGAATCCTTTGATTTCTTTCCAAGTTTGCTTCTTTGGTTGCTGTGGTTCTTTCCTTTTTTGCAGGTACCAGCGAGGAGAACGGGCACTAATGACGGCACACTGGCGTTGATTCGTGCGTCGATCACGGCGCGATACGGAGCCTGGAATCATGGCACTGATGGTGGGTCGCTGCGAGACGAAAGGACGCGTTGGTTGGAGTGCTTGCGGCGCCTAGGGTTTCTGAAACCCTAGGTCTGCTGTCCTTGCTTTACAATTTGGGCCTTTTGGGCCCCGTTCGTTTTTTGGGATAAGGGTGTAATGGGGTAGTGGGTAATTTAGGCTAATTGGGTCTTGTTTATTGTAATTTGACAGGGACATTTATTTTCAGTTTAAAACTTTGTTATTTTATTTCACAGGCCCGGGCAAATTTGGGCTAATACACCTGTTAAAGTAGGTTTAGCATAATCATACATAATACGAGGAGCAGGATTCTAATTTGCTGGGTCAGCAGCAGTCGCAGGAGGTAGCGGATTTTCCTGATTTTCAGCCATCTCCTCGGTTGTAGTTGGAATATCGTCCTCTTGCCCTTCCTCTATGTATTGTAAGCTTCTCCTAATTTCTCTTCGGTTTCTGTGAGCTGTACTTTCAATCTCACTATCAAAAAGTAAAGGTCCTGACGGGTTTGTTCTAGTCATAAACTGTGAAAACCTGTCAGAAGAAAATAAAAGAAAATTTAGTAAAACTAAAAATAAAACAAAATTAAATAAAATAAGAAAATAATGGCTAAAGTAATAAAAATTGAGTGTTCCTAATATCTTAGTTCCCCGGCAACGACGCCAAAAACTTGATTGTCACTCTCGATAATTTTTAAAATTTATAATTTATCGTACTTGAAACTAACTATTATCACGATGAAGGCAAGCGTACCTATCAAACAGTAGTATAGTTTTAGCAAGATCGAATGTCGAACCAAGGAACTAAAAGTACTAGTATTAACTTTCTTTTTATTATCTAGCCTAAGAATAATGGGGGTTGTTTTTATCTAAACTAATTAACTAGCCTAAGAATGCACAGAAAGTAAATTGGGGAAATACTTTTGGAAAATTGATTGATTTGGACAATACCCAAGGAAGAATCCACCTAGACTTCACTTATTATTCGACTCTGAACTAGACGATTTATTCACTTGACTTGATTCGTAGAAATCCCTAAGTTATATTATTATCCCTATTCAAGACTAATAACGTCTAACCCTAGGTTGATTAATTGAAATCTCTTTCTAATTAAAACCCTTAGTTTTGCATTAACTCGATCTATGGATTCCCTTATTGGATTTGACTCTAATCCAGCAGATTTATGTCGCCCTATCTCTAGAATTGCATGCAACTCCGCTTAATTATGAATGATCTACTCTTAGACAGGGACTATTCATCCTTCGGATAAGCACATCAATACTTGAATCAATATCCTGGAATGTTCAAACAAGAGTTAAAATCATAATTAAGAACAAATCAAGTATTTATCATATAGTTCAAAAAATATTAACAAGATCCGTCTTAGGTTTCATCCCCTTAGGTATTTAGGGGGTTTAGTTCATAATAGTAAAAGAAAACATCTCAGAAGAATAATGACAAAACATAAAGAAAACCCAAAAAACCCCTAAAGGGAATTGAAGGGAGGTCTTCAGTCTTGAAGGTGAATCCGGCTTCTAAGATGGATCAATTGGCTTTCTTCGAGTAATTCCTTGCTTCCTACTTTGCGCGTCCTTTCAATCCTCCTTTAGGGTCTTTTAAATAGGCTTTAGAATGCTTTCAAACCCTTAAAATTGCTCTTTTTCGAATAGAACTCATGCCACGCTCGTGTGTGATTTCTTCAAACTGTGTTCAAGGCTGTTAAATAGACACGGGCGTGTGATCTACCCGTGTGAGGAAGTCTAGGCCGTGTTGATTTCCCATGTTGGCCCATTTTCTCTGTTTTTGACCCGTTTCTCGTTCTTTTTACTTTCCTATGCTCACCTAGGTATAAGACATGAATTTAAAAGATTAGGAGCATCAAATTCCACAAATCTAATGATAATTCATCCAAAAATGTGCTAAGCATGGGATAAAAATATGTATAAATTACGACTTATCAGTAACCAACAAAATAGTTAATTAAATCTTAAGGACTAAATTGTAAAAGTCTAACCGCTATTGAGTTTTAATTTAAAAAATGCTTGAGGACCTAGTTAGTAATTATCCAAAGAGCCTAAATGATTATTAAACCATTTTTTCATATTTTTAGTGGGAAATGATGATGATGATTATCATTAACTTATATAAGTAAGATTAATAGAATATAAAAATGGTTACCTAAAAAATAAACTTAATTAATTAAAGTTAATTAAACCTTAAACTAAGTATAAAAGTCTTTGGATAATTGCTAACTATTTGGATTAACTAATATCATTGTAAAAGTAGATAACCAAATTATGTCAAACTAAAATCTAAATACTAAATACTAAATTCCAAATTTGAGCATAGTAGTGGAACATCAACATGTACAAAAAGTCTCGAATAAGTTCATATATTATTGATAAAGAAGCAGAGTTCTATCAATAGTTCCACCTATTTCATTTCTTCTTATTGTAGTAGTCCCGAAAGAGTTGTTAAATTAATCCGAATAAGGAAAAATCCAATCAACAACTATAATTACAATTACCCAATCAATGATCATATTCAATGAAAAAATATCTTAAGCTACTTCTAAGAAAAGAGATCTATTATCCAATGCTAAATATAACCCATCACCTTTTTGAAAATAGGATATTCACCTTGTATCTTGTGCAAGCAAACTCTTCTGCCTTTTGGCTGGTATCCGGTTCTTACTTCAAAAACTAATTGTAAGGAAATGTCAAGATCTCCAACCCTTTAGTCAAAAAAAAAAAAAAATCAAGTCCTAACATCTCCAACCAATGTTTCATTTTCATAGAAAATTATTTGGTTTAGCCAATTATAGAGATATATATTGCACGAAGTTATCACTTACTTGCAAACAACATTTTGGGTTAATTTTTGTTATAAAATTTCTTCCCATGTGATAGATTTGGCCAATCAGTTGACATTTTTTAGGAGATTTTGCTTTCACTTAACCTTTAACCTTTGAGGCCTACTCTTGCAATCTTTGAGAACTGACATTTAACACCTAATCGATATCTAAGCTAATAGAAAGACCTAATTGATATAATATTAATATTTTAAAAACTCAATTAAAATATTTTAAAATTTGGACAGTTTTAGTAATAATTTGAAGAGTTAGATGGAATTAACCCTATATTAACATCAAATGTTGAACAAAGCTCAAAAGTACATTTCTACTAAATAAAAAATGCCAATAGTTAATTGACAAATTTTGTTTATGCAACTATACCAAACTTGAACAAATATAGTAAATTAATAGATTTTAATGAAAACCATTATCAACAATAATAATTTGACTAAGATTTTTAAATCAGAAAAATAAAAATTTTAATTTTTTTAAAATATAGAAACTAACAACATATTTTAAAAGAAAATGAGACATTGAAATTTTCTTATTTTCCATGATTATTAAGGCTATAAAGGGGGTATGATCATCTCAATCAAAACTCCAACTTGCATTTCCCTAGATTTTAAAGTGATAGAGTGTAGAAGCAAGACTGTTGATCATTTCCAGGTGGGGATAATTACAAAGTTAGATTCACTTTCTATAACATTCATTTTTTATCAAAAGTTAAAAAACTAATGCATCAGTTCATCAATGTTCCATTGAAAAGAAGAGATAAAGAACAAGCTATTACTTTATCAAACCCAATAGTCAATCTCACAAACCACCACGAAACAAAGCTAGATAGACAGGCAACCAACCCAAATCTCTCTTCATACCTAGTAATCGAAATAGATATAAACTTGAGTTCGTTCCCAGTTTCCATTGAAAAAGAAAACCCCATAGAAGAAAAAAAGATACAAAATTTGTTCATTAAGCTTTAATGGAGATGAAGATGGTGAGCGATGTCAACGGACAACACTGCTAGATCGGTGGAGGTGGTGAGCTTAGGGATTTTGGTTTTGGAATTGGGAATAAGGGGGAGGAGGGCACAAAACTAAAACTAAAAGTAAAGTTAAAAATTAAAAATGATTAAAAATAAAATAAAATATCTAGTATATAATTTGGGCCGGGCCCAAGCCAAAAAAGTCTTACCCGAGACTTGACCTGTTTTCTAAATAGGCGTTATTTTTTGCCCAAACCCATTTTTCGAGCCTATATTTTTACCCAAACCTCATCCTTTTTTTTGGGTCGGCCTTCGGGCCAAGCCGGGTGGCCCAACCCGTGATCAAGTCTAAGCTAGGCTGACTTAGGTGCATTTGAAGCGAAGAAATTACCTAAGGTCGAGCGGAATGTGAGACTAAAGTTCTAGCCTTGTGACACTTGATATGTCATGAATAAAGGGACTTTGGAAAACATTTTGAAGTGTTTTGGGCATACTTAGTGAGTCATGTCCCCACCACAAAATTTTGACATTGCGACCACAAAATTGCAACGTCATGACCACGCCACCCAACATCGTGACATCACATAATTGACGTCGTGACATCACTACTTAGTAAGTCTCATAACGACATCAAAAGTCCCTATGTTAGAATGCCGTACCTGTTTTCAACACTGCACTAACTTAAGTTGTTTTGACCTTTTGGAGCTCATTTTGGGTTTTAATCAACTTTGAATAACCCCAAATAAATCTTAATGATTTTAAATTGTTTTTAAAACTTTTAATCTTGTCTAAAACATATTTATAAAAAAGTTTTAAACTTTTAATCCTTAAATAAATACAAGATTTCTTACTCGTACAGGATTTGGTCATCTTCCATTCATATTGGTCGTTTAAAATAGGTGATGATTGTTATAAAGAAAACCATATGTGAGTTATCAATAGGCAACTATAGTTTGTGAGATTACTTGTTTAAAGATTAATATAAAAATAAAACTTTTAGATTATGCAATTGCGACAATTCTTGCTAATGTTTGTGAGTTCATTTCTTAGGATTTTAATGATTATTGTATGTACAATTGTCAGTATGAGTAAATATCACAAAGCTTAATGTTATTTGTACAAAATGGTTTAGCAGAATTTATGAAGTAAATGCCTCTAGTTAATAATTAAACCATATTTTTTGAGAACAAAAGTTTTTGTATATATGTATAAGGATATGATATTTTACATGCATAAGCGCTTGTGTTCATCATGCCAATTAGTTATGATAAATACTTCGCATTATAGTTGGCTTTTGGTCAAAAGCTAAAATACAATCCTTTGTAGAATTTTTTAATGTACGATATATGTTTAAGTTGCTCTACCACAAAGCATAAAATGAGTATTCAAATAAAGTTAGGCATATAAGTTAGTTACAACTCTCCTTGTATTATTAAATGTGTTGAATAAATTGGAGATTCAATTATAACATGATTTGTGAGTACTATTTTCACTTGATAATTTTCCCAACATTAGGGAGAGAGAAATATTAGCTAGATGAAATAATTACTTAGAATGAATTATCATTATCTAGGCCCTCATAGAAAGTAATTTGAACCTGAAATTCAAAAAGATAATTAACTTTATTACAAGTTAACTGCCAGATGCATTTACTGACCTGATGAGAATAACCAAGTGTTATATACCAACTAATGTTTTGATTTGATTTGAATTCCCAGTAGGACAATTTGTTAGAATAATTGAAGGTAATGCATGCCTAAAGCATGATAGATCGACTGGTTCCAAAGATACAAAATTCTTGTAAAAGAAAAGAATAAATCTAGTTGCTCATATAATAGAGGCGCGTGCTTCAGAAGAGAACCAATACATATCTAATTACAAAAGCTCTAGACGAGATTAAAATACTTGAAGATGAAAATAATGAAAATAAAGAGATCTTAATAAATTATGTCAATACGAGAAAATATGGAACTGTGAAAATAGAAAGTTATCGATAATGATTTTTCATGCAATAGTATTATTGAGATAATGAAACAAAAGGAGGATCTTGAAGAAATTTGTTGAGAAATATAAATGTTGAATAGATTGGTCAAAATGGAAAGATGTAATTCAAGTAAAATTAATCTTGAGAAGTTTTTGGATCAATAATCCGAACATCTAAAGGTATAAAGCCAGTGATGATACAAATGCATAGTTATGTGAAAACAAAATAAGAAAAATGAAGTTTTCTATTGAGTCCTAGCATTGATTATGAAACACATAGTATCCTTTTATGATGGATGTAATAACCTTTAGATATCTTATTAATTTGGCAGTTTTTGAAAAATTTGATATGCGTTTAATGGTTATTGTTACAACCGTTTATATGAATCACTATATAGTGAAGTTTATATTAAAATCCTTAATATTTAAAATGCTAGAAGCATATAGAAATTTTCAGGAAATTGTTCAATATATTTGTGTAAATATTTATTGATTTGATTGGAACTTGTGTATTTTTATAGAAGGATCATGAACGAAGCTTGTTATGATTATTGTTGAAACTCTTGAAGAGATAAAAATATATTTCCCCAACATTTTCTCTCACTCATGACTTTCGAAAGAATGGTGATATAAATGCTTAGCAAATACATTCAAATGATCATTTGAAAAGCTAGTATTCAAGAATAAAATATGTAGAATTTGAGATATCATGTGATGTTGTCACGAGAGAGTGAATACGCGTTGTACTCTTTTTTAGTTAACCGAGGTTTTGTCCCATTAGGTTTCCTGGTAAGGTTTTTAACTAATAAATTTTTCCCATAGAGTTTTTATCCTAGTAAGGTTTTAATGAGGCATATTATCTACCAATGGACGTCCAATGAAGAGTGTTATAAATATTTTATTATTAAGTAGATGCCCATCAAGATCAAGATAAGTTTAATGTACTTTATGACTCTAATATTCATTAGAAGTAGAGTTTTCTATTATATATACTTCTTATGTCTATAAATAAAGACTTTAGAGAAACATTGTAGATCAATCTCTATTGACCAATAAAAATGTATATTTCTATTTTATTCTCCCATTTTCTTTGTTTTTTACCTTGCATCTATTCGTTTCATAACAAATATTTATTTTTTTAACACTTAATTTTTCAATTTTTCAAA
The DNA here is from genome assembly GCA_025698475.1 of Gossypium anomalum. Taxonomy (NCBI): domain Eukaryota; kingdom Viridiplantae; phylum Streptophyta; class Magnoliopsida; order Malvales; family Malvaceae; genus Gossypium; species Gossypium anomalum. Next base: position 90,546,577 of record CM046961.1, read on the forward strand.
CAACATTTCAGCAAAGTAGAGCTGTAACACCTCCTAACCCTTATCCGTAGCCGGAACAGGGTTACGGAACATTATCAAACTTTTCAAATCAAATACGAACATTTATATAATCATTTAACATATACATCATAATTTAATCATAATGTCCCTCTATTAAGCCTTCGAGGCCCCCAAAATATATATTAGAAACAAATCGTCTTTCTTTTTATTCTCTCATTTTCTTTGTTCTAATTCAAATTTTCATACCATTTCAACCCAAATTTTGCCTATTTCATACTTAATTATACATAAACTTAAACATTCCATATTAAACCTCAACATAACACATATATTCATTTATACAAGTAACCAATATCATCCATAACATCATTTACATTCATTTTGTCCAAAATGACAACTTAAGACGTCCTAGGTACATGCCATTACCAAAAAGAAATATACTTCACCACATTTGAGTTCGGGATCTCTGATGGATGCTGAATCGTCAGTCTGATTTAACCTAACCTACACACAGAAAACAAACTGTACGCTGAGTATAAACTCAGTGGTATTTCTATAATCTAAATACTTTAAAGAAAAAAATAAATCTATACATTAAATCATACAAAACCTTAATCATATAATTAATCAATTTATAGACATAACATTTATAATTCATTCAATTCTTATCAAATGCTATCCCAGATAGCTTTTCACAATATCAACACATATTACTTGAACCAGAATATTGATCATTCATATTCAATTCACAAATACTTGATTCATGTGTCTCTATCCATATCTCATTTCACCATTCAATATCAATCATAACATTGTTCAATAACCCCTATTAACATGACTCGGATTCAGACAAATACACGGATCCAATCAAAACACACCAGTTTGGCACCTAGTGCCTCATCGGATAATTTGAAGTAATAATTTGACACCCAGTGTTTCATCGGTTAAACAGAAGAAAATTGGTACACAGTACCTCATCGAATTAATCTGAAGTAATAGATTGACACCCAGTGTCTCATCGACTTGAGGTCGAACTAATCCCTGAACTCTTCCAATTCTATGGCGTGCCATCTATGTCTGACTCAGCCCGATACAGTTAATAGGGTTTCAATTTATAATTCAAATGCAATAATACCCAATATTCAAATTTCACATTAATCACAAATTCACATACATTCAATTAAATATCAAAATGCTAATTACTCACCTGATTCACTTACCTTAAACATTAAAAAAAAACACAACAATTAATATTTAGATTCGGATTATAGAAATACAAACTATAATTTCTGAGCTACTCCTCGTTGACTTTTTCCTTTCCCTTCTTAGCTGAAGTTTCCAGCACAACGTTAGCTACAGAATTGAAACAATTGAAAATCATCAATACAACACAATTTCACATTGAATATTTCAATTTATATTCAACTTTTGCCCAAATTCCAATTTAGTCCCTAAATCGAGACTAACTTTATTTCTCCAAACTAATTCCATATTTTCATTCAATTTCCACTTTAGACTAATTTCAACTCTCTAATTTCACTTAAATCTCCAAATTTTGAAATTTTCACAATTTAGTCCCTATTACTGAAAACTTATAATTTATTTTACAATTCAATCCCTTTTTCATTTCTAACTTAAAATTCTATTAATTAAACCCCAAATACTTAAATTATCCAACATGAACAACATCTAAAAATCCACTAATTTCTAAAATTTCAACATAAATCAAGTAGTATTTTATACTAGAATTCTAAAAACATAAAAATTTACAAGAAAATGAACTAAATTGACTTACCAATTAAACTTTGAACTTAAAACCCTAATTTTTCTTTTTCTTTCTCCCCTTTTTTCCCCTGTTTCATTTTCTGCTTGTTCTTTTCTATTCTTTTTCTTTATTTATTTCTTTATTGTTTTCTTTATTATTTAATTATTATAATATATTATTATAATATATACTTAAATATTAAGTATTCATATATTAATATTTTATACATATGTATAGTATTTATACACTTGTATTTACTTATTATCATACAAGAGTTACATATAGTTTATTTTTTCATTTAATCCCTTTACTTTTCTTTAATTAATAAATAAACTTTCATCCTTTATTCAATTTAATCCTTACACCTAATTACCCTTAAGCTAATTCACCTAACCAAAATCTAATTAACCACACAACTATCTTAGTAAATATTTTTTAATAAATATTTACGAATCCGTTTTACGAAAATAGAGACCCAAAAATACACTTTCTAGTATCCATGACTATCGAGTCGTTACAAGAGCAAATTCTAAATATAGCTAGAATAGGACATGACATGATAAAATATACAAATACGACCTACAAAAATGGTACATATATGATCAATGAGATTGTCATGATAAAATATAGTAAATTAGAGCCAAGTCTGAAAATGGTACATATGAAATTAAAGATTTTGATATTATTATTATCACGTTAGCATGAAAAGCATGTATCACAAAAATCCGAAGTTTGACAATAATGATCAATGAGATTACGATTTGCATTGTTTTTTGGTTTTTCTTGCGGGGCTTGAATAAATTTATACAATATAGATAGACTCTTTGCCGACACATTTTACAGAATTATTCGAATTGGTTTTTATGAAAATTTGATGAACTTATGTTCTTAAGTAACTATTTGGAGATATATTTATTTTTGTTTCATATCATGTGTTCAAAATATCATATATTTATAAAAAAATTGGATATACTATAAAAATAGTCACATTTGTTTGCCTCAGATTACATTTTAATCACTAATGTTTAAAATGTTACGTTTGAGTCATTTACGTTATCGTTTTGTTACAAAATTGTTACTCTACTATTAAACCCTGTTACCTCCCTAACGACAGTCCTACGTGACAGTCCAAATGGGTTTTAAATGCCAACTTGGATATCCAATTGCTGTGATAAAAATAGATTTTTAATTAAATAAATTTAATTTGGATTGCCATGTAGGATATCCAAGTTGACATTTAAAACCCATTTGGACTGCCATGTAGGCCACCGTTAGGGAGGTAACGGAGTTTAACGGTAGAGTGACCACTTTGTAACAAAACGATAACATAAGTGACTAAAACGTAACATTTCAAACATAACTGACTAAAATGTAATCTGAGACAAACAAAAATAACTATTTTTACAGTTTACCCTAAAAAAAATTGATGCATTAGTAATTTATTCTATATAAATTTTGATTATTTGTTTGTTTACATTGTACATATATTTTCCAAGTGTGTGATATTTTAGTTTTTCTTGTGGTGCTGATATCACATTGATATCTTATAATTTGTCACAATATTTAAATTTAAACTTTAAGTTAAATAAAATCAATTTACCTATTACATATTAATATTAAATATTATTTCCAAAACTTATCTTCACCCATATTTCTAATTATATAATATAGAATTCAAATGACCTTTTGACAAATTAGTACATTATATTTATGTCACTGAACAACTATATATTTATATATCTACTTATTTTAAACATTTTATTGCATTAATGTCACTCTTAATTATATTAGGATTGTTAATTCAATTATAGAAATGTTTTTCTTTTTAAATTAGAATTAATATTATTATGATGGCACTTTTATCTTTTCATACTTTGATATAGTATTTAAATGAAACAATTATATATTATAAATTCAAAAATCGAGCATGTGTTCAATAATATTCAAATACAAGTTCATTACCATCCACCTATATTCATTGTTAAATAAAATTTATCATGGGCATGATAAAATCTAGTATTTATTATGAATTCGAGGTGTGTGGGTCTATGTTTAATTATTCTTTTTTCTCCTCACAAAATTTACCTAAAATTTAAGGTGTGCTTGGTTGCGTGAAAAAGTGGAAGGATGAAAAGAGAGAGTGGAAAGTGAAAATAAAATAAAATAAAATTGAGAACCGAAGGAAAATGGTGGATTAGATATGTTTGGCTAAATTGAGAAATGAAGGATGGAAGCAGTGAGTGGAAAGTCAACCTTATCGCTAACTGTTTGGCTAAGTTGAGTTTAGTGTAGAAGACAAGCCTATAGGTTATGATGACACCCCTAATGAAGTTTTAGGGGTTCTGCAACAAGACAAAACTAGTGGTGCTTTTGGCCAATTTAATTTGATGTAACATTGACTTCTGTTTATCAAAAAAAAAAATTTGAGTGTACTTAGTAGGGAATAAATGTGACAGGTAAGAAAACAAGAGAGATGATCATTTTCCATGCTAATGTATAAAAATAAATCCTTCCAAGTTGGAACAATGGAAGGAGGAAAAAAATGAGAGAAATGTGCATTTAGTTCAAAATCATGCATATTCAAATATTTTATTTTCTTCATTTCAATTTTCAAATCTACCAACTAATGAATAGAAAGAAAATTACTTTTTACTTGTTATTTTTTCCATTTTTTTTCATCTTTCCCACTAAACACATCTATTACATTTTTTACTCTTTCAATTTTTGTTCTCTTTAATTTTTTCCCCTCTACCAAACAAAGTCTTAGTGTAGAAGTACTTAGAAAGGATTAGACCAGATGATCAATTATATTTTATGGTGCATAAAAATGTGAATTTACAAATTAAAAAGGAAAAAATGGACCACAAAATCTCGTCAATTCTGGTAAAATTATCATAATTTTCATTTTTTTTTATAAAAAAATGACCGAATTAGGCTGTTTTTCAAAAAATTGCGGGACTAAGACAAAAAAACGAAAACGCTTCCAGTTAGACGCATTTTCAATGGAATGACAAAAAAATGCTTCTAGCTGAAAGCTATCTTCAAGTCGTGCTAATGACTGTAGAGGGACAATATTGACAATGCATTTGATAATCTAATTTGGTAACCAGATTCGAAACATATCCATATTCCACGACCTATCTTCTGTGACCATTTCTTTGAGAGAAAAATCAAGATCAAGTTTTGAATGAGAAGGTATGCGGTTAACCAAAGGGCTAACCTCCGGTATCCAATTATCTTTCCAGCACCTAACCCTTTTCCCCTTATCTACTGACCAAAATAAGTTCTCACGAAGCATAAGCCAAATTCTAGAGAGAGATCTCCAAAGGAAGGAACATTTACTGCGAGGGATATCTTCCAGTTTGCCTTATTTATTGGAGACAATATTAAACCCCAGTTTCAGCATAAATGACTTATTTTGGTCTTTTAGTTGCGAAAACCAAGCCCACCACAAGCTTTTGGTTGACAAACCGACTGCCAGCTAGCCAATGATACTTTCCTGTTGTCCCCCGTCTCTCCTCAAATAAACTTTCTCACCAAACATCTGATTTCATCACAAATCCCTTTCGGAATCATTACGAATTGCATGAAAAAGTTATGGATAGATAGAAGCACCGATTGAGCTAGAGTAACTCGACTGGCAATAAACAGATTCCTAGCTTTCGAACTCTGTAACTTCTTTCAAACCTTGTCCACTATAAACCATAGAGAACTATTCATTACCCTTTCACGAAATAGTGGAGCTCCCAAGATATTTCCCTACGTTCTGTGTCATTTGAAATCGAAGAGTTTCACATAACTTCCTTTCTAGATCTCTATCCAGCCTAATAGAGAAAACTACGTTGGTCTTGGACCCATTAATTCGATGACCTGAAAAAGCACAAAAAATAATCTAAAACTTTCTTAATCAAACTTACCTGCTGCATATCGACTTGGCTAAAAATGACCAAATCGGCTGCGAAGAACAAATGTGAAAGCACCGGGCTAGAACGGGATAGACGTATCAAACACCATTGTCTAGCATGGATACTGGACTTTATGCAATGTCTAGGTGATTCCATACACAGGGCGAACAAGTATGATGACAGAAGAAATCCCTACCTAACTCTTACTGGACGAAATTTCTACGTTGGAACCCCATTCCACAATATTTGCATAGAAGAATTCGTAATGACCAACATAATAACATTTATAAAGAATCTAGGTATACTTGCAGCATGTAGTGAAGCATCAATAAAATCCCACCTAACTCGATCATATGCTTTTTCTAAGTCAATTTTGATGGTCATCCATTTCCTGTTCATTTATTTGCTTCTCATGGAATGAATTACTTCTTGAGCCACAACGATGTTATCCATAATGTTCCTGCCTGCAATAAAACATGCGTAGATACCTTTCCTTTGTTTTCACTATTTTTGTCGAAGTCTAGTTGGGCTACCTTCCCTATAGTCCCTCATATTTCTTCAAGAATCCTCTTTTTTGTATAAGAACCCTGGAAGTCTCGGTAGGTGTATCCAAGCCATCACCATGCGTGGATACGGTTGCAACAGATTAAAATCTTTGGTCTAAGCTTGGACAGTCAAGTATTGCCCATAAATTAACTAAGGACCTTTCGATAATACTTCTTCAAAATCATTGATACACTGAAATTTTGCCAAAAAGTATCCATTTTCTATATCCATGAGTTGAAAAGGTTTAGAGGGTCTCTATAAACTGTTGATCTGATTGTTTAAATCCCCAAACGATATGATCCTACCCAGCAGTTTTAGAATCACCGTAGATTCCATTTCTTTGAAAAGAATTCGTTGAATCCTATCAGAAAAATCTATTGCAGGGATCCCATTGACTATAAATCTGTTAATATCTCCTTCCAAAAATTCCAGATTGTCTTCCATTCCCACACCAGAATTTTTCATCGCCATCTTACCAAAATTTCCAATTCCGCTCCCCATAAGTTTATCCTTCCATGACATATTTGGGAACTTCCTCGATTCAACCAACAATTCGGTGTTCGCCTCACCGTTGACCTTGTTGAAACGAACATTTTTAGTATTACAATCCACATCTACTTGCTTACCTTCACCATTGTAGTTTTCCAGACGAGTTTCGTTACCACCAAAACTTAGAGAGATTTCCATCGGACGTTAGCAACTACTAGTTTAAATTTTAAAATGTAATGATTACTTCAAAATTTGAAAGTAATGATAAATTTAATGGTCAATTTAATTAATATTTATTTGGGTGCAAGCGTGTACCCAATTTTTATTATGTACTATATTGTTTTTACTAATATCTCTTATCTTTAATCATTAATGGTTAAATTATTTGGTTATTATTTGTAGTTTGATAGATTAAACATTTTTAAGCATTTATTCTTATAAATTTTTTAAAAAAAAAAACACAACTAAACCATCCTAAAAAACTGAACAGAAACTAAATCCCTAAACACATCTTTAGCCCCTTCCTAAAAACCCCTTTCTTAATGCATCAGATGATGAAGATGTGAGAGCCCGGTCACCTTTCCATCAATTTGTTTTATCTTCTACAGAAACCACCATCCCCATATGCATTGAGCGTCGTTGGAGCCCTTGCTTCCTTCCCTTCCTCCAGTCTCAGTTTGCAAAACCTTTCTACCCAAGAACCTTACCCACCTTGTCTGTCGACGTTTAGGAGGTAATCTAAATCAGGGGGGATTGACTAAATCAGTCAATCTATTTTCAATTTATTAAATTTGATCCTCGTACTTGATAAATTAAAAAATTGACTTAATTAAGTAATATTGTTAAACCTCGCCATTAAATTGTTAACTTGAAAATTAGTAGTTTATCAATTTATATGCACAAAATTAATAGTAATTTAATAATTTATATGCGATAAATTACTAAAAGATAATGATTCAAATTCACGTACTTACTAACAATTAGAATAACTTCTTAATTTTTGTAAAATTTGATTACCAGGTTTCTCAATTTTCATATAATAAATGGATGAAATTCATAATTACTAGATATATGCACCCACTTTGTTGCTGGAATGTTATATTTGAATGATAAAAGATAAAAAAAATGGTAAAATAATTTATATGTTTAATTATTTAATTTATTATACAATATATGCAAAAAATTTAGAGTTATTTGAATATGGTAGTTTTAACCCATCATAATTATACAATACAATCTCGATATAGAAATAATCAAAATATGAAACAATTGGACAAGTAATATTGTGACATCCAAAAATGGGCTTTGAAGAAATAGGATTACAATGAAGATTTAAAATTTTTTGTTTCCTTTTAAAGCATAGGGTAAGAGAGTTATAAAACCATAAAAATGAGTTTGTTGTTAAAAATTAATAAGAATGAATTTGTTGGTTTAGTGGTAAATCTTTAGTTTATATTTAGGTTTTAATTTTAAATCCTTTTAACTGCATTTAGCCAAAATATTTTAATTTTCTGTTTTCACTCCATAAAAGTGCCAAAATTTCAAAATAGCCCAACCACAAGCCTTTTTTTTTTTTTTTTTCAAATTAATCCTTGTTTTAAAATTGACCTAATTCTACATGAATTTTTCAAACCTATTTCAATTAGGGTAAAATATGTTTTATAAATAGTCAACTTTATGCAAACCCTAGAATTTAAAAAAAAACACCCATAAACACTTTCTCTTTCAAATCAAACTTTCAAAGCCAAATGAGTCAAAAGTTTCCAAAATCAACCCTCAAGTGGATATTCAATCTCCTCTCCAGACTAAATGGTTTTTTTTTTTTTTTTAAGTCTTCAAAGTAGGTTTGGCATCTAAACTCAAATCATTATGTATTATTTATTGTAGTGTTAGAAAGTAAGTAGTCTGTACTTGAACCCACATGTATGTGAACCCCATGTAGGTGAACCCCTTGCGAACTCCCATGTGAACCCCCTACGATCCCCTATGCGAACCCCTTGCAAACCCTTATGCGAACCCCCATGTGAACATCCATGCGAACCCCCTGTGAACGCCCCTGTAAACCACCTTTACATGTGAAACCCTTATAGGCGAGCTTTTATTGCGAACCCTTATGCAAAACTATATAGGAATTATTATGTGAGCTCTCAGAATAAACATGCTAACCTATAGATTATTATGTGTAACACCCAAACTCGACCTAAATGTTATGGTCGAATTTGAGAATGTTACGAAAAAGGATTTTGAAACCAATTTTACCGTTTGAAATTTCCTGAATAATTTGTTACTAAAAGAGAGTCCACATTTTATAAAACACGTTAATTCTATTATATTCATTAAGGAAAACATCGCTAATCTACTCTTATAATAAAACTTATCTTACAGCGGAAGTTAGAAATTGATATATTTGAAATTCGAGCTTGTGTTTTCGGTAAAGTATTTGTTTGCGTAAAAACCATTATTTTCGTAAATAGTTTTGTGAAAAATCGCAGAATAATAATCTAGACCATTTCAAAATCCCAAAATTAAAACCAACAGTCCAGAGACTCCATAAATTACAAAACTCTCAAAATAACCAGAATTTAAATAAAACCGTTAATTAACCCAGTTTGCAAGCTAGTGGTTACTGTTGAGACTCCGTTGCACCGACCCGCTTATGTCTGAGGATTACTTGAATAGAACAGACAAACAGATATGAGTTTTCGTAAACTTAGTGTGTAACTTAACAAAGACATCCATGCACATAAACTCAGATTTCTCACGTAGCAGATCAGATACGGAAATAGGTCCTTAACAGAATCAGAATCGAATTATCATAACATATAGATATGCAAAGTCTTACCCCCATCCTCTACACACCAACCCCGACCATCTCAACGCACCATGTGAGGTTTAAAACACCTACCCGTCCTTACACACCACATAATGTCCTTACGACACTTACCAGAATAGTTGCAGTGAAGCTGCTAGTATATTAGCGAAATGTTGCCTCACAAAACATTTCCTCCACATATACAAATCTCACCTCATACACAGATACAAATAATGATAATATATATAACATAATTAACACGTCCCGCATTGTTATATGCAGATAACATACATGTTATTACGAACTCGTCAAATCATACATATTAATTTCTAAATGCTTAAATCAGTCTATCATAATAGCAGATATCATGTATTAGGGTTTGTTTTGCCCTTACCGACCCTACGGGAGGCCCATAATCGATTGAAACAACGTATGTGACCCTAGGAAAAATTTAAGAATTTTAGGCCCACATGCTCGCGTGGGCCCACACGCCCAAATTGGCCTTGCCCATGTGGCTCACACGGTCTGGCCCACAGTCCACACGCCCGTGTGTGCTTAAATTGGCCTAGCTCGTATGACCCATACGGCTACATACTCACCTGCCACATGGCCATGTGTTGCACATGGCCAGCCACACGGCCGGGCACACGCCCGTGTGGTGTCAATAGGCCACTTTTCGGCTTTCATTGAAGCTCATTTTCTCAAGTTTTTGTTACACACTTGGCTCATTTTTGATGTGAAAGTAATCCCGAGACCTTCAAAACCAAAAAATAACATTTCAACGACCAATTTCAATAAAAATATTATGAAACTCAAATGGAAACTATCCAAAACAAAGCCTCGGAACAATATTCAATTGTATTCGCATACTGACCGCCGACGAACAAAAAACCACTATCACAGATTATGCCGTTGTAACGAAATCCTCTGCTTCACAGCCTTCTCTTACGCAACACACTCACAAAAATTAATCTCCCTAACTACAACACCAACACGCCTATTCAAAAGGAACGAAAACCAAATGAAACGAACTTACAGACTTACCAAGATGAACGATGAACGACAAAAACACCGAACCCTAACGATTAAAACAATCGATTGGTTGAACATAATAGAGAGAAAACAAAGCAAAAAGTAGCAGAGAAAAGAAGGGAAAAGAGAAAAAAAAAAGTCAGAATGTCAGAAAGAAAAGGAGATTTTTTTGGGAAAAAGAAATTAAAATAATAAAAATTAAAATTAAAACACCCAAAATCCCAAGTCCCCACTAACCAACCTATCCCACAAAAATCGACATCAGATTCTCATCCACCAACCTCAGAGTTTCAGTCGCACCAAACCTCTACTACTAAACTGACACACACTCACAAAAGCAAAAACAACGTCCTTCACTCACACGGGGATTCAAACACAAGGCCCTAAGGCAAGCTAACACTTCACCATTTGAACCAGTGGGCTCATTCTAATATGAGTTCACTGAAAATATAACATAAGCCCACCTAATAGGGACAAGGCTAAGATAAAAAAATAACAGAATTTTCTAAAAATGGGACGTGAATCCAAGACCTCAAACACATACCCAGAACACTTAACCACATAAGTAGATACTCATTTGTATCAAAGTTCAAAAAAAGATTAAATAATTCAGAGTGTTACATTATGTGCAAACCTTAATTGTTACATGCGAACCTATAGTTTATTACATGCATATATTATTCCATAACTACTACTTATGTGTTAATATATGTGAACCTGTATATGTTCTAGGTAATTAGGTTTGATAGTTCACATAAAAATCCTGTACATGTGACACTGTTTTTTTTTTATTCGCACAAATTATATGAGTATATGTGAATATTGCTATGAATGAATACATAATAACATGGCAAATAATGATAGTATGTGACAATAAATGTGCTAAATAAGCATAGTATCAAATATTGATAACGAGTATGATATGATGAGTATATGTACATAATTACATGAAATTGGGTACGGAGAACGAATGAGTTCCTAGGAGACAGTGACAATTTAAGTCAACATCGAAAGTTAGTACTGCATGAAGTGGGCGGCAGTGTCATCCAAAATGATTAAGCCGAGATGGTAGGTTAGTAAACCACCATATCAGGTCGACCAATATGATATTTTATTGTGGTAAAAAGCCATCAAAACCAGGCAATTGAGATGGTAAGTTATTGTAGTAAAGGTCATCGTCACAGATAACAAGTGAACGGCCATCGTTACTGGAAAACAAATCTGGGATGGTCAATTTTTTATTAAAGTTTTCTTTAATTGTTTTCTAGATTGTAGTTATTAATTATTTCTCGCTTTTATAACTAGGGTGAAGTTGTTTAACTTATTCATTCTAAGGCATAATACTTAGATAATACTTTGATATTTGCATGTTATACTTTTCCATTTAGAAATCCATTACTTTAAATATTTTCACTGCTTTATAGAATTCTTAAAAGTTTTGATAAGTCCTTTCTTAAAAACCTTAGCATATTTCCAAAGTCTTCACATTAATAATATTTTTAATGAATTGTTAAGTAAAGTTGATTTAAATCAAATGAATGTTTTCTTAAAAATAAAAGAGTAATTTTTCATACAAATCAGAGCAAGTAGAAGAGAGGCTTTACAGAATCACTTCGGTGATCGAATGTAACGCTTTTGACTTAACCGAAACTCTTAAGCCGAGTCAAGGGTATTACAAATATAAATAGAAAATTTGTTAAAATTTGTGTAAATTTTTTAATATGTAAATTTTTTATCGAATATAAGATATTGATGATAAATATGATTATTGACAAAAAAAAAAAAACCAAGAAAAACTAACTCAAAGATACATTACACGGAAAAATGAGAATTACTATTGTTACAGGCCAATTTTGGGCCATTTTGTAATAACCCAATACCCATTACAAAAAACCACTTACCCATTAAACCCACTATCCGGTTGGCCCAATACAACAACCCAAAGACTCAATACAAACCCAAACTCATTAACCCAATATCACTAGCCCAATACCTAACCCTAAGCCCAAAACAACTCAAGACCTAAATCAGAAACCCTAGCCTAACCACTCTTCCTCACTTGCGCCGCACCTAGGGTCTTCACCCTCTAACTTTCGGCCAACTACCCCCTGACCGCCTGCACCACTGTCACCTCCACCAGCTCTGCTCCACCGCCACCATACCTGCAAACAGTAAAACGAAAAGATAGAAACGATAAAAAATGAATGTAAAAGGGTTATAAAACCCGAATGAAATATTGTAATGGGGGTTGGAATTTTTCTCAATAAAAAGGCTTATATTTCAAATACACAAAAACTACGAATCAAGGGAATACAAGAACAATAATCAGGCATTCAAAACACAGGAATCAAAGCCCTAAGGTAATTTTTTTTTCCATTTCTATTTTTCTGTTTAAATCTATTTTTCTACCCATAAATACATATAAATAAATAAATAATAATATTATAAAACATAAAACAAAATAAAAAAAAAGGGGAAAAATTTAGAAATTTTTTTACCTTTCCGGTCACCGCGTGCGGTGGCCGGCGCCGGAGCCGACGGTGGTCCGGTGACCGTCCGGCGACCGGTCGATGACCGGCCCGTGGCCGGAGCCCTCCCTTCTCCCCTCTCTCCTTTCTCCCCTCTCCCTTTCTCTCCTTTTTTTTTTCTTTCTTCCCCTTTAAATGATTTTTTTTTTGGTTTTTAGGCTATTTATAGCCTTTAAAAACGGTGTCGTTTTGGCCTTGAAACTCAGGGCATGAAACGACGCCGTTTTGCCCTCGGTCGGGTCGACCCGACCCGTTCGGCCTAGGATCCGCGTGTTTTTGAAGCGGAAGGGCTATTTGCGCAATCGGCCCTTCCGTATTTTCAGTATTTTAAATAAAGTTCTGTTTTAATTATAATTTGGCCCTGTTGTTTTGCTCCGTGTTCGATTTGGTCCCTTCGCTGTTATGCGTTTTAAAATAGTTCAGAAAATTGCATTTTTTGTCCCCTTATGTTTCTTGTGTGTTCTAATAGGTCCTTACCTTTGGTTTTATTTAGAAATTTATCCCCTTTTTTTATTTTGCTTCCAATTTAATCCTTGATATCATTTTGTTATTTCATTTCGTTATTCTGTTTTCTTTTTCTATTATTTTATTATTTAATGTTATTGTTATGTTATACATATATGTTATTTACATTATTTTATCACTACTATTATTATATTTATTATTCAATCATTATATATATTTTTAATATGTATATATTTCTCATGTCATGTTATATTGTTTATATATTATCTCATGTATGTCCTTTTTTTAATTATATCATGTATGTATTTTGATATTATGTTATGTAAATATTTCTAATGCTATGTATATACCTTTAATACTATGTTATTTGTATATCTTTTATTTTCATATCTTCTTGAATAACATTACACACACACACATATATATATATATATATATATATCTCTTTAAAATACCATATCATATATACCATTATTTTATTTATTTTTTTATTTCTAGTATTTATTATTAATATTAGTATATATATTTTATTATACGTGTATATATATTTTTAAACAGTATTATTTCCACATATCCTTATATTTATTATTATACTTATTATTTTATTCTAATATTACTATGTATTTATTTTAAAATATATGTATATATTTGTGTAGTATTGTTAACGTACAAAATTTTTATGTTATTAGTATTTATTATATGTCTTGTATATGTTCATTCTTATATATTATGTATATATATATCATGTATATATATTTTTAATATTATGTATACGCTATTTATTCCTATCATTACGTATATACTTTAATATATACATATATATAACACCATTAATATTTTTAATATTATATTTTCCGTCACTTTACATATTATCATATAACATATATATATAATTCATTGTTTTACTTCGTGTTTAATGTTATTATTATCATGCATAATATCAAATACATCGTGAATATCTTTTGTTATTATTTCATCATTCGCTTCATATATCTGTAAATCGCATTTTCTTACAATATTGTTCTAATTTTTTATTGTTTTCGATAATAAAAAATATTCTTATTTATGATTTAAATCAATTTCAATAATCAAGGCAATGTACCGATTTAACATTAAGTCATCGAGTTCATCGTGTTAAAACGGCATATCCTTCTCAAAAATAAAAAATACTAAAACTTCTCGTCTTTTCAATCGGATCACAACTAAATGTTATATTGAACTTGTATTTTTAAAATCAAGACAACACGTGTTTAAGAGATACAATTTTTGGGCGTCGCGAGGGTGCTAATACCTTCCTCGCGCGTAACCGACTCCCGGACCCTAATTTTTCTCTGGCTTTTAATGTAGACCTAAACTCGGCCTTCTCTTTACCTAAAAATAAATTTTTCCTGTTAAAAAAAGGTTTTATTAGGTGTCCGATCACACCTAGAAAAAAGGATCAGTGGCGACTCCCCTTTTTAATAAAATCGAAAGACAGTTTTCAAGTTTCCAATAAATCGCCTCAATTAGAGACCAAGCTAAAATTTTTACGTCGCTACAACTATTATAGTGTCGATTTTGCCATGTTAACGTATTCATATTACATTAATGTTATTTTTCATACCATATTTTTATTGGGGTTAATTTCTTCCATTTAGAATATTATAAATACATTTTTACATGTTAATAATTTGTTTATATAGATTTTGATATTTTTAATGCATGCCATTTTTATGTTATTTTTGTATCGTTGTGTTTTACAAAGACTTCCATAGCTACTTTTTTAGAGAATAATTTATGCATTTTTGTCAAATATTAATTTAAATCATATTATCCTATTTTTTAAGTTAAAATTAAAATAATATATATTTATAAATTCTAGTTTGAGACATTATAATCAACATATTAAGTAAACAAGTTGATATGAATTAGAGGTGTGCATGGGCGGGCAGGCCCATAAAAATTTTTGGCCCATTTTCAAGGCCGGGCCGGCCCGCCCCAAATATGGGCCTAGAATTTTGTCCAAGCCCGCCCGAGGAAAAATGATAGGCCCAAGCCTGCCCGGCCTTTTTATTATATTAAAAATTTTTTTACTTTTTTATTAAATAAAAACTTTAAAATATAATAAATCAAATGCATTTAAAACATAAAAAAATTAAAAAAAATGGGACTAAAATAATTCTTAAAATAATATATAAATTAAAAATATAATAAAAAATAATTATATTAAAATTAAAAAATTGAAATAAATTAGAACTAAATTAAGAACTAAATTATATTAATAACAAAAATTTTACAATATCAAAATAACATTAAAAACAATAAAAAAAACCTAAAGTAAAAAAAAATAAAGTTACTTAAAATTTAAAATAAAAAATTTAAAAATAATTTAATATTAAAATCGGGCCGGGCCGGGCCGGGCCCGGGCCAAAAAATCTTGCCCGAGGCCCGACCCATTTTCTAAACGGGCCTCTTTTTTTGCCCAAGCCCATTTTTCGGGCCTATATTTTTACCCAAACCCTTCCATTTTTCGGGCGGGCTTTCGGGCCGGGTCGGGCCGCCCGCCCATGCACACCTCTAATATGAATCTGCTTTTGTTATTTTTCCTACTTTTTATTATTATAAATCTTCCTTGGCTTTATAACGTACTAATTAATGAAGTTTAGTTTTGATTAATGCAAAAGTTTTTGGGGTTGTTTCCATTGGGAGGTGACATTTTAGAAAATTCCTAAGATTTTCACCTCAAAGAAATTATAATTGAATTTTTTTATTGATTTGGTCGGCCAAATTCCTTTATAGTCTTTTATGGATTTGGTTTCTTTGTCTTTAATCAACGAGTTTTTGGTCCAATAATTAATCTTAAACCCACTTTTATTCTCCTATTTATGACTAATTTTTTCTTCAAAAGTGAGGACTTTATTTTCTCCACCTTATCCTCAATCATTCACTAATCCACTAACTTTTAATCACCTCAATCCAAAATTTTATTACATAATCAAAATTTAATCTTTCACTAGAATTGAAAAAAAAAATAGACCTAAATTTGCATTATAAAGTTGTTAGTAAAAAATTAAATATTCGATTGAGTTTTAATTTGATTGGCATGAGTAGTATTGTCAATGCAGGAGGATGTGGATTCAAATGCGCAGAAACGCATTATCCTCCTATTTATTGGTTGAAAAATGACTATGTTATGTAAAATATTCGACGGAAAGTTAATAAAAGAAAATAACAATATATATTCAAGAGGATACCATCAGAGCAATTCATGTTTTGATTTATTTTGGTTGTTCTAGAAAATAAGGACAAAGCTGCCTAATTATATGCATAGAGTAGGTACATTGTACATCATTCATTGTCTATTCTTTCCTCTCTCTTTTTTTTCTTTATCTTTGAAATTGCAAGAAATATTATGTCATTCCAACCTTTTTCATTTTTGTTTTTCTTTTTCCCTTGTGATTTCCATTTTTCATCCCTCATTCAAATCGCCTAAATTATTCCTAAGCTAGAAAGATTCCTTTTTGGCTTAAAAGGGAGTAAATGTATTTTTAAGTATCCATATTAATTGGGTAAGCAGATCAAATAGATTTTAAAAAAAAATTAAGTTATTTTGTATTGGGTTGATTTTAGATTTGAGTTATTTTAGGTTTGGGTTACTTTAGATTTTCATACGAGGTTATTTTGTGTTTAAAATTTTAAATTATGGTTATTTAGATTTATTTTGATACAAACTATGTTGAATTGAATAATCTTATATTCAATTATTTTTGTATATTTTTAGGTTTGATTGTTAATGTCAATAAAGTTTAAATTTCTTAAATTTAAAATAAAATTAAATCAAAGTTAAATAAATTATTTAATTGGTTAAATTTATTATAATATTAATAGTTATTAGAAGGAAGTTTTGAAATAAAATATAATAAAAATTTTAATATATTGTAGAATTTTTGTAGAAATGGTATTAGTAAAAAATCTTTGTAGAATTTTTTAATAAATCAAAAGAAAAGAAATTTTCATAATTTTTAAAGATTTTGAAGTCAAACAAAATCAACATCCAAAATTTTTGAGATTTTGAAAAATAATAATTTTTTTTTGAAATTTTGCATTGAATTTTGATAATTTCTCTTCATTTATTGATTTTACTTGCAAATAAATAGATAATATATGTTTTGTTAAGTGTTTATTGTATTTTGAATTTGCTATCAAAATCATATAATGTAACTTCAAAATTGCAAATTTTATGATAATTACAATTTACAAGCTATAAATTAAAAGAAATTAATTATTTAGGTTATAAAAATTATTTTTTTATTTTCCTAAAAGAAATATATTTAATTTAAGTTCAGATCATTTTGAATTACTTGTTCAAGTCATTTCAAGTTAAAGCCATTTTGGGTTCAAGTCATTTTAGATTTGGGTCAACTTCGAGTTCAAGTTGAATTCAGGTTGTTAATATAACCTCCCCATCCGACCTAGATATTAGACCTGAGTTTGGAAGATTACATTAGCCACCGAAGTGACCTAATATGCTATCAGAGTATTTGAAAACGATCCTTTTAAAACGTGTGTTTAATTTTTTTAGAAAACTTTAGCTAAATACATGATTTATTATTCCTCAAGTTTTATTTATTATCTAATAGCAGAAAAGATGGCAATTACTTATGTTTTTAATAAAACCGGAGTTCATCAAATAATAATAGTCTAATAGCCTAATTAAAATTTATGATTGAATGCTATGCAAACTAAAATCAAACCTAAATCCTAAGCCCCATGCCACAGTTTATAAATACATAATACAATATTTTTAAGGAAATAAAGAATATAAATAAAACTTATAATATTAAGAAAAATAAAATAAACTAAGTCGAGCACCTTAAAATGTTCCGCCCGCGTCCTAACCTGGTGGGTTATCTGAAAGGATAGAAATTAAAAGGGGGAATGAGCTATGACACTCAGTGTGAGTTCATTTACAATAAAACCAAATGCAAACAGTTGTTAGGGTACATTAGATAGCATTGCACACAATTATTATAAATAGCAATTCAGTTAAAAGTATAGTTTTTAAATGTGACATCGTTTAAGCAATAGAATTCACAATCACATATTTCAAAATAGTCAAATTTTCATATTTGCCTACTATAACTGTGAAAAAATAAAATAAAATAAAAATAAAGAACACACAGATTTTATGTGGAAACCCTTTCGAGAAAAAACCACGGGCAGAGGAGAAGAAAATTCACTATGTCGAATTCGAATAATTACAAGATGAATAGACTATGTCTATTTATAGGCTTGTAAAACCATATTCTAGTAAGACTGAAACACCTTATTCTAATCAATATCAAATAGATGGAATTTAATAAGGTTTAAAAAACCTTATTCTAAAATAAAATAAAAGAAGTGTAATTCTATATGGATTCTTTTTTTATTTTATTTTACCACTATATTTTATTTAAATAAGGATTTGGGTCACTTAATTCTAACAATCTCCACCTTAACACGAATTCTCAATGAACAAGTTCTTCATCGCAAACTCTCAACGAATAAGTTCTCCAACTCTTCCATAAAACCCCTTAAGGGTTTAACTTCAACAATGAACACCAACCAAGTTTCAGCAATGCTCAACCTTGGTTATAGGAAGTGACTTAGTCATCATATCTGCAGGATTTTCATGAGTACTAATTTTGCTCACAACAATATCACCACGAGTAATAATATCACGAACAAAATGATACTGAACATCAATGTGTTTTGTTCTCTAATGAAACATTTGATCGTTTGTAAGAAAGATGGCACTCTGACTGTCATAAAATACTGTATTGATTTGAAGGTCTTCATTGAGTTCACTAAAGAGTCCTTCAACCAAATAGCTTCTTTACAAGCCTCAGATAATGGCCATGTACTCACTTTCATGGTAGACAAAGCGATCAGTTTGCAAAGTGGCTTTCCAACCGATTGCTCAACCTCCGATTGTAAAGACATAACTCGTGAGAGATCTTCTATCAAGGTCTCCAAAGAAAATCAGCATCAACATACCCAATGACTCCATCTTTAGTTCTTCCAAACTGTAAGCAAACATCGTGTAGTACCTGTAAGTATCTTAAAATCCATCGAATCGCTTTCAGTTGTTCTTTTCCGGATTCACCATATATCTCGCTAATCGCACCGATCGCATATGATAAATCGACGTGAACAAACCATAGCATACATGAGCGATCCCACTGCACTAGAGTATAGAACATGTGACATGTACTCAATCTCATCATCTGATTGTGGAGAAAAAACCGATGAAAGTCTGAAATGGGCTATTAAATGAGTACTAACAGGCTTAGCACTTTGCATATTGAACCTGCAAAGAACTTTCTCAATGTACCCCTTTTGACTTAGATACAATTTACTTGTTTTTCTATCTCTGAGAACCTCCATACCAAGTATCTTCTTTGCTGGTCCTAAATATTTCATCTCAAATTCTTCACTTAGTTGTGCTTTGACCTTTCTTATCTCTCCTTTATCTTTTGCTGCTATCAACATGTCATCAACATAAAGAAGTAGATACACAAAAGAACCATCACTGTTTTTCTTAAAGTAAACACAATTATCAAAACTACTTCTTTTGAAATCATGAGAAGTCATAAAGGAATCAAACCTCTTGTACCACTGTCTTGGTGACTGTTTCAAACCATAAAGGGACTTTTTCAGCAAGCAAACATAGTCCTCTTTTTCTAAGACTGTAAAACCCTCTGGTTGTTGCATGTAAATGTCCTCCTCAAGTTCTCCATGCAAAAATGCAGTTTTTACATCTAACTGTTCAAGCTCCAAATCATGCATGGCCACAATACCAAGCAAAGCTCGAATCGAACTATGCTTCACAACTAGTGAGAACACATCTGTGAAGTCTACTCTTGGAATTTGACTATAACCCTTTGCAACGAGTCTTGCTTTATATTTGGGTTCTTCAACTCTTGGAGTCCCTTCTTTTTTTTTAAATACCTATTTATAACGAACAACATTTTTACCTTTAGAAAGTTTCAGAAGATCCCATGTTCTATTTTTGTGAAGTGATTCCATCTCCTCTTGCATAACAAACATCCACTTTTTTAAGTCTTCACAGCTAATTGCCTTAGAATAATTAGATGGCTCTCGGTTTGCATCTATATCTTTAGCCACCTTTAAAGCATAATTAACTAGATCAGTCTCGGCATACTTTTTTGGAGGTTTAATTTCTCTTTTAGTTTTATTTTTGGCGATAGAGTATTGCGGTGAAGAAGCAACTCTATTCTCAATTTTTGTACTGGCTTGAGGAGTCGACTTTGTATTAATCTGATGCTCCACCTGCTTTTGATTTTTTTTATTGGAAGAGTCTTTAAGAGATAAGTGAGGTAACATAGCAGTCTCATCAAAAATAACATCTTTGCTAATCACAACTTTTCTATTTTCAGGACACCATAACTTATACCTTTTTACACCAACTTTATAACCAAGAAAAACACATTTAATGGATCTCGGTTCCAATTTTCCATTATCAACATGAGCATACACAGGACACCCACAGATCTTTAAATCAGAATAATTAGCAGGATTACCAGACCATACCTCTTGTAGAGTCTTTTTCTCAATGGCAACGGATGGAGATCGGTTGATAAAAAAACATACAGTAGAGGTTGGTTCTGCCCAAAATGACTTCGGTAAGTTGGCATTTGACAACATACATCGAACCTTATCCATGATCATTATGTTCATTCGTTCTGCAACGCCGTTTTGCTGTGGAGTATGACGAACTGTCATGTGTCTCACAATCCCTTCTGACTTGCACAATCTAATAAGCTCATCAGAACAAAACTTTAAGCCATTGTCTGTGCGGAGGTATTTTATTTATTTTCCCGTCTATTTTTGAATCATAATTTTCCAAGACTTAAATGCGAAAAACACATCGCTTTTCTGCTTCAGGAAACTTTTCTAGAAAAATCATCAATAAAGGTTAGCATATAGTTAGCTCCACCTCTCGAAGGCACTTTGGATGGCCCCCACAGATCAGAATGAATATACTCCAACGTTCCCTTTGTGTTATAGATTTCTCTAGTGAATCGAACTCTCTTTTGCTTCCCAAAAACACAGTGCTCACGGAATTTAGTTTGCAAATTCCTTACCCATCAAGAAGTCCTCTTTTGCTCAATTCTACCATACCATTCTCACTCATATGCCCTAAGCGCATATGCCAAAGTTTAGTAATATCATCATCTGACAAGGAAGAGGAAACGACAGCTACATCACCAGTAACAGTAGAACCCTTCAAAACATATAACTTGGCAGTCTTTCTTTGCCCTTTCATCACAACAAGGGAATCTTTGGAAATCTTTAAAACCCCATTTTCAGCTGTGTATCTGTACCCTTTTGAATCAAGAGTACTCAAAAAATTAAATTTCTCTTCAATTCTGGAACATGTCGCACGTCACTAAGTGTTTTGACAACTCCATCAAATATCTTAACTTTAATTGTTCTAAAACCTGCGATTTTACACGAAGCATTATTTCCCATCAAAACAACACCTTTAGACACTGTTTCGTAAGTTGTAAACCAATCCCGATTGGGATTCATATAGAAGATGCAGCTTGAATCAAATATCCACTATTTGCTTACTTTAGAATCATTAGCAGAAGCAACTAGAAGTTCACCATCGTTCTAGTCTTCTACAATATCAGCTTCACTAGAATTTTCTGGTTGTTTTCCCTTTTGATTCGCAGCCGCCCTTTTAATCTTGTTCTGTAGCTTATAGCACTCAAATTTAATGTGTCATTTCTTCTTGCAGAAGTTACAAGTTTTACCTCTATTTGAGGACTTCGATCTACCTTAGATTTACCGCAAGGATTTCATTCCTGTGTCCTTCCACGATCATTATCAATATTCCGATCTTGTCTCCCATGAGTGATGAGACTCTTTCCCTGAGAGTCGGGTTTAACCACAAGATGCTTCATCTTATCATACGAGGTCAAAGAATCATAAACCTCATCAACTGTGAGAGACTCAGGGCTATATAAAATCTTATCTCTAAAGGTTGAATAAGACGAGGGCAACGAATAAAGTAGAATCAACCCTAGATATTCCTTATCATACTGAACCTCCATGGCCTCCAAGTTTGAGAGAATTTCTTTAAACACTGTTAAGTGTTCATGTACAGACACAATTTCCTCCAAATGATGAGCATAAAGACGCTGCTTTATATGCAACTTGCTTGTTAGAGTTTTTGACATACATATTTATTCTAGCCTCTTCCATAATGCAGCGGCGGTCTTCTCTTTCATCACATCCTGTAAAATTTCGTTGGACAAATGCAGATGTAATTATGTTAATGCCTTTCGATCCTTACGCTTCTTCTCTTCATCTATTAAAGTCGAAGGCATCTTATCTATCCCTAGTAGGGTATCCTCCAGATCTATCTGAGCAAGAACTGTTTGTATCTTAATCTTCCATAACGCAAATCTGGTGTTGCGATCCAATAACTGAATTTCATACTTCAAAGACGCCATTACCGTGATCGAGATGAACAACCCGGAAGCTCTGATACCAATTTGTGAAAAAATAAAATAAAATAAAAATAAAGAACACACAGATTTTACGTGGAAATCCTTTCGGGAAAAAAACCACGGGCAGAGGGGAAGAAAATTCACTATGTCGAATTCGAATAATTATAAGAGGAATAGACTATGTCTATTTATAGGTCTGTAAAGCCATATTCTAGTAAGACTAAAACACCTTATTCTAGTCAATATCAAATAGATGGAATTTAATAAGGTTTAAAAAACCTTATTCTAAAATAAAATAAAAGAAATGTAATTATATATGGATTCTTCTTTTATTTTATTTTACCACTGTATTTTATTTAAATAAAGATTCGGGTCACTTAATTCTAACAATAACCATATACAAATATACACGCATATATATGTATACACACACATGCACATAAATCTCATAATATAACTTTCAGACATGTATGCACATGATATCAAAGATGCCATACAATTTCGAATTTAAACAGGATTTGTCCTATCCCATCTCTACACACCATATTGAGAGTTCCCCATAACTCCATCCACCAACACTACAAATTGTGGATTAACTACCAATAGTTTGCAATTTTACTGTTGATGGTTGTGAACTCACAGTAAAACATACCAGATGGAATCTATTATGGCTGTAGGTACACAACAAAATATTGCAGGTGAAATTTGTCAATGGTCGTGGAAAACACAACATACTCACAGATGATAGCTGTTAAAGGGTTGTGATTGCATAGTAAAACATCGCAGGTGGAATCTACTATGACTGTGGGTACACAGCAAGACCGTCGCAGTTGGACTCTATTATGGCTATGGATACACAACAAGAATAAATGCAAATATACTTTCGGTTCTTCCTTTGATCCTATCGTCCCTACCCATACAATGCAATATAGCCAATTTAATACAATCATTGTAACACCCCTAACTCGTATCTGTCGTCGGATTAGGGTCACAAGATATTACTAAACAAAAGCACAGTTCCGAGCATTCACACATTAACACAAGTCATGTTCATTTATATATAAAGCATAAGTCTAATTAAATATTAAGCAAGATTTTATTAAACATAATACATATACAAATCATATATTCAACAATTTAATGGTATTCGAATACCTAATAAAAATCAAACATTTTATTTCATATTTCTTTGCATGCACATATTAAATCAAATAAATCAATTCATATGGCTCTTTGTCGATTAGCATATACGACATTAACAACTTCACCAAATGATCATATATATTTCATTAGACAATAGAAACCTTATGCACATTTTAGCATATCATTATGAACCATTAAATGAGCAAAACATATGAACTATATTACACCTCATTTGCATACTAAAAACCATACCTAAGTAAAACTCACAAAACCAAGTACACATGATCATTTCATTATCATGTATACTTATTTTGCATGCTTATTACAATGCTTATAATTACTTATTTACTATAAAACTATTAACCATCATTCGGTCATTAGAAAATAACTTCAATATGACTATATCAAGTTATGTCATTCCTCAAACCGAAATACATATATAAAACATCACATGTATACCATGAAACATTATTTCCACATTTGGTCTAAACATAAACAAATATACATCAACAATACCACATATAATCAACCAAAACAATTATATAACATATTCATTACTTACCATTTAGCAACCAAACATATAAAGCAAATATTAAATCATATACATATCCATCATTGCCGAATCACAAAGTTGATTATAACCATCACATATATTTTCATCATATAACCGAATACACAGGTACATTATAAACAATTTCCAAACCAATTCATATTACAAATTATACTTCTCAACAATAAGTCATTAACCAAATATTTATATATATATATATATATATATATATATATATATATATATATATATATATATATATATATATATATATATATATATATATATATATATATATATATCCAAAACACAAAACTTACATACCATATAATAAACATACCAAAATAAACTCCAACCATGTTCGAACACAACCAAATATCATTTAATGCCAATTCACATAATAACACCTTAATCAAACATAACAACCAAATTTTTATATACTTTTATTTATACCTAAACCATAACCGAATCAACCATATTTACATCCAAAATCATCAACCATTTCCAAAGCATATAACACATATAAACTTAACTAAAGTTTCATATACTCACATAACATATTAGCCATTTTCGCATGGCTTAATATATACATACTACAAACTTGACCAAATACAACCTAGCTTATACATGCCATAGGTTCGAGTTTAAACTTAAAAAATACCAAAAATAGTCGATAGTGTGATGGACTTTGCTAACGATCCCTGAGCTCGTAACTAATCTCCAAAATCTATAAAACAGAGACAAACATAAACACGCACACAGTAAGCTATCTTAGCTTAGTAAGTCATAAGCAAATAATCCACTCAATGACATAATCAACTCATTTAAACCAAACCAAACTATACTATCATAATCATATTAAATCTCAAGCTTACGATTTTATATCATATACTTTCACGTATAAACTTATTCATGGCCAAATGTATATATATATATATATATTAACAAAGTATTTTTCAATTTCAAAGCCAGAATATCATTATATAACCAAATATATTTACACTTATATACATATACTCATAAATCAAAACATAACATCACATACATATACATAGCATATGGCTGAATATACTTCACATATGCATATATGTTCACATTAGTAACTTATATAATTTGCATCACATTTCAAATGGCCAACTTACCTTATTTTCAAATGGGTAATCAATTAACTCATACCTGATCATTTTAGCTCATTTTACACATTCGATCACAAATTATCGTTGCCCGATGAGCCATTTGGAATTAGATAGGACACTCGGATAATCACATATATCGATGCCACTGTCCCGGACAGGGTCTTACTCGCATACATATATCGGAGTCACATATCGATGCCAACGTATAAAACGTGGTCTTACTTGCACACATATATCGATGCCATGGTCTTACTCACACATCACAAATCGGAATCCAATGTCATGACATATGTATCCTAGCTATTCCTAAGGTTTATACGGGGCTTTTAGACGTCGTAACTCGGTCAAAACGAACTTGTAAACATAGCTCCCAAGCTTATACATATTTGGCTAACAACATATATACTACACATAATTCATTTCAGCATATAAAGTTCGTATTTATTTAAAATAAACAACATTTATTTGCTTATAAACTTACCTCGGACGATGAAATTTGGAACGGGACGGCTAATCGACAACTTTAGTTTTTCCTCGATCCAAATCCGATTTCTTTGGTTCTTGATCTAAACATATTCAAATTAAACTC
Source organism: Gossypium anomalum (assembly GCA_025698475.1). Taxonomy (NCBI): domain Eukaryota; kingdom Viridiplantae; phylum Streptophyta; class Magnoliopsida; order Malvales; family Malvaceae; genus Gossypium; species Gossypium anomalum. The sequence goes on from CM046961.1 coordinate 90,573,037, forward strand.
ATTCAAACATATTTTCACTCAATTTAGTCCAAAAACACATAAATGGGCAAATTACCATTTTACCCCTGACATTTCACACTTTTTACAATTTAGTCCAAATTGCACAAAACACAAAACATGCAAAATTTGCACATACCATGCTTAGGCCGAATACTACCCATGTTCATATAAGTCCTTATATTTTATTTATTTCATATTTTAGTCCCTCAAATTATTATTTTTGTAATTTAGTCCTAATTACTCAAAATCATCAAAAATTCCAATACAAAACATATCAATCCAAAACATATATCTTGTAATTCATCAACTAACATCACAAAACTCAAATATTCATCAATGAAATAACTCAAAATATTCATCAAAATCAGAAATTCTAGCATGGGCTTTGTACATTACACTGCAACGATCTCAAAAACGTAAAAATTATCAAAAATCGAGCTAGTTACATACCTTGATTAAGCTATCAAATGGACGAACCCTTAAAAGCTTTCTTTTCTTTCTTATTTTGAAGTTTTCGTCATGGAAAGAAAATATAAACATTGGCTTTTAATTTTATATTTTATGTTATTATAACTTATTAATTAATTTACATATATAACATTTATAATAAAATATAAAACCATTATAATATAAGGTCACTACCGCCCACTCATTAAATTATGGCCTAATTACATTATAAGTGCTTCATATTATAAAGACAACAACAATTAGGCACTTTCACATTTAATCATCAAATATTCATTTTACGTGATTAAGCCCTTTTTATTAAATCGGCACTCAAACGACAAAATTAAAGCAAGAAAATTTCATAGATATAAATTCACACATAATAAACACATAAAATAATATTAAAATATTTTTCTGACTCGGAGTCATGGTCCCGAAACCACCGTTCCGAATAGGGTCTAAATCGGGCTGTTACAATCATATACAATATCATTTAATACTTTAACACATGGCAAATCAGTATCAAACTCAAGCTTTTCATATATTCAGATGACATTAATTTAAGCCATGTGGTTCATACGATCACAAACACATATATACAAGGTAACATATGCTATTCATAAGTCATTAAAACAAGTGATAATTGCAAGTAAATTCCACATTAATTTTATCATTCACGGATTAAACTGATCAAATCATAAAATTATAGGTCAAAACTATAATTTTTGGCTCCAGGGGACACACAGTCGTGTGATCGGACCGTGTGGGAAGCCTTGGGCCATGTGGAATGGGTACACGACTGTGTGTCTAGGCCGTGTAAGAGACTATGGTTGTGTGACATTCGAAAATTTCAACCTATACGGGAGACACGGTTGTACAAAAAGCCGTGTGAGAGGTCTTAGGCCGTGTGAAAGTCGAACATCCTATGGTTTTAGGGGTGACATGGTCGTGCGTGAGGCCGTTTAGCCTACACGCCCGTGTGGTAGGCAATGTGGTTTGGGCTTGGTTCGATTTTGCCTCAATTTTCTAGTAAAAGAACACACATCTGACTTCCGGGGTCTTGTACGATGATCCTCACGTTTGAATCTAACTCAAAATACGTACAATGGGTCTTTATATGGGCAAAAATGCACGAATTAATATTAACTTTCAAGATTTATTGAAATTATCAAGATTTTCAAGAAAGTTTGTAAAAGATTCATATCCAACTTGAAAGATTGACAAGAACAATGTTTATTTTAGAGTTCTAGGATTCTACAAAATCAGAAATATGAATGCTTACCGATCTTGGCACGTTAGAAACAGAATTGACGGTGTTACTCTAAATTGATACGAGGAACAGGTTGAATGAAAAACGGTTTCAAATTCGGGATCAAAATAAAATTTCCAGCAATATCAAGAAATTAATGAAAAAGGGGAAGATGTAAAAAAATGGGAGAAGAAATAATGAAAACAATTCTTGTTTAGATTGAATAGGAAACTAAAATTCTATTATGATTAGAAAGGGAATTAAATGATTAGGTTAAACAAATTTTAGGGGCTACTTTGTTAAATTACCCCTATTGTCGAAAATGGAAAAAAAAAAGGGAACAACATGGATGGAACTTAGGGACAAGGGAGGTATATACTAAGGTCTTACCACGTGAGTTACTACCCATACTTCATTATTGTTTACCACTTTTAATACTTATACTAACTTAATTTTGATCCTCAGTTGCCGAAAAATAATAGAGGAAAAAAAGAGAGTAGGTCTTGAACCTTGACTCTCTTAATAATGTACCAAGTTGTTTACCACTTAAACTAAGACATCTTTCATGATAATTTTATTAATTCTAACCCTATGAATTTTGTGATGTTACCATTGATTTTTCATGATCTAATCAAATTCAATCTGATTCAAGTTCATGTTGATTGGGTTGAATTTTCAAGTTGATGCCAGATGACTGATTGGTATAATTTAAACTCAAGCCCAAACCATATTTTAAATGTGTTTTTTTTTTCAATAAGTTTATTCTTTTGAGTCTTGTACTTTTGTCCAAACTTTTTAATATTTTGGGTAGGCCTTCAAGCTTTAGTAAGTACTTCGACCTTTGAATAAGTCTAACCACAACTTATATACATACAAATTGAAATTTAAATAACGAAAATTAAGTTATGAATAAAGCCATATCAAATATTTATGACAATTATATTTCAAAATTAGTTTGATTTGCAAGTTAATCAATCTTACACAACATTAGCAATAAAAAACACAAACAAATTATTCAGCAAGTCGATTAGACTTAATTAACAAATTATGAACAGCATCGTATACACAAATTGTGGTAATTAAGAGTTGTATGTTATATTTGAAACTTGAAGTCAATGAAATATTAAATACATGGCGAATAATATGCAATTATGTATAAATAAAATTTATAGTCGAACTAGTTAGATTATTAATTTTTTATTAAATAATGAAAATAATTTTTTTTTTCCAAAAAAATAATTAAAAATCATAAAATTAAAAAAATCTAGAAAATGAGAAAAAAAGTAACAAACACTAATAATAGAAATATAAACATTTATTTTATAAATTATAATAAAATATTAAATATTTAAACTATTTTTTTCTTGGTCCAACCGGTTTTTTCGTTGATTCATCAATTTTTTTTAATTGATTTTTTATTGATTTTATAGTATCGAATGAATTAGGCAAACTACTAATTTTTAGTTCAATCGATGGTCCAATCCAATTCTGGCCACCATACAAATAAAAACTAATATATACTAGTTTATTTGAAAACTTAAATTTGGTATATAAAAAAAAAAAAAAAGAAACTCCAAAGAAATTATTAAAATTAAAGTGTTGGTTGATAAACATAAAACTACTTAATGTTTGAAGAGGAGCAACAGCAAAAAGAAAAAGAGTAAACGAGGAACTTATTTATCCCTAAAGTCTAATTGAAGTTGACTTAATTACCCATTCCAATCAATTACTAAACGACCAAAACCAAAATGCTATAATTAAGAGCCATCCCCACCGCACGTGCATGCATGAATGACTGCGACAAAATTCCGACATCATCGACTACACAAACAAATAATCCCCACCAAAAAGAAAAGATGTCTTAACTTCCTTTTTCTTTTCTGTTGGTTAACTGACATTGGAAATTATAAATCATTAATGTTGGAGTTTATGCCAAAACAATAGATATTAAATCATGATTAGAATAAGTAAAAGAGATGAAGTTGTTCCAATATTTTAATAAGAAAGGAAACATTTACGAAGAAAACGAATCATTTTTTAGGATAAGTTTGTTAATTATTTATCTTACAATTACTTTCTAATGTTTTTTTTTTTTTGGTAAAAAGAGATGAAAGTGTATGAACTACTACAAAATAGTATCAATATTAGAAAGCAAAACTGGGTCATCTATCTATAACTGATTGATGGAAATTTTGGGATAATTAAGAAAAATCTTCGTCAATCTAGTTAAAATGTGAACAGCAAAATTCGCCTTATTTGATATCGGCTTAAAATTTATTTTCTACCACAACTCTTAAATTTTTAGAACCAAGTCTTTATTCAATTGTCCTCTGAATCTACCATGAATGCTTTTGATTAATTATGTTATTTTCCTTTTAAACTTTCAATATAAATAGTGATGTAATCTTTATCTAATTGGGATGCGTAGGTTGATTGGATTCTTTAATATAATTTAAAATAATATAAATATATTATATTTATTTATTAAAAATTTAGTACAAATTCAAATATATTATATATTATGTTAACATTTACTAAAAATTGAAATTGTGTTAAAAGTTTGAAAAATAAAATAAAAAGATGCATAAAATTTTTTAGTTAAAAAAACATAATTTCCAAAAATTATATATTAGTTTTGTTTTGAATTTTTTTCTTTTTGAAATTAATTTCAACGTAAAAAAATAAACATAAACTATAAATATGAAAGATGACAAAGTATAATACACCAAATTTAAATATTTAAATTAAATCTTATTTTCTTTAATATTATTTAAATAACTAAATTTTTTTAATATTCAAAATTAAAAATTAACATTTTTAAAATTGAAAATTAAATAAAATCCATAACCTTTTTTTAAAAATTATTTATTTTTTAAATATTCAAATTAAAATACAAATTTTAAGAACTGTTTTTATATTTATTTTTTTAAACTTTAAAATATTAAAATTGATATGTTTTAAATTCGTAAGGAGTATTAAATTTTTTTAAAAAATATTCTGTAAAAGGTTTAAAAGTTTTTAATATTGGAATTGATATTAATTAACGATTATTTTATAAAAAAATTTAAAAGTTCCTTTTTACAATTTTAATTAAACCATTAATAATTGGTTTAATTATTATTTATTGAAATTTATTACCTAATTTTTATAAATTTTGAAAATGTCAATATTATTTTAATCAAAATTTATAAAAGAGTGATAATGAAATTTTAAACATTACTGTAACCAATATTTTATTTTATTTTTTCATATATTAGATTTTAAAAATTTTAAAGCATCTCGGGTCTAATTTTTTTTATTAAGAAATCGTTTAGCGTCGGAAGAAAACGACTTAGTATATGCCTCAATCTTCATCAACCTATTTGTAACTATAAAAGTTGTGATAGTTGAGCGTAGCAAATTATCCTATACTCGTATCCAAAAGAATTGTTTTGCAATATATTCTCCAACAATTTGAGATGAAAGTCCTTATAGAGAACATTGTTTTTAGCTTGCCCAAAACTATTCAAGCCGGTGATTTGAACCGTCTTTTTCACTTTCATGGTGTAAATTATAAAAAATGAAAGCAGAATATTTCTTTTGAATGTCTCGTACATTGTTGTGAAAAAAAATCCTTAAAAAAATTCAAGTTATGACTAATGAGAAATAATTGAGAATGATAAGAATGTGAGGAAATGGGAGAAGGATATGACCACAATTATTTACTAAATTGTCTTTGTGAAACCTACATGATTATTATGATAAAATTTCTTCTTCAACAAAGAAAATTTTGAAGACATTGTAGCAAAAATATGATATTGAAGAAGCTATATTTAAAAAGTATTATTGTAGCCTGTAACCACTCAACTTTTAGTGGTGTCGAAAATTACGGTTTTGAAATGTTATTTTTGTAAATCATGTCTATAAATATTAATATTTAATATTTACGGGACTAGTATAGAAGTATATTAAAATTTGGTCTAGTAATTTTGTTTAAGTGATAGTTAATTAAGGTACAAGTGTAATGATTCTAAAGTCAGTGGTATTGAAAAATGCGGTTTCGAGACCCTGTTTCCATAAACCGAGTCTGTACATATTTAACTTAATATTTACGTATGAGTATAAAGGTTGATTGAAGTTTGGTTCATTAATTTTGGTACAAGGACTAAATTATAAAAGTAGTAAAAGTTAATCGCTATAAATTTTTAATTTGATAAAGGACTAAAATAGTAATTAAACCAAAGTTTAAAATTGTAACCCCCCATACTCAGCCTGGACATTACAGTCAAATCATGGGGATTACATTGTAGAAGCAAGAGAATCAAACGTTTAGCTCTGAGGAAAATCAACTTCGACAAACGAATAATTTAATTGAACAACTCTTTTGAAAACACCGCAGCTTCCAGAAATCACAGCTTAATTGTATTATTAAAATCAACACCAGTTCACTTGAAAACATTTTATACTAAAACATTTTGAAAGAATATCAAAGAGTCTTGCAGCGAAAAACCTTAACTTTTTGTATATAGAACTGTGGTTCAATTTAATTATCATAACTTAAAACACTCTTAGACATTTAAAAACTTTTGCGTGATAAATATCCAAATAATGCTAACAAACTAACCAAAAATTAAAATGTCCAAAAAGAAAAAAGTCCACAAAGTCCGTAATGAACAAAATAAAAAGTCCGTAGCATATAATCTAAAATCGTGAAACCCGAGCTCTAGAGTCGCCATCCAATCCTATGTCGAAGGATTACCTGAAACAAAACATACAAATTATGACCTTTATGCCCAATGTGTGATATGACCCATATCTTTAGTACATATAAAAACGTATAACAAAACATTTCATAGCATATCTTTCCAAATATTTCATAACATATCAAAATCTATATGGACCGTATCTTATCATATCATAACAGTTCATGTTCTATTGTATTGCAGTGTTTCATATCAGATCAAATCATAGCATATCGTATCGAATCAAATCAATCAAATCATAGCATAACATATCATATCCTACCCCCATCCATTACACACTATCTCCATCTAATCCATCGCACCTATAGGACTACAAGAGTCCATCCATCCAATCACACCAATATGTGACAGTGTGCCACTCATATATCTGCAATTGAGCTGCCATATATAAATTTGCTGTCTTGCCACTATATTTGCAGTATGACTGCCATATACACTTCCTCCATCATATCATAACCCACCCCAAACATATGCATATCATAAACATAAAGCGTACCTACACATATCATATATCACATGGGACGTTTACACACATATTTCATGTCGATCATATCATAACATATAGTTAAATTGTACCCTACTTATTATATCTTTTAAACTCATTCATACGGAATTACAAATTAATACTTACAATTTTTTGACCTCATACGATGCCTATAGACCCAAATTTCAAGTCCCTAAATGACCCTTAATCGGGCCCAAAAATTAGCCAAAAGGGCTCACACAGTTGTGTGGCCCACACGGCCCAAAAAGTTAGCCCGTGTGGTCCACATGGTTTGCAAAATTTCACACGACTGTGTGCTCCACACGGCCAAGCCAAAAGAGTTGCAAAAACACACACGACCATGTGCCCCCATAGCCTGTCACATGGCCTACCACAGGGCCCGACACACAGCCACGTGGAACTGGGCAGTTTCGAAAAATAGCCCAATATTTCACTATTTATCAAATTTCTATCGCGTTTTAGGGTCGCTTTCACACACGTGATTGCGTAGTCAAATAACTCCGGTAATGGGAACTCACAAACCTATAATTACATTACAAATCGTACCAACAATATGTCAAAACCCCAATCAAACAACGCCTTAATATAACAAAATTATAGCCCCCAAAATGAAATTTAAGTCCTTACCACTAGGAAAACAACGACTAAAATGGAAGCTACTTTGCTGGAGGGATCGGATTATTGCTTCCTTCGCCTAATTAGCAAAAGAACATTAATCACTAAAAACAAAAACAACTCTAATACAATCATTCCCTTAAGCAAAGAAAGATTGAATTAAAATAATAGAAATAGAACAATCGCACTAACTTACACTTAAATCGTTTACAACAGAAAAGAAGAATCAAAGCAAACCCTACTATGCTCCAATGGCAATAAAAAGAAACAGCAGCAAGCAAGAAAGAAAGAAAAGCAAAAGATGGGATTTCAAGAAACAAATAGCAAAAGTGAAAAAAATTGTGCAGAAGGGAGAAGGAACAAACAGTTTCAGGAAAAGTGGGAATATAGGGATTTGATAGACTTGAATTTAAAAATAGAATAAAATAAAATAAAATAAAAAATAACAAGTTTTTAATTAATCCATCCCTACCTTTTAGTTTTAATAGAGTTTAATTAAAACTCTAACACCCATGAGAAGTCCAAGCAAAAATATTTCACATTTGTGCATAACAAAATTCAAACTCAAGACCCAAAGAGTAACTAAATTCTTAACCATTAAACCACTAGGCTTGTCATTGTCATAACCTAACAAAGAAATTGATTTAAGCCTTAAGGTTTCAGCTTAACTTAAAGTCAAAATTAATAGAAAATCCCAAAATAAGAAAATTAAAATTAGGACCTAAAGCAAACTTCCAAAGCATTGATTGTTGAATAAATTGTATAAATTATATCAATAAATTGAATGGTATAATTGTATAGATTGAAAATTGGACCAAATTAGAAATAATTGGGGAAAGGACAAAATTGTTGAATAGTTCTTAAAGTTTCAGCTTGTTTACTTATTTAACTAAGTTCATATGGTATGGTTATATGTATTTGTAATATATTCTTAAACTATGAAATCATTTTTACGTGATTGTAATTTGAATTTTTTATAATTTGGTACAAAGGATGTGATATGGACTAAATCGTAAAAAATGATAAATTGACTAATAAATTGAATATGATGAATTTAAATTTGAGATATTTAATTAATTTATATTTGATCATGACTGATTGAATATTACTGGTATGAATTTGATTGATCATCGAAAAAGAGGATTAAATTGAATAATTTGTAAAATATGCATGACATTGTAATTAAATGTGATATGAATAGAATTTAATATTATACCATTAGTGAATTATTATTCGTAGCTAAAAAAGTTGCAGGATCATCGAATGGGAAAAGGAAGGCGAGAGTTGACAACGGATGACATGAGCTTTTGATTTGAATTTCTATGACCCGAAACTAATTGTAGTTAAAGCATATTCATGATATATTACATTATATAATATTAAGGTAAACTATTAATACATATTGAGCTAAAAATACTAAGTGTGAAAGCAAATATTGAGACATGGACTAAATTGAATAGAATAGGAAGTTGTCTGATTTAATTGATACACGGAATTGGATATGAATTGTGATAGGATATAATAATGCATGTACCTTGTAACAGTCCAATTTTAGTGGTGTCTGAAATAGTGGTTTCGGGATCACAATTTAACGCGTGAGCCCGTAAATATATTTATTTAATATTTCGTATTAAATTTTGGTCCAAACTTTTCGTAAGCTAGGGTCGCCCACCTATACGTTTAAGCTTGAATTTGTAGTGTAATTCTTAAATGGGTAGCCCACACAGAAAAACACAAAAAGACACAAGCACAATATGCAGATATGAAAAAAAAAAAAACTAAAAACCATAATCCAAAAGCAAGTGCAAAATAGTTCATTATTCAATAGTTACATCCCATATAAAATAAAATAAAATGCAAAGAAGCGCAAGTAATAGCTACCGTTGGAGTTCGACTTCGGTTCTACTATCGCCTCACCCTTTCCCTTAACTGCAGCTCACTTGTAGATTCAATGAAGTGGTTGGCTACGCAACTTGTCCTCCTTATGGCTACGAAAAATGACCTCTTTGGTAGAGAGGTGCTCAAGAACGAGCGTCGCGTCTAAATCATAACATAGGGATCGAGGTTATCATCCTCCATCTGATCCTCTTCCTCCTTTTCTTCATCTTCTTCATTGTTCCCTCTGTCTTCTTCTTTTTCTCCTCGGAAGGATGCAACTCGTGGTTCCATACGGGTTGTCCAACCTATGTCTCATCGTGTAATGATCAACATACAGCTTCATCGCTTCCATCAGCAGAGTGTTGTACTACACTGTCTCCAATAGCTCGATATCCTGCATTTGTGTGCCTCCGAATGCCTTCTTTGAAATGGCCTTCTGATGAAAGGCTGGAGGCATCTTTATCTTATGTTTCTGGCATTGGTTCCACTCTTGGATTTGTTTTCACTGCATCTATTTGAATTGAAGGAGCATGGATTGCCTATTATGCTCCATATGGGACAATGGAATTGCTCAGTTGGTTCCATAACCACCCCCACTTTACAACATAAAGTCATTATTAGATGTGGAAAATAGATACCAACATTGCGTCCAACCATTCACTTCCTCATTTGTTTGTTGATCCATGTCCCTAGACATACACGCTTGTGCTGCACAATACAATACAACAAGACATCTAGGAAAAGGTTGCAACCACATCTTTGCGATAGGGAACATAATGGATTGATTGAATGAAAGAGGAAAGTCTTTGTATGGTTTTCGCTTCCACTCTCTCCTATTCTCAGTTAAATAACTCAAAATGGTGTCCATGTTGACATTGTCATAAAATTTTAAATCCCTAAGAACAATGTCGTCCTTTTCGAAAAAATGAAACACCATAATAGTCACAAATCGCTTTAGGGAATATATAAACTTTTTGGTTCCAAACATTTACTCGATTATCCTTTGTAAATTTTAAATTGAAGTTGAACTCCAAAATGACAGGTGTAACTACGGGTGGTTTCGACAAAAGATGAAAATTGTGCCACATATGAAATTGGACTAGATCCCATATTTTTACGCATAAAGAAGAGGCCGGGTCAAACTTGCGTTCAATGATGAATGTTCATCCTTGAAGCATAACAAAAAGAATTTTCAGCCTCTTTTGATTTAAACTTCCTTGGAACAAACTTTGTCGATGGAGGTCGTTCTAGTTGGGATCGAGCCCATTTGGTTTTCCTAGGCGACATTGTATATATATTCTCTATTCAATCAAATAATATAACAACAATAAATTTAACCAACTAGCCTCAACAAGAATTTCCAAATTGTTATCAGCCAAGTTCTTCAAATACTCATACATGCAACAAGTGAAACTATTTCAAAATCTAGCATGCAACAAGTTTTTTTTCTAAAATAATAAGTACTTTAAAGAACAAGAGAGTTGGAACTTTTAAACTCAAATGATTGTTGATGTTAAAGACAAATCGATTTATTCTTGTGATGTCGTACTTCCCAAATCGACGGAGAAAACTTAAAAATGTGGAGACACTAAAAACAAAAAATGCAAATGCAAAGAATGAGAAGAGATTTGAAGGAAAAAAATGAGAGAAAAGTGAAAGCGGGGAGAGTTTTAAGGAGTTAGGGCTTGAAACTAAATAAAATTAGAGTTTTAAGGTGATTTTTGTATTTAAAAAGGATGAAAACATGCTGGTTGTGATACCCAAAGCGAGTTTTTTTGCAGAACCTGAAAGGGGTATCTCAATAATTTGAGATGTTAAATTCTGAGAGGTTTTAGGTTTTTGAAAAGATAAATTTTGAAAACTAGATAATTTTTTCAGGGTTCAATGAACAAGCTTAGAGTTTTAATATGAAAATTAAACTTAACCTCGACTTTCATGAATGTTGAGATTAATATATTATAAGTCAAATATGAATCAATGTACAAAATTTTAAAAAGGATCTCTAGTAAATAAAATTATCCTCAGTTTTATATGATTAATTTTTGTCCATATTAAAATCCCCATAATTATTGTAACAAAATTTTAGATGTATAAATTTCATCTTTGTGTAACCCTTTTATACTTTACAAAATTTTTGCTTAAATAAAATTAAAAAAAGTATAAATATAATCAATACATTTGTATTAGTATAATAGAATCAATCTTTCAAAAAAAAAGTATAATTAGAATAATATTACAAAATTTAGTTTATAATTAAAATATATATAGGTGTAGAACAAAATAAATTTAAACTAAAAATATGCAGTGAAAGTATTTGAGAGATCCCTCTATTATGGGGGCCGAATTAAATTAGCCTCTTATTATTAAATAGATCTGTTTAGTTCCTATATTATTAAAAAGAATTAAATAAGTCTATATTATAATAAAATTAATATTTATTATATAAAAAATTTCTTTTTAATTACAGTTTAATTTTAATCAAAAGATTTTATTTATAAAACTATAAAAAATTTAAAAAAATTAACATTGTTAAATAATAAATGATATTTTCTACTATTTTAATTTGACTTTATTTTATTTATTTTGCTTTAGATTTTGCTAAGTTGAACCAATCAAATGTTTGTTATTGCTTAACTAAATGAATCACTTGAACGAAATAGCCAATGCTTCATTGATGTAAAGATGATGACCATGATGATGTATGGTGGCAGTGTGCATTCCACGTTGTCCATTTTCTCATGAGTACGTGGCTGCGACATGCTCACTTCCCGACAATATTTTCCGACACCAACACGTGCGGAAAATCATGGTTGTTCCCTCTCTACAGCTCATCTATTTGATCATAAAGGATCTTTCAATTTGTTTAATTCTGTAAAGTTCGAACTTGACGGTAATTTCATTGCATGCCTCACCCTTCACCAATCATACCTTAGAAACCAATGACTCAAGATCCAACATTTTTTCGAAAGTGAAAATGGAACTCATCTATTCCAATTAATTTATTGGATTTAAATATAAAATCATAAATTATTTGGGTAAATTATAAAAGAAAATCACCGACTACTAACGTATTATTGTTTTGATAATCTTATTGAGTAATATTTTTCTCGTATCTTATTGATAAGAATGTCAGGGTATTTATACATGCGGTTTTAAGCATTGCTACAGTTCATAGCAAGGCCCCATTACTTTGTCTTGGTTCTATTGCCTCTGGTACTGACATTCTCTGTGAACTCTAGGTTTGTTGGGCACGTGTCTACGAAGCACGCTGTCATTCCTAGTTTTGGGACTAGCGTTCTGGGCGACTTTCATACTTACTAGACACGTGTCTGGATGGCATGCGAAGTATGTGGCCCTTTTAGTGAGTCCTTTGAGTGTATGCGAAATGAGATAGCGATCTTCCCTAGGTTCCTACGAGTTAGGTCTATAACTTTGCTTTGTGAGCTGGACCTGTAGGCTGGTCTTGCGACCTTGCCTTGTGAGCTTGCTTAAGGTTCTCGCGAGCTGGATCTATAGCCTTGCCTTGCGAACTGGTATGCTATGTTGTCTATTCGTGGTTGGGTCGTAGGTTAGAGGTTCGGATCCTTTCTAGGACTCTAGTCTTAGGTTATTGACATATGACAAATCTAGATTTAAAATTTTCTATTTTAGACATTAACGTTGTCAAATTTTAATATTTTAATTCTTTCTTGTTAAATCACTAAAGGTGACATTTTTTTGAATTGCTAGTTATATTATTAGTTGCAAACTTAGATGGTCTTAAATTTGCTTATTTTGTTGGAATATTTTAATCTAGTTATTTTGAGTATTTTTATGTATATTTTTTAAGCTCGTCGAGCATTAATTTTTGTGATCTTAATTGGTAAATATATTAAGTCAAATAAAGATATTTTGAAGAGTTTTAGTATAGCTCACTTATCTTGTTTAAAGATATTTGCACTTAGTAAAAGTTTAATCAGTGAATTCTTTTTTTAATTTCATGTCATATCAAGTGCTTAAAATAGACAGAACTTTAGTGGTGTAAGTAGACCATACTTAGTTTAGATTCACAAGTCTCCAACATTATATATTGAAGATTTGTTTATTGTTTTATTTATTGAATTGGGCAGTTGCTAATAGCTAATAAAAACAAAGTGCTTGAATGGAAGTGATGGTTGCGGTGATCATTGAAAGTGACACTGAGATAAGAACAAAGAAAACAAGAACACAACGAATTGCTTATGCAGTTCGGTTTCCTACGTCTATAAAGCCTAAATCAATGAGTAAATCATCTATTTTTCAGCACAATACAACGAGTGATTCAAGTCTTATCACACCCAGGTAGAGCAACCTTACTTTTATACCTAAAGATCTAGATCACTCACCTCTAAGTTCCCCCATGAAATCTGAGATAGTAAGCACAACTTGTTTAATCTCTCAAAAACACATTCCACTATGAACAAATAAGTGCTCTCAATACTCAAAGCAAAACCTATACTAGTCTCTTTAATATATAAAAGTTTCAAAACTTGCTAACATACTAGATAAATTATAATCAATTCCCCTATTAAACAACAACTAACATAGCAAGATACAATATAATAATAAAGGCCAATTTGAAAAGGATTGTTGGAGATAAGTCTTCAATGTTTTCTCGATTCGATCTCCATAGTCTTAGCTATCCTATTCTTTATCTAATTCAATCGAATTTTTAGGATAAGTGACTTCAAATGGATCGATCTTGATAAATGAGCTTTCATACTTCCACTATATCAACATCATTCAAAGCCCAAATATTTTGTTTCAACAATTGTTAACTTCAAATATGATAGTAATAGAGTTTGTCGCAATGTTAGTCATAGTGACCACTACAGTTGGCACTTTGATAGTCAGTTTAAAAACTTGCCTCAATATTATTTTGAGTTTCAAGAGCAATGATTTGTTCAATTAAGAAACTTGTTTTGAGTGCATTTTGGATAGTAAACAAATTGTTCTAATCAATTTGTGACTAAGCTTTTAAAAGGGAAATACTGAATGGGAGAGTGCATCTAGATGATTGCATAGGACTAAGGTTGCAATATGATAAGTGAGTTTAGGTTAAATCTTGTCTTAGACTATTGAATTATATAGTGAATTACTATCTAGATAATGTCCATAGAAGTAAGAAGAGGTTCCGAACTATGTAAGTAATTAGTGTGTTAATTGTTTTATTTTTTTTTAATTTTAGTTGTATCTTTAGTTGTAACTCTCGACAAAAATGACTAGTAACTCAACACTAACAATTGATATTAGAGTAAGACACCAAACAGAATTGGTAAAGATCTTACTATTGAATTGTTGAGACATGAAAGAAAGCTCAATCTCTAAACCCTTATGCTCGAGGGCTCCAATTACGCTTACTAGAAAGAATGCGTGAGGGCATTTATTAAATCCATAGGTAAACGGGCATGGAGAACAGTATTTATTGGTTGGAAGCCACCACTTTCTATTGTAAAAGAACAACTACAAAGCTTTGAATGCCATTTTTAACAGAGTCAACCCCCAAGATTTGAAGTGGATATCAAATTACACCTCTACTCGCGAGGCTTGGAACATACTTGAGACAACAACTAGATTCGAGACTCCCAAAATGTTAGAAGATGAAACCTTAGCTGACTTTTATGTAAATTTATGTGACATCTCTAACCGAGATTTTTCCCTTGGTGAGGAGTATTCTAATGCAGAGTTCATAATGAAAAAAAAATTCAAAAGGAATAACCAAAATAAATTAAATAAGTCTAAAAAACCAAGAGTAACATAAACTCTCACTAGGAGCAATAATAACAGACAAAATTAGCTTCAAACAACAACTCAGCTTCATCAACCTTCAAATCCATCCAAAAAATACCTCATATCTCCTCGTTTTTATTCAAAAGAAGTGTCAAAACATCATTTCAGGGAGTGAGCTAACAAATCACTTCGCAAGGCTTGTTCTTGATCTCTAATTTGCTGGATGGTCCTGATCTCAAAATGTCGAGCAATAACACAGTTGTAAGAGTTAATAAAGGCAGAAAGACGCTCAACAATCCTTTGATTGAACCCTTCTAGGTCGCTCGCAGGACCTACTATAGTGGTCACTTCAGGAGCTGATGTTGTAGTCTTAGTAGCAGACTCTTCTTATTCTCTTTCAGGTTGATCCTCAGGGGCTACAAAAGTATGCTTGCCTTTAAGCCATTTTTGAGAGAACTTCAACTCAACAACAGTTCTCTCAAGTTGCTCAGTAGCTCGAACAATTCTATGATTCTGCTTTTGAACGATTTGAAAAATCAAGGAGGGCAATGGGATTAGGTGCCTCACATGTACCTTTTCTACGTGCTTGGTGATTTCCTCATAAATGATTTGACTGAGGTTAAACTCGACCATTTCTACTACCTTTTTTTTTAGCATGGCAGCATTCTTGCTTGCCACCTCTCTGAGTGTTTGGTAACCAATTCCTTGTTACAATTGCACACAAGGTAGCTTATGCGGTGCTTAGAGATAAGGCATGTATTGGACCCTTCAAAGGCCAAGTTGGATTAATTTTATTGGTGATGATAGAGGCAGTAATGTCCTTAGATTCTTCAAGCTCTATCATGTTTACATAGTAACAGTTACTTTCTTGATCAGCTTAGGATTAGAATCATACCACCTTTCTAGAACATGGACATTGTAGAATAGTTGTCCTCGGTCATCATTGATGCTACACAATAAGTTAAAATAGAATTTGAGCACAACCTGTCTAATATAGGGCTTAACAAAACTGTCTGACCCCATAATCCCATTATTCTCTAACAAAGTGTCTATACCATACTCAACAAAACTACTCTCATCTATGTTATGTATTGAATAAAACTTTTCTTAAGCAAGAAAAGATACCTTTTAGAATAAGAAACAGTAAACTAAGACTGATACAAGAGTATTTTGGTAATTATCACAGAGCGGGGTAAGTCTGAATTTTCTTAAATTCGACTTGATTAATTAAAGAATTAGACTTATCCCGAAACTCGATTTTAAAAAAAAATCCACCCTTTTAGATTGGGTCAAATCAAAGCTTGTATTTTAATGTTTTATAATTAAATTTAAAACAATTTTTAGGAATAAGTAAAACATTAATTATTATTAAATATGAATTTGAGTCTGATGGAATCAAGGCACTTGTTTGGTTATATTGAATCTTTAAATCTATGCTTGAAAATGACATAAGAACCTTGAATTACCCTACAAAATAATAAGGTGAAGAAGCCATCAATCATCCAACCTCACCCACAAAGGGATAAGGCACAAATAAGGGCCCTAAAATTCTCATTCCCATCCATCAATTCATAAAATAAAAGAAAAGCAACAAAATTTTGAGGAAAAAAAGAGACTTGAAAAAAGCATACATTAAGACAAGCTTCCTACACTTTTAAAATAAAATTTTTAATTTTAATCAATCGATTAAAAAACTTAACACGTCATTTTAAAAAAAAATAATATTCTAATATTTTAATCTCACATTTTTTTCTCTAAAATCTAAATCCTTGGTTGATAATGAATGAAATGATTTCTGATGTATCATTGTCTACATGTTATTTACCCTATAATATATATTTCAAGCTTGGTCTAGCTGTAGACCTATAACTCTACAGTTACACCACGAACACCACCAGCTAATCCTCATCTATGGCCATCACCACCTCCGCAGCTGCCACGGCGTCACATTTCTTCGGGACTCGTATTTACAACCCTAACCTGATAAGCTCTGGTCGAATCCAAGCTAGGTTTGGGTTTAGTTTTGGCACCAAGAAAGCACCACCACCAGCAGCACCACAACCCAAAAAAGCAGCCCCGAAACCACCATCCGACCGCCTTGTTTGGTTCCCCAATGCCAGCGCACCGGAATGGCTAGACGGGACAATGATAGGAGACCGAGGGTTCGATCCTTTCGGCTTTGCTAAACCAGCAGAATACTTGCAATTTGATTTGGACTCATTGGACCAGAACTTGGCCAAGAATGAGGCTGGTGAGATAATCGGGGTGATTAAGGAGACAGCAGAGCTGAAGCCGACACCGTTTCAACCGTACACAGAGGTCTTCGGGTTGCAAAGGTTTAGAGAATGTGAACTGATTCATGGAAGATGGGCGATGTTGGGAACTCTTGGTGCCATTGCTGTTGAGGCACTCACTGGAGTTGCATGGCAAGACGCAGGAAAGGTAAGTTATAGAATGTACCATGTTCCACGCGATTTTACGTATAATAATAACAATAATAATAATTTTACATTATATTATGACCTCTTTAAAATGTAGATTTTTAGGCATCCCCGGCTCATAATTTTTCAAAATAGGATGTCTTACCCGAAAAATAAAGGACTAATTCAAAATTAAAAAAAAATTCAAACAATTTATTTTAAACAAAACATTGTAATTTTTCTATTTGCATATAGAGATAACCATATCCAAATATGAGCTTAATATGATTGTACTTAGTAAACGTATCATGGAAGCCCTTATACCAAGAATTAGATTGTATTTTATGTCATTTATTCAAAAATAAATAAATTAGCCCATGTACGTTAAATAAAAAAGCAAACTAATCATTCTATTAAAAATTTCAACTATTTTTACTGTTAAAAACTGGCGTTACTAATAAAATAATCAAACAGTTACGCGTGGCGTGCTACATGTGCCTCAAGAAAATTTAATCAAACTAATTTGCTCTTTCATCTAATGTACGAGAACTAATTTACCCATTTTTTAAAATAGATGAGATAAATTTAATTTGACTCTTAGTACAAAATCATCTATGGTAATTATACTCATTCTGGATTATAATTTATTTTATTCCTTATCTAAGCTTCAGCCCAACGTGATATAGGTATAATTGTCATAAATTTTTTTAAAAAAATTTCTCAGTTATATGTAAAAATTTTAAGCATGGAGATGAAAATGATATTCATGTGAATATTAAAGATGACAAAGGTTTTGTATTTGAAATGCTGAATTTTGTTAAATATTCCATTGTTTTGTTGTTGGTTATGAATTTTCAATTTCAGGTTGAATTAGTGGAAGGATCATCTTACTTAGGGCAACCACTTCCATTTTCGTTGACCACATTAATATGGATTGAAGTATTGGTAATTGGTTACATAGAGTTTCAAAGAAATAGTGTACTTGAGCCTGAGAAAAGGCTGTACCCAGGTGGCTATTTTGATCCACTTGGGTTAGCCTCTGATCCTGACAAAATTGATAACCTTAAATTGGCTGAAATCAAGCATTCAAGGCTTGCTATGGTTGCTTTTCTTATATTTGGACTCCAAGCTGCAATTACTGGAAAAGGTCCTATTAGCTTCATTGCTAGCTTTAGCAGTTGATCATAGGTCGATTTACACCCCCCCCCCCCCAATTCGGATATTCATGATTTTCTATTTTTATATAAAAAATTATGTATTGATAAATTTTATTATTGGAATTTCGAGACATTTTAATGTCATCTTTATGTAAGTTTTCGTGTTTTGTCATGTCTTTTATTGGCCAGGTTGATTATACTTAGAAATGGCAATAAATCAAAACCTACAATTCTTATAACATCTGAATCTGGATCCCATTACTCCTTTTAAAATCTGAATTAATTTATTATACATGTTAAATCCAAAATTTACTGTCTAAATTTCTAAATAAAAATCCGTTCTATCATCATACAATAACTATTTCAATTTAATATATCATATAATTTAAAAAAATTAAAATGTAAATAAAAAATAGATTTAGACATCTCGAATCAGATGAGGATAGAAATTAAATATCAAAATCTGAATAACATCCAAGGGAAAAAAAATCAAATCTATTGAGTAATATTTTCTTGTGTTGTATTAAGGGAAATATAGGGGGTATTTATACATATTCCTACTATAGCTCACAATAGGGCCCACTATTTTGTCTCGGTCTTTGGGCCGAAGGTATTGACATTCCTTGTCCCTAATGCTGACATTCTCTAGGTCTTCTTCAGCTTATTAGACACTTGCTTGCGGAGCACACGATCCTTTCTGACCCTAGGACTGACTATCCCAGCAAACCTTGCACTTGCCAATCACAAGCGGGAGTCCCTTTCGTGGACATGGCTCACGACCTCGTCTCTGCGAAGCTTACGCAAGCTCTCCTCTTGCGACCTCATTCTTGTGAGGCATATGCAAGCTCCCCCCGTGGGCTTCCTTCTCAAGCTATCTTTGCGAATATCTTGCATTCCCACGAAATCCACAGCTGACTATGCCTGTAGCTGAACATTCTTCTTCCGAGTTAGGTTCATTCAGATCAGAGGTCCAGATCCTATCGGTTACTTAGGCTATCTATTCTCAAATCGTAACAAAATCAAATACATATATCCATTCCTAATTATACCAAAAATTGATGAGATGCAATTAGTCAATTCAATTATGACCAAGAAACGCCAAGAAAAAAAAGACCTTAATTAGCACGAATATTAGAACATGAAAAGGTGATTCAAGAAAACAAGTGCTAAAAAAAAAAAAGAACATGGAAAAGGGCCAAACATAGTAAGGATTTATAAGCTATTTGGGCCAATCATTCTTGGATTTGTTGTGCCATTTTGGAAAATAAAATAATCCCACTTCGGCCATTCTAACTTTTAGCCACTTGGAATAGGGACTTTCAAAAAAAAAAAAAAAAAACTTTTAACAGCTAAAATAGAAGAAAACTCATACTTACCAATATTAAAACAAGAGAAATAATTTTATCATGCCTATATGTGTGGAAATCTTAAAATATATACATGTATTTAAAAATAGTATATAATAAATAAAAAAATATAATTTAAAATTAATTAATTATAATAATACATTAAATATGTACGATATTAAAATAAAAAATTAAATTAAATTATAAGTAAAACGAAAGTTAAGCACATAAATACATCAGATAAACAATATTAAATGCACTACAATTATTTAGCATCATTTTGTCATTAATTGTGAATTAGTATCGAGTTAACTTATTATACCAATTCAATAATATAACTTTTTTTAATTATGAAAAGACCTTTTCATATTTTCCCTAACCGAGTTGGTGCAAGATAAACTTGTGACACTAATTCAGTCAAGAACTTAAACAATAGTATAGATATACAACTGATGGAAATAATAAATTGTGAATAATAAAATAAAAATGTATAAGACACACCAAATGAAGCTTTGGTTGAGTAGTAAATTTAAGCTTTTACTAATTCAATTAGTGTGGGTTTAAATCCCACAATATGCATATTTTTATTGATTTTAATTGAAATGAAAAGACTAAAATACCTTCAAATAATATAACTTTTTATAATTACGGAAAGATATTTTCGTAATTTTTCTAACCGAATTGGTATCCGGCTGTCTCGTGACACCAACTTGATCAGGAGCTTAAATAGAAAAATAAACATACAACTAAAAGAGATAATAAATTGTGTATATTAAAATAAAAATGCATTAAGATACCCAAAATGAAGCTTTGAGTGAATAGTAAATTTAAAAGATTTATTAATTCAATTGACACGAGTTTAAATCCTAACATATGTATATTTTTTAATTATGGAAGGATATTTTTATAATTTCTGTAACCGAATTTATACATCTGACTCATAACACCACCTCTTAATTGAAGTTATTCTTACACGAGTAATTATCGCTGAAAATATATTAAGATCACAAACTTCAAATTTTTTAACTAAAATGCCAGAATAAAAGAAGGGAGGGAAGTTGGGGTTGAGGAAAATAATTTTTGCTTATAGAGGCAAAGTAAACTTTATTTAATAGCACACATAGTCACTACAGTAACACTAAAATGGCATATTCGAATATCAGAACCAGAGAAACTCACCTGATTCGATTCCCAGACCAACAGGATATCTCACATTCCCTTAATTCTGATTGATGAACCTGAAAACTCAACATGAAGTCTATAACAGCTCTCTTTCAAGGCAACCGGAAAGCTACAAAAGACTGGAAGGTGCACTGATTTGAGACTGAATTTCTAGGTCATGCAAACCAAATAAAATTAGCCTAGTGAATAAACCATACGCTCGGACAGCTCTTCGCCTACCACTTTCTGGTAGCTGTGCAATTGCGTTTCCAGGTAGGGACCAAATGCTCGTTGAAGATCCTTCGAATAGAAAACCATTAAGTAGAATAAGACATATTTTGTAGTAGAAGAGAATTAAAGGAGATTTACATTTAGCTTACGATATAAGGGTCTGAATTCCTTCATTATATTATGGCCATGTACTTGCATAAATATGCATTCTATAGTATATGTGGCGGAGACAGAAGGTCAACTGCACCTACATTTAGTTAACAAATATATTGTGGGTCAATGTTCAAACTAGGATCGGAAATCATGAAATAAAAATCTCTAAACTCTTGCCAGTTGCTTAATAGTTATGTTCTTTTCTAACTAAAATTTACCATTCAAAGTAAAGCTAAAAATAACAAGTGCCTAGCTTCACTTACCTTGTATCTTACTCGAGATCCCCTCAGTTCGACTAAAACATTACTTAAATCACCATCAGCTATCGCGGCAGATCTCAAGCCACTTGTTTTCGGCTCCAATTCATCATCAGAGCTCTCATATTCAATCTCAATCATCAGTTCTTCGTCATCCATAAGAACATCATTTAAGTCTTCTAGGTCGATGTCATCGTGTTGCGATTCCACAGCACTTTCAGGAACACAAGCTTTCTTTTTATCGAGCAATGGCCTTGCCATATGAAATGAATTCCGCCTGGAAATATTATTTCAGCTCATGAGACTTAAATGTTACCCAAAATGTTGAAAGTTTTAATGATTCAAATATTCCTTGATGCCGCCAGCTCTTGGTTATTTGAGAAACTTTAATACCAATGGATTATAAAGCATTCAAATGATGGCATCTTAAGGAACTTTTGAATCATTAAAATAAGCAAGATCTAGGGGCTGTTAACACCTAAGGTGAATTGTTAGACTACAATAACAGATAGAATGAAGGAATGAAAAATGTTGCTAGGTATTAAAAGAATATACTGAGTATTGAAAGAAATCTCTGTAAATTGACCTCCTTTGCGTACATTATAGAGATAGTATTTATAGAACATTATAGTAACTGCTATGGCTAACAATCTAACTAATTGAGCAACAGACTAACAGCACAGAGGGCTAACAGCTAGGCTAACTAACTTAATCTCTAGAATATACAATACTCTTAACATTCACCCATCTTCTCGATAGGTAAGACCCGAAGAAGACTTCGAAATCTAGCAAAAAATGATACAAAAAGTGGCTTGGTTAGAATGTCAGCGACTTGATCACATGCAGGAACCTCACCAACATTAATAGAGCCATTGGTGACCTTTTCTCGGACAAAGAACAGGTCAAGCTCGACATGTTTGAACTTGGAGTGTAAAACAAGATTAGCAGCTACAACAACTGCACTAGAATTGTCACACCAAATAGACGGTTGATCAACACTTTGGATTCGCAACTCTTTGAGTAACGCGACTAGCTAAGTAACATCACTAGTAGTAGCAACAAGACTTTGATATTCAGCCTTAGCCGTAGATCGCGAAACCACTAACTACTTTTTGGAACACCAGGAGACAGGCGTGTGGCCAAAAAACACACAGTAGCCCGTCGTATAACGATGATCATCAAAATCCAACCCCTAGTTAGCGTCCGCATATCCAACTAAGAAAGCCGATTGGATGGACGAAACACAATTCCATAATCAAGTGTTTCACTTAAATACCGCAGAATTCGCTTAATGCGATCAGATGAACAAAAGTGGACGCATGCATGAACTGGCATATACGATTCACCGCATATGCAATATCTGGACGAGTCAAGACTATATATTGTAAAGCACCGGCAAGACTCCTGTACTCAGTAGGATCAGTAAGACGATCTCCTTCATCCTTAGATAGAGTAGAAGAGCTAACCATTGGAGTATGAACACTCTTAGCATGAGACATAGAACTTCATTCAAGTAATTCACGAAGGCAAAGATGAAGACACCCTGTAGAGAAACGAGTAACCTCAGTCTCGAGAAAATAGTGAAGACCACCCATATCCTTAAGTGAGAACTCATCATTCAACTATTGAACAAAACTATTTATACCGTGATGCACACTCCCTGTAATAATAATGTCATCTACATATACAAGCACATAAAGGACGGAGTTAGTCGGACGAAAAAAAAAAGATGCATCAGATTTAGACATAACAAAACCAACCGAAAAAAGAAAATTCTTTAATTTATCAAACCAAGCACGCGGAGCCTGACAAAGACCATATAAAGCTTTCTTCAGACGACAGACTAAAGGTCTCCCATCGAACCCATATTGAACATAGCCCGAAGGTTGTTGCATGAACACCTCATCAGCAAGATCTCCATTTAAAAAGGCATTGTTCACATCAACTTGACAGAGCTGCCACCCTCTGGAAACTGCAACAAACAGAATCACCCGAATAGTAGCAGGTTTTACAATCGAACTAAAAGTCTCTATAAAATAAAACCCAGGTACTTGAGAACATCCTTTTGTGACTAACCGAGCCTTGCGACGAGCGATAATGCCATTAAGATTTTTCTTGATTTTGAAAAGTCATTTACACTAGATTGCCTTGCAATTAGGTGGTAACGGAACAAGATCCCAGGTAGAATTACTAATGAGAGCATCAAATTCTGCTTAAGCTATAACACGCCATTCTGTGGTAGTAAAGGCTTCCTCAATAGTGTTAGGCTCAATAACCTCAACAGTCAACGCTTTTGGCTTAAAAATGCCAGCCTTAGACCGAGTAATCATTGAATGAGTAGTCTTCGGAGGTGAAAAAGATTCTTGAACTTGAGGAAAGGACTGAACATTAGGAGTAGGCACGATAGAGCCAGGAGCATCAGCATCGGGTAAAGGAGAAGAACTCTGAGGTTCACTATCAGAACCCACCTCGGCTTGAGGAACTACAGAAATAGTAGGCGGAGGACAGCAAATAGGAGACTAAGACGACAGTGAAAGAGTAGACGAGAGCTCTACAGGCCTAGACGAGATAGTCTTAACAAGAGGAACAAACGTTGTCATAAAACCGAAAACAGACACAGAACCCAGCGTAGCAGACGGAAGAGACAAAAACCGGTGTTCATCAAACACAACGTGATGAGAAATGATAACATTACCATCTGGCAAGAGACATTGGTATCATTTGTGTTGAGAACTATATCTCAAGAACGTACAAGGTTGAGACCGAAAATCTAACGTGTAACGTTGAAACGGACGTAAATAAGGAAAACAACAATACCCAAATACGTGCAGATGATCATACATGGGATCTTGTCCATGAAGAGCTCTATACGGAGTCTGTCCATTCAGAACCGAGGTAGAAAGATGATTAATGAGATGAACGGTACAACAAAACGCATAAGCCCAAAAGTCCATAGGAAGATTTGTTGTGCCAAGAGCGTAAGTCCAATGTCAACAATATGTCGATGTTTACGTTCAACCACATCATTCTGTTCGGAGGTATGTGGACACGACAGCTGATGAACTATCCCTTGGTTTGCTAGAATAGAAGTGAAGGCTCGATACTCATCGTCCCAATCACTTTGAAATTGTTTAATAGTTTTCCCAAACTGAGTCTTAACTAATTGCTGAAACTGAACAAAGCAATCCACAGCCTTAAACTTTTGGCGAATATGATAAATCCAAGTAAAACGAGTACACATGTCAATAAAAGATACATAATACCAATTGTTACCACAAGCAACTAACGCAGGTCTCCAGAGATCAGAAACAACTAAAGTATATGGATTAGTGTATTTAGTGGTCAAATCGGAAAAGGGCAATTTATGGGATTTTCCTTTTTGATATGTAGAGCAAACAGTATCTAGACAAAATTTATTCGAAGTAATACTACATTTATTCAAAACAAATTTGACAACAGAAGCATATGGATGACTAAGGCGTTTGTGCCATAATAAAAACATATCAGAGTCAACAAACTGATTTTGAAGTCCAATGTGAGCAGCTTAAGGAGCAACAATAGTTTGAATAGACAAACCCGACATTGAAAAATGATACAGCCCATCACGAATATGGCCCGTCAGTAAGATTTCTCGAGTCATGGTGTCCTTAATAACACAATACGTTGGGTGAAATTCAAAAAACACACCATTATTAGTGGCAAACTAAGAGATAGACAATAGATTTTTTTTCTTATAATTGGAACGCACAAAACATTAAATAACTGAAGCAATTTAAAGTGCATAGGTAAAACTGAATTGCCAATAGACAAGATTGCGTTGGGAGACCCGTCACCCATTAAGAGAGCTGATTTACCTGAATAAGGAGTAGAGTCATGCAACACAGAGCCATCGCGACACACATGATGTGAAGCACCAGAGTCGGGATACCAGAATGTAGTATCAACCGGCATAGGGATATAAGAGTCAGTGCCATCACAATTGGAGCTGTATTGAGTGGCATTAATATAGGACTCAGTAGAGGCAGAAACATCAAACGCATGCACATCAGGTATATGAGGGAGCCCAATACAAGAGTCAAACCCAGTGTAAACACGAGCCCAAGGCTTTGCCCGCCAAAGAATAGATGGGCCGACAACATCAGCACTTAGACCTCCACGGTTACGGTCATAATCATGAGGAACACCCAGCTCTACACAATTCAACACAGACCCAATTGGCAGAGCGGGAGCATGCGGCCCAAAATCTGGACTACGGCCATGCTGCATTTGGCCATTAAGCACAGTAGGCCCAATCAACCTAGAGTGACGATGAGTATTCGGCTTATGGCCATTAAATTCAACAAGCCCAATCGGCCTAGAACCCATATGTTGAAAGCGCATAGGCGCACGGTCAAAATTTGACCCATCAGGGGCCCCACTATGTAGACCATCATTAGGACTTTGCACAAAGGGATTATTATCCCTAACATTTCTAGAAATAGGCGCATAAGGGTGGAAATTACCTCATGAATAATAAGGTTGTGGTTCGGCCGAATTTGTACCTTGAAATCCACCATAAACAGGCGACGAACCATGACGATCTACCAGAGACGACGCTCAAACACCTGATGAAGGTCCCTCGTAGTCACGATTGTAGCGGTAGAAACACCATTAAGCGAGATGCCCGAACCATCCACAGATCTAGCACTGAACTCTAGATCGAAACCCACGCTGCGGCCTCCAGATGGGGGACGAACACCACTAATAGAGCCCCCCATGACCGGCGATGGAATGGTCTCCAAAAGGTTGGTATGAAAAGGTATCTCTTGAATTATACGCGCTTGACGATTCTCGTACTCAAGGAGCACTTCAACAAGGCGCTGAAAACGCAAAGGCTCCGATGAGGACGAAGCGAGCGTAATAACATCATCAAATTCAACAGGTACAATTTTTGCCTTTATTTGGAAAAAAAAGATGGTTGATTTTGGTTTCAGACATTTGTAGGGAAAACTCCCAAAAAATTGAGTACAACCACAACTGAGCTCACTCTTCAATCTAGATAATATAGCAACATGTGTAACAGTTTGGTTTAGACCCTAGTCAGAATAGTAATTTCGGGACCACAAATTCGAGTTAGAAAAATATTTAAATATTATTTTCTGTGCTTATGATAGGTGAATTGACATGTGTGAAAATTTCGTATGAAAATTCGATCATTTGTGTGCTCATTTTGAAAAAAATGACCTAATCGCGTAAAATATAAAAGTGACCTAATTGTTAAAGTGCCTATTTGATGTGTCTCTTTAAATGTGAGGTCCTTATGTGGTTATTTGACAATGGCATGCATTAAATGACATAAATGGCATTATGTTTAATGAACAAATGGTTTTATAACAAAGGGCAAAATTGGTATTTAGTATATTATGTTATATTAAATAAAAACAAAGGTTAAAATTCATTTAGTTCATCCATCTTCCACTGAAAATAGAAAGAAAAGATAGGGTTTAAGTGTTTGAAGCATTCGGCCATGGTCCAAGCTTGATTCAAGGTTCGTTTTTGTTCGGTATTTGATAATTTCTATGTTTTTGTAATCTTTGCTTTGTGTTTTACTGAGCCCATGCCTAAATTTCTGATTTTGATGATGATTTTGATGATGATTTTGAAATATGCCATTCATGAAATTGTAAGTTTTGTGAATTTAGTTGTTAGTAAATGAAAGATATGTTTTGGGTTAACATATTTTGTCTTTGAATTTTTGATGAATTTGAATAATTTGGACTAAATTGAGAAATTTATAAATTGAGGGACTAAAAGGTAAAATAAATGAAATATGTGGGCTTGTATGAGCTATATGAAAATTCGGCTAGACATATGTATAAAGAAATTATGTGTATTTTGTGATTTTGTGAAATAAAGACTAAAATGTCAAATCGTGAAAATATAAGGGCTAGTTTGTAAAATGCCCTAAATATGTGTATATGGATTGATTTGAATGATTTGGTGAATAAAATAGTTAAATTTGATTTTATATAGATCAAGAATTAAAGAAAACAGAATTAGATCGCGGAAAGCCGAAAGTCGTCGAGTAGCCGATTCTGTTTATCCGAATCCGTACGAGGTAAGTCGATATACAAATAAATGTATTTGAATTGATTTATTCTTGTATATATGACATTTTATTATGATGAATGATATTATGAGAGTTGAATATAAGATATCCGAGAAAGTATCGACAAAGTTCCGAAGTCCGAAAAGCCCCGTACGAACCTTAGGAATAGTTAGGATACATATGTCAAGACATAAGATCTTATATGTGTTATCGTGTAAGACCACGTCTGGGACGTTGGTATCGTGTTTAATTTCATGTAAGACCCTGTCTGGAACAGTGGCATCGATGTTTGATTACATGTAAGACCACGTCTTGGACGTTGGCATTGTATTTGCTTCCCGAGCTATCCGCGTATCCTTATGATTCCGAACGGTTCAACGGGTAATCCGAGGAAATGAATGATTATATGAGATGTGTATCTGATTCAGGTACGTTTGAATTGTATACTATGTTTGAGAATGAAAGGTAAGTATATATGCAAATGATTATATATAATCTAAGTATGTGAATATATGCTATATGTGCAAATGATTTGAGAATATGTGATATGTATATGAACAAGAGGTTTGTTTTGGTTATTGGCTACAAAGTATATGTAATTTGATGATGTTTACATGTTTTGATTGATAAGTTTATTTGTATATGACTTACTAAGTTTTTGAAAACTTACTCTGTGTGTTTTTCATGTAACACCCCCTTACCCGAGACTGTCGCCGGAGTCGAGCACGAGGCATTACTAAACTTATTTGAGCACATAAACAAATTCAGGCAATTTATATTACCTTTTCCAGATAAGCTGTCCAACTGCATCACAGTCACTAAAAAAATCATATCTCGAGTTACGAAACTCAAAATCCAAATCCGTAAATTTTCCCTGAATCTAGACTCATATATCTACTTACTAATTTTTTTCTAGAATTTTTGGTTGGGCCAATTAATACAGTATATTAGTTAAAGTCTCCTGTTTCAGGGTTCAGCTACTCTGACCCCTGTGTACTACAGAACCAAATTTCTCCTGTACAGAATTCAAATAACTATGAAGTTTGTTTCTATTAAAAATAGATTCAATAATGAATCCATACATGTATAGTATGACTCCTAACTATTTTTGTACAATTTTTAATGATTTTTACAAATCAGAACAGGGGAGCTTGAAATCACTCTGACCTTATCTCACAAAAGTTATTATATCTCATGATTTACAATTCAATTTCTTACATAATTTCTTTTATAAGAAACTAGACTCAATAAGCTTTAATTTCATATTTCATTCAACCTCTAATTATATTTTCATAATTTATGGTGAATTTTCAAAGTCAAACTATTGCTACTAACCAAAAACTGTTTTAGTACAAAATATTGTTAACTAGTTTATAACATCTTTACTTTAATTCATTCAAACTCTATACATGCCATATAAATCTTTAAACATAAAACAAAAGCTACCGAATTGATCTGGATAGTGGTGCCTTGTTGTGTTGATCCGATCTACCAACTTCACTTTAATTCAATCTACGTAAAAATATCAAACATACACAAGTAAGCTTATTGAAGCTTAGTAAGCTCATAGGCATAAAAACACAAATCTTACCGAACATTGTACACAATCATATATCTTTTAATTTAACTACTTTACCCTGTAAATCACAAATCCATTATTAAGCTCCTTTGAATAATTTTCATATTCCTATTCACAAATTTAACTTCTTTGGGCCCCTTTTTTTTTTTCATTTATTTCCATTGACAATTTATTGAGAACTAATGGAATTGAGTGCTTCATTAACACATTGCCATAGAAAACTATGGACTTGCACATTGTCACATATCACACACCGAAGCCATAGTCCTGCTATGGTCTTACACGGATCACATCACATGCCGATGCCATATCCCAGATATGGTCTTATACGGAATCACATTACCACATTTTACCGATGCCATAGCCCAGCTATGGTCTTATCTGAGAACACATATCACATTGCACCGATGCCATAGCCCAGCTATGGTCTTAGACGGGCGATTTATCACATCTTTTCCGTCAATTCATCATGGTCACGAATGAAAGCACTCAAATCCATTGTTCCAACTAATGTGTACTTTTATTTAACTATTATTTCATACTTGTTACAAATTGATAGTATTCATCTACAATAATATACTTAAAAATCATAATATCTTCATAATCAAACATTAAATTGCCATATGAACTTACATGGGCTAATTTGCAAAAGTCGTAGAAATTCGTGACTATTCTTGAATTTTCTTCTTTCCACGATTCACTTCGCTTTTCTTGATCTATAATTATAAAATCATTCCTTCATTAGCATCCATTACAATTCTATTCTATTTCACAAATTATGCCCTTAAAATTGTGAAATTACACTATTACCCCAAACTTTTCAATTTTTTACAATTTAGTCCCTACTTAATTTATTCATCAATTGAACTAATTCTTCTCAAATAACACTTTATTTGAAAATTATAAACTATTTCACAGCCTTTGACATTCAAAGTTTCATCACAAAACCCTAATTTCACAACTTTTACGATTAGGTCCTAAATAGTGATTTCTATAAAAATCTCTTCACAAAATCATCATATAATAAAATTAAAACCTCAATTCCATAATAAATCATCATATAATTTCAGCACTTGTTCATGGCAACTTTCAAAATTATCAAAAACTAATGAATTAAACATATGGACCTAGTTGTAAAAGTCTCAAAAATACAAAAATTGCAAGAAATAATCAAGAGTTGAACTTACATGCTGTAGGATATAAAAACCAGCTTCTTAAAAACTCTCTAATGGTATTTTTATCTGATGAAGATGAAGAAAAATGAAGAAAACTCTAGATTTTACCTAATATATCATATTTTACAATTAAATTATTACCTTATTTCCAATTTTGCCCCTTGTTCACATTTGATTTTTAATTTTCCTGCACACACATGCCGTCCAGCCCAATAATAGGTGTCTAATTGCCTATTTAGTCCTCTTTTAATTATTACTAGAGCTATTTAATCACATCTCACAATTTTGCACTTAGTTCAATTTAGTCCTTTTCACCTAATTAACTACCGAAACCTTAAAATTTCTTGACGAAACTTTAATACTAACTTATTTACACTCCATAAATATTTTTAAAAATATTTATGGCTCGGTTTATGAATTCGAGGTCTCGATACCTCGTTTTTATTCCGTTTTATCTACAACTTCATACACTACATAATTTCACTAATTCAAAATTATTTCTAAAACCACACTTAACATTTACTTACTAATATCTAAGCTCACATGTCGGATTTAGTGATTTCAAATCACTGTTCCGGTATCACTGAAATTTGGGCCGTTACATTTCAACTATTTTATAGATATTGAAGCTACTGGGAGCTCGGGGATCGTCGAGGATCATCATCACGTTATCGAACTATATTTTGGTACCTTTTGGAAATATATATATTGAAGTATGGCATGTATAGGCTAGAAGTATGTGATTATGTTTTGTGATGTATATATATCTAGCCATGTGATTTGGCTTGATTATGGTTGTGTATATGAATGAGTTCTTGGTATGAAAAATGTGATGCAATATGGTCAATGTGATGTGTTTTTGGATGGCCAAGAGAGTTGGTCAATTTGGTAAGTTTTGGAATTTGCTTAGTATGAAAATTTGGAAAGTTTTTGGCATGAGATTTGATCATATGATTAGAGATTATGAAACCATATATTTTGGTATGTTTTTTATTTATGGAATGACATGAATTGGTAGGTGATATGAACATGAAATTGGTTGATAATGTTATGGCATGAATGGTGTATGTTTTGGTATTAAAATTGGCTGAAATTATATTGCAATTGTGCTTGTTTTGGTATTTGTAGGTTTGACCCAAATTGGGTGGCAAATTGGCTTTTCAATTAGCCTATTTTTGTCCACACGGGCGTGTGTCTCAGCCATGTGCGACACACGGTCATGTTGTACGGCTGTGTGTCCCTTGGGTACCCTACGATTGTAAGTCAGTCTTGAGCACGGCCAAGGCACACGGGCATGTAGCTAGTCATGTGAATCAAGTCAATTTCGACCATGGACCAGGCACACGGGCGTGTCTTGTGGCCGTATGGATAAGTCAGTATGTATGCACTGTTTTAACACGGCCTAGACACACGAGTGTGTCTAATGTTGTATAAGACACGGCCTGTTCACACTGGCTTGTGACTTGTACAACTTTGAAAAAATGTTTAAGTTTTGAAAAATTTTGTATGTGCTCGGTTTAGTCCTGACCCTTTTCTAAAGTATGTTTAAGGTCTCGATGACCTATATATGGAACATTATGATAATGTTTGACCTTTGATGCTATGATGTTTGTGAAATGAATGCTAAATGTTCCAGTTGTCTAGTAAGGCCTTTAACCCTAATCCGGCAATGGATACGGGTTAAGGGTGTTACAACCTGAACTCACAAGAATAGATCCTTGCAACTCTTACAAGCTATTGTAACTTTGAACCCTACTGTATTAGATAAGATATTATCCGATACAAATATGTTTAATTATTTTTAAGTTTTTCTTTTTTAGAGGATCCTCAAAAGATCATAAGCCATACTCAAATCCTAAATCTTTAACACAGGAATATTAGACACTAATACTTGAAAACAATAAATAATAAAAGCAACATAATTTACTTCTTTATCGATCTGGTACTAATTTCTTTGTTTTATATATGCAGGGCAGAAGAGTGCTTCAAATGTGCTATTGGGATAGACCCTCAAGATGTCGAGGCATTGGAACTATCTACCGATTTCTTTTGGCAAGTTAGAAATGATCATTGGAGAGCCGAAGAAATGTATCTACAAGCCATCGTGTCTGACTCAAAAAAGTCTTTTCAAATATTAAAATATGCATATTTCTTATGGAGCACTAGTGGAGAAGGTACTTGTTTTGCATTTGATGCATCAAAATAGTAATAAACTGCTTACTAAAAGTAGATATGACTCCCTCCTTTCATTGGATATACTTAATGCTTTATACATATTCAAAGGTTCCTCTTAGGTAGATAGAACTACAACTAGATATACTTTATGTTTATAAATTCCTTCTTTGTGCTCTTGGAGGCCTTGGGGTGTTGATTGATATCGGATTCAAGAGCCACTTGTTTACTAACATAGGGCTTCAATTAAAGTCTGAGCACTAATGGATGAATCGTGTGAAGCTAGTTGCCCATCTACTAGGCACCCTTTCATTCAACATACTGTTTGGATATAGTGACTTTAGTATAATTTTCTTTTGTTATAATGTAGTTGTAATTTTTTAAACATATGGATTTAATAAAATTTTATCATTTACATTAATATCATTTGTATTTATTATCGATGATTTTTGTATGTAAAATAAAAAAAATAAAAAACATTTACTCACAGGTTATCTAATATTTAACTAATATTAAGTTACATTACGTGGTTGAATCATAATGTGAGAAGACAACTTGCATTAATAGGTAATCTAAAAGGTCCATAGTCTAATTGAAATTGAGGAAATCAATTAAAAGGTTATTATGCGGTCTATCAAGTCCAAATAGGAAATATCTTGTTGTGAGTATTAGATTGGATGACTCAAAGAGTATAAAGACATAAATGTGATTGTCTAGACTAATAATATATTGGATAGGACCTAAGTAGAATAGATCTTAAACTCGAATCTCCTACACATATCAGATTTGGTATTCACCAACTCTCGAGCATATTTACTCAATCTAACAAATTCATTTTCATATTCTGTCACAGTCATTTTATTTTACTTCAAATACATAAATTCTCGTTTCTTATTTTCTGAATTTAATTGTCCCACAAACTTTTTTTTAAATTCTGATAAGAAGAAATTCCATGTAATTCTTTCAACTGAGTTTACGCTTCTCACTGTGACCCACTATTGATAAGCTTCATCTTTTAATAATGGTACTACAGATCTCAACTTATCTTTATTTGAATATTGCAATTCTTCAAATACTCTCTGACTGTTTACTAATCAGTACTCAACCATAATAGAATCATTGACTTGAAACAAGTGGTTGCGATTGGGGCTGTAGTTTTAGCACAAGAGGAGCAGAAGGTGGAAAAGAAACCGGAGGGGTAATAGTTTTCATGAACTGTTGAAGCAACTAACTTAACATTTGGAAGAAGGCTTCTTGTGTTGGTCCTCCTTCCCTAAATATATTGATTTCAGTTTAATTCTTATCACCCTATTAGACTCTTGTCTCTGTTCAGACCTTGCTTCCCTTCTAGGCATTGAATTTACAGGTTCTCCCAGCTCATTTCGGGCCGAAGGTGGGGGTACACGTTCTCCTCGATTAGGGTTAGAAGGCCTGATCTCTACTTTATCATTGGCAGCTTTTCTAGAATTTTGAGACATCTTCAATCTATATCACAAATTTTAACTTTATCAATAAACAAAAGTTAGTTAAAGCAGAGCAACAATGTGATCATCCTATTGGAGGATTTAGGAAATTCATAGAAATGAGCAATCAAGAACAAGCAATGATGTAAAGAACAAATGAAGGGAGGGAAATTGGAAAGATGCCCAAAACGCACTCCTTGTGTATTTTTAATTCAATTACCAACTACTTGAAACAGTATTCCAAAAACAGACACACCAATAAGAAAGCAATGTTATAACCTTTGTTAGCCAAAATAAGAAGAAGACATTAGTTTTAGGATTTTAATAGAAAATAAATAAAAAGATTATTTGTCTTGGAGCATATAACATTCTTGGGGAAGTCAGGTTAAATTATCTTGGTATTGGTCTCTAGTAGAGGTTTGCATGGGCCGGGCTACTCGGCCCGACCCGAAGGCCCTAAAAATGGGAGGGTTTGGGTAAAAATATAGGCCCGAAATATGGGTTTGGACAAAAAAACAAGGCCTATTTAGAAAACGAGCAGGGCTCGGGCAAAACCTTTTTTGCCCGTGCCCGGCCCTGCCCTGCCCGAATTATATACTAAATATATATTTTTTTATTTTTAATCATATTTACATTTTATTTTTAATTTTAATATAATCACTTTTTATTATATTTTTAAGTTGTATATTGTTTTAAGAATTGTTTTAATATCAATTTTTATTTGTTTCTTATTTTAATATTTGTTTTAAATGTATTTGATTATTTATTATATTTTAAAATTTTTTATTTAATGAAATAAGTTAAAAAAATTAATATGGGCCGGGTCGGGCTGGGCTAGGCTCGGGCTTAACAATTTTATTTTGGGCCGGGCTTGGACAAATTTTTTAGGCCCATATTTCGGGCCGGGCCGGCATGGGGCCTAGAAAACGGGCCTAAAATTTTGCCTGAGCCCGGCCCATGCACACCTCTAGTCTCTGGTTATGTAGCAAGATTTAAGGATGTCCTGTATCTGAATCTCTCATCCACCTAAAACTCTGTAATCCAAGAGCTTTTGAACTTCAATTACTCAGAAACCTATGAATGTGTACCAAAAATCACATTAGACACAGCTCTGACAAACATGCAATTTCTAACCCAATTTCCAAGTTCATCGTTAAATACTGCAGAATGACCAGGAAATTTCTTTGGTTTTCTCCAATTTCCAATTCAATGAGAGGATTGAAGATAAAACCCCGAGCATCTATACCTGAGATTCAAGCTTTTCTTATTATAAGTCCAAGATATACAGTAATAATAGAAGATTAATGATTGATATCAAAGGCCCCTCATGCCCACAACTGCTGCCACCCATTTAAATAATAATTCAAGCATCAAAATTTTAATATTCTAAGCGTCAAAAGCCATTTAGTTATTCATTTAAAGATGGAGTAAATTTTTCAGTATGCTAAAAACTAAATTATATTTCACACTAACTTTCTTTTATAATTTTTTTATGTGATGAATTTGATAATAATTTTATATTGAATCTCGTTAATTTATTAGCTTAACATCTATTAAATAAATATATTTATATTAATTATGTTGACAATAAAAAATCGTATTATTTTAATATTTCCATGGAACCCATGCTTTCTGTAAGTATTAATTCACTCGAATCTGTTGTTTTTTTTCGTCCTTCTTGCTTCCTTGCGTTTCACTCTGGAGTTTTCTCCTGTTCATCTCCTTCTGTCGTTGTCTAGAGGAATATTGGATATACTAAATTTTTCTTTCATTTTTTATTTAATTGAGTTTGGTGGGAAAAGAGAAAAGTGAGTCAATAAATTAAAAAATTCAAATAGAGTTATTATAATAAAATAAAACTCGTCAACTCGATTAATTCGAAATTATTTCACTCAATTCGATCGAACATTCACTACTAAATTTGATAAGTTAATACAAAATGATATCTGAATATTAATTTGATAAAAAAATGATTATTGTATCTAAATATAAAATATTATTTAATACAAATTCAACAGTTAATCTATTTTACTTTTTTTAAATATCCCAACCCCTCACCTCACCTTGCTATTTCTGACACTAGACTTCCACAAGAGCCAATGTGTTAAAGACTTGATTGATTGAAATAACATAGTCATGCATGTTAAGCCCTTCTTTCCTTATGGCTTGCAGCTTGTAGTGTAAGTACATCGCCTTGGTGGTTAAGTGGGTAGAGAAAAGCCATAGTATTCTGATCAGTTGGCAGAAGTCTCAAACCCAGCTAGCTGATCTCTGGCTTGTTAAGTTGTTCAGATAATTTTATAATTTAAGTGATAAAAAAATATTATCACATTTATTACAACTAATTTAATCTATAATCACAGCCTCAACTGTCACAATGTCAATCTTGTTCTAGGGATAGATCAAGCTAACCCAAACTTCAGCATCTCTCTTATAGTTTCTATCATCTTTTCTTGTTATGGAATTTTCCCTTTTTATAGTTATTATCATCCTTTTTTCAAGTTTTCAAGTTGCTTCTTTTTCTATTTTTGTATCATATGATTCTTTTTCTCAAATGCTGATGATGCAATTTGGTCATCAACTTTATCTTTTTTATATAAAAATTAGTCATGAGTCAATCAACTAAGACACATGGATCAATATTAACCATTGAAATCATTGAAATGGAACAACCGATTCTATGAATAACAGGTGAAAATGTTCTTTTTAATGTTCTAACATTTTCAAAACTCTCCAAAACTCAAAAAAAAAAAAAAAATTTGATCTGATTTCAACCCAAATTTTATATTTTTATTTTTAACTATTTTTTAATTCTTCGACAAAAAGATTCACCTTCTGGGTAAGTTTTCAATTTTATTTATTCCAAGAATTTAGCTTGCCGATGAGATTATTTTAGCTTTAATGAATTTTCTTCATTGTTTTAATGGAGGGTTTTCTTTTTTAACAGATTGTGACCAAATTAAGCTATGGAACTAAAGTTTACACCTACAAAGAATCTACAAATGTCAATATTCAGAACCCCACAAGAATCACCCTCTTTAATATCATCTATAAGATCTGCCAATCAAATTAAGTGCAACCAATCTTTGGCCTATGGCTACCTTCACCGGTCATCACGTTTTAGCTCAAGAAAGTTGGGGGCTCATTGTTGCTCAAGCTTCAATGTATTCCCCCGTGAAAACAGTGTTCACAAGAGCATAGAATTGAATCCTTCAAAGCAGCCTTTACCCTCAAAGGTCGAGTTCCTAGATCCCACATCGCTCGGAATCTGTTCAGAGCCATCGAATTGGCCAGAAAGAGATGAGATTCGAAGGTTCACCATCGAACAAAAAGCAAACAACATGGGGATCCCACATTCACTGAGGTTGCGAAAACAAAAGGGGAAGTTGGATAGTTTCGTTGATAATGCAAGTGGATTTGCATATTCCTCTGTTAAAAACGCCATTTCTTCATTAGTTTTCATCATCAGAGAGATCCAAAACTACACGCTGATAATTAGGGAAAGTCTTTATTCCGAAGATTTAGTGGATGTCATGTCTAAAATCCAACAAGACATGACGTTAACCTTTGTATGGCTGTTCCAACAAGTGTTTTCCAAAACGCCGACACTCATGGTTTACGTCGTGCTTCTTTTGGCAAATTTTTCTGTTCAATCAATGGCAGAAAAAGCTTCTTTTGATGTAATCCAACGACAAGGATTCATTCAAAATGTTGTTACAGCAATCGTGTTGGTTCCAGACAAGGAAAGTGAAAAAGAAGAACAAGAAGATCAATGTCCAAAGGCCACTGATGAGGTTAGGTTATGGGAACCAATGGTGAAAGAGGCTTCGAGGATAAGGGGGGAGTCGGTTCATGATAAAGCCTTGGAATATCAAATAAGGCAACAATTGGTTTCTCCATTGCATGTGGAGGTTGAACCGGATAACCATGAAGTTCATTTCAGAACGAATCTTGTTTACCAAATGCGTATTGTTGAGCAGCCTAATAATTCTCTTTTGCTAACAAATTATGCTCAGTTTCTTCATCTTGTTGTCAAGGACTATGACAGGTAAATTTTCTGCCTTCGGATTTGCGCTTTTATCTGTACTCTCAATCTCTTTGCGTCAGATATGGGGTATGAGTATCGTAATTTGTAATGATTGGGATTTAGACGTTTACTCCTCATCTTCACTGTATCAGTATACTAACCATATGCCCCCTAATGTTTGCTACATGAAGGTGCACCTGAGTTTTGAATTAAAGGTTGAATGGGCGCATAAGTCGACATAAAACCTATCTTAGCCATAAGTTTAAGGTTTAAAATTTAAGGTTTGGAGTATCCTTAAAGCTTCATAAGCCTTACTCATATCCCTTAATGTGTTAGACACGAATATTAGGCACCACTGCTTAAAAACAATAATAATCAAAGTAACATAATTCACTACTTTCAGAAAAGAACGAAAAATAAGAAAATAAACATTGATGTTTCACGTCGATATCAACTGCATGCCATTTATTTGTTGTATGGTATTAACTTCTTTTGTTGTCTATCTGCAGGGCAGAAGAGTACTTCAAACGTGCTATTGAGGTGGAACCTCAAGATGCCGAGGCATTGGGACTATATGCTGATTTCTTATGGAAAGTGAGAAACGATCAGTGCGGAGCTGAAGAAATGTACATACAAGCTGTCGAGGCTGACACCAAAAACCCTTTTCAAGTATCAAAATATGCAAATTTCTTATGGAGCACTGGTGGCGAAGGCACTTGTTTTGTATTTGATGAATCAAAATAGCAATAAATAGTTTCTTGAAAGTAGATATAACTACCTCCTTGTAGTGGATATTACTTAATGCTTTGTACATATTTAGAAGTTCCAATGTTAGTAAAATTTTCTATTAGTGTAGTATTTTTTTGTATTTATTCGAATTGAATAATTAATAAATATTCATTTATTATTATTTACTCTATGCAAACATTTTCTCACTTTTATTGTAGGTAAAACAAATGTTAAAAAGAAAAATATTGGCTTATTAAATTACCAATGTTTTTAAACTCATGATAAGTTGCATAATATAGATTGTTTTGTAATATAGGAGACAATTTATATTAGTGGATAATTTAAATTAAGTCCTTTGTTATAGGATCACTATGAGCAATTTATCCATGTTAGGATCATGTTAGGACTATTTTGTTGTTTATAAGATCAACTGGGGAGATAATTTGTGTGACACCCTATACTTGACTCAGTCATCGAATCTAAATGTATGATGTCACATTACGTTGCTGAAGCAACTCAGACTATTGCAAATCAAATAGATCAAACAATTTGGTATTAATCCATAAAAATTTTCGAGCAATCATAATTATATGCATAAACACGATGAAGTAATGATAAACGATTTTGTGTAAAATGTTTCAGGTTCAAATAGGGTCAAATACGGAGTTAGGATTCGAATCCAAACTCAATGAGCCAAATTTAACAGCGTGTCTCGAGACATTAGAGTTCATGTCTCGAGACTTGATCACTTATGTTTCGAGACAAGTCTCGAGACACAGATTCCTTGTTTCAGACCTTTAACTTTGATGTTTAGATGTTTAAAGACAAAAGGGTTCTTGTCTCGAGACCTAAAACAAGGCAAATATAATTTAGGTTTGATATTTAGTAGTCTCGAGACAAAATATTGATTGTCTCAAAACCTAGCCATGTATGTCTTGAGACATGGTCAACCTATCTTGAGACCAAAGATAAAAAATACATGAGATGAATAATTTGTTCTTAGTGTCTCGAGACAATGGCCTCCCTGTCTCAAGACCAAATGGTAAAATGTCAAAAAATACACTAAGTCAAGCATAGAAATGGTACTTGTTAATCACCTAATTCATACCAATGTGATATACACCAAATGGACTTATAAAAGCACAACCATATATCTAAAATTCATAGCATTCGATGCATCATATTTTGTCATAAGCAAATAGTTAATTAAACAAGCTATGCACATAAGTTTAACTACTTTAATCAAGAATCAAAATCAACAACTACCCAAATAATACACTTACTTAACATTAAGGTTTATTCAAACCAAACTTCATTAAATCAAAACACACCTATTTAACCTATAAAAATTGTGTCCAAACACTTAATGATCATGACATTCATTTCATCATAATTAGCCTAAAGAACCAACTATCATTTTGTACCAAACTAATAATTCAACCAAAATATCTTAATATGCATAGTATAGAATGCATGATACCAAAATCAATCCAATAATTCACAAGGCATGCATCATTGTTATATTTACAAATCAAAAGAACATAAAGACTCCAGAATGCTTCTTAATGACCTAGGTACATGTTGTATATAATCTATCAAGTAAGCACATTACAAAAGGTGGCTGAGCCGAGAGAGTTGGTATATAACTTGTATTTCTTACATGTCAGGTAATAAAGAGTGATGCATGTGACTAGGATGAATATGAATGTGTATGTGATCATGTGTTGAATGATGTTAAATGTGCCAAAAATAGTAGTTTGGCATTTGAATCAATGCCTAAAATGTACAATGTTGAGTTTTGGGGTCACTTAGACCATTTGGGATTTGTACTTTGTAGGTTTGAAAAGAATGATGCAAAATTGGGGAAAACTATCCTCATAATCGCAACATTCCCTTGTTGGTGTCGCGACATTGAGTCCCTTATCTTCAATGTCTTGACTTTCCCATGTTGGAGTTGCAACATAAACACCTTGCCTCCATGGTCGCAACTCACTTCAAATGAAGTCACGAAATCAAGCTATTGTATTCAGTGTCGCGAAATTCATTCTTTGATGTTACGACAACACCCTTGTATTAACTTATTTTATGTTTTAATCCCCCATTTGTTACAATAGTTTCATAAGGGCCTACTTAAAATCTAGATTTAAATAATTGATACTGATAGAAATTTTAAAACTCAAAGATTGCATAATTTGTCTTCAAATGTTGCATTAAAAGTCATAATTGTTCAAAGTTAATGATAGCAGTTTTCAAGAAAAAAATTAGCAAATTTTATTTTCAGACATTTTTAGGAGGATTTTTGATGGCTTCATCTATGGGTAATCTAATTGTAATTCAAAATTATGCGAAAAAAGAAGAAGAAGAAGAAATTAAGTATAACTAGATCGAAACTCAATCTCAAATTGGAATAAGATAGCAACCCAAATTCATAAAAGTAGATATGTTTAATTGTTTTAAGTTTTTTTGGATCCTAAAGCCCCATAAGTGATGAGATAGACGAATATAATCCATGATGATTATAAACGATCAATTTTATTTATATTAACCAGATAACAA
This sequence comes from Gossypium anomalum, assembly GCA_025698475.1. Classification (NCBI taxonomy): domain Eukaryota; kingdom Viridiplantae; phylum Streptophyta; class Magnoliopsida; order Malvales; family Malvaceae; genus Gossypium; species Gossypium anomalum. The sequence goes on from CM046961.1 coordinate 90,614,735, forward strand.
GCTATGGTATATATACACAATCTGTCAAACTAATTACAACCACCTTAATTACCATTGCTAACTACTAACTGTTTAACTGCTAACTGTCATAACAGTTTTATTCCTTAACATGCCTCCATCTTCTTAATCTCCGTTGTTTGTTCAAGTTTTGCAACCACTTTAAAACACGATCGAAACTTTGTAAACAAAGGAGCTGACAAAGGTTTGGTAAAGATGTCTGCTACTTGTTCCTGTACTGCAACATGGCCCACACTTAACTATCCTGCAGCAACTTTCTCTCTAACAAAGAACAGACCCAACTCGACGTGCTTAAACTTTGAATGCAACACTGGATTAGCTAATACAACAACAGCTCTAGAATTATCACACCACACGGCAGCCTTTCTGGATGGAAAGACATACAATTCAGACAAAAGGGATTCAATCCAAACCAACTCAATAACAGTATGAGCAAGTCATCTATATTCAGCTTCTGCAGTTGACCTGGAGACAATTTGTTGTTTCTTGGACCCCCAGGCTACAGGATTACCTCTAAGGAACACATAGAACCCTATAGTAGACCACTTATCATCCACATTAGTTTCCCAGTTTGCATCTGAATATCCAACTAAATCTAAGTTGACAGCTGCAGTGAAGTGAAGGCCATAATCGACAGTGCTTCGAAGATATAGCAAAATGAGTTTTACAACTTTGAAGTGTTGGTCGAGAGGCTTGTGCATGAACTGACAGACTCTATTTACAGCAAAGGTAATATCAAGTCTGGTGATGACCACATATTACAGAGCCCCCACAATATTCCTATAGTCAGACTCATTCTTAATTGCACTACCAACATATTGAGATAAATTTGTTGAAGAAGCCATGGATGTAGGAAATCCTTTTGCTTGATCCATTCAAACCCTACTCAAAAGATCAAAGACATATTTGCGCTGACTAAAAAATAAACCATCAGTGTGGGAAGAACTTCAATGCCAAGAAAATAACTAAGAGGTCCCAAATCCTTTAAGAAGAACTTAGTATCCAAGGTTGTGATAAAAGTATCAATGCTACCTTGATGATTTCTAGTGACAATGATGTCATCTACATATACAAGGACATACAAAATCACACCCTCAGTCCTTCTAACAAAAAGAGACCCATCAGACTTGGCCAAAATAAATTGTGAGGCAAGCAAGAAATGTTTTAGCTTGGAGAACCAAGCTCTAGGAGCCTGTTTAAGACTATACAGGGCTTTCTTCAGTTGACATACCAAAGTTTGTTCACCATGCTTCTGCTCAAAACCAGGAAGTTGAACCATATAAATCTCCTCAGACAAGTCACCATTGAAAAAAGCATTGTTGATATCAACTTGCCTTAGTTGCCATCCAAACTTCATAGCCAAAGTTAAAACAACTCGAATTGTTGTTGGTTTTACAACTAAATTGAAATTTTCTTGGAAATCAATTCCTGCTTCCTGAAGGTACCCCTTGACTACCAAACGACCCTTGTTTCAAGTAATAGTGCCATCTGAACGGCATTTAAGTTTGAACACCCACTTACATCCTACAGCTCTCCTATTTGTAGGTAAGAGAACTAAGTTCCAAGTCTTCTTCTTCAGTCAAGCACCATACTCCTGTTGAGCTACCAGTGACTATTCCTTACTGGCAAAAGCTTGCTCAATTGTGACAAGCTCAGTGACTCCTAGCTCAGCTGAAAACACTTTGGGTTTGAAAATGCCACTTTTGGATCTGGTTTGCATGGGATGAGAGTTGACAGGAAGATCTGGCAAGTGCTCAATGGCCATAGTACTGCTAGAAGCCAATCGGAAGTTTATTGAAGAAGCTTCAACAAGATGAGATGAGGTTGGAAAAAAAGATGAGTGAGCAGACCTACTATTATTATCTGTACTGCCTAACGAGATGTAAACAGTTGGCCTATACTGCAGATCAGTGCACTGCATAGGAACAGAACCTGGAAGAGTAGACCTTGACATGACTGCCAAATCCAACTGAGTTGAAGAAGCAGGCATAGGTGAAGCACCAAAGCCAGATTGTTACAAAAAAGAAATCACAACTAGAACCTGAGATTGCTGATGTTGAAACTGAGGCTGAGTCTAAGAAGATATAGAACCACTGCCTGAGCCAGTAGAGGCAGCAAAAGGAAAGCAGTCTTCATCAAACACCACATGCTTCGAGACAAACAGCTTACTAGTATCATCAAGGCATTTGTACCCTTTGTGAATAGGACTATAACATAGGAACATACAAGGCTTGGAACGATACTCCAGCTTATGAGCATTAAAGGGTCTAAGATAGGGATAGCACCTACAGCAAAAAACTGTTAAGTACATGTAGTTAGGCAAAGTTTTATGCAACATTTCATAAGGAGACCGCCCATTGAGAATAGTTGTGAGAAGCCTGTTAATGAGATAGACAGCACTGATGAAGGCATGTGCCCAAAGATGCATAGGCATACTAGATTGAGCCATCAAAGTCATACCAGTATCAACTATATGTGTAATGAACCAAAAGTACCGGTATTAGAAATTGAGTCTAGAGTACTATTTCCGTGAATTTTAATTCATGAATATTTATTAGAAATATTTATGAATCATAGTTGAATGGTTATTTAGTGTTTAATTAAGTGAAGTAGCTTGAATTTAGTTTAAAGGATTAAATTGCATAAGGAATAAAAGTTTAATTATAGATTAAAGAAGTAAAAGGGACTAATCTAGCAATTAGACCCTAAGTGCCATGTGTGTGAATGTATGATATTACATGTGTAATAGTTGGTATAATGCATTAATGGTGTTAAAGGATTTTATTTCTTAGTGTTTAAATAATATTTATTAAATTAGTATAATATTAAATAATAAGTAAAATTGATAAAATAGAAAAAGAAGATAGAAAGACTAACAGAGAGCAAACGTGAAAAGAAAGAAGAAAGAAAGAAAGAAAAAAAAAAGGGAAATTTGAGGTTTAAGGACTTGAAGCTTGATTGGTAAGTTGTTTTAGCTCATTTTCTTGTGATTTTTATGTTTATGGATGCCTAATTCAAAGTTCTACATGTATGAGGTTAAAATGAAGAAAAATAGAGAATTTTTTTTAGATATTAATTTAGTTGAATAAATTGAGGTTTTATGGGTTAAATTGATAGGAATTGAAGTTAGAAGTGAAAAATGAGTGATTTATTAAAAGAATTCTAAGTTAGGTTTAAATAGAGACTAAGTTGAATAGAGCTCAAAATTTATGTTTTATAATGAATTTTATGAGTTAGAAATTGTTAATGAGTTGATTAAATGAAAATATGAAGCTTAAGTTAAAGAAAAAGTTTAGTAATGGAAAAAGGACGAAATTGGAATTTTTGTAAAAGTTTGATAGAAAGTGAAAATGTGTTTTATGAATTAGTATATTGATGATTTTTAATTGTATGATTGTCCGTAGCTAACGTAGCACTGGATACGTCATCAAAGAAAGGAAAAGAGAAAGTGAACGAAGATATCAATTAAATTCGATAAATAGTAGTTTGTATTTCTATAAACCGAGCTTAATCGTTATTACTATATTTGATATTTATATTGTATGAAAATGTGAATGAGGTAAGTATTCTTACCACATTGAAATGAATATGATTTTGAATACCCTATTAACAGTGTCGGGCTAGTCGGATATAGTTGACATGTCATAGGAATTGGAAGTATTGGGATATTCCGACCTTGTGTCGATGAGACACTATGTGTCGACTACTGTTAAAGTTCCGGATTTGTTCCGATGAAGTACTTTGTGTACTATAATGTTAAAGTTCCGGATTTGTTCCGATGAAGCACTATGTGCTTATCCCGGAGTGTGGGTTGGATCCGTGTATCCGTCAGTGTCTGAGTTATGTTAATAAGGGTAAATAAAGTAAAGATTATTAAAGTACTGATTGATTGATTGCTATTGAAATGATGATTGATATTGAATAATAGCAATAATGTGTTTGAATTACCATGTTTTAAAGTTGATTAAGCTATTGTTTATAGAAATATCACTGAGAGTATTCTCAGCATACGGTTTGTTTCCGTGTGCAGGCTAGGTACGAAAGTATAAGGACTCAGCATACAAGCCGATCCCCGAACTCAAATTGGTGAAGTTTCTATCTTTTTGGAAAATGGCATTGTACCTAGGATGTCTTTTGGTCATTTTGAAAGTACCTAAGTTGTTAAGTGATATTTTGGTATGTTTTGTAAATGTTACCAAAACTTTAAGTATGGTATGTTTTTGATATGTTAGTGAAGAGAAATAAAGAGGAAGTGATGGTAAATATTGTAGAGAGAAGAAATGAAGATGTTATAAACTTAGTTATCAACATTTTATACTAAAACAGATTTGGATAGTAGCAGTAGTCCAACTTTGAAAATACACCAAAAATAGTAGAAAGTGAATTATTTGATGAATAAAATATGAAATTGAAGCTTAATGAATCTATTTTTATATGGAAGAAACAAATTAGGTAAAAGAGTTGTATTTTATGAGATATTTACGTTTTGGTGAAACAGGGTTAGAGTAATTTTTGGATTCCCTATTATGACTTTAGAAATTCACCATAAATTGTGTATAAATAATTATGACTCACACTTTATATGTATGGATTCCTTATTGAGCCTATTTTTAATTGAAACAAACGGTATAGACATTGGATTTCTGTACAGGAATAAATTTGATTCGTAGTGCTCAGGGGTCAGAGTGGCTGAACCCTGAAATAGGGGAGACTTTTACTAATAAACTGTACTAATTGGCCTGACCAAAAATTCTAGAAAAAAATTAGTAAGTAGATATATGAGTCTAGTTTCAGGAAAAATTTACAGAATTGGATTTTGAGTTTTGTAACTCGAGATATGATTTTTTTAGCGATCATGATGCAGATGGATAGTTTACTACAAGAATAGTTTAAGTGCTAAAATAAGTTTAGTAATGTCTCATGCTCGACTCCGGCGACGGTCTCGGGTAAGGGGGTGTTACAATATGTCTGTGCTTCCTCTCTACCAAGCCATTTTACTCAGAGGTATAGGGGCAAAAAAGTCAATGATGAATCCCCAGCTGAGAAAGTACTTTTGAAAAAGAATGAAATTCTCTACCCCAATTAGTTTGAAAAACATTGATTTGACACCCAAATTGAACCGCAACAAACTTCTACAGATGAAGAAACTTTTCAAGAGGCTTAGACTTGCATTTTATGAGATATATCCAAGTGTACCTAGAGTATGCATCAACAAAGGAGACATAGTAAAAATGGCCTTCAGATGCCACAGAGGCAGGCCCCCATAGATCAGATACTATAAGTTCAAAATAAGCTGAATACACAGTAGTAAATGGAGAAAAATAAAGCTTATGAAACTTTCCAAGTTGACATGCTTAACAAATTGAACTCAACTTACAACTATTGGAAACAACATTACACTTCTAAAGAACTGTATTGACAGTTTTATTACAAGGGTGACCATGTCGTTTGTACCACAAATAAAAAATTGAACTACTAAGAGTAAGAGACCCTAGATGAGTAGCATGAACAGTGGCTGGAGAAAAAGAGTAAGAGACCCTAGATGAGTAGCATGAACAGTGGCTGGAGAAAAAGAAGCAGTCCTGAACCTTTGAGTGTCTGAGAGATTGAACTAGTACAGACCATTATGAATGCAGCCCACCAACAAGATGCTCATTGTCTTGATATCTTTCACAAAGCAATGGAAAGGATGAAATTCAAAATAGACTTGACTATTTTTTTCAAATTGTGCAACAGACATTAAGTTTTTACAAATTCTGGGTACATGCAAAACATTTTTTAAATAAAAAACTCTACTTTCACTTGTAAAGAAACTTGAGCCAACATGAGCCACTAGGACTGACATCCCATTCCCCATGAAAAGCTTGTTGTTACCTGTATACTGTGCGGTCTATTACAAATTTTCCAAATCATTGGTAACATGATTGGAAGCACCTGAGTCTGGATACCAGACTTTCGCATTCGAGGAGCTTGGAGGAAACTGCCCTTTTGTGGAGACTATATTAGTTTGCAAACCAGAATCATACGCAGTGCCTCATTGAGAACAACAGTAAGGACTATCATATGTTAAATGAAAAGGATATTGAAATTGACGACAATGCACCTGCATGGACTGGTCAAAAACCCCTTCAAAAGACTCATCAAACTTATAATAACACATCTATACAGTATGACCAATTCGTCTACGAAGTTGACATTGAGATTTATTATGCACAAACTTTCTTCCTCGACCTCTGCCTCGAGGTGTCCTACCATTACCCTTGTAGGTTGATCTAGAGCCTCTATCAAATTGCCCTCTACTGCTATCATTGTTACCATGTTGCTGAGCAATATTAGCCTATAAAGACACACTAGAAACAAGATCTTGTTGACGAGTTTCACAATCAGTGAGCATTTCAGCAAGAAGCCCAAGAGGAACACACATTGCAGAAGCCACAATTTTAATTGACTCATACTCCATTGGCAAGCCAGCAAGAATGATGCTAATCTATTCTTGTTTAGAAAGAACATTGCCTACAACCATCAAAGTGTCACACAAGCTTTTAATCTTGTCCAAGTATTCTTTAATGGTTAACTGCCCTTTTTTCTGAGAATATAAGGAATGTCTCAAAGTAAAGACTGTCAGAGTGGACTTAGAAGCAAAACGTCTCACAACAGTGCTCCATACATTAAAATTGAATCGGGCACTAGTGAGATGAACCAAGACATTATCACAAATGTTGGATAACAGCCAGAAAGCTAACAGCTTGTCTTGTTGCTTATGAAACAAAAAGTCAGGATTAGCAACAAGATTACCATCTCTATCAACAACAGACTGTGGAGGAACACTAACAGTTCCAAGAACAAAGTCCATGCAACCCATACCCTTCAAGAATTAACAGAACTTTTTGTTTCCATAAAAAAAATTGTACTCACCGAGTTTCATAGTGTCATGCTTAGGAAATTGTTGAATCTTTCTCAAAGAAGCAGTACCAGGACCAGGAGAAGAACCACCTACTGGAGCAGCTGTTTTGATTGACTGATAGTTTTTTTCATCATTGCTAGAGACGACCTCTGTTGTCTTGAGAAAAACCAAAGAAAAATACTAAAAACTGAAGGCTCAGATACCATTGCTAACTACCACCTTAACTACCATTGCTAACAACTAACTGTTTAACTGCTAACTGTCATAACAGTTTATTCCATAACATGCTTCCATCTTCTTAACCTCTGCTGTTTGTTCAAGTTTTGCAACCACTTTAAGACACAATAGAAACTTTGTAAACAAAAGAGCTGACAAAGGTTTGGTAAAGATGTCTGCTACTTGCTCCTGTGCTGGAACAATAAGCCATGCCCACAAACCTAAATGCATCAGACATGTAAGAAATTAGAGCAGAATAACATACTAGTTTCGGGGAAAAAAATAAAAACTCAAACTTTGAGATTTTACATCAATATCGGTACATAGTAGAACTAAAATGATCTATTTATCGCTATAGTACTAATGACTTTGTTTGATATATATACATGCAAGGCAGAAGAGTGCTACCAACATACTATTGAAGTTGAACCTCAAGACGTGGAGGCATTAGGATTATATGTTGATTTCTTATGGCAAGTGAGAAACGATTATCGGAAAAAACCTTTTTCAGGCATATGCGGCCTAGCTAAGGGGCTCGCACCTCCCGACACCTTCTAAAATGAAAATTTTTTTATTTATGTTGTTAAATTTTTTTAAAAAATTTTAAATTAGTAAAGATAAAATTATACGTCGGTTCCCCTAAAAATGATAAAAATTTGATTTAATCTTCTAAAAATTATAAAAATATAGACTATTAAAATAATAAAATTACATTTCGACTATCGTAAAAATTATAATTTAATTTCAACCCATAAAAAAAATTGGCTTCACCCTTGAAAATACGCAAATTTTTTTATGACACTCTGGTGGCGAAGACTCTTGTTTTATATTCGATGAATCAAAATGGTAAAAAAGATTGTTTCTAAGAAATAGATCAGGCGGTGGTAGGTGCGACATGTATGAATCGAATTTTAAATATGATTCTTTTTGTAATTCGAGTCTGGAGTTGTTCATGGCCAAGTTTTTTCTAATAAAATTTTAGGTCCGATTGATATGTTCGAGTTTGGTTAGGCTCGAAAAATGGGTCTAATTTTTTGTTCAAATCCAACCCGGATAAAAATGCTAAATTTCGGGCCCAGCCCAATTGTATTAAATTTTTTATTTTATTTTTATATAAAAATATGTAAATATATAATACATTAAATACACTAAAAATATTAAAATAAATGTTTCCCAACAAATAAAGCATTTATACTTTCATACCACTAAGATATGTGGAACTTAACAAACAAATGTGTCTAAAATAGTAACAAAATCAACAATAAAACAAGTTATACAAATCCAAAAAGTAACAATAAAATAATAGAAACATAATAGTGAAATGATAGCAAAATAATGGGGAAATAGCAACAAAACGGTAATTTTTTTTTACAAATTCGGGTTAAGCCCGGGCCAAAAAAACCTTATTCTAGGCTTGGCGCGTTTTCTAAACACACTTTTTTTTTTCAAACTCATTTTTCGAGCCTATATTTTTGCTTAAACCCTCTCACTTTTTTGGGTGGTCCAACTCACGGACAACTTTATTTGATTGAATTATAAAATAAACAAAAAAAATTGTTTTATTTAATTTTAAATCTAAAATTTAATTTTTATTTGGATAAAAAAATTTCCTATTGAATATAAATTGAGTAGTTTGGAAATTAAGAATTTGAATCCCTAGTTTTGGACAAACACAAGAAATTAAAATTACAAATGAGACACTTTGAGCTTCAACTTAAAGTGACCACGAATTTTTTTTGAGCTCCCCATGTTCCAATTCCATGCAAATCCAAGGGAGTCCCCCCACCATGATTACTTTTAATAATGACAACCCAAATGCAGACCTCCAAAAACATGCCCACACACTTCCCATTGCTATAACTTCTTAACCCCAAATTTGCTCCATATCACCTTTTAAAAATAGATATATTCACTCAATTAAGTTCTTTCACATATATTTCATGTATTTTTTTATATTATAAGTTATTTTTCCATATTATATATATATATTTAAAGTGGGCCAAATTTGCATGTATACATATACAGATCATATTTCAAACTATATGATGTATGATGATGTCCCTAAAATCTAACCTAAAGCTATTGCCAGCGCAGAATGATAAAGCCAAAAGATTCTGAATGCCATTATTTTATGTTATCCATATTCCAGTACATTGCATAATATATATATATAGAGAGAGAGAGTTAGCTGGTTTAAATTAAATATGATCAAATTCCCTAAGTCTATCATTATCTTCCAAAAAGAAATGCCTTAGATGACAAAAAGATTTTCTGCAATTTTTTGTGCACTTTCTGATATAATCATTGGTTCATATAAAACCAATGTATATAACTAGGAATGGCTTATATTTTAAAGAAATATAAATACTTAATAAAATTAATAAAGGGATCATAATGATTTTTTTTACACATAAAACTATGATATATGAATTTAACCTAACTGAAACGGAGAAAATAGGGTTTTTTACCAAAAAAATATAAAAAAAATTAAAAAATTCGAAAATAATACACCTACAAAACTAAATACGAAAATGGTATAGTCAGGGTGGTCATGCCACTCTGACAAAGCACACCACCTCGACATGACGGTGAACAAGAACCTCCAACAAAAAAAAAACACCAAAACAAAAAAAAAAATTAATAAATGGGTCATGTTGGTGCGTAGGACTTTGTGATGTTGCTCTCCGCAGAGGCGGCACTAGTGTATATTTTTTATATTAATTTAATAAATAACCCTGATTTTGTCACTTTCTTCGTATTTTTTTATTTTCGTATCTTATTTTTTAAAATATATTATATTCGTATTTTATTTCTTCATATTATTTTAGTACATAATGTTTCAAATGTATTATTTAAGTGTTTTTTATATTTTTTAATAAATAACCCTGATTTTAGCACTTTATTCGTATTTTTTTCGTATATTATTTTTTAAAATATATTATTTTCGTATTTTATTTTTTTATATTGTTTTAGCAAAAAATGTTTCAAATGTATTATGTAAGTGTTTCTTTTATATTAATTTAATAAATAATCCTGATTTTGGCGCTTTCTTCGTAAATAAAATACGAAAATAATATATTTTAAAAAATAAGATACGAAAATAAAAAATACGAAGAAAGAGCCAAAATCAGGGTTATTTATTAAAAAAATATAAAAAACACTTAAATAATACATTTGAAACATTATGTACTAAAATAATATGAAGAAATAAAATACGAATATAATATATTTTAAAAAATAAGATACGAAAATAAAAATACGAAAGAAAGTGACAAAATCAGATTATTTATTAAATTAATATAAAAATATACATTTAGTACATACTCTCTGCTAGAGGCGGTACGAAGAAAGTGCCAAAATCAGGGTTATTTATTAAATTAATATAAAAGAAACATTTACATAATACATTTGAAACATTTTTTGCTAAAACAATATAAAAAAATAAAATACGAAAATAATATATTTTAAAAAATAATATACGAAAAAAATACGAATAAAGTGCCAAAATTAGGGTTATTTATTAAAAAAATATAAAAAACACTTAAATAATACATTTGAAACATTATGTACTAAAATAATATGAAGAAATAAAATACGAATATAATATATTTTAAAAATAAGATACGAAAAAAAAAATACGAAGAAAGTGACAAAATCGGGGTTATTTATTAAATTAATATAAAAAATACACTAGTGCCGCTGCTAGTGCCGCCTCCGCTCGTAGAGCAACATCAATCAGCCGCCTCACACACCAACATGACCCATTTATTTTTTTTTTTTGTTTTCTGTGTTTTTTTTTTTTACTGGAGGTTACTGTTCACCGTCATGTCAGTAGGGTGGTGCTCACTTTGTCAGTGGCATGACCACCCTGACTATACCATTTTCGTATTTAGTTTTGTAGGTGTATTATTTTCGAATTTTTTAATTTTTTTATATTTTTTTGGTAAAAAACCCGAGAAAATAAATAATTATATATTTTTTATCAATTTTAATTTTATTGATATATAAAAAAATTGGATTTCAGCATGCTTAAATATATTTTTTTATATTTAAAATTTGGGATTATAAATTATATAAATAACATAAATAACTGGACATTAAATGACTTAATTAATTATTTAGTGGAAGAAATTGCTAACACCGACTAAATTACTAAAAAAAAATACTGGTTTTTTTCACAAGAGGAGACTTGTTTAAGAAAATAAGAGAAATGAGACTTGTGGTCTATATAAAGATCTATTTTGTAAATTTTATTTTCATAAGAGCTGGCACAAAGAATAGTGTTAATTAATAAATTTATGTGATTAATTAGTATATTACCGGTTACATTATATTATATTATTTTATTTAATTAATTAAAATGTTTTTTTATTTAATTTTGATGAAATTGAAAGTGATTTTTACTCAATTATCCTTATAGAATTTGGTTCTTCATTTCTCTAATAAATTAGTTACACATCTCATTTCTCAAATAAATAAACTAAATTTGGGGATAAGCAATAAATATCTAGGGTTTCTCTTTTGATCAAAGTCACATTAAAAAGTAAAAAGAATTTTTTTTTATACAAAAACACATTATTTGTTATGATTTAAGGGCAAATTTGATCAAATGTTAAAAAGAATGGTAAAATTATTATGAAAGTAACATTTTGGATTAAATGTAATTGGCAAAAATGTAATATAATAGATAAAATATTAATTTTTTCCAACTAATAATAGAGATATAGTTGAAATATTCCTTGAATATATCAAAGATTAGTTTTTAAAGTAACTAGGTTATCCTAAAATAGTGTTGTTCCTAGTTTGATCATGTTAATTTTTCTTTTTTTCAATGTAGTTACTCTAATTATGAAAATTGTTCGAATTAGTTATTGTTATTGAAAATTTTGTTAATTTACTAACGGATTAGTGACGTGACTTTTTTTTTTGCTTTTGACTAAAGCTTACCTCTTTATAATTAGTCCAAAACACCGTTTTGAAGTTTATTTGCAATATAAAAGTTTCAAGGGTGGCATCATCAACATTTGAATCCTCTTTAAGAAGAAAGAATATAATGACGACAACAATGGACCATGAACCCACTTTTTATGATGAGCCCAATGGTCTCCCTATTGCCATTGATGACTACAATTTCGTCTTTGTTGTTACTTCAAGTAAAATTTCTCTCTTTTACTTCCATTTTTTTGTTTGTTTGAGACAGCGTTGTTGTGATTATCAATGGAAATAGGGAGGCGGTGGGCTCATTAGAAAGGGTGGGGTCATAATTTGTTGTCTTTGTAATTGGATTCCCTCTTCTTAAAAAGGATTTAAATGTTGATGATATCATCATTGAAACTTATATGTTGCAAATAAATAAATAAGTGTTTTAGACTAATTATAGAGAGGTCCCTAGCTTTAGTCAAAAGTAAAAAAAAAATGTCACGTCGATAATCCATTAGTAAATTAATGGGATTTTTAATGATAGTAGAGGTGCTCATGGCTCGGGTCAAGCCAAGTTGGGCTCAACTAAAAATTCAGGCTAATTTACTAGGCTCAAGCCTAGCCCGGATTGAAAAATGGGCCTAAAATTTTGTCCAGGCCTGACCCTGCCCTCATTAATTTTTATATTATTTTTATATAATTTTTAAATATATAATACATAAAAAATACTAAAAACATCAAAATAAATATTTCCCAACAAATTAAAAATAAATTTTAAAAAATATGTAGACTTAAATAACACTAAGATAAATGCAACTTAACAAGCAAATGCCTTTAAAATAATAACAAAATTAACAATAAAATAAGTTTTATACAATATCCAAACAATAACAGTAAAATAGTAGCAACATAATAGTAAAATGGTAGCAAAATAGGGAGAAAACAACAAGAAAATAACATTAAAAAAAAAGACCAGATTTTTTTTGTACTTTAGTGAATTCGGGCCAGGCCAGGCTACAAATGCCTTACCCGAGGCCCGAACCATTTTTAAACGGGCCCTATTTTTGTTCAAGCCTATTTTTCGGGCCTATATTTTTGCTCAAATCCTTCCACATTTCAGGTGGGCCAGATGGCCCGACCCATGATCTAGTCTAAATGATAGTGACCAATTTAAAAAATTTTCTTAATTAGAGTGACTAAATTAACAAAAAAATTAAAGTAACCGAAAAAGAAACAACCCTATTTTAGAGTGACTTGCGGTATAACTTACCCTAACTTTTATCATTTCTTTAATTTATTTCTTACAGAGTGTATTATTATTTGAATATTAAAAATTATAAACTTTTAAAAATTATAAATGTTAAAATTTAAACATCAGGTATAATTTTTAATTTTTTTTAGTACCTAAATTGAAGTCCTCATGGATAGATTTTATTCGAATTATTTCATATTTTATCCAGTTCTTATTTCTTCATTTGTTATATTGTATATTAATTTAATTATATATTATAATTATTTGAACAAATATTTATATTTGTATTGTGGTTATATATATTCTATTTATAAACCTAAAAAGACCACATTTTAAAAATAATTATTAAATTGAACTCAAAATTCGTTATAATATAAAATTATAAGAGGCTTAGGTGTTTTATTTCGCCGCCCCATGTGCAAAAATTTGTGATAGAGATTATCAAATATAATTTCTAACATAGCCGAAAAATTTGATCACATGGGACAAACAATTTTGATTAATTTTATTATAAATTTTGATTATATTTATTTTTATATAATATTTAAAATTATAAATAATCTTTTTTTAATTTATGTATAAAAAATAATATATTTTAACGTACTTAAATTTTCGTCCTCCTATAATAATAATAATATTCATATAAATAAATAAATCTCCCTAAATTATACACTACCACAAAAAAAAAAAGTTGTTTTTTAAGTTAATTATGTCACGATATTTTATTAGAAAATTTCATTATTACCATTGGAAAAAAACACAGACAGAAAAAGGAACATCATTACATCAATTTCCACGCTCTCTCCCTTCAATCTCACACTTGACAAAAGTGGCAGTGGGCGGTGCCTGATAGATGGTCACAGCCCACAAATTTGTGGCCAAAATTGAGCCAAATTATGACATCCCCTTTGTCGTTTATTGCAAAAAAATATTCCAATCGATATCCATCTTTCTCGAAATAATAATTTGTTTTCTCAAGAATCCATATTTACTAGCCACTCAATAAAACTAATTTCATTGTAGATTGAGTTTTATTCGATTAATATTAGTATTAATATGAAAGGAAAAAAAACATTAATTTAAATAAGTTAAAATATATTATCATTTTATTTAAAAATTAGACAAAAATTATAAAAATGTACAATAAAATTAATAATAAAACTAGTTTGATATTATAAGCAACGTTCATTGTTCCTCATATCCTACATTAGCTTATCTATAAGATATTGTTTATAGTCGACACAATCCCATGATTTTTGCATCTATAATTCTAACTACAATAACATCGATGGTGAGAAGTCGTTTTAAATTCATATCCACCCTCAAAAATTTATTCCATATAAATTATTAAATTTGGGTTTTATAAATAAAGGTTTGATGTATTATTTAGTCCTTAAGATATATTGTTTTTCTCATTTTAATCCTTAAAGGTTTTTTCCCATGTAATGTTTTCAATCATTCATCGATTCAATTTTTTGAATGTAAAAAAAAAAAAAAACGATTAATACTTTCAAATACTTATTATATGTCACGTGTTAGATGATGAGATCGTAATAATTAAAATTTGACCTTGTTGAAATATGTTGCAAAAAATGTATAAAATTACAATATGATTTTTATACTTTCAAAAGTACTTTTAAGTTTTCAAACTATGTTCCAAAATTTGTTTTGGAATGATAGTTAAAGCTTTCGTTTGAGACTTAAATGATACAGGTTTAAAATCTATTTAGACTGCCACATAAAATTATTATTAGAGAGATAATTAAATTTAACGGTAAAATAATTACTTCGTAATAAAACGATACATAAATAATTAAAACATAATATTTAAAACATACATAACTAAAATAAAATCTCAACTAAACAAAATTACCTATTTTTATAATTTATGTTAATAATAACACAAAAGAAAAGTGATTCAGTATTATTATATTACTTTAACCCACGCCTACACCCTCAACATTTTCTCAGCAAACTTAGCCTATAAAAATCACCATTACAAGTCCCAAAGATCCCCACTAATTCTAAAAGAAAGAACCAGAGTTTTCTTTCTCTTTAGTTCACGTTTTTTTGTCCTTTTGGATTTTTTGATACTAAAAAAAGGAAGCAAAGAAGAAGGGAAATGGAGGGCAAAGAAGAGGATGTTAGATTGGGAGCCAACAAGTTCACAGAGAGGCAACCAATTGGGACCGCGGCTCAGAGTCAAGATGACGGGAAAGACTACACTGAACCACCACCGGCTCCATTTTTCGAGCCTGGCGAGTTAACCTCATGGTCCTTTTATAGGGCTGGGATTGCCGAGTTTGTGGCTACTTTCCTTTTCTTGTATATCACTATTTTGACTGTTATGGGAGTTGTTAAGGAAAAAACTAAGTGCCCAACTGTTGGGATTCAAGGAATTGCTTGGGCTTTTGGTGGTATGATCTTTGCTCTTGTTTACTGCACTGCTGGCATTTCAGGTAAACTTTCTTTCCTCCCCCCTTGTTTGTTTCTCGAGAAAACGTGAATGAATATGCAATTCTTTTTCCTCTTTGGGTTCTTTTCAAAGATAAAAACTGTATGAAGAAAACTAATAAAAATGGCATCTGTACGGTGGTGGTGGATAGGTGGCCATATCAACCCGGCAGTGACTTTTGGACTGTTCTTGGCGAGGAAGCTGTCGTTGACGAGGGCAATTTTCTACATGGTGATGCAGTGTTTGGGCGCCATATGCGGGGCGGGTGTGGTGAAAGGTTTCATGGGGAAGACTCAGTACGGTATGTTGGGCGGCGGAGCTAACTCGGTGGCTCATGGCTACACAAAAGGTGATGGCCTTGGTGCTGAAATTGTCGGCACCTTTGTTCTTGTTTACACTGTCTTCTCAGCCACTGACGCCAAGCGCAGCGCCCGTGACTCTCATGTCCCTGTAAGCATCCCATACTTCATAATAAAATCTAATTATGGATGAAGTTATGCATGTTGTTACTAACGGATGAATTTATTTTTGATGGCTAGATTCTGGCACCATTGCCAATTGGGTTCGCAGTGTTCTTGGTACACTTAGCCACCATCCCAATCACTGGAACTGGTATTAACCCGGCTCGTAGTCTTGGTGCAGCCATCATCTTCAACAAGGACAAGGGTTGGGATGACCATGTAAGCCCCTCTCAAATTTTCTCGCCATTTCACTCTTTTTAAGAAATTAATTCCTTAATTAGTTTGGTGTGGTTTCGGTTGCAGTGGATTTTCTGGGTGGGACCATTCATTGGTGCAGCACTAGCAGCACTCTACCACGTTGTTGTGATCAGAGCCATTCCTTTCAAATCAAAGTGATGAGATCAAGATCAAGAGTCATGATTGTATGATTATGAGCTTAAGTTAAACAAAAACGGAAAAAAAAAAGAAAAAAAAGAGAGAAACCCAACAACCCTTTTAAGTTTCTTTGTATTTTTCTTTTGTTTGCATGGTTGTGTTTTTGTATGTAAAGAAGATATATTATATGCCTCTGTTTTTTATTTATTAAACTTGAAAAAGGGAGGTTGGTAATGAGCAATGACCCATCTAAAAAGTAAGTGGGCATTTGTATTTGTATGGCTATGATTTGTGAATGAGAAATGTCACTTTCATAATCCCACTTACATATTTTATATATTTGTGTGAATTTGTAACCTTCTTGAAAAGGTAAGCAGTTGATCATGATATAATTATTCATATAAAATTTTAGTGTTAATTCGATTATATTGGTTATTGTATATACAAATAATTTAACATGTAAATTATTTTTTATATATCAAAATTAAAAAGCAAATTATATCTATAACTACATTAAATGAAAAATTATATAATTTTAAAATCTATCTTTGAATGTATATAAAAATACCAAACACAGCATATGACTACCAGCCCCATGACTTGTTTGTTTTCTAAATTCTAAATGAAGAGATTGAGTTGGCTTCTGTTTGTATCTTTATCTTATTATATTGCTTCCATGAGATGTTCTATCAATATAATAGAAATGAGATAAAAGGATGCAAGTGATAGTTTTTTGTGTATAAAAAATAGCCACTACTGGGTTGAGTCGAGTCGGATCTATGTATAGGTATTTTTTCATATTATAGAAAATGATTATAATTTTATATAAATCACAACTCAAATAAATTCTCTATTTCTTTACTCTCTTTTTTCGATTTATCTTTGATCAATGGATGTATATATTAAATTTTGAATATAATATGAAAAAAATAATAATTTAAATATGATATGAAATGTCGACTGAGATTTAGCTTGTTGGTATTAACATTGTTAACAATGCAAGAGTGTGAGTTTGAGAATATTAAAACACATTTATCTTCTTATTTACGAATTAGAAAGAAATTATAAATAATTCTAAATATTGAATAAAAAATATATGAAACGAAAAAATAACATAAATAACATATAAATATAAATATATTAGTCTATCATATATGAATATATATATATATATATATATATATATATATATATATATATATAAATATATATAAAAAAAAATTGAAATTTGAGGTCAAGTGAATTAGATTTTATATTTTTATGATAATAAAAATATAATTTTAGCATCTTAATAGTTTATATTTTTATAATTTTTAAAGAATTAAATTAATTTTTTATCATTTTTAAGAGCTAAAGTATAATTTTACCGTTACTAAGTTAAAATTTTATAAACTATAAAAAACTAAATAAAAACTTTATCATTTTAAGGAGAGCGAAACCCTACCATCCCCTAACTTCGTCTATATATAATATTAAACACCCTTATAATATTCTACCTAACTTAACCCAACAAGTTTGTGCCAACTCTCAACACTTTCAACTTGGCTTGGGGTGATTGTTCCATTTAAATAGTCTAAAGGTCTCATTTTCAATAATAATAATAATAATAACCACTCAATAAAATAATCAGAGTAAAAAGAGAAAACAGTGCTTTTCATGGCTCTGCCTAATCCTTGTATGTCGATTAGGTGTGTGCGTGCGCATCTATAGCACCAACACATACACATGCAGATACCTCCTCATTCGTAAGATTCACTTGAATTGCGGGTGTTCTTATCTGCTTTAGCTTTAAAAATGAGCCTATAAACTCTTTAATTAGGGCCCGGATTTGTATCGTTATTGTTCAACAGAACGATTTCTTTTAGAGAAAATTTTGAAGTATATAATGATGGTTGTTGTCTTTTCGTGGTGTTAAGATTTTATTACTAAAAGAAATGTACAACTTATAGAGAGAGAGTCTCGAGATAACGGGTGATTTCTGGGTGTATAATCATCGTCCAAAAGGATGTGAGTGTCTTCATTTTTAAGTGGGGTTTAAACCCTTGACAATGACATATAAAACATCACTTAAATGATATGATACCACTTGAGCTAGTAATGGTTTTCGACAAAAACAAAAGATAAAACCTCAATATGATCCAAAGACAATACCTATTATTATTAAAAATCTGACTAATTATTTAACAATCGAAATTTCGAAAACTTTTCTCAAAACGTTCAGTTTCTTTCAATTACCATTATTAAAAGAAACCCATAGAAAAATTGACCCATTCAGCAATTTTAGACTGGATTCTAAGCCTCTTTTATGGGTTTGATGGTGCTTCAACAAAGACACCCATAATCCAAATAAGATAATGAAAAATCACTTGATATGTGGGCAAGTGTGAGGTATGTCGAATAATAGTTGTTAAAGTTTTTACTTGTCGTGGAAACTCATCCATCTCAATATCGCTGACATTTCTTGTAAAGTTACAGTTTTTTTAACTTCCAATTAAACTTTGATATCCGAATTAATTTCGTAAAGAATCTAATAATAGTTTTAATCATGAAAGACTTTGAGATAAATTAGCACTCCAAAATAAATTGTTCTAGATATTGTATAAAAAAAGTTAGAATTTTTAAGCTTTTCATATTAAGTTCATGCATCCATTCTAGATTATGATAGCTTTGATTCTTAATCGGCAATTTTTTTTGTTAAAAATATGCTTTAGGTCTTTGTAAATTTTACACATTTAAAATTTAGTCTTTCTACTTTATTTTAAAGAATTTTGCTAATTAAAATATGGTTTTAAAAATGTTCTTAAACACGCATAATATGTTAACCTTAAAATAATATGTTAAAACCTGTTCATGTAAATTTGTATAAATATGATTCTAACATGATTCTAGGATATAATTTAGGTATAGCATGTAAATATGATTCTAGCATATAAATATGATTCTAGTATGATTCTATGCTATAATTAGGATTTTTTGTGTAGTTAGTTTCCATGTACCATTGCTAGGTACTAGTATAAATACCTAGTACTTCTACAAGCAATACATACAGAAATTTTTTCCACTTTTTTCTTAAGTTTATAACAAGGTATCAAGAGCTTAGGTTCCGTTCTTTTTATTTTTATTTTTTTCTCTCAGCTTTTTTGGTCTTGTTTCTAGCTTTGTCCTCTGTTTCCCATGCTTTGCCTTTCTTTGTCTAAGTCGAGTCATCGTACTCAATCCATTCTGAGTCGTTGACTACTCTGTTGACCAAACTGCTCCCACCTTTTTTCTTCTGTTGATCTGCTCTTATTTCTTCACTTTCTTTCTATTTGATTTGTCTTTATCATAGAGAAAATAGATATTTCTCGTGCTATTCCTGCTATTCTAGATGAGACAAATTACAATCTTTTATTTAGATTCCATTTAGTTAAATTCTTTTTTATTTAGTTTAGATTTTAAATTCATTTTAATCTTCCTTACTTTTTTAGGTTAAATTTTAGAATCTTATTTTAGAATTTCAAATTAACATTTTATATTAGAAATTAGATTTGCTTCTAAGATCTTAATTTAGAGTTTTAAGTTAGGTTTTCTAATTTATATTGTTGGTTTATATATATATTGTTAAATTGTATGATTTCATTAGAATTTTTGAATTGAGATTTTCAATTAGAATATTAGGAATTTTGTACTTAATTAAATTGTAATATTTTCATTTAAGATTTTGTTGAGTATGACTCATATTTCAGTCAAATTTGAAAAATAATCTTCTAGTTAAGTTCTGTTTATTTGTTGCAAGTAAACTCTGATTAGTTTAGATTATTTTATTATTATTTGACCTATGAATTTAGCCTATAAATAGGCTCTTTTATAGCCTTAGAAAAAACACCCATTAGAGATTAGAACTCATAACACATTTAGAGAATTTTGTGTTTACGTTTTGAGGGTTCTTTGTTTTCGGGTTTTGGGGGTTTAGTTTTTATCTCCATCTTTTGTACTCTTCGTTCTTTTTCTATTATAATAAAATTATTTTTACCCGTGATTTTTTATCCTCTTTGGAGGGGTCCACGTTAAATTTGTGTGTTCAATTTCTCAATTTCTTCTGCTATTTTTTATTTGTTCGTTGCTTAATCAGGTCGATTCCCAACAAATAGTATCAGAGCTAGTTCAATTTTTGTAGATCAACCCATTCAAAGATGGCAACAACAATGTTTGAAATTGAGAAGTTCGATGGTGTCACAAATTTCAATCTGTGGCAAGTTCAGATGATGGCAATTCTAGTTCAAACTGGTCTGAAAAATGTTGTTACCGGGGAAAAGTCAGAGAATTTAAATCAAACAGAATGGGAAGAGCTTGATAAAAAGGCCTTGTATACAATCCAATTGTGCCTTGCGAATACGATATTACAGGAGGTATTGATGGAAAGACTTATCCGCATTGTGGAAAAAGTTAGAAACTCTTTATGCAACTAAGTCTCTAGCTAACCGTTTAGTGTTGAAACAACGTCTATTTACGTTTCGTATGAACAAATTAATGTGAGCTTCTTAGAGATTACATCATTCAATTCATTACTCTTTTAAATGATTTAAAGAATATTAAGGTTCAGATTGACGATGAAGATCAGGCTATACTATTATTGTGCTCTTTCAGGGAGACCTTAATTTATGGTAGAGACAAACTCACGTTCGAAGATGTGAAGGGTCATTTGTTGAGTAGAGAAACTCGGCAGTGAGTTTGGTTTGGATAGTAAGGTAGATAAGCAACCTTCTGTTTTGGTAGCATCAAAGAAGCGAGACAAAAGATGTTGCTATTGTAAAAAGTTAGGTCACGTCAAAACATATTGTTATATACTACGAAATAGAAGAGCTGCTGAGAGTAACGAGAAAGATATAGATGGTGCTAATTTGGTCGATGAAAGTTGTGATGATTTGTTGTTAGTGTCAACGAGCAATGTAATGGCCTAAATTCAAGGTTATCGAAACAGTGGTTTCGTAACCACAAATCCAATTTAAAGAGAAATTGTTTTGAAAATTATTGCATGAATATTAATATAATAGGAAAATAGTATGAAAATATTTATAGAAAAATTTTACCAATTTAGTGGTTAGTTAGAAAAAGAAATTATTGAATAAATTGGGTAAAAACAAGGTATCAAGATCTCGATCTCATAAAAACGAGTCAAAAATATTTTTATAAATATTTATGAAATGTTAGTGATGTGGTATTAAAATTTCGTTAGGAAATTTTAATGTTTGGTTAGTCAATTAAATGAAAAGGACTAAATTGGAAAAGGTGTAAAAGTTTCTAGAATGATTAAATAGCTTAAGTGTCTAATTAGAAATGATTTAAAAGGCATTTAAACCCAAAATTTATTTGGGCTGGATGGCAAGGGCATGAAATCAGCAGGAAAATTGATGATTTAAGGGCAAAATTAGAATATTGCATAATTGACTAAATAAAGATAGGACTAAATAGGAAATATCTAGATTTATCTTCATTTTTCTTCATTCTCATCAGCCAAAACGCCATAGGAGGGGTTCTTTAAGCTGGTATTCCATAATTTTTGCACCAAATCCAGAAAATTCAAATACGAAACTAGATTGAGGAAAGGAAAAAGTTCAGGATTAGTAGATTTTTGTATACGAACAAGTATCGAGGTAAGTTCATGTAACTTGAATTATATTCTTAAAGACTTGAAATGTGTGTTATTGATGTGAATATGATTTGAATGTTCATTGTATGAAATTTGATGAAACATTGATATATTTGATAAAAAGAGGAAGAAATCTTTGTTGAATGGAAGGAAATTTTGATGGATTCCTGAAAAGGAATTGACGGTAAAAAGGATCTAGCCCGGACGGGTGATCTTATCCTGATATAGCCCTCTCGAAGAATATGTGTAAATAGATTTAGCCCGGACGGGTAATCTGAATTAGGGTCTGAATTTAGCCTGGACTGGTAATTCAGATCCAAGCTCATTAGAGTAATTGTCATTGCAGGGGATTTAGCCTGGACTGGTAATCTCGACAATACTCTATGAGTTTATATTGCAAGGGATTTAGCCTGGACTGGTAATTCCGCTACAAGGTTGAGGTTCGCGGGAATGTGCTCTTTGAAATGGAAATGTGCGCACATGAATATGAATTGACGGACCCGGAATTGTACACTAAAAGTGTACCTCTAAAAATCCATCGAAATTCTAAGAAATTCAACGGGATAAATATGGAAAAATAACAAGGGAATGGAAATCATGGTATTGATAAGCTCATCAATCATGATATATATTATTGATACATGGAAATTATTGTACTAACTTGAATGTTGAGTTTGTGCATGTTAGGGTAATAATGCATTGAATGGATATATGAATGTTTATTCCATTGTATTGAAAATATTAGGTAAGTATAATTCTTGTTACATGAGCTTACTAAGCACAAAGTGCTTACCCTGTTTCCTTTTCCCCTGTTTTGTAGTGTTAAGAGCTCAGAGGTTGGATTCGATCGGAGACACATCACACTATCAACCTCAAGATTTCGGTATATAAAGAAACTTTATTTTGGAAATCAATGGCATGTATAAGCTAATAAAGTAAATGTTAATGTGAAATTAATGTAAGGTCAGCCATTGGTATGGCTAACAAATCTTGGTTTTAGTATGTGATGAGGTTACTTTATAAATATGCATGAATTTATCTTGAAAATATGTTGAATTGGATTGGTTGATGTGGAATGGTCTCGGTTTAAAATTACAGGGAAGGTTAGATATCTATAAAAGGGTTATATTGAGTTTTTAAAAAAAATTAAAAATTTTAATTAATTCGTAAACTCCGGTAATGCCTCGTACCCTATTTCGGCAACGAACACGGATAGGGGGTGTTACAAGTGATAACTCCAAGCTTACATCCGAGTGGATCTTAGATTCGGGATGTTCTTTTCACATGTGTCCCAATAAAGAATAGTTCTCCACATACAGTTCGGTTGAAGGTGAAGTTGTACGCATGGGAAACGATTCATCTAGTAAGGTAATTGGTATTGGTACTGTTAAAATTAGGATGCACGATGAGACGATTAGGACACTCTCATATGTCAGGTATGTATCTGATTTACGAAAGAACCTTATCTCCTTGAGTACTTTAGACTTAAAAGAATACAGAATCAATATTGAGTCGAGCAGCATTAAGGTATCTCGTGGAGCTCTTGTTTTGTTAAAAGGTAAAAGGACTGGTAGTATTTATATTCTGGAAGGTTTTATAGTGACTGGTGAAATCGGACGTCCCTCGTCCGTTACAGAGTCGAAGTCAACTTGTTTGGAGTGGAGGCAACTTAGCCATAGAAGGGAAAAATGTAACAGCCTAATTTTCAGTGGTGTCAGAAATAATGATTTGAGATCACTAAATTCGACAAGTAAGATTGAACAATGTAGTAATTTAATATTTATGAGTCAAGTAAGAATTTAGAAGAATTTTTGAATTGGTGAATTTGGTGAATTAAAAGAATTTATTAGGTCAAACGGGTCAAAAATGAGTTATCGAGACCTCAAATTTGAAAATCAAGCTATAAATATTTTTATAAATATTTATGGTGTGTCATTTAGTTATTTAGTTAGTATTAAAGTTTGGTTGAGAAATTTTAACGTTTGGGTAGTCAATTAAATAAAAAAGACTAAATTGTAATAAAAATAAAATTTGCTAGAAGGATTAAATAGCTCAAGTGTTAAAAGAAAGAGGATTTAAAGAGAAATTAAGCCTAAAAGTGAATAGGCTGGACGGCAAGGGCAAGAAATCAGCAGAAAAATAAGGGAAATAAGGGCAAAATTGGAAATTTTACAATTTTAACATAGAAAATAAGGACAAAATTGAAAAATCTAGAGATTTCTTCATATTTTCTCAGCCAAAATGCCATAGAAGGTCTGGAGAAAGCTGGATTTTTCATATTTTTACATCATGTGAGTTTAATTCTTGCTCTTTCTTGATAATTTTTATGTTTTTATGACTTTTACAATTAGGTCCACTTATAGAATTCATTAGTTTTTGATTTTATGGGTGAAATTGGAAGTTATCCTGGATAGATAAGGGAAGTTTGTGATGAATTATTATGAAATTTAAGTTCTAATTTCATATTAAGGTGGTTTTATTAAGTGATTTTGATAGAAAATGATATTTCGGACCTAATTGTGAAAAAGTTATGAATTGAAGGTTGATGTTGAAATTTAGAATATCAAAGGTTTTGAAATAGTTTATAATGATAAAATAAAGTGTTAATTGAGAAAAATTAGTTCAATTGATGGATGAATTGAGCAGGGACTAAATTATAAAAATTAAAAATTTGGGGTAAAAGTGCAATTTCAAAAGTTGAAGAGCATAAATTGTGAAGTGAAATAGAAATTAAATAAATTCTAATGAGTAGAAATATTTTATATTATAGATCAAGAATCCAAAGAAGAATGAGGAAAAGAAAAAGTTGCGGAATAGTCCCTAAATTTTAATATCTTCTACAAATTAGCCGGGTAAGTTCATATGGTGGAATTTAGATGTTTTAGATGTTTACTTGTGAATGATTGAATGATATAATGTGTTATTATATATGAATTTGTTGTGGGATTGTGAAAATTTTGTTAATGAAAGAATAAATGTGGAAATGCAAATTAGGAAAAACGCAGAATTGAGTACGTTCGTATCATGACATGTGATGAATTGACGGGTAAGACCATGGTTGTTCCATGGAAAAGTGTGAAATGTAGGTATGGTATCATCCATACTGAGTTGTGAAATGTAGGTATGGTATTATCAAATCCATACTGAGTTAAGAAATGTAGGTACGACATTTCCCATACCGAGTTGTAAAATGTAGGTATGGTATTTCAATGAGGAAAACCATATGAGTTATAAATTGTGGCACCGAATAATGACGTACTCAATTTCGTAAGCCGTTTCCTAATTTGATAATAAGTAATACAAGAGAAGTGAACCAAATGAAAGAGATTGAGTAGTTGTTAATGTTGAGCTCAACTATGTGAAACATTATAACAGTGCTTGTGAATGGCAAGAAACTTTAGTAAATGTTTTGGTATTGTTTGGAAATATTATGTTTGGTAAGCATTACTTTTAAACCTATGAACTTACTAAGCTTCAATAAGCTTACTTGTGTGTGTTTGATATTTTTTATGTAGATTGAATTAAAGTGAAGTTGGTAGATCAGATCAACACAACAAGGCACACTATCCAGATCAATTCCGATAGCTTTTGTTTTATGTTTAAATATTTATATGGCATGTATAGAGTTTAAATGAATTGAAGTAAAGATGTTATAAACTAGTTAACAATATTTTGTACTAAAATAGTTTTTGGTTAGTAGCAGTAGTTTGACTTTGAAAATTCACCATAAATTATGAAAACCTAATTATAGGTTGAGTAAAATATGAAATTAAATCTTATTGAGTCCAGTTTCTTATAAAAGAAATTATGTAAGCAATGGAATTGTAAATCATGAGATACAATAACTTTTGTGTGATAAGGTCAGAGTGATTTCAAGCTCCCTTGTTCTGATTTGTAAAAATCATTAAAAATTGTACAAAAATAGTTAGGAGTCATACTGTATATATCGATTCCTTATTGAGTATATTTTTAATAGAAATAAACATCATACTTATTTGAACTCTATACAGGGAGAAATTTGGTTCGTAGTGCACAGGGGTCAGAGTAGCTGAACCCTGAAACAGGGGAGACTTTAACTAATAAACTGTACTAATTGGCCCAACCAAAAATTCTAGAAAAAAAATTAGTAAGTAGATATATGAGTCTAGATTCGGGGAAAATTTACGGATTTGGATTTCAAGTTTTGTAACTTGAGATATGATTTTTTTAGCGACTGTGATGCAGTTAGATAGCTTGTCTGGAAAGTATGATATAAATTGTCTAAATTTATTTAAGTGCTCAAATGAGTTTAGTAATGCCTCGTGCTCGACTTCGACGATGGTCTCGGGTAAAGGGGCGTTACAAAAAAAGTATGACCATTTCGTTGAAGAGAGGTTCTCTTTTGGATGCAGGTTTTGAAAAGTTAGGGCACTGTGTTCGTGAAAAGTAGACCCGGGTTAGTTTTGATTTGACAGTACACAAGTCAAAGGCTAGAAGTCTTCCAGTTTCTAAAAACAAATTCGACTCAGTTAATTCCCTGTATAGTTCAAGATAGGCCCCTGGCGAGTTTTAGCAAAGATGACATTGTGGAAATATGAGTCAAGGTGGAGATTTGTTGAGTATGACTCCTATTTCCGTTAAATTTGAAAAATAATCTTCCAATTAAACTCTGTCTATTTGTTTCAATTAAACTCTGATTAGTCTAAATTATTTTATTATTATTTGACCTATGAATTTAGCCTATAAATAGGCTCTTTTATAACCTTAGAAAAAATACTCATTAGAGATTAGAACTCATAACACATTTAGAGAATTTTGTGCTTACGTTTTGAGGGTTTTTTGTTTTCGAGTTTTCAGGATTTAGTTTTTATCTCCATCTTTTGTACTCTTCGTTCTTTTGTCATTATAGTAAAATTATCTTTGCCTGTGGTTTTTTTATCTTCTTTGAAAGGGTTTTTCCACGTTCAATTTGTGTGTTCAATTCCTCAATTTCTTCTGCTATTTTTTATTTGTTCATTGCTTAATCGGGTCGATTCCAACAAATTTTTATTAGGTATTTTAAATTAGATTTTTGAAATTATATATTAATTGGTTTTTACGGTTTTATTTTAAATTAGATTTTAAGATTGCTTTTTCTTTTTCTTTTTCATTTAGTTACACTTATGGATTTTTATTTGAGATTTTAAATTGGTTAGTTTTTGGAGTTATAGTTATTTTTTTTTAGTTAAGAAACTCTAATTATCATATCATATAGGACTGTTTTTAGATAAGTGTCATAGGGGTGTTATAACCTTCTCTAAGTGTAATTGTACTCTCGAATCCAGAGATTGGTGACGAGACCAATTCTTAGATTTTAAGATTTTTCCTAATCCTGAAACCTTGGACAATATGTGGCTAACCGACCTAACTCTAATTGGTTAGTGACGACTCTACCATGATTTGATTTGTAGCATTTTACTTCATGTCCCCTCGGGCAGACATTATGACGTGACTAAGGCTTCTTTTGGATCTGTGTCTAGCCTCAGTGCAATGAGATTTATATCGAAATTGTACAATCGCAGCACAATATTGCCTTTGAATGACAAGCTTTCATTGCGGTGGAAGAGGTGTAATCACACCACACCCTAAAAATCTCAGTGATTTATTTTTGCCTAGTTAAAATTTTAAAGTTGTGTTTGTTGCATATTTATCTTTTTTGTTCTTCCTAATAAATCTCATAAAACAACTTAAAGTAAAACAAAGAAATCATAATAAAATTTATAATATAAAAGTAAATAATTATAAGTAGTTAAATATAAAGCTAAAATAAAATATATAAATAAAATAATATTAAATTGAAAAATTATAGCTAAATATATAATTAGCTTTGAAATAAAATAATAAATATTTGATTTCTTTCTCAAATTTTAATTACTTTTTAAATAAATTATTATTAAACATAAATTTACTTGTAATAATTTTAGTTATTTATTAGTTTTGTAAATATTAAATAATTTATATTTTTTATTATATATCATGTTTAATCTAATGTTCTTAATAGCCATTTTTTATTCTAATCTCACCATTACAGTTGCGTTTGAATTCAAACACACACCCTGCCTCTGTTTTTAACTTCATCGGAGGTTAACACATCGCTGGTCCAAACTAAGCCTAATACAAGTTGTTTTCCTACTTTACGATTCAACCATGTAATACAACTTGGTATTAATTAAAAATTAAGTAATTAATGAGTTGATATTTACTTACATTTTACTTTAGTGCAGAAACCATAAAAAATAACTATAAATTATATTAATGTGAATAATGAAATTTTATTAATTTATTTAAAAAATTACAAATATAAATAATAAATAAACTACACTTAAAAAGAGACTAGATTTTAAGAGTGAAAAACTTTCGGGAAGATGAAAATATGGTGGTAAATTTGCATTCCCATAATACAGGCAGAGATGACACGAGGCAGAAAAAGTTTTGTTGGCATCACCCCGACCAACTATTGTAACTTGTCAAACAAATTTGCATGAAAAGCTTCAGGGGCGATGAAAATATTGTGTTGAATTTGCCTTCCCCCAATAAAAGCGAATCGGGAAGGAGGGACGATATGAGGAAATGGTTCCATTGGTGTTGCCATGAGTCAAAGCTCGACCGGCTGTTGTAAGTTGTAACTTCTCATACAAAATTTGTGCTTTTTAAGTGTTCAAATTTTATAATTATTATTTCACCAAAAAAAATATATTTATAATTCCATTTCGCATTTCGCTTTCTTAAACGGAACAACCAATGACTGACAAGTAGGGAACTTCAATAGCCAAAGTGAATGCCATTTCCTTTCATTTTCCATTCGCTACTGCCAAAGCCTGAGATGCCATTTACTGCTTTCTCTCTCTAAAACGTTAGATAGATCGCTTTGCCATTGCAATAGTTGCCAAACACCAGATTTTCTCGAGAAAATATTGAACTTCTTTTTCTTTTCATTTTTTACCTTATCTATTTTTTAGGGATCATAGATATGTCAGACGCATTAATAAATGGATTGGCAGGAGCCGGTGGAGGAATTATAGCTCAACTCCTCTTCAAACTGTATGATTTTCTTTTCATTTTCTTCATTTTTTTAAATTTATTTTTTTAGCTATAATTTCAATAAAAAATCGATCTACAGGTAAATACTCGTCAACAAACAGAACGTGATCTCAAGAAAGAGAAACGAAAACTTGGAACCATTGAACAAATGTGCCAGGTTTCTTATCTTTTCTTTTTTGCAATTTTTTTTGAGATGACGATTTTATTTTATAATTAATGGGAAAACTTCGAAACTTAAAGGAACCTGCTAATGGAATTTAAATTTTGAGTTATTGTTCATGTTAGGTGTTGTTTGATTGTTCATTTTTCAAACTAGTTTTTAGTAATTTTGTTAAAACTGATGTTGCATCGTTGCAGCTCAGCTATTTCAATCAAATATGATTTTCTTTTTCTCTTTAACGAAGTAAAATTTAAACAATTGAAATTTATGTTCAATATTGAACTTGTTTGCTTATTTTGTGAATAGGTTGTAAAGCAAGAAGGATGGGAAAGGTTGTATGGAGGATTAACACCTTCATTAGTAGGTACAACTGCATCTCAGGTGACGACCTTTAAGATTTTTAGCACAACTGTTATTGCTACTATTGAGTTTTAACTGGAGTACTATTGCACCTGGACTTGGGAGTGAGTGTCCAATACATATATGTCTTGTTTTTTCTAGTTATATATATGTGGTAGATCATTGTCGTGTACACATATTAAAATGTGTTAGTAATAGATGTTGGACACATTCATTTTAAGAAAAACAAAGAGTCCGTAGAACATAGCTAGAAGTTGTAATGTCTCCAAGTGAAACAAATGAAAATTAGGGACATTCAACCCTTGAACTAAAATTAAATAGTCATTCAACCCCCCATTCTCAAACATCTATTTTCATCCTATTGAGCTGTAGATAAGACAAATTTTGGTTAAACACCATAGTCAATTTTCCATCCAATTGAGGGCTCAATTAGATGAAAATGCATGTTTGAGGGCATAAATACATGAGATAAATATTTGAGGGTAAGGGTTTGGATGATTGTTTAATTTATTTCAAATATCTTGTGATCTCTAATGAGCTATTTTTGTTACTTAACTACATTCTTTATAATTGTTTCTTGAACTTGAGTTTCATACTGATCTATCTTTAAAATGGATTGCATGCTTTTCCCTTGCATCAACAGCTTTCTTCCGTTTGTCAGTGATAGTAAAGTTGCCATATTATGTGTTTGTTCTATTTTTTGGATTCATGTATACTTCCTATTTCTATGATACAGGGTGTTTACTATTATTTCTATCAAATATTCAGGAATAAAGCTGAAAGTAAAGCACTTGAACGCCAGAAAAAAGGGATTGGCGATGGATCAGTCGGGATGCTTTCATCACTTATTGTAGCTGCTTTATCGGGGTAATCTAGTTTCTATCTTTAATTTTACCTCAAATCTAATTGCATGTGGTTGTTGCATTAGCTTTTTAAAAGTTCTATAAATTATAAATAAACTACACTAATTTCTTTCAAATAATATCCATAATTGCAGTAATAGTTCTCTTTATATATTAGCTAATTACATGATTATATCCTTTCTCCATGCAGGTGTGTAAATGTGCTGTTGACGAACCCCATTTGGGTTGTTGTGACACGCATGCAGGTAAAGGGCATTTCAAAAAAAAGCTTTTTATTTTCTGTAAACATAAAAAGCACAAACTTTAATGTAAATATATTTATTGTCGAATATCCATACAATAAGTGTGGTGCTTTGGATCTAAGTCAATGGCTATAATTCTCTCATTATCACGATACCTTGGCTAAAATATTGCCTTGAGAAAATACAAGAAATTAATGTGGTCTCTTGAGTATAATTATGAGTTCTCGATTAGTATGCCTAACTTTGTTTTAGATCACACAATGATTTGTACTACTTAATGTTTTGAGTTGTGCACTTGAATTTGAAGGCATCCACTTTCAGATTACATGCTTGCTCATATTTAAACTAAAAAAATTATTGTGTTGCAGACTCACACAAATATTTTGAAGAAAGATCACTCTAATAGATTGGCAACTCCTGCTCTGGGGGAAAGAGTTCTTTCTGCCTTTGAGCCTTTTCCTTATAGCACTGGTCATGCGGTATGCACGATCACTTGGTCTATAAAGTTCTTTTATGTTAGCTCACTTATAACATTGAAGCTCATTCAAGTTTTCTCCAGAAATAGTAGAATATTGTTGTTTTAAACTCTATACAATAATAGAAATGCAAAATATTTTATATATATTAAAGCATTATCCACATCTCTGATATTTGCTAAATGATGATTCTTGTTTCGGGTGGTGGAAAGGCCATATGGAAAGGGTCGATGGGAGGATTGATGATAGATGATCACTAATAAATGATGAAGAAATGAATGGATGTTATAGGTAGAAGTAGAAGTATTTGGAATTATTATATATCTAATATAGCAATTGTAGTTAAGAACTTAGATATGGAGAACAAATCGGTGAAGGAATTTGAATGCTGAATTGATGCTTGAATCTAATGTGCATGAAGTTGGGATGATGTCAAAATAGCAGTTTTCATATTATATCATAGGTACGTTCTTGTCTGGATGTAGAGCTTGATTTTATCATGTTTTCCTCGTAAACAATCGTAAATATCTCAAAGATTTGGATTAATTACTTCGAAATTTGGTTTCTTTGTTAATGTCAACCAAAATGCACAACATTTGGTTACATTCTTTTGCATATGAAATACTTGCAGATTCAAGAAGTCTATGATGAAGCTGGATTTTGGGGATTCTGGAAAGGTGTATTCCCAACATTGATCATGGTATCTGAGAAGTGACTATTACACTTGTTAAGAGAGTTTCACTTATCGATCCTGTTGTTTCGCACAGGTGAGCAATCCGGCTATGCAATTTATGTTGTATGAAACGATGCTGAAGAAGCTGAAGAAAAAACGATCTCTTAGTAACCCAGACAACAATAGAGTAACTGCTTTAGAGGTTGGCTCTGATTTCATCTTGGAACATGAATTTGAC
This sequence comes from Gossypium anomalum, assembly GCA_025698475.1. Taxonomy (NCBI): domain Eukaryota; kingdom Viridiplantae; phylum Streptophyta; class Magnoliopsida; order Malvales; family Malvaceae; genus Gossypium; species Gossypium anomalum. The sequence goes on from CM046961.1 coordinate 90,647,036, forward strand.
AATTTGAATTTGGATTTAATTTGCTATATTGATTATGAGAAAGATATGCACATGTTAAGTATTATTTGAAATTCAATATGACTATATGGTTTAAAAGTATAAAAACACGAATTTCAAATTCACTACTAAATAAACATATTTTGAATTGATTAATAATCATAAATGTTACATTTATATTTCTTCTATCTCACAACTTAAACTAGTTTTAAAATCCAAATACATATTTAGGTTTCGAATCGCTACCTTTGTGTTCCTTGCAGATCTCATTTCTTCTATGTTTTAACTTTGAATTAGTTGTCTAATTTGCTAGATATTTCTTCTTGGAGCTTTGGCCAAACTAGGAGCTACTGTTGTGACCTACCCTCTTAACGTAGTAAAGGTATGATTATATGACCTACGTTATTTCCACTCTTCATTTCTCTTGAAGTCCTCGTTTTTACTCTTATGTTTGACACAATTTCATACATGAAGTATGGGATATGATTCTTGAACTCTATAAATACATGTAAAAACTTAGAAAAAAAAATAATAATAAATATGCCCTTGTTGAGCACTTGGACTGAGCAAGGAAAATTGAAAACCGACCCAAATCAAGGTGTTTGAATGGTTTATGAATGCAAGTTAAAAAACCTCGATTGCTTGAAACCAAACCGAATTCTATCTTTTATTTAATTTATAATTAATTCTTTATAGTTAATTTTAATTATTTATTATATGAAAAATTTATATTAAAAATAGTAAAAATAACTTGAAAGTTCTTCCAACATTATTGTTTTTTTATAAATATTTATGAAAAAACCTTTAAAATTAAGTAATATTCAAAAGTCAGAGAACAAATTTCATTTTATCAAAATAAGTCTAAAAATTCAAAACCAAAAATTAATATAAAAAAAAACCGTATTATGATGGGCAGTTCAAAAAATCTAACCGAACCAAATCGATATCATCCCCATTGGGCACAAACTCGTATTTGTCTTGATAAGCAAATACCTTATAACCTTTCTATATCAGTTTGAAAATGGGTCGATGTGCAATTCTTTGTTGTCTTTATAGGCAAGACATCAAGCAAAACAAGTTGCAACTGGGGATAGAAGGCATCAATACAAAGGTTTGTAACATTATGTTGAAGTTTGCATTTCATTAATGTTTCGACGGTTTAAGTATCTAAAGTAGTCCGTACTGTAGAATTGAGTAACTAAACTTCATGCATTTGATATTGATGCAAACAAGTTTATTTACCAAAAGACATTATGTTGTTAGATTTGTTTGCTCAACAATTAAAAACATGCCATTCTTACATATAGGAACTATGGATGCTATTCTAAAGATGATCCGCTACGAAGGCTTCTATGGATTTTACAAAGGTATGAGCACAAAAATCGTACAAAGTGTTCTTGCAGCTGCCGTATTGTTCATGATCAAAGAAGAACTTGTCAGAGGTGCTCGATTGTTGCTTGTTAGGGACGGCATACACACCGTGAAATCAAAGCTTCCTTGACTCGAAAACTCCCTTGCCCTTCGCTCTGCTCCACTCCACTCCACTCCGCCTCTGATCTCTTTCCATTACGACGCTAGTAAGTTGTTGCTCAAAACATTCAAACTTGGATTGTACCATAGATTATACCTTTCACTAAAAGAATACTTGTTGAAATAAAATCTATTTACGATTCAATTTATCATGTTTTTGTTATGTATTCAAATGTATCAAGTCTAATATGGCTTAAAGATTCCAATTTTAATAATTAGGGATGGCAATGAAATGCAGTGTTGTGGTCGTTTTATACACACCTTGACTTTGATTTCAAAAAGAAGTTTAGTCCAATTTCATTTATTACGTTAACCCTACTGATACTGTGCTAAATGGGCATATATATGTGCTGTATTTTGATATATTTTTGGGCATGATGTTACGGATTTTGGTGTTTATTGTTTAATTTTTATGTAGATGCCGTAAGTTTACAAACATAAAAAATAAGTGAAATATGGAGTCACATAGAAATTTGAGTGTGGAAGTAGTAATTTGACGTCCAAGACAGACTTTTTAAATCTTAGGAATTTTATTTTCATTATTTTTATTTAAATATTATTTGTAAATATATTCTTTAAGAGTTTAATTAGGATTAAGTTTTATATTTTATATTTTATTTAGATAAACTTTTAAGAATTTGGGTAGGAGTAGAAGATTAAATATTAATTTCAGCTTAAAAACTGAAAATTAGAATGATAGCTCTTTCTTCTTCTTTTTTTTTAATTTGGCTTTTTGAGCCACTCTGCTGCTGTTCTTTTTGTTTTATTAATTTTTATTTTAATTATTATGATTAAGTAAATTATATTTTAGCTAAAGGTCGATCAAATTTTGGTGTTTGAGTTGTGTGATCTGAAACTGCATTTAACCTTTTTTGTTTGTGCATTCACTTTTTCTCTGGCTCAAAAGATAGATAGAATTGTCTCGTAGTATTGTTTTTAGCTTTGTTTCAAGAAGGATCCCTTGTACGGTGTTGGGAAAGTTGGCGTCCTTCGATTAAGAGTGCAGTTGGATGATGCCATGGGATTAAGTGGTCTAATTTAAAATATTCGCACAATTGAGATTATTAATTAAAATCGGGTTCTTCTAGTTCGCAAAGCTGTCAACGGATTAAAACGTGAAAGTGTTTTTCAAGGTTATTCATTTGGTAAGGGTTAATCGTCGAATAGTTCCCGTGATTAAGTTATGATTAAGAATTTGTGGTTGAGGCGTTCTCTACACTATAACTGACTTACTAGTGAGCAAGAAGATACCCATAGTTCATGATCAATTCTGGGATTGAGACTGATGTCATATTCGAGGCTGGAACATTCATCAATTGGATCTATTTTGTTTAATTTCGAATTTAATTTTTATTTATTGTTTTATTGTTCTTTGATTTCTTATTTATTTAATTCTGTATTACTTTAATCCCTTTTTATTTATTTTATGCACTACTACAAGAATCATGGATACGAAATTGTCCACGAAGTGCCTTGATTGTGAGAAATTCAAACACTCTAAGACCAATTCCTATGGGATCGATCTTGTTCCTTATATTGCAAATTTTATATTATGTTTTTAGGCATAAGATTTATTTTTGGTGGATACGACATCGTCACTTAACTTCAACTTTTATCTCTTAATTTTCATATTATTTTAATTCTTAAAAGAATAAATTCATGTTATAAAGTCTTATAAATATTTACAAATTTTAATTAAAAAGTGTAAAAATAGTCATAAAATTATTATTGTATTAACTTGTTTTAGTATATTATAGAATTTTAGGTTAGTTGTTGTTAGAAAAATTTGTTAGAATGTATTTGAATAACAATATTTTTCCATTGAAGAATTTGAAAATTTATAAATTGTTTCAAAAATAGGATGAGCGATTCTGTCGAACATATTAAATGCCGTGAAAATCCGAAAATCTCCTATTTAACCAGGAGAGCTCACGTGCTAATCCATTTATTTAGCAATTTGACTTTTTTTTATCACTCAAAACTTTCGAAGTAACAATTACTAGATTTTCTTGTAGCAGATATTCTAAAACGTCAAAATATTTTATATCTAAAAATAAACATATACTAAATATATAATATATGTGAACATTAAAATAATGTTAAGATGATTATATATAAATTTCAATAAATAAAAAATATACAAAATTATTAAATATTAAAATAATATAATATAAATACTTTTTAAAAAAATTAAAAAATAATATGGACAGGTCTAAAGTGAATTGAGTTAATCTTTTACAAATATAAGTAAGATTGGGCAAAATTTTAGACTTGGATTTCGGGTCGAATCAAACTTGAGCAAACATAAAATATGTTAATATCATACTTAGGTCCGACCCGATCAACCCATGAGCACCTCTATATAAAACTAGCTCCAAAAGGTGTCATAAAAGTAAAAAATGAAATAAGCGATATTTTAATATGTTAGAATTTACATATCTATATAATATTATTTATCTAATATAAAAATAAATAAATAAATTAATTTATTTAAATGTATATGATTAAATCTAAATTAAAATTTTAAGTATAAATTTAAACTAAAATTAGAGTTTCACAAGTATAATTACATTAAATTAAATTATTATACATTAAATTAAAATTAATGGCAAGTAAATCAAAGTTAAATAAGTAGTTAATTACTTAATAGTGAATCCAGCTGACAAGTGAGGTCATCATAGCTGTCATCGCCCTCTCTGACGTGGCATTTCTTTTCTAGTGGGATCCACACAACTAAGAAATACTATATAAAAAGCGGACGTGGAATTTTTAACAAATAAAATAAGTGAATAAGTAATAACCAATCAATCAAAGCGCGGAACTCAAACCGAATAACAATTAACCGAATTCTATAAAAAACCTTGACGTCCGCCTGTATTTTTCTTTTTTTTTTCTTCTTTATAAAAACCATTTCCAGGTTAAATTTTGTTTTTCTTATCTTCATTTTCTTCCTTTAAATTTTGGTGAAGGAGATATTTTTTCTCTCTCTAATAATTTCCCTTCTCTCTCTCTCTCTCTCTCTCTCTAAAACGACGCCTCTCTCGAATTAAGCCAATCGATCTCCTCGATCTTCACGCTTTTAATTCTAAAATAATTTGAAAATTTTAACGAATCACGAAATTTGATTCCTTCATAAATCCAATAATTTGTCAATTCGAAATTTTTTAAGGTTCCATTTTTTAAAATTTGTGGTTGAAATCATCGATGGCTAGTTCTGGGAACCGAGAATTTGTTGATGATCACGTGGATCAAAATGGCGACGAATCGATCGATTCATCATCGGACGGCGTTATCGAGACCTCCTCTAGCGGTGGATCTGGAGCAGCTTCGAGACAAAACAGTGAGACAATGAATGAAATCGGACTCACGGAAAGATTAACCGACATATTTGTTGATGAAAACGACGGAGATTTGTTGCTTCAACATAGCAATCGAGAAGATAGGGTTCTTCAATGGTTGCAAGCTTTAGATATGCAATTAATCGGCGCTTGTCGAACCGATGAGAGATTAAAGCCTTTGTTGAAAGTCAACGCCTCAAACGGCGTCGCCGAGGATAGATTGTTAGCTCATTTGAGTCAGGTACCTTTGATAACTTGGAATTTCAATTGATACGATTGTTTCATTTTTTTTAAATCGAATTCTCTTCTGAAATTATTATAAATGTTTTATTTTTTTATATCGGAGTCTTAATTTGTCTATTTTATGTGTGTAAATTTTTTTTGTTTCGATGAAATTTGCAGCACTTTGAGCCATCGGAAGTTGGTATGCTGGCGAGGTGTTTTTGCATACCTTTGGTTTCGGTTCGAGTGGGGAAGATTAACAAACAAGGAACTCATTTTTACCCTTGTGATATAAGGTAATTGAATTCTTATTGATATGAGGTCTCTAATTTATCATAGATTCATCTGCCCTGGATCCATCATTCATGTTCATTAGCGGTGTAATTAATCTCTAAAAACTTACCATTTTGGTTTTCTTTTCTTTTCTTTTCTTATTAAATTTGGAATTATCAAATTAGGTAAGTGGTGACTGGTTTGGAATATTAGAGACCACTTATAGATATAGTTACAATCAGAAGTGAACTTTTTTTCTGTTAGATCCATTGATCCATTCACATTCATTACCAGTGTCATTAATGGCCTTCCTGGTTTCCTTTTTATTTGGTCTTTCGTTCACTTTTAATTGCATATAGTGTTTTTGGCAGCTTACATTGTCTGGTACAACTCTTAAAAATTTCCCCGTAGTCAAGGTTTGGGAATTAAGATGATATTAATTGATTGTATTATGTTATATGGTGATGATTTCAACATCCCATACAGGCAGCTCGTTTAAAAATAAACAGGAATTTAGAAAATTTCTGGTCTTTGACAGTATGTCTCATATGTTTACTACCATGCATTTTCATATTATTATATGTGCTAGCATTTGGAAGTGACTTGTTTTTAGTACTGACTTTTTGTTTGATCTTTGGACTTGATCATATTACTGATGTATAGTTGTGCTCTTTATATCTTAGTTTATTACTTAATTGTGTTGTGTGTTCTTCAATTATTTACATTTTGATGCATAAGCCTAGGTAGTCTTATTGTTTTATCATATTATTGGCATTGTGTTAAGTACATACTGGTTTGATTTTCATGATTTTCTGGATTCTTGCATTGCTTCTGGTGGTCAAAGCATAGTTTTGCATAACTGTTGACTGTTAAAAAGATCCTATATCTGGATCCTAGCACTACATTATAAGTTTTCTCAATAGTGCTTTCGTTTGGCAACTTTTTTAATTGATTTCCTCTGTTGGAAACTTTCCCTTAGTGCCAGGATTACGCTAGAATATGATTTGACTGAAAGGTGTATTTAATGGTTAATAGAGTGTAGAAAATTTTGGGTTCTATTTTAGTTTGTTGTTGGCCATCATGTTCATGCTTCCAAATAAATATGTCTTTTGACTTGTAGGTAAAGTGGGCGTATTCTATAATGATCTCTGAATTGTGAGGAAGTAAAGGTAGTTTCATCTCCTATATTATATAGTTCGATGCTGTTGCTGCTGTTCTGTGGATATATATAGGTTTGAAATTTAATATATCAATTATAAGTAGGATTGAGTGCTAATTTTATTGTGTGAATTGTAGTTATGATTCTTTGTCTGTGTCAACCGTCAATTGTCAGTTTTGCTGTAAATTTTGTAGAATCTGATATGTGTATTTTCCTTGTTATTTTCTATTATATCGTGGTTACTCTTTTACCATACAATGCCTCATCCTTGTGGTTTATGATTTTCTCTTTAGTCATTAATGACCATTTCTGGAAGGTTATTTATGATAATAGATTATAGCTGTTCAATTTGTCTATGTTTATGTAAAAAGAGGTGTGTAAGGCATGTCACAGGATATAAAATAGATTGTTTTAGATTACATAAAATGATATTATTGGAAAACACATGAAATGTAAAGACTGGCCTGTAGGTTTTTCTTGTTTTTGTAGGATTCTTGGAAAGTCTATCCCACACCTATGCCCAAACATATGGGTACTTTAGGCAAAAGGAAGAATTGAAGAAACATGTCAGTCCTTGCCAAAACCGCTGTATTCCTAAAAAAATAACTTATTTGGTTAACTGCCTGAGATCTTATCTCCATTTAGTTTTTCCATTAGAGGCTTCTTTTTGGATGATATAAATGGCTGAATCTTACAGCTAGCTGCATGCAAGGTGTTATGTAATAGACTTGTTACTTATGCTTATAACTTGATCTTACAATTTCTGTTTTGAATTATAATTGCCAATTTTTACTTTGTCTAAAGTGCCTCCTGAAACCTTTTGAGCTGATGCAGGGGAAATTTGATTCTTATGCTCCTGCCTACATTGGATTTGCGCCTTTCATTTGTTGGGGATGATGGTCAAACCGAGAGACTGTTCACTTTGAGTGACAAACCTCAATGTGCTGCTGTTTCCATTGATGAGATCCCAGCAGACAATTCTGGACGATCTTTCCTCGTGAAGATCCCAGATGGCGAAGTCTTTTACTATTGGTGCTCGGAGAAGTCAAAGCTCCTTGGGATTGAATTACTCTCAAAGGTATTAGTACTTTTCTCATCAGTAATTTCCTTATGCATGTACAAGACTATGTTTCTCATACTCTTCATTTTTCGTGGCATACCTGTTTTGACACATCCAGATATGAGCATGGAGATATGGCTCTCCAAAGATAAATGCTTGAAATTGAATATACTCATGTATGATGTATATTGCATCCAACAGTCATAATTAAGTTCGGAGTAACATAGTGTATAGATGTGCATACCTACAAAAAAATTATATTTACATTGATTTAGTGTTACCTAGGCAATTAATTGAACTCTTTTAAACCCTCACTATCAGATTTTGTTTGTCAAGTGATTGCAATCTAATATTATGCTCTTTCCATGATAGGTGAAGGACTTGATCAAGAGAAAACCATCAATTGCTGAATTAACTGGAATCAGTGAATCACGACTAGGCTGCTTTGCAACTCAGCTTCGAGCATATCTTTTTGGAGCCACAGTGAGTAATACACAAGCAAGTTATTCAGGTCCACCATCACCGAGTTCTGTGCTTGACACTATCGATGTGCACAACGGACAAACTTCATCAACATCAAAATCCTTGCGATCCAGGCACTCTAGCAGTCAAGTACTCAAGGTGAATGCACTTTATCAAGGTAGCTTAAGTCCAAGATCAAGTTCTTTCAAAGAGGGCTTGACCCGAAACTTGTCTTCTCTAAGGAGCAACACAAGGGATAAGTTACGACGGCGTGGAGATAACCATCTCTCGGAAGCTGAGAGCCTTACAATTGCTTCACCTGTTTCAAAAGTTTCCTCTGATGGCAACCAAGCTGAAACCAATAAGCTTCCGGATGTCAAGAGCTGTCCATTCACTCCAAATTTCCTTGAATCACTTGGAAAACTTTCTTTACCACCAACTCTAAGCTCCGTATCTCAAACTTCTTTAGTATCGCCTGTCTTTTCTCCTTATTATTGTTGGTGCCCCCCAGGATCATCTACTCTACAACACTCGGCTGCTTCTGAGCTTCCATCCTCGTCAATTGAATCTCTTAAGCTTCCACCAGTTTCTTCAATATTGCCAATGAATAGTGCTTCCAGCTTGTTGAAACCGCCGCCAACACTTGATCTGGCTGATGTCCCTTCACTGGATTTTCCAGCTTTCCTCCCAGAACCATTGGTCCGATTGCCAATGGCAAGTTCGCAACAAATTCCAACTTTCACACCTTTGATTTGTGATCCCATTGTTCATATTCCAGTCATTGATGTTTGCTCTTCAGGACAAGGTTACTTGGTTAGTGCCGGTCCCACCCTTTCAACAACAATTCCTCCATTGCATCCAAACCTTGTGAACACCGAAACCATGGTTGAAAAGGGTGCTAGAGAAACACTTAGGCTGCTCATCAGTGGTTCAACACAGAGTAATCCTCCATTGATTGATGTATTGCCAGCAGTTCTAACCAATGCTGATGAGAAAAAAGGTATCTTTGTTGCCGGAAGCCGGGGTCTGTACAGTGGAACCAGAGATGTTAGCGCCATTGCCGCCGTTAGTCTGGTTACACTTACTTCCAGCTCCATGGTAGATAGTATTATAAAACAATGTAGTAGCAGTAGCAACAGTCATGACGATCCTGATACGAAGAAGCTGATGGGATCTAGCGGCTCGGATGAATCATGTTCGAGCAGTAATGGTGCTAAACTTGCTGGCTCAAGAGAAGAAAAAGTTGAGTAAATAAATTAATGTTTTTCTTTCTTATATTTTTCTTTGAAAATGAAAAATTGTAGATAAATGCATCTGCAGTTTTGTCGTAATTTAATTGTAATTAGAGTCCCAATCTTTTACCCATTTTAGGGATTTGCTCTCTTGTAGTATTTTACTATTGTTATTAGTGTGTTTGGTTAGTATGTGAATGGGTTCTTCACTTTTTCTGCATTTTCCACCACCGTCTAGATCCCTAGTCTTCATGTACATCTTTTTGGGAGCACCACTTTGATGCTGTGCTTATTCTTTCCACTTGAATTTTTCACTGCGATATTTTTATATATTTTATTAACAATATAATTCTGTTAGAAAAATTGATCTTGTCATTTTAACAGGAAACTAATCTAATTGGGAAGAAGATCACTTATCTAATTACACTTCTAATTGGATCATGACACGTCGTATGAATGAATATCTTATCAATATTTCCTACTGTGAAGGCCGCTTTTAAATTTGTTTTCCACCATTAGATCTACTCTCTCCTTTCAATCTCTACCGTCCATTTTTCTAGCTTTTATATCTTCTTCTTTTGTACCTTTTCTTCTCAACCCGACCCATACCAGACCCGATTTTTAGTACCTACTGGCGGATCCATTTCTTTGTCTTCCACTTTCACGGAGAACAATTTCCAAGTAAACATTTCTTTCAATCCGTTTCTCGTTTTGATTTAAAAAGAGTTCCGGATTTTCTTTTGAAGATCCAATTTGAGTTTTTGGATGGCAGAAACCGGTTTATCCGATGTCGTTTTGGGCTTGGTGATGATGTGCGTCGTCGACCCGAAAGACCGCGACGCCATTTCCCTCGTTTCCGGCACTGGTACGAGCTCGATGCATTGACACGTAAGCACATATCGATTTCGTTTTGTTCCACGACGAGTCCCGATCGATTGCTACGGCGGTTCCGGCACTTGGAATCGTTGAAATTGAAAGGAAAGCCTCGGGCGGCAATGTTTAATTTGATACCCGAAGATTGGGGAGGGCACGTGACTTGGGTGAAGGAAATAGCGGAGATTTCAATTGCTTGAAATCCGTGCATTTCAGAAGGATGATTGTTGAAGATTTAGATTTGGAAGTTTTGGCCAAGTCTAGAGGGAGGGCTTTGCAGGCTTTGAAGCTTGATAAATGCTCTGGTTTCTCTACTGATGGTCTTCTTGCACGTTGGTCGCTTGTGCCGGTATTATTCTAATTTATTTTTAATTTGATTTGAACTTTTATTGTGTAATTCATTGGTTTTTGTTTCTTTCTGAAATTTGTAAGCTTGATAGTGTTAATTTGAGTCGTTCTAATGGAAATATGGCTTGTATTTAGTGGAATTAAGTATAATTGTTGGTTTAGTCAATTCTAATTACTTCGGTGTTAAACCTCAGTTTAGTTAACTTGAATTATGTTGATTATTCGAGCTAAACTCTAGGGGAAAAAAACATTGGCTTGGTGTTTTTTTCTTGGGAAAATATGTGAGGTTTATGTTTCATGAAACCTGTATTCTTTTGTATCGATATACGTTCAATTGTTGAAGTTGAGGTGAATCTCTCTCTTCTCAGCCTTTTAAGCAGTCAATTGCTTTGTTGTCTTGTAGAAATGAATCTGACTGAAAAGCTATATGAATGATTAAAACTGATGTATTTTGTGGGGAAGAAATGGCTGTCCTCAATTCTGCATATGTAATTGAATCGGTTTTCATCTTTAAACTTTCGGACAAAGAGACCTAATCGAGTCAAGGAAGGAGCAATGGTCGAAATTTGCTTTTGGTTTTATGCTGCTTGAAGTTGCATATAATATTGCCATACCATTTCATGAAGCTTTATGAGGTTACAGCAGGGTCTCATGTTTATTTGATCTACCCATTAATGATTGATTTAAGTTAGTCCAAGTTGAGATTTCATATGGTAAAAGGCTTAGCTAGTTACTCTTTAACTTTATTTAATCATCTTGATTTCGGCTTAAGAGATAGGCTTTTATGGATGTCGGCAACTAGTTGTTTATTTTATCTAATTTTGCACCATGTTGGCTACACATTGGAAAGCAAGTATTATATTGACTGATGATTGAGTTTTTGCGGTATTTGATATTGTTGTTACTTGGCTTGTGCTTGTACAAGATTTTCATGCTTAGTGGGAATAATTTCGACATGTTATTTTCCTCAACATACGGCTATAGATCATTGATCTGTTTGTTTTTGAGCTCTACACACTTTGTTAACATATGGTTTTCGATTCCATGTTTATGATTTATATTTGTGTATGTCTGCTCAGGCAATTAAGAACCTTGTTCCTGGAAGAGAGCTCGATTATTGAGAAAGATGGCCAATGGCTTCATGAGATTGCAATAAATATTTCATTTCTCGATACTTTAAACTTTTACATGACCAATCTTGTCAGAGTGAGTTTTGAAGACCTTGAACTTATTGTCCGAAATTGTCTATGCTTGGCCTCTGTGAAGGTTAGAGATTCTGAAATTTTAGACCTTGTAGGATTCTTTCGTGCTGCTTCCGTTTTAGAAGAATTTTGTGGGAGTTCTGTCAACGAGGAACCTGAAATGTATGCTGCTGTGTCATTCCCGCCAAGATTGTGCTGTTTGGGTCTAAACTTATATCAGGAACAATGAACTGCCAGTCGTGTTTCCTTTTGCATCATTGCTTAAAAAGTTAGATCTCATCTATGCATTACTCAACACGGAAGACCACTGCTTGTTAATTCAAAGATGCCCCAACTTAGAAGCTCTGAAATATAAAAAACATTTTATATTTTCAAATATATCTAAAATAAATAAAAAATAATACCTATTAAGTAGCTAATTTAGTCGATTCAGTTATGAAATTCAATAATCGATTGATTTAACTATTTTGAAATAAATATTTATCCAACTTGATCAATAAAATCATAGAATTAATTGAATGAGTAAATTAAGTAGGTTATAAACTATTTTAGCTTATTTTTAGGTTTAGATATTATATTTTATAAACTATTTTAATAGGGACGAAGGCGAGAAATTATTTTAAAAAAAGTTAAAATGAATCATAAATTATTGAATTTTACGTAGTTTGATAAAAATTTAAAGAAACTTTTCATAAAATATCTATTGAATTAATGTTTTTTCTTAGTAGCTGCTGAATATTGGATACGAGTTGTGTCTGAATTTTTAAATTTTGTGAGAGATCACATTCTATTTCGTTGAAGTTGCGTAAAATACAAAGATTGAACTTTTATAGTAGAATTATTATATAAATAGGCCTTTATATCAACACGGCGCCTGTAGCTCAGTGGATAGAGCGTCTGTTTCCTAAGCAGAAGGTCATAGGTTCGACCCCTATCTGGCGCGTTTATTTCCATTTTAAGTTTGGTTTGTATGAGTACGTTTTGAATTGAAATAAAGTTGCAGAGATTTTGATGAAATTGGTTAGACTACCTTTTGAGTTTCAACATCAAATTTGGTTGAAATTAAGTTCTCCTTTTATAAACAATTTTTTTAATGATACAATTTATCAATAATTATAAAACGTTATTTCCGAAATTTAAGTACATTCATCAAATAATTGATTTATTTATTGATAAAAATGTACTACCAACAACTTTTGAAGACCAAAATAAAGATATTTCTACTCCCTCGAGATTTCGTAGTAAAAATATTTATTGTTTCACGAGTTACATCTCTTACATGCAAAATTGTAGATAAGTTAACACTCATTGCACTCTTACTTAAACATCTTATTTACGTCGTGTGTGTTGAAATATTTTGAACAAAAAGGGAAAGTAAGATGAAGAAGGCTTATGTAGATGCTTTATGTTGATTGTTTATGCATTTATTTATTTTATTGTTAAGTTTGATTGATTGATTGAGAGCTATTCAGGGAGCATTTGTTTTTATTGTTATATATGTTTCTTCTATTATGATTTTATATAAAATAATTGTCAAAAGGGAAGATTGTTGAGGCAATTTTGAGGAGTGTCACGAGCAATAGCCATGGATTCTAACATTGTTCAGCCTCATAACTTGTTATATATGGAATTGACAATTTTTGGTGACAAAATCGTTGGGCTATAATATTTGTTGATATTTTGGATGTGTGCAAGCCTTTGTATGATACCCAAACTTGTTATATGAACTTATGGTGAAAATTAGTTTGGATTTGATCAAGCAAATTGACTTCTTTAAGAGATCGGATTAGATCAAATATCTTGGTAACATATCCGGAAGAATTAAACACTTATCCTAGTTATATTGAAGATTAATCATAAGTGATCTTTTATTTTAAACAAGCAACTCTCTTACATATTAAAAGGCTTGTAGAGGTAAACAAGTGTGAATAATTTTAGCATTTATTCTATTATTTAGAACTTAATTTTTAGAATGCATTTTGTAAGTAATCAAATGAGTCACATGGTTTTTATCCTAAGTTTTCAAGTGATAGTGATTTTGAATTTAGGCTCAAAAGTGAGGTTGCTAATCTAGTAAGTGTTAGTGCTTATGATCACTTGTTGTACGTGGTGTTGAAATATTAAATTATCTCTCTGAGTAAAACTCCGTAAATATAAGAAAACCGAATTGCATAAACATATCGGTTATTTTGTTCTTCACTAGTGTTTGAAGCAATTATGCTGTTGGTGGCACTGCTTTATTAATTTTGGACCTAATAATTTAAATATTAATTAAATTTATAAAACAATAATATTTTAATCATTATACAATGAATTGATGCTCATGCCTTCAATTCAATATTATAATAATAAATACATAAATAAAATATAAAATAATAATTAAGGTTATCGTATCAAAAAATTAAATAAAATTCACTCTCTTTCGACATTCTCTCTCTTCCTCCACCATCATCATCATATAATCCACGTCTACAGCATCTGTTCGCTGCAAAAAGTACACAATCTCCCACTTCCTCTTGTACACTCCCTTCATTTTTGGTCTTTGAAACCCCATAAGCCCTTTTCACTCCTTTTTATACTCTCATTTTACGTTTATTTCTTCTCTCTTTCATAGATCCAGGCCTTCTTCTTCTTCTTCTTCTTCTATCAAAGGTACATTTTTTTCAACTTTCAATTTTAACCCATTTTTGTTTGCTTTATGTTACTATCTTTTCATCATTTCTTTCTCAAATTAGATCGACTCACTGGGTTTTGCTTGGTTCTTTTCTTTTCTTGTTAATTTTTAAGTCCCAGATCGGGGGTTTTGAGGATGCTAGGAAAATAAAATGAGAATGAACTAAAGTTTATCAAGTGTCTGAGGTTATATATATATATATATATATATTGCATTCTCTGCAAAAACTAATTTAAAGGTTTAGCCTCGTAGATTCGGGTGCATGTGTATCCTAATATGTACTGGACGTGATTTTGAGACATTGCTAAGAAATATGAAGCGTTAGCTAGGCAATAGTGGCTTTATCGATTGCAATTTATGTTACCTTTAGAGCAAAATTACTGAAGAATAAACTGATTTGAAGTTGTAGATTTGACATAATCTGATTCTGAATTGTGTTTTTGGTTGTTTGTTTCTTAAAATCTTTGAGCAGTTAATATAGGCAAATATAAGAGAAGAAATCGAATTAAAGTTGATCTGTGGAACTAGATAAAGAACAGTACGATTTGTTTTGATCCAAAGCACATTCGAGCCATGTCGTTTATTGGTACCCAACAGAAATGCAAGGCTTGTGAGAAGACTGTTTATCCAGTTGAACTTTTGTCTGCAGATGGAGTTCCTTACCATAAATCTTGCTTCAAGTGCAGTCATTGCAAAGGGACACTAAAGGTTGCGTTTTATTAATTGCTTTTGATAGTTTTCCGATTATTGGTTGGTATAGATGAAAAAATAGTTGACAATGCTTGTTTTGTACATTGACCATGGGATATGATGCATCTATTGCCATTTATTGCATTTAGTAGCTTTTACTTATGTTACTCGGATTTGGGTATGAGCATATATCTCTATTATTACTTTCAATCTTTTGTTGATATAGATGAAAAAATAGTGAACATGCTTGTTTTTGTACATTGACTAGGTTTAAAGCAAATGGAATATGCTGTATCTATTGCCATTTATTGCATTTAATATTAGCTTTTAGCTATGTGGCCTCGGACTCGGGTGTGAGTATTAGATATAGGTATGTTTTTCTCTATATTTGGAGGGTCATGTGTCTATAATCATCTCCAAATATGTTGATATGAGTACTTCAAAGATGTATTAAGGAGTGACTTAGACATTATTGTTATCATACTATGGTTTAGTACAAAAGAATTTTCAATTTTATACACTTTAGAGAGAATATGTAATTTTCGAGGCTCGGATCACATAATAGATTATGTTTTGACCAACTTTGTTTATCGAATTTTAATGAAGTTTCTGCTCCTAACCTAGCATCTTGTCTTGTATGTTATTCAGTTGGCTAATTACTCCTCAATGGAAGGTGTTCTTTACTGCAAGCCTCATTTCGAGCAACTCTTCAAGGAGACGGGTAACTTCAACAAAAATTTCCAATCGCGTATGTTCCTTATGATCTTGCCGGATAAAATCGCTTACTTGATTTCTTAGTTGTTTTATTTTGTGAGTTTAATTTGCCATTAATTTTATTGTCAACAGCTGCAAAGGCAGCTGAGAAGTTAACTCCCGACCTGGTAAATTTCTGATGCATGAACTGCTTGTGTTTGATGATTCGATTTGTGTAACAATAGGGTTTGATAGGTTATTGGATGTTCTTGCTAATTCTGAATTACTTGTTTCAATTTCAGACGAGATCACCAAGCAAAGCTGCCAGCATGTTTTCCGGGACAGTCGAAAAATGTGCTACTTGTGGCAAAACTGCATATCCACTTGAGAAGGTAAGAGTTCCTAGATCCCAATAAGTCATTTTTGTGAGAAATGTATCTTTTCTGTAGTTGCGAGACTTTAATTTTGGGTTGTATGTCCTTCTTTGTTACCCGGACTTGGGTTTGAGTACCAGATATGACTATATGTCTGACATAAGTATGTTCAAATTTTCATGCATTTGGAAGATCATCTCTTCCAAACGAGAGGTATAATTAGGTTTTGTGTTCTACAAGTTCCATCTGAAGTAATCAACTGCTCTGATAGGATTAGTAATGTTGTCACTTTTTAAGTGATTCTTTGTTTTGTTCTGGTCCGATATCGTAGAGCTTGAAGCATTTTGATAGTGGACAATGGTTTCTATCAATGCTTCAGCCATCATATATTTCGGAGTAAGGTTTTATGAAGAGGGAGGTTAAACTTTTGAGATTTTCTCACAACTAATGTCTTGAAAATTCCAATCTCTACTTCTGTAACTATATCTGCTTCGGACTTTATTGAAATGTGTATTAATCAGCTAAAATGTGGGTTCTTTGTCCCGTATTTTCGACAGGTAACTGTAGAAGGACAGTCTTACCACAAATCATGTTTCAAGTGCTCTCATGGTGGCTGCTCTTTAAGTCCATCAAATTATGCAGCACTTGAAGGCATTTTGTACTGCAAACATCACTTTTCCCAGCTCTTCAAGGAGAAAGGAAGCTACAATCATCTTATCAAATCCGCATCAATCAAGCGTGCCGCTGCATCCGTTCCCGAAGCTTGAATACCTATGTCATGCTCTTCGTCTATTCCCATGTTTGCCGGTGTGTTTTCGTATTGATTTCTTGGATTTATGCTCGGGAGGGGAACCGGGAAGAAAGAACTCGGGTTTCTCTCCGTTTGTTTGAGGCTTTGGTATTTGATTGATCTAAGTAGAAGTGACTGTTGTAACAGGACTCTCTGTGGAAGATTTTTTTGCAATTCAAATTTGGCTCATTTCGAATTAATATTTTTATAAATAATAAAAATGTTAGATATACTACTTGGCAATAAAGAACCCTGTTAGCTATCATCATGTTGGAACTATGTTCACGTAAGTTGTAAGAAAATTTTTTCCAAGACTTCATGTCTCTTGCTTGATTTGATCTTGGATAGGAAGTTGAAAATCAATTTCCTCAAATCTTGTTTCTGAAATGTTTGGGTTTATCTTAAGCTAAAAATGTAAAGACTTTTTCTTTTTTACCTAAATTTAATATTTTTTTATTAACCTTTTTTCTTTTAGTTTTTCTCGATGATTTGGAAAAATAAGTTTTCTAAGTGTAGAATTTTCATTTGTTTTTATTTATTAATTAAGTATTTACTAACGGTATCAACTCTAGGTACTATAATAATATGTAAATTGATAGTTTAAGTCGAGGTACCACATTGAATATTTTCAACAAATATTACCACATTTTATGTGCATTATTTAAAAAATAGACAATAGATTAGGTTCGACCACACTAAACTATTAATAAGTTCATATTTTTATAACTTAAATGGACATTGAAAAAAAATAGTGTTTTGATATAATAATAATAATGGGTTTAAGTTACTGTATTGTTAAAAATTACTCTATTCGTACCACCTATACCAATCGAACTTGTGAATCAAAATTCAAATAACTTTCTTCTTTTAAATCAACTTAGATCTAATGTATATTATCCTAGTAATTGATAATATTAATTCATCGTATTAATTGTTAAATTATCGTTTGGAGTTTGTTAATTGAAATTCTTTTTAAACTGAATTTTAAGTAAAACATTTTTGAATAGTTGAACAAATAAAAACTTTTAAATATTTTAATAATTATTTTATAATTTTTTAAAGTTGAGCATAAAAACTACCACCAAAACTCTGATCCAACTTTTTACGTCGAACTCACGATTCGAAAGCAAACCCGAGTTCAACACATTCTGGAAATGTCGAACTCACTCCCCGACCTCCACAGCCATCTCTCTCAGTAAGCTCTCTTTTCTCCTCGGTTTGCTTTCTTTTTCTCATTTAATTTAAACATTTCCGTTACTGTTTTTCAGATTAAGGAAGCCAATCCTCGACTCGCTCTCGAAAACGCCATATACTCCTCAAGAAACCTCAACAATCTCCGTAAAATCAACGCTCGAATCTCTTCTCTCAATTGAATCATCAGTCAAAGACTTCGCCTTAGCTTGCGCATTACTCTCCTCTTCTCGCTGTTCCACTCACGAGCTTCTAACATGGATCCCCAGCCAACTTTCGACCGCCGCGGAAACCGCCTTTTCCAACCTTTCGCAAGCTTACAACAACGCCCTTCCTGGCCATGAGAAGAGAAATTTGGCGGGGGAATTAATGCCGGAAATCTTACCAGTTTTGAAGGACAAGATTAAGGAGAGCTCGATTGACAAGAGTGATGAAACCGACGAATTTTCCGCAGCGTCGGCTAGGGCTCCCGTAGGTTTCGCCATTTTGGCTGCTTATCAATTTAGATGGTTTGTTTCTCGGGTATTTAACAAATTATAATTTTAATGTTCTCATATTCAAATATTTCTTTCTTCTTTCTTTTTTTTTTTTAATTTTTTAATTTTAACGTTTATCTGTTTACCCTCTTTTTGTAGATTGAATATCCAGATTTGGGTAAAATGATAATTTTGGTTGTTCCTTGTGCGTTAACTTGTCTCGATCACTGGTCGCCGGAGGTGAAAGTAAGCGACTTCATAATTTTAATTTTGTGATACATAAATTTAAGTGATATAAACTCTTGAAATTATTTAGGCATGGATTATGTTTAGGGGCAGGGGATGATTAGCTTTATACATGTAGCAAAAAATGTGAAAGCAGTGGAGCTTGATTTGTATGGAGATGTGATTCTTGATGCTTGCTGCCAGAACATTGCTTCTGATGATGAAATATGGCAATATGTTGTGGAGATGTCGGTGCTACTCGTTACTTGTATTCAAAGAGACAATCCCCGTAGTTTGTGGTATACATGCCTTCTTTGTCTCTTTAGCGTCTTGATCGTATTTATTAACCAAGTTCAGTATGCTCTTATTACTCAAGTTAATTCCTGTAGCTTGTGTATAGTTATTTTCGTTGTCTCTTTAGCATTTTGATCGTGTTTCTTTGTCTATTTAGTGTCTTGATTGTGCTTGTTAACTAAGTTTAGCATGCTCATATGAAGCAAAATAATCACTGGCTTGGGGTATATACTTGTTTTCTTTGTCACTTAAGCTTCTTGATTGTGTTTGTTAACTAAGTTTAGTATGTTCTGATGATGCTTAATCATCCTTGTAGCTTGCGGTATAATTGTTTTCTTTGTCTCTTTAATAATTTTGGTTGTGTTTGTTAACAAAGTTTTATGTGCTCTTATGACACAACATAATCTCCATAACTCGTGGAATACTTGTTTTTTTCCCTCTCTTAATTATATTAGTTGGTTGATTTTAGTATGCTCTTATGATACGAGATCATCTCCTTTTTATCCTCAGCACCTTGATTGTTTTCATTGAATAAGTTCAGCAAGCTCTTAATATGTTACAATTTCTGTTCACATAATTTTATAGGCAGGGAAAATTTTGTGCATGATAATGATGGAATGAATAATTGTGAACTCAAATGTCTTAATTGGGGCACTAGGATGAAAATGTTTATGTTGTGTCAACTGACCAATTGGGTTGCAAGAAGGGACTTTAGGGTCCAGGAATGAGGCTATATGCTTGGTCTTAGTCATGAAGTTCTTCTGCTTTTCACTTCAGAAGATTGATTGCTGGTTTTGATCAATTTCTGATCTTTTTCTTGTAATGTTAATTTAGCATCATTCTGCTGTTTTTGATTGTTGTTTCTTGATACTTGTAGCTGGCTTTGCTTCATTCACATCTCATATATGCTTCATAGTTTAGTTGCAGTTGTACTGGACTTAGTGTTGGCTAGTTTTAATTTTTCATTTGCCTTTTACATAGGTTTGAGAAGATGCTGAATGAGATGTTGAGCCATTTGGAGCGGCAGCCAAGGAACAAGGAGCGACGTATTGCTTGGCTTAAACTTATTGAGCCAATCTTCAATTCTATTGGCCTTCTAATATTAGCCCATATTAGGCGTATTTTCCCACTATTCTTCCAGTGGATGCATGTTGATGATGATGAAACAATTTTACTGGTAAGATTATTGCATATTCTTGCTCCTGCTTCGGATTAATATGTAATTAGCAGGTGCTGGCATCTTAGAGAAGTTAGGGGAATGAACTGGGAATGAATCTATCTTTTATGCTCTCAATGTTCTGCAGGTTCTCAAACAAGTTCAAACAGTTGTCCGGTTAACATGGTTACGGCATACACCATATGTTGAAAGGTAAACTAAGTACCTATACCTCAGGTTTGCACTTGATTTACACTTGGGTTGTTTTACTGTTCAATGGAACAAAATATTGGTTTTTTCTAAAAATAAATTTTAATGGCATATTAAGAAGCTTGTAGTAACACGGTGCTTAATGATGATTCAGATGATAAAAGAAAAAGTAAATAAAATGGATATTTTCTTAATGCTGTCTTATTTTAGGAATTTCAATCATTTGAAGCTTTTTTTGTGACTTGATAAAAGTCGTATAAGCTTGTTCTGATCCTTTGCTTGAAATTGTTTCTATCAAACCCTGTTATTGTCCTCTTCCTTCAACATACCGTTCGTTGTGAACTCCAGTTTGACGAGGATTCTATAAATTCATAGTTAAATACTGTGTATTATTCTATTGACGCTACTTCCTGGCTTCTTTTTCAATGGTTTTCAACCTTGTTTGCATCCCCAATTTTCAGATTGCTAGATGAACTTGTGGTATTATTCAAAGAAGCAGCACTGAAAAAGGCACGTGAAGAAATTCGAACTGATATTCGTAATCTACTAACCATGCTTCAGCAGTAAGTCACAGTCAAAATATGATGAGCATTTTCTAAACCATCTGCTTTCCGTGGCCCTAATCCTTTTTTTGTTCCTTGTAATTGCAGATGCAAAGGTCTACAGTTTGAAAGAGCCTGGAACAAGCACCAGGATGATCCCAACTTGACCTCCCTGGCTTGTAATCTATCAGCAAGCAGAGAATAGACCCGATGTCAAGCCTAAAGAGGGAAGTGAACTTAAAAGGTAGAGACAAAATCAAAGGCGGAGACGATTGAAATCGACGATTAAACTGAGCCATAAAGTTGGAGATTATGTGGGATCCAGGTGAAGCCAAAAGGGGTAATAGAAATTGATGAAACTAAATCTCAAAGAAGCGAAGACACAGACTTGTACATAACCTTTTTTGTGTAAATCTCTGGAGTCTGGTCGGTGTTTAAGATTTAGGATGTGAAGATGTTATAGGAAATGGTAGGTTTAATGATATCATGCTTAGTGATAACATGCATACATGTAACCTTTGATATGAGCAAGAAAAAAAAAACACGACCATAGTTTTTAATACTTTGTGAACGTAAAGGATTAAAAAATTATGGATTCTTATCATCCTCATTGCATGACCATCGTTATGACATGAATACTTTTCTGAAAAGAAACGACATTCTCACATTGCATGGCCATCATACTTGTTGTAGGAAGCGGTAGGTTTAATAATACAGATTATGGATACTCGCATTGCAATGACGGTCATACACCCATAATTCCATACGCACAAAGACTATTTAACACGATAAACAATAGAATGGTAAATTTTACGAGTTTTCTTTTCCATTAATTAATGAAATATGGGAAATCTAAACAATGTATAAAGACCAATTCTACAACCTTTTTTTCTCCTGAAAGAATGAACATAAAATGGTATTTCCTCTTAATTTTTTACTAAAATCCCGCAGCTGTTGCCGATACAAAAGAAAAGCAGCTTCCCAGGTTTCCATGGGAAAATTATAGGAATCTATGGCGCAAAATACGCAGCATTGTATGCTACCGAAACTTTGCCTCTTTGAACATTGTTGATATCCTTGCACTAAAATATATCACAATCACAACCAATACCGTAATCCCAGGATGATGTCTCATTTGCTTCGTTTCTTGGCTTCACTGTAGAGTATAACCCCGAAGACCGTGAGGGTATAACCGAGCATCCCAGTAACGGAAACTGGATTTCTAAAAATTAAAATCGAAACCACAACAGCTACGGCTCCTTTTGCGTTTCCTAGAACCTGCAAGAACAAATGTCACAGTATTTGATGTCTCTTGCATTTACTAGGAACTGTGTTTGTTCTATGAACTGAAAGACGACGGGTGATAAGTGTACTTGCGTTAATTCGATTTCGTAAAGAAGTAACCATTGTAGTAACTATGATGGTAATAAACAACTAAAAGATGCATGCTATCATAATCATCACAATTCGAAGCATTAAAGACCTCTAAATCACCATCTTGTTCGAAAGATCGAACAAGTGTACTTAATTTTAATTTAACTCCATAGCAGCTAAAAGATTTAAAGAATCCATCCTTATTTGTCAAAGAAAAGATGCGAAAGAAATGTAGTTAAACTCCTAAAAAGCCGACACATGCCATACCTGCAAAGTTAGGGCGCTGGTGTGTTTCGTGACCAAAAAGTTGGTCAAATTCACAAAGTATGCTAGTGCTGAATTGAATAGTAGATACCATATGATCTTGACATCATCTCGGGCAAGGGCAAGGGTTATACCCACCACATTTTCCTCCATAATGAGTGTTGCTGGAAGTAGAAATACGACAGCTATTGGAGCCATGTAAAGGAGGAGGTTCATGGAATTCAGCTTCTCTCTAAAAAATAGAATTACAAGAAATTTTCAGTGACAATTCCTAGTCTCTGAACAAAAGCAAATATACGGAAAAAATAAAAATTATGCCATCAACCATAAATGTCAATGCCAAGGCATAAATATTCCTCACCCTTCGGATGAAAGCAAAATTCCTTGTAAAACTGACTTGAGAGCTCGTGCAGCCGTAGCTGAAATGCACATGATAAACCCAAATAGATGGAAACTCGGTTCACCCTATATGCAACAATAATGAAAAATAAGAATCCGAAAGCGGATTAAGCAACTGAAATACAACGTGATTAATGCAGAACATAATTTAAATCTATAAAACGTAAAATGGAAGAAATTTGAAGGGTTTTTTCAAATCAAATAGAGGGGAAAATTCCAGCTATGTTACTTCGATTTTTCATTTTCTTTTCAAGTATCGGCGTCCAACACCTGTATTGAACAGGTATCCAAACATGGTATGAGGATAGGATCCTCTAACAACCTCCAAATACTTTTAAAAAAAAAAAAATTCACGTGTTGTACATACACCCATATCCAATAGTTAGACCTGAGTCCGAGTATCATTGAATTTCAGACTACACACCAAAACACACAATATGTGAAATGCATGGGAAAATGAGGAAATAGAAAGTATATACACTAACCATTGATGAACCATAAACAACCAAGGTTTTCATATCAGAGTTAAAGACTTAATCATCCATTCGACACCAACAAAAGATGAAATACAATCCACGAACAATCATCATTGTTATCGACAAAACATCCAAATTATGCTAAAAAGTTGGGCATTTCCACAAGTTCCAATAGCAAAAAGAATCCAATTGTGAACAAAATAAAGCAAACTAGAAGTCCCCCAAAACAAGCTACCATTTACAAAGTTATCAGACAAACCAATATAAATTTCAACATGGTAAAACAAACCCAATTTCCAATCAAATCTTCAATCAATCACATCAAACCAACAAAATAAAGCCAATCCATTCCACAAAGAAAGCTAAAAATTTGCTTAAAATAATAAAAAGAAAGGAAGTAAAATACATACCCCACTGGCAATGATAACCCCAGTAACAACAGGGACTAGAGTAATATAAGTAAGCCAGCCTTCCCTCTTCAATGTCATCAAGTAAGCGAAAACCGCAGTGAAAAACGGTGTCGTAGCACCGACAGCCTGATTGAAACTAACCGGCAAATACCTCAAAGAAATATTCCCAAACACCACCGACACGCAAAAGACTAAACTCAAAGTCGTGATCTTGAAAAACTGAACCCTAGATCGAATGGTCTGCATTGGAACCATCTTCATCCATGCAATTGCGATGTAGCTTAACAAAGAACAAGCTGTCATGTGACACATGGTTAAGAAGATTGGGTATTTGAAACCGTAATTGCTTAGTAAATACTTGTTTAACAACAAGACACCTATGTTGGAAGAGTACCAGGCTGATACTAGCCCGATCGTGAACATTTTCGATTGGTTTTTCATGGTTTCTTTTTGGGTTTTGAGGATCTGGGTGTCTTAATTTGGGTGAAGAAAAAAAACTGGGTTTTTAATAGAAAAGGAAATTGGGATTATATGAAGATGGATCTGGATGGAGCTTGGGAAATTATGGGTGTTTTTGGTGTGAAAAATGGGTTCTTTTGAGATGATTTGATGGAACTAGCTCCCATGGATCTGATTCAAGTTTCTTATTACAATATCAATGAAACCCAGAGAGAAGAAAAATTAAAAATTTAACTAAACAAAAAAAATAAGTAAAGAAAAAGTAAAGCTTTAATGTTATGAAAATAGCTATGGATTGGCTGCCTCTCTGCAAAATTCTCTGAGGAATCGAAGAGAGATTAATAAAAGGATTATAAAAGAGAGGAAGTAAACGCGTTTGTGTTATTATTTATTTATTTTATTTTATTTTACATATATATATATGTTATTGCTTATTGATTGAATCAATGAGGGCTAAGTTATTTTTGTTTTTGTTTTCATTTGTTTGGGTTTGCTTGAAAGGTCAAAGTGGTAGTGGGGAATGGATGGTAGAAGGAGACTTTGGAATAAGTTTGAAATATTCTAGAGGGACTGAATTTTAAATTAAAAAAATAACCGGCAAATGTTAATGTGATCTCCATAAAAAAATGGACTTGATTGATTAATCCATAAATTAATTGCAACATGCATGCCTTTATTTGTAATGTATTTATTATGTTTTACTTGGGTTGATATTATTGTTATTATAAATATTGTATAAAAAAGAAGGATAAATATCAAATATATATATGATTTTTAGTTTAACGTGTAATTTGATACATGAATTTTGATTTAATACAATTATACACTTAAAACTTGAATCGTGGTTCATATGTATACATGAAACTTTAATTTTGATTCAGTCGTACACATTTAAAGAAATAAATACATACATTTATTTTCATATTAGATTTAATATAATTGTTTGTGTATATAATATATCAACATAAAATAGTGCTAATTTGATAATGCTCTTAGTGATTTATAAAAATTGAATCAAATCAAAATTCTGTGTATAAAATTGCACAAAGTCAAAGTTCATTTATAACTTTGATATTTATCCCTAAAAAAAATAAAGAAGATATCAGTTCAAAGATGCTTAAAGAAATATTATTTTTCAATATATAAGAGAGGAGGTTTTATGACTAATTTAAGCATCGCAAAAGAAAGTATTTATTAGGGTTAATGAGCTCTTGGCATTGTTGATTAAGATAGAGGTATTGGGTTTTTAAGTAGTCAGATTTGAGCTTCGTAATGCATAGTTATGGTGCGTGAGTTTTCGATCACAATAGGTACGTATACCATGGATGAATTTTGTTTTGTTATCTCATATTCTTTGTGTACAAACTTTTGACTTTGAGGGGAAATTTAATTTACAGAATGTAATGTAATTATTGATGTGAAAGATTATTTAGAATGTTACTCGCTATACTTAAATTGAATGCATGATAATTGTAATTGTATTTGAATGTACAATTTAATATATACTTTTAATTATATAAAATTTTAATTTCAATTATATTATACACATTCAACAATACATCCAAATAAAATCTATAATTCACGTAAAATTCAAATATAATTTTAAAATTTATCATTTATTGAAATAACATTTATAACAGTACTGATAATGGCATATGTAAGTATACATATAAAGTCAAGCGAAGCTGTCTTAATGTAGGTCATTTATTAACACATGTCCACTTGCATGCATTTCAGTTGACTAATAATATTTATGTCTTTATAACAGTAACATGTTCAAAATATTGGAGCCGACACCCCATTTTCGGGTAAATTTGAAAAAAAAAAAGTCAATTTTTTAAAATAATTAAATTTTTAAACGTTAATCTCATTATAAATTTTTATTATATTGACTCTTTTTAATACAATACATAAAATTATTCATAATATTTCTTTAATCTTTAAATAAAAATATAATATATTTTAATACAATTATATACCAGCAACAATAACATACCATTCAAAAACGAATTCAAAGCTTCTAGTCAAACTTAAATGCATGAAAGTGTACGTGTGTTAATAAATAACCTACTTCATTCCATTAAGACAGCTTCGCCCAGCTTTATATGTACACTTACATATATCATATCAAGGGCATTAAAGATCTTCAAGTTAACTCAGAACTGTTATAAATGCTATTTCAATAAATAATTTCTAATATTTTATAATCAAAATTAAATAGTTTTGTTATACAATTACATTTTTATTATTTTATTTATATAAATAAAATAATTATTAATTAAAATAAGTGAATTAAAAAACTTGAAAACAATATATTTACTAAAAATTTTAAAAAAACTTAAAATAACATGAAATAAAAAATATAAATATGGGTAAGAGAAAAATTAAACCCGAGACTTAAAAGACAAAATTATTAACATTTACCTAAATATCTGAAAAATCACCTATTTCCCCATTATCTTCCAAAATCAGCATATATTGCTAATTTATGCCCCATTTTCAGTTCAATAAAATAATACATACATACATACATATATATATGGCTCAACGGTAACCTCCAAACCAGAGAAGCCAACGGTTCTAATTCCATGCGATGTCGAGTAATTTAACCTAACAGAAGAAAGAAGATGCTTAAGTAGAACAATCTTTGCTATTCAATTCCATAAATGATTGATTACCAAAAACTTCAATCGTCGAAATTAATTACTGGAAAATCTTTGATAACACTAAAGTCTAATCCACTATCATCCTAATGAAGAAAAAAAGGGCCTCAAAAACACACAACATTTTGACATAGACGGAGAGAAAAGATAGAATCACTCGAGTCATCGATCGAACACCGGGCATTTAGACAACTGCAAGGAAAGAATAAAATTGCGAAATTACAAGAGGACGAACAAGCATTTGTAGCGATAATATTATAGTTCAAAGAGGATAGTGTTAAAAAAAAGTTATCTACATGTTTTCACAAGGCAGATTCCATTTTGGCAGAACATCTCAATATCACTATTTAATAATAGGGCAACAAAAAGTTTATAGCCTAATATGACGATCTAAATAAGGAACTTAGGTAAAAAAAGATGAAAGGTCGTATCAACTGTAGCGACAAACAAGATTGGAAACACATAGAAGCTAAGTATGTTACTTGAATACAAAATGTGTATTCAATAAGAGTTTGTTCAAATTTTTTTAAGTTTTGCCATGTATTTGGTGGGTCTTATACCCATATCCGGTTATACATTGGACATGCGTGCTTCAAAAAATGAAGAGTTGGACACTGGTATGTTTTTAATTTTTTAAAGTCTTTCCTCGTATTTGGAGGGTCCATGGAGGATTATATCCTTATCCATATTTATACAGAAATGCATTGGACATAGTACTTTAAAAAAAATGAAGAGTTAGACACGGAGTATGGTCGATTTTTTAAATGATCATATTTTTATTGGACCATAACACAAGTACTCCAAGAAAACGATGAGTTGGAACACAAATGGTTAATCTTTTGAAGTTTTTCCATATATTTGGAGTGTCTTTAGAAGGATTATATCCTCGTACCTATATCCAGATAAGCATTGTACGTGGATACATGTATAAAAATGAAGAGTCAAAGCAACATAGGAAGCAACAAAAGCTACAGCATCAAAAAATCAGTAGAGCTGAATTATGTCATGCAGTCAATGTAGGGGTCTCATAATGAATAATCACAAGGACTTGAAAGTTGAAACAAGAAGAATATGTGAATCTTTACAGAAGCTAAAGTTTAAAATTGCAGACAGGGTCAAAGGGCTAAAAATGGAGATGAAAACTAAAACTGTCATAAAGACACAAGGAAGGAACAATGAATTGATCTGACAATTAAAATGCAAAAAATTAACTTGTTCATCAAGTAGCTAATCTTCAGACAGAGTTAAACCATTAAACTGAACACAGGTTCCTCTTATACTACTGGAATTAAACAGATAAAAATGGCAAACTCATGAACCCACAAAAAAACTATGAAAGATCACAAACTGGAAGTCAACATTACCTTATATATTGCTGGGGTACATGAAGACTCGGACTCTATCTCCCTGCAACGGAATCAAAAGATACATATAAGATCAAACGTACAATGTATAGAAAGAATGCCATTAGATAAAAACAATATAACATGCTTACCATAGATTTGGGGGGGAGATTAGACTTGAACTTAGCACGAACAACACCACTATTACCGTGAGGTCTAGTAACCTTTCCCCAAATGCAGCGATAGTGCGAGCCATTCTTCTTCACCTTAGCTTTGTAAATATATGCCATTCGCTTGCCGGCATACCAAGCTAATTCCTCCTTAGTGTTAACTCCCTCAATCTGGATCAATGAAGTGTTTGGATATTGGTTTGATTTTGACCTGACACCCACCACCACAAACAAATTTAAGCAACAATCCAAATTTCAAAACAAACAAAACCAAATCCAAAAACAATATATACATTCATATACGCTAGAAGACCCTAAACCCTGATTTTAGTTGACAAAAGTAAGTACTTTTTGTCCCCTGAAGCAATCCTAGATTTTCAATCACACTATCCCCCCAAACTGTAAATTCAGTCTACAAAAACTAGTTACTGGCCTGACTCTATAGAGCATAGCCAATAAAAACCTTACTTCTGCAAATAAATTTCCTTTACTCAATTTCGTACCAATTAAATCCGAAATGAAAACTCCAAAACCCGATGCTTAGCTCAAATAATTCATGTAATCATCCTTTCAATGTGGCACCCAGAAAGTCCGGAATTTGAATCCAGAAGTCTACAATTCTTCCTATATCCAGACTAGAACTCTTTTTTTTTTTAATTAATAAAAATGAATAATAATAAACCTTCAACTCCATTTTTGGCACATTAACTCAGCTAAAATTTCTCATAAATATTCAAGTTCCTTAAGAAAATTCACTAATTCCACAAAAAAGGAACGGCTTAAAACCAACAGAACAAAAATACAATAAAGGCAATAAAAAAGGTTAAATTCTTATTACCTCTTGTAACCCAAGATAGTTCCTCTTACATAGAGTCTGCAATAAGGAAGTTAAAAAAAAATGGAAAAGGAAAAGATTGAATTAAATCTTAAAACTATATTTCATATATCAAAATGTAAATTATACAAAATAGGTTTTAAAAGAGAAAACGAAGAGATCAAATTCAAAGGGCACCTGACTCGCTCTCCTTGGCGTCCCTTCACCATTTTTTTCCCGATTCGGAAATCGAAGCTTATTCCTTTTGATTCCGATAATGGCGACTGCAAGTGAGAAACCCTAGTTAGGTTAGGGTTTGAGCAATTTATACCATTATAGAGTAAAAGTAGCTTGTAGACGGTAAATCCGATGTATAAGCGTTTACGGTCCTAGGAAATCATGAGGCCTTTGGGCCTTGTGGGCTCCTTCATTATCAAAAGCATCTATTCAGATACACTCTTGCATGTTGATTTTGTTATATTAAGATTTAAACTGCATTTTATCGCATCTACTTAAAAAAATAACAAAATAGCTATTAAAAGAATAAATTAATTATTCTATTAAAAGTTTTATTTATTTTTATAGTTAAAAACTGATTTTTGTACTTTAACAAGAGATGCAAGTGACATGCTACGTATGTTTTAATAAGTACAAATGATGAAATTTTTAATAAAAAGAACTAATTTGTCTAATTTTTTAAATAGAGAGAGTAAAATCTAATCTTGATGTCAAACATCAGCAAATACATGATATTTTTTGGAATCAACAACTATCAGCCTTATAGCTGCAACTGTTGCTGCAATCGATATACAACTAAAGAAAACAACATTGAGCCAAAGCCATGATTGCTGTAAACTACTCAGTGAGCTCTTATTTGCCACAAGATACATATGGCTTGCAAGTATAAATGTTAATGGAAATGTGCTTAATGCTCCTGTAAGACTCTCAAAATCCCCGAGGAACGGGAGAAGAGCCGACACCGTTGAGCTGATAACAAGGTAACCACCCCTTGCTACGATTCGGAACGTTAAGCTTTTTAACTCAAAGGCTCCTCCGGTGATTTTGAACTTTGTGTCCATGTACTCGTATGCTGGACTCGCGAATATCTACCGCCGGTTAAGGAAGCTAAAACAAGTTAGTGTAGCGGCAGGTTATCACCGAAGATACGCTCAATATTTGAAAAGATATGGACAAGTATTTGCTTACATGCAAAGCAATGACTGATTGCAGGAAGGCCGAAATGTTAGCAGCGGCCTTTACCCAAACTGGACCGCTTACGTTACTAAGCAAATACGTTGATGCCGAAGCTCCGTAAGCCCAGTAGCCAATAAAAGTAATCGCATACATCGGTACGACTCCGATGGTGAACTGAAAGTACAAAGCTTTCAGCATATTTTCCACTGCAGGCTGCCTCATTGTTGCCTGTTATGAAAACAATGGTTGAGAAGCCTAAACAAAATTAAATACGGAAAGATAGTGAAGTTAACTATGTTACATCTGACTCTTCATTTCAAGATTCTATAACTATGCTTATAAGCCCACCTGTATTTCTGGAACCATTCCAGTATTGAAAGCAAACATAAGATTTGAAGATGCCCCTATGATTGAAAATATTTTACCGGCTGTTGTCCCATGTATGCTATAATCTCTAGGTGGTGCATTCATTCCTATAAACAACATGGTAATATCATTATTTGTACATCTATCAGTATGTCCAATTATGTATCCAACACGAGTATTTCAAACATAATAAAGATCATTAATAATATTTAACATTTAAGGTGTTTTGATTATAAGAAGTTACCATCTTTAGCAGCAAGCACGGATGCGACAACGATGTAAATGAGGCTGAGAATGGTGGAACATGCTAACCATACTCTTAGAGACGACAAATTAGGGGTTGAAATGGCAAACAATATACAAACAAATCCGGCTATGGCTGTAAAATATGGAAGCTTCATGGTAACCTCTTCCACGAAAAGCACATAACAAGCCTGCATTGCATGTTCCTTTACTTCAGAAATTTAAAAAAAAAAAAATAGAAAGTTATTTTTAATTTTCAGGCCAAAATGGACAATATCTCATATGTTGAGTGCAAGTTTTCAAAGTACTTGTAAGGTTACTCTGATGGGACAAAACCTTTGAATCTGAACACATGTAGAATATCATAATGGCAAACTATGAAAGCAACCTTTAGTATAGTTACTATGGTTTTTACCTTTAAAGAAGAAGCACCCAAAATGAGAAACCCAATGTTGATCATGAATAGATTAACATATTGCAATGCCCATGTTAGATAATAAGCTTTCCTACCTGTTGATACACGAAAGCTCATCTAGCAATCAATCAAACAAATAATTACATCATTAACATTCATACTAAAAC
The DNA here is from genome assembly GCA_025698475.1 of Gossypium anomalum. NCBI lineage: Eukaryota > Viridiplantae > Streptophyta > Magnoliopsida > Malvales > Malvaceae > Gossypium > Gossypium anomalum. Next base: position 90,678,804 of record CM046961.1, read on the forward strand.
TGATGATATATTCCTATCTTACTTGGATCTGAATGTAAGTGTTGAACAATAGATATATATGTATATATATTCACCATAGTCATGGAAAAATACTATTAGATTGATATAACCATTTCAACTTTTAATCCATCTTTTTAACATCAGACATATTGAAGGATGAGTGGTACCGTATATTTCAGCAGCAAGATCTCTGTATCTGATATGGCGCTTTCCTCTAAATTCATGAAGCTTGGCAACAAGCATATTAGCATACAAAGATATGGCGGTGGCTAAAACCAGACCAACTACACCTCCGATCCAGCCAAGATGGACCATGATGGTCCCTGAATATCCCAACACAAACACACTGTTCACCCCACTCGTCAACACAACTCCTGCCTGGAACCATGAATCTGTAATCTCACCAATAAACCTCAAATTACCTCCAAAGGCCAACCAAGACATGGAACATCATATCACATGATGCTAAAAGTATTATTTTCCTTCAAACATATGATTGAGTAATAAATTAATTTAATTGGTAATATTTAATTATTTTCATAATTTATTTTTAACAAAAGTGATGAAATATAAATAATCTTACATAAAAAGGAAAGGAAAAATATATTTATTCTAAATTTGACAATTTTGAAGACCCAATATGAAATGTGTTTATATTTAGATAAAAATATGACATATCTATTTATACAATATTTAACAAATTTATTGAGTTAGTGTAGCATTACTTCCGATTCAGTTAAGTAATTACTAAAAATACTTCTTTTTATAAAATAACAAATTGTTGATATTACCTTTCAATTGGATCCCAGCTCAATTAAGCAATTACTAAACATACTTTCTTTAATAAAATAATAAAACATGTAAAATTTCAAAAAATACGATTGATAAGATTTAAACCCAAAATATCATATTTTTAATATTTTGATCCTAACTAAAATTTCTTTTTATAAATATATATGCTTATAACATAATTTTTTTTCCACTTATACCGTAAATATGTCATAGTTATCTTAAAATTGATAGGAAAATTAATGTTAGTTTGTTGATTTACGTGTATGTCACATTAGTAAATAATAATTTTTAAAAAAATTTAAAACATTAAAAATAATTTATATATTTTTTAACAATATTTAATTTTTTAAAATAATTTTTTTAAAATAAATTTTTGAATTTTTTAAAATTAAAATTAATTAATTGTTCACGGTACAAAATTAAAAAAAAAAAGGAAAAATTGTTAAATCTTATAAATTTGAAGGGACGCCTAAAATAAAAATAAGAAAACTCGTTCGTTGTTGATATCATTGTTCTCATAGTAATTTAGGCATTCTAATTTAATTAGTTCAAGATTTGAAAGTTTATTGATATTTTAAAAATAAAAAAATTATGAACAAAATCAAAATTAAAGTTTAGTTTGTTTACATGTAAAAGATTTTACGAAAAATATAAAAATATTTTTTTCTGTGTTTATTTAACAAAAAATAACTTGTTAAATGGAAAATAACTTACAAGTCTACCTAAAATAAGCTTTTTTTCTTGTAAAATAATTTATATTTTTTAAAAGCCTAAATCATTTTCCGGAAAAAAGACTTATCTATAGGTAATTTTATTTTTATATAAAAATTAACTTAAATCAAGTTTAATATTATTATATTGATAATAAAATTTATTTTTATTTTTAAAAATATTAATATAAAATATTATATTTTCCAATATTATTAAACATACATATTTAATTTTTTTATATTTAGTTATTTAATAAATTATCAATATAATTAATATTTATTATTTAATATTTCAATTTTATTTTAATAATAAATTTTAAAATAAAATATTAAAAGTTAAAATATGTCATAAGTCTATGTATTATTTACAAATTTACTTAGTCTTTGTACTTTTATTTTTAAAATTTAGTCTCTTTACTTTTCAAATTTGAAAATCAAGTCCAATTAGTGACATTATTTAAAATTTTTTGTCAATCTTGTTGATGTTACATTTTTAAATAAAAATACTTATTTTGTAGTCATATAACTAAAAAATGGCGTTTTAATGAACCTGAATTTAACAAAATATTTTTAATATATGCAAAAATTAGGTAAAATATAAATTTATAGATATAAAATAAACTCAATTAAATAATAAAAAGATAATAAATCTCAAATATACGTTTATTTCATTGAAAATAATTTTTATGAAATATTTTTAAAAAATCTGTCAAATAATAAAGAATATTTTATACAGATTTATCTAAACATTAGAATTTTTTTCAAGAAAATAAGTCTTTTTCCAAAAATTATTTTTTAAAAGTTATTTTCAATGAAACAAACAGAAAACAGAAGAAAAATAATAAAAAAATTCAAACAGAAAACAGTTTGAATGAAACAAACAGAAAACAGACCCCAAAAGAAATTCAAAAGAAAAGAAAATCACAAAAATGGGTAAATAAAAACCATACCAGTGCTAATTTGATGAGCAGTTTCAGGGATTTCAACAGTTGAAAACCTATCACCTTCCACATCAAATTTATCATCTGCTATCATGTTTGGCTCTCTTTTGATCATCCTTTTTTTTTTTTTTTTTTCAATGTATAAAAGTTGGGGATCTGGGATTTCTTTTTCTCTCTTTTCGTTTTCATTGTTGAATTCGAATGCGAGAATTTATCACAGCCAGTTAAGTGCTTTGTTTTCTATTTATAGAAGATCCGATTTTTCTTTTTCTTTTTAAGTCTCAAACAATGAATCGATGCTCTAATTAGGCGCATCGTGTCAAAAATGTCGAACCAATTTTTTTTCCCACTCTTTTCTTTTCCTTTCTTTCTTTCGTAAACATCCATTTTCTTGTGAAAATGTTAGAAAATAATTCTCTTGATTTTTTTTCTTTTACTTTTTTTTTAAAATTAATATATTTTTTAACTAATCTATACGCCATTTTTTATGCACTTGATCTAAATTGGAATATCGTGTTAAATAACTTTGAAAATGATGGATAAAAATTAGAAGTTAAATTTTTATAATAGTTATTTTTGTTTATCTTATATTATATTTTAATTATTTATGTTTGAAACGTTACGTTTTACTCACTTACATTATCGCGTTGTAACATTTTAGTCATTGAGTTTTTAATTATTGTTAATGATGTAAAGGTAAGCTGACGTGACACGTTAAATAATTATTTCAAACTAAAATTTTAAGTTAATTTATACAATCGATCCCCATATTTTTTTTATTTTGAGCAATTTAATTTTTTCTTTTATGTTATTTTAACTTTCCTTTTTTTCTTCTTCTTTATTTTCCATTCTCTTCTGCTTCTCCCTCCCGTTTTCCTCCTTTCTCCATTTCTTTTAATGTAGGTTTTCTATGTTTTGCAATTGTTAAAACTAATCCATTGGTCAAGTTTAGGTTGGATCAATAGAAAATTTTAGGTTCACTTTTTAAGCTTAGTCCGATTCGAAAAATAGATCTAAAATTTTGCCAAAACCCGACCTAGATTAAAAATGCTAAATGTGAGTCCTACTTGCCCTACCTATATTACAATTTTTTTAGATTTTTTTATATAAAAACAAATTAAAAAAATATAATACATCAAATACACTAAAAACATTAAAATGGTAGTAATTTAGCAAACAAATGCCTCTAAAATAATAGCAAAATTAATAATAAAATAGTAGCAATATAATAACAAAATGGCAGCAAAACAACAGCGAAATGACAACAAAGCAATGGAAAAAAAGTGAACTTTAGGTTGATTTGGGTCGGGTCAAAAATCATACTGGAGGCTTGAACCATTTAAAAAATGAGTCCTTTTTTTTATTATTATTTAAGCCCATTTTTTGAGCTTATATTTTTGCCCAAACTTTCCCGCTTTTCGAACTAGCCTTCAGGTCTAAGCAAAATGCTCGACTCATGATCAAATTTATTCTTAATGGTCCACATTTTGAAATTCTTTTTATTCTCTCTTTGGGTTTAACATTTTGATTGATTGCTGACTTATTACGTAAAGAATGAGATAATTTTCAAATCGATCCAATACGATTATAAAACTATTTATTATAGAGTATAAATTTTAAAAATTAAAAGTATAGCGAACCTTAGCTTAATAGAAAGATGAATTTCTAAGAATTTTAAGATTGTAAGTTTAAGTTTTTCTAAATGTGGGTTTTGCCCAAATTTATTATGATTAAGGTGTGGATATTTCGGTTCTAGTCTATTGTGTTGTGTATTAAGTTAATTCTAATTTTAACTAATTGAATTTGTATTATTGGAATGAATCTTTTAATGTTGATGTACATAATTTTTGTAATTTTTTTATAATTTTTTTTATAATTTTTTAATTTCTTATACCTTTTTATATCTTTTTTGAATTTTTGTAAATTTTCATAACTATTTTATATTGTTTTATAGATATTCTATTATCATAAATTAATTTATTTTAATTTTAACCAAAATGACACATCATTACTAACATGATATGCTACAACAACATGAATAGTCAATGAGTTGTTCATTGAGTAATGGACATGTTAGTTGTTTCGTTAAAATCATGTCGAGAATAGGGTGAAATTGAAAACCCTGAAATGTTAGGTCAAATTTTGCAATTTTTCCAAAAATAATAAAATCACATTTAAAAATAAGGCTCCAAAATATTTTTTATTTTCTAAAAGTTAAAAAATATGTTTAGTAAATAGAAAATAAACTTTGTTTTCAACAATTAAAAAAATGAAAACATTTTTCGTATCTATTACTTCTTACATTGATATAGATTTGAACAAAAGTAACATATTTGATATTTAAAACATTATTAAAAATATATTTGAATTTATATGAGTTTGAGTTAAAGGTCAATATATTTAAAGTTTTCATAATGATTTTCATAGCGGTTTAATTTAGTGGGCACTACTATATTAAAACTTATAAATAAATAATAGTTCACTGTATTTTTTAAAAACATCGGTGATTTTAGTTTTTTTTGTCTATTTTTTTTTAAAATCGTGGTGGTTCTCGTTCTTTTTTATTTTCTCTAAAAGTAGTGATGGTTTTAGTTTGTTTTTTTAGTCGTGTTTTGGTATATGCATATGATTTGCTAAAGCAAGGGCGCTGCCAGATCTATTGTGAGTTGTTTTTAGAGGATCTTGTCATAATAGAGTATAATGATGGTATTCATAAAATTGAACTCCAAGATGACAATGAGTAGGATAGGTCATTTGAGACTTGAATTTTCCTGCATCATTGATGCGATAGATCTCTTGGAATTCTTGGCAGTGGTTTCTTCGTCGTCAAGTTAATTTCATGATAGTGAGGCTAGGATGCATATATAAGTAATTGATCAATGTGATACATCTTTAGTTTGTTTTTAAATCCTTCCACTATTGTGATTGTTGATAGTTTGCCTTCCTTTTTTTTTTTTTTTTTGATTAATTACAATAATAAGACAAAGCTCGAACAACAAGCATGACTAGCGCGATTTGAACTCAGGCTATACTTGGAGCGGTGAACACCATTAACCATTAGGCCATCACATGGGGCTTAAAAACATTAAAGTAAAACTTTAGCTGAGTGGTAAATTAAAAGTTTAATTAGTGCAATTGGTCAAATTCCACCATATTCATATTTTATTGATTTTTTTAAAGGGAAAAGACTAAAATACCTTTGAATAACGTTATTTATTTTAATTACAGAAAGGTATTCTCCTAACTTTCGAACCAAGTTAATGACCTGATTGAGGGTTACACAAACTTAATAAAAAGTTTTATTTATAGAATACATATTCTTGATTTCCTTTCCTCACATGAACTGCCATAATAAACTGCCATTTTCCAGCAAACCAAAGACCAATTTCCAGAGGCTCAATAAGTCCAATCCTGAGGCAGATTTAAGCTTCCCATTGCTCTATCATTTCTATTTTCTTGTCTCAAGTTTGCATTTCTTCTGGGTATCAAAACAGCTACAAGATTTAAACAATCAGAATTTCATTTACTAGGAAGCTTTTAACATTTATATAATTTAGGATTTAGAATTTAAGATTATTTACCGTAGTTTGATGCAAAACCACTATTTGTGCCATCAAAGTTGAGGTTTAATGCTTGGACAACCTTTGCTGGTACTAGAACCATTGTGCAACCTGTTTCAAGTCGGGTTTAAATTACAATTGGGAACACCTTTGTTGCTACTAGAACCATAGTCCAATCGATTTTAAAAAGAATAAAATATTGCGAAAAATAAAAATTAAATCAAATCAAATCGAATTGAAACAAATATGAAAATAAATGAATTACATAGCTTTCATCTAATTTCTTTAAGAGATTGAGGATAATATTTTAAATAAGTTAAAATAAGGCTCATACTCCAGTTCAAATCAATTTTTGATATTTTTTTTATAATAATAAATTTATTTGTTAATATTTAATTTTTTTGTAATTTAAATATTTTTAAAGTTAAATTTAGCTCTTAATCTTTATAAAAAAGTCAAATTCAACTATCGACCTTTCAAAAAGAATCGAATTAATTTTTTTGACGAAAATACTGAATAAAATGCTAAATTTTTAAATATAGCAACCCATATAGCAATCCACATGCACTTAATGTTTTTTTTAAAATAAAATTAACCTTTTTTTTTATAGATTTTTTATTTTTGATTTTTTTGAATATTTTATAAATTTTAAATTATTTGTTAATGTGGCAATGATGATAAATAGTGTCACGTCAACATGAAATGCATGTGGACTATCACGAAAGTTGCCATGCCAACTTTATTAAAAAAATAATGTTTTAGTTATCATTTACATTGAGTAAAAACAATTGAACTTTTTTTCAAAAATTAATTGTCAAATTAGCTAAAAAAAGAATATGAGCCAAATTGATAAAAAAAATGTAAATGTTAAGGGCTAAATTTATCATTCTACTTTTTTGGGTAAACTACACAGTTGGTCACCCAACTTTTAGTGCGCTTTCATTTTGGTCGTCCAAAATGAATTCTTTGCAATTTTGTCACCCTAGACTTATGACACTTTCATTTTAGTCACACCAAAATGAAATTCTTGCAATTTTCTCACCCTACTCTTAGAGCGCTTTCATTTTAGTCACCCAAACGTTAAATCTCTGACGGCAGTTGACTATTATACATCATATCATGTTTACACTTTCATTTTAGTAACTTAATTTTTATGTTGTTTTCATTTTGGTCACCCCGAATAAATCTTTTTTAAGTATTGATCGAGGTAAAAAAAAACATTAAGCATTCAAGTGAAAAAATAGGGGAAGCTAAAATAATGCATTAAAAGTTTAGTTAAATTGTATATTTTTATCTAATTGCCAAAAATTATAAATTTATTTTTTTTAATATTGAAATTTTAAAATTCAAAACATTAAAATCAATTAAATAAATTTTTCATTTTAAATTTCTTTTTTTTTTACAAATTGATTTACATTATTGAGGGATAAAAATTTTCAACAATTTGTTTAATTAATTTTGATATTTTAAAATTTAAAATTTCAATATTGAAAAAAATAATTTGACACTTTTTTGATGTATTATTTCAGTTTCTACCGTTTTCTACTTTAATTCTTAATTTTTTTTACCTTAATCAATACTTAAAAAATATTTTTTTGGGGTGACAAAATGAACGTGATCTAAAAATTGAATGACTAAAATGGAAGTATAAATATATTATGACGTATAGAATCAACTGTCGTGAAAGATTTAACACTTGATTTACTAAAATGGAAGTGAACTAAAAGTTGGGTCACCAACCGGATAATATACCTTTTTTTCTTATTTTTCAGGCGTAGTAGTTTTTACCTGATTTCTTGCGAGGCTTAGAAGGTTTGTTGTGATATTTACGAGGTAAGAAAACACCAGTTCCAACGGACTCTGTTTTAACATTACGAAATCCCTGGAGTAAAATCACTCTCGTAGGCAGCTGTTCTGATTGAACTTGAAATGAAGCCCTTGAACATTCCCCCCTTTCACCTACTTTATTACTCTTTAATCTACTCTTCTTCTGCTTCGGCTGCTGCTGCTGATTTCTTGCCTTCATTTGCCTTCCATCATCATACTTACAAAACCAGACAAAATGAACCCATAAGATCACAAAAAAGCAACAACATAAAACCCAACATCTTTTGGTGGAGGCTTACATGATTTGTTTCAGCAAGATTACAAGAAACACTCTGGTTTGACTTCTTCATAAACCCATGGTTTTGAGTGTTGGGTAGGTTTCTTCCATGGTTAATGTCGCTGTATTTCGCTACTTGAGAACCGCCATTGCTCTGAGTCCACTGTGCTGATCTCGCCAAACCTCCATTTGCCTACCCATACAGGAACAATCGCATAAAATTAATAACCCAGTCCCAGAGGAGCTTTAAGGCGGCTCACTACTCAACATTGAATAAAAAAGAAGAAAAAAACACTTCAGTTTACCTCGTTATTGTTGAGGGAAAGACCATATAGGGTGAGTTTATGATTCATGGAGAGAACAAGTCGGCGGGTCAACCCAGCAAGAAACTCATCCCGGTCACTGCTCTCAGTCTCAGCAGGCACAACAGTAGATTCAACGGGGAAGCTAAGAGCAGAGAACGAGTCGTATGAGTGCTCAAACTCGTAGGGGAACAATTCAGTGTTATTTTGTTTTTCCATAAGAATATCATCTTCCATTAAAATCTCGGAGGGGAGCCAAAACTCAGCATCATCTATCTGCTCACCCATGACAAAAGGAAAATGGAAGGAAAGAAAGGGAGTTCAAATCAAACAGAAATGAAGGGGAAGAAATTTGGTTTAAATATGGGTGAGGCTTCAACTCTAACATTTAAGATCCAACCCCACCCTAACTCCCCACTTTATAATATATTGTTTTATACAGAGAATAAAAATAATCAAATTTATTGAATAAGGATTAAATCCAAGATTACTTAAGCTTCGTGGAAGTGTTTAGTTTATTGCGGGGAGAAAAAAAAGGGTCAGAGAAATGTAAGAAAAATAATGTTAAATTGTTGTTTTGGTCCTTTTTATTATACTCGAATTTACAATTTAATTATTATAATTTCATTTGAAATATTTTTTCATCTACTTCTATAATACCATTAGGTACTCGAAATTATTAACCATTTAAGATGTAGAAATGAATTTTTCCTTAAATATACTCGTTCCAACAAAAACAATATATTAGTATGATTAAATAGAAAGTGATTAAACCATGATTTAGTTAGAAGAGATGATTTAATAAAAAAATATACGATGCAAATATCAATTCTGAGATACCCATTATATGAGTGCGGAGGAAATGTACTTTGAAAATTTTGGTTTAAAATTTAAGTAATTATTTGTATTATTGCTAAAAAACCCTTTTGAAAAGATAAAATGTTCATTTTAGACATGATGTTGTAAAGTTAAAAATATACATTTAGATGTTATTCAAATATGTTAATATTACGATATTTCAAACAAATAGGAAAATAATTTATAGTAACTCATTATTAATATTTTGATACATGAAATATAAATCTTAACTACTTATTAAGCAATTAATATATATTGTTTGTAAAATTAAATTTGAATATATAAATTGTATTTTGGATATTAAAATATACATTTAATTTTTTTTTATTACAAAAAGGCTTTTAACTTAAAAAATTATCTTATACAACTTAAAAAAAAAAAAAACCCTTTGAAATGCACTGATAAAGTCTAAAGACCCCTTTGGATGAGCGTTTACTTTTAGTGCAGTGCGTTTAACTTTCTATATTATCTAATCTTACCACTACCACTATTTTTACACTAATAGTAGTTAAATGCACCGCTCATCCAAAGAGACCCTAAATAATTAATTTTTTTAAGAATGTGTTGGGTGATAGATTTGAAGGAAGACTTTTTTTTTTTGGTTTTTAAATTTTCAAAAATAGGTTTACTTGGATAAACAAAATAGAAGATTTTTAAATTTTTAAGAAATATCAAAAGAGGTTTTGAATAACTCAAATTTCCTGTTAATGTTTTATCTAAATAGGTGATTTTTCAAAAAAAAAAAAAAAAAAATCAAATCTTAGAGTAAAATAAAAATCATTAACTTTTTTCTTGAAAACAAACCTTAAAATACATTTTTTATTTAATTTCAACATATATTTTCATATATTTTATATTATCCAAAAATATTTATATATATTTAAAAACATAATGATATTCATATTGAATATTTTATACTATTTATTCTTAACATTATTATTTTTCTTTTATAAATTTTTTCAAGTTACTAAATTTTATTAACCTAATATTTTTAAAAAAATTATCTAAATGGAATAACCACAAATACTAATATTTTAAAATTTTTCAAAATTTTTAAAATTTTTTATCCAAACCTAAAGGAATTGAAAAAAGAAAAAGAAAAAATTAGCTTTTCATTTTTGATAATTGAGAGAGGAGAATGAAGTTACTTGAAATTAAACTAAAGTTCTCATGCTTACAACATAGTGCTTTTACCATTGAGCAAGAGATTGTCAGCAATATTAACTTTTTTTATTAGTTTAATTAAAATGTTGAATTTTTAGGTGATTAGTTATTTCAAAGTAATAAATAAATTTTAAAAAGACTAATTCCTTAGGAGATCACAATTTTTTTTTTGATAGACCTAAACATATAATTAACAGTTAACATTAAAGTACTTATTAAGTAGCTTATTTATTGCTAGGTTGTTAAGTATTGGATACGACAAAAGAAATAAATTTAATATATATAATTAAAAGCATGATATATAGTTTAAATTTGATGAAAATGCCAAAATTTTAAAAAAATTAGGGAAATGGGTTGATTTTTAAGACATTTAGGGAAATAGACCGATTTTGAAGGTCGTGTTTTCTCTGAAGGTGGTTGAAAGCGCACCTTATAGGATGCGCTTTCTTGCAAACTCAACTGAAAACGCGTCCAACAGGACACACTTTCCTACCATGTCAGATAAAAATGCGTCCTGCTAGATGCGCTTTTTATTTTTCTCTGTAATAGCCCGATTTACAGTGGTGTCGAAAACAATAGTTTCGAGACCATAATTCGTAAATGTTATTCAATTAATATTTATGAGGACTATAACGTCGTATTAAACTTTGGTTAGGAAATTTTATCGTTTAGATAGTTTAATAAGTAAAAAGGACCGAATTGTAAAAACTATAAAGGTTGGTAGTTAAATTAAAGGGACTAAATGGATAATTTAACCCATGGGAAATTAGTTAGTGAAATTTGATGAGGTTATGCGGTTTAATTAGGCTTATTAATGATTTATTAAAACTTAAGTAAGAAAGTTGGAATATTTACAAAAATACCATAATATGTATAATAAATTAAACCTAAATTATTCATTTTCTTCTCATCTTCTCCACGGCAATAGAAAGGAAATATTAGGGTTTTCATGCTTTTGATTTGAAGTTTTGATTTGGTAAGTGTATTGATGCTCATTTTTAGTAATTTTTATGTTTTTGAGTTTATATCAGCTTGGTCTAGCTAAATTGAGAACCAATTTGTGAAACTGTTAAATGTTATAAAAGTTTCAATTGATGAATGAAGTTATTTCTTAAAGCTTATGATGAAATATGGAGCTTTATTGATAAGATTAGATTATTTTGAAAAATGATTTTTGATGATTTTAATGTGTAGGGGCTAAATTGATTAAATGATAAATTGCCTGTACTTGAGGTGAAATTATTGCAAATAGGGACTGATATGAAGTTATAGAACATTTGGCTATCATGGGTGTTAAGGAAAAATGGGTAAATTCCATGATTAGGGCCTAAGGACTAAATTAAATAAAAATAAAAAGTTAAGGGCAGATAGGTAATTTTCCAAAAAGGACCTAGTTGCATTAAATTATCAAATTGTGTTGTTATTCTAATTGATGGAATAAAATTATTATTTTTAGATCAAGAACGTGCTGATAATCGTGAAAAAGGAAAAACTGTGGAGTAGTCCCCGTACTTTGGAATCTCCTGCAAATATCGTATGTTTATTTGTGTTTCTAAAATAATTAATATATATTTTAACATTATCTTAATGAATGTTGTATTATATACTAAAAGTATGCTCTACTGAGCCATATCTACTGATCCTACGAAAAGTTGCTCAATCAAGCAAATCCTACTGTTATACTGAGTGAAACTCAAACGAGGAGAAATCTACGGATATACTGACGAAAAATTAAATCAAGCAATGTCCATTGAGTATACTAAATTACTGAATTGGTTGTTATTTACTGCTATAATCTGCGTATAATGGAAATCTTTATGTTTAATACTGATTAAATCTATGGTTGACTTGAAAGGTTTATTAAATTCTAAACGAACTTACTAAGCTTTATTAAAGCTTACCCGTAATTTGTTTATTTTGTAGATTACATTTTGAAGGCTAAGAAGATCGAGTCAATGCTAGGAATCACACTATCTGAGAATCTTGCTAGACTTAATTTTTCAGTTTTGGTATATGGCATGTACTAGGACCCCTATGCATAGTTATGTCAAATACCTAGTTTTGAGTAATATGTTATGTCATGTTGTGCACTTGAATGACTTGTGATATCCTATTGTTACCTAAATGTGTTTTAATGATTATGGTATGAAGTGATATGCTATGTTTTAACTTTTAAGCTTGCAATGAAATGTATGTTTGTTTTGTAAAGATAAAATGTGATTGTGGTTGCAAAGTTGGAAGTGAATTGTGGTGAGATACATTGGTGTGTCAATGATGACAAATGTATGATATATAAAATGAATTTATAGTCATGTTTGAGTATGTTTTGAAGTTGGTTTTCACCTTTCAAATGTGTATTTGAAAGTGTATAGGTATCTAAACAATAAGGGGTGAAATTGAGCATGGAATTAATCATTTTAGGCTCACACAGCCTAGAACACGGGTTGTCAAACGGCCGTGTGAAGCACATGGGTAATCCCCTCGAGCGTGTCCCCAAGGCGTATGTAAAATAGTATAGGTGCAGTCTTCACATGGGCAGACACACGGCCTGTGACACGGCCGTGTGAAAATATTTCGATTGTTACTCGGGCTGGCACACAGCCTACGACACGGTTGTGTGATCCAAATCAGTGAGTTACACAGTCCATGCACACAGGCGTGCGAAGTCATACACGGGCGTGTAATATATCCATACGACTATGTTTGGAGCCATACGGGCTGGACTCTGTCACACGGCCCTATGACCCCCGACTTGAAAATTTCTAAAATTTTCCCTGAAAGTTCTTATTTGTTCTGATTTGGTCCCTGAAAGTTCGTAACTTATTTTTAGAGCTTTGAAAGCTCGTTTTAAGCCCTAAAACTAGATGATCTCTTTTATATTAAATATTACTTGTAATTATGGAATTGAATTGATTATTGAATGTAAATCGTATTAATTGTTTCAACTTGACTGGTAACATTCGATATCTTATTTCGGCAATAGAAACGGGATATAGCTGTTACATTCTCTCCTCAACCTTTTTTTCCCCAAAGGGTTTAGGGTTTTAAGGGTTTAAAGTTTTTAGAGTTTAGGGTTAAAAATTCGAGGAGAAAAACACGACTGTGTTGGTGTTTGAGGTAGAAATTATGATATCTTAAAGGTATATTTGATCCACACATTTCATCTGTCGTGTCGGGTTGGAACAATTGCCTTAGAAGCCCATCGTATTGCAACTCAAGCTCGGAGTTCACAGTGCTTATACAGTCACGGGTTGAACTATAAGTAGGGATCCTAGTTGATGGTGGTAATGCGATCACGGGTTGGAGTATAACTCGGGAGCTTAATTGGTAGTGGTTATGTAGTCACGAGTTTAAGTTTATGATACTTGAAAAGGACACTTTATAAACCCGATACATAAGTTTAAGACCATAATCATAGGGAAAAACAAATGGGCTTTCCAGTATAATCAACTTATTCTTTTTCTTCATCTCCACGAAAAACACTATCCTAAACCTAATTATTTGAAACCCGTGACAGAGTTGGATGGAAAAAGACTTTAAAGGGGAGTGACTATGGTAGTAGAGAGAAGGTAAAACTCGAGTTGAGCCGGCAGCAGTTGTATTCATTAAAGAGTTCTTTAATCATAACATTCATATTCGCCTCAAAATGACCTTAAGCTTTTCTTCATTGAAATAGTCACTCATCCCTAAGGAAGTCCACTTGCCCCTAACTCTATCAAGGTTTCGAATAGGAAGCTTAATGATATTGCTTTGGTGGAGATAGAGAAAAATAATAAGTTGATTATATTAGATAACCCCTTAGTTTTTCCCTATAATTATGATCTTAGACATATGTATGGGGTTTATAAACCATCCTATTCCGGTAGCATAAAACTTGAATCCGTGATCGCATAACTACTATCAATTAGGCTCTGGAGTTATACTTCAACCCGTGACTGCATAACCACCATCAACTAAGACCCCTACTTATACTTCAACTTGTGACCATAACCACGTGAAATGAAGGCCGAGTTGAAATGCGACGAGCTTCTAAGGTGATGGTTGAATCTCCATACCACAGATGAAATGTGGGGGTCTCTGAGCACCACCGCATTATCGTAAACACACCTTAAAACTATCACACTGTATCCTTCAAACACAAATTAATCTTTCTGTTCAAAAATTTCAATACCAAACCAAAAAAAAACAATTTAGGAAAAAAAATTTAGGGTTTAAAGATAGGGGCCGAGAGAGTTGGAATAGGGGGAGTAAAACCTCTCTTTATATAGGCAACCCGGGGAGGGAGGGAAGAATAGGAAAAAAATCAATGTACTAATTGAATATGAAAATTATCTTGGGATTCCCGGGGTGCTTGAAAACTATCCTAGGTTTTGGAAATTTTTTACAAGTTAGGGTTTAGGGTTGAAAATAGAAGGGAAAAAATGTACCTCGCAGGACACATTTTCAGCTGAAGTGACAAAATGTTCTCTAAAAGTGCGCCCTATAATACACGCTTTCATTTTTCATGGCAACCATGTTAGTACGATTACACATCATTGTACTACAATGCATGAGTCACAAAACAGAAGACTATGGAGAATATGCATAATGAGTAGGACAAATTATATAATGATTTGTGGAAATGGTGTCAGGTACTGAATCAGCATGTCCCAGGTTCCGTAACTTATATGTAAACGGAGCTTGCATACTTCCTCAATCATTTGGTCCAAGAAAAAAGAGTTTTCCATCATTTATTTTTTAACATTCAAGCAATGCATCTTAACATTCCGGTATTGTAAGCCATTAGTACAAATTAGCGACACATTCTTATACGAGAGATATGAGCATCGGTTGTTGTTGGCTGTTGCACAAATTGGTAATAAAAAAAATCTTGCCAACGATTATTACGATAACGTTGGGAGAATCCACAAATGATTGGGATTTCTTCTTGACTAATTTGAGAAGGCATGTTGTGTCACAACCCGATATATGTGTTATTTTCGATACAGGACCTAGAATACAGGCCGCAATTAAATGACATGGAAGCCTCTACACATCATAGGTATTGTATGCGACAGATAGGGTCTAACTACATGGCGAGATACTATTCGGATGCTGAGCATTAACAAGTTATTAACATGGGTATGTAATTGTCACTATTTCCTATATCATTCTATAACATATATAGTGTTTACATTCATGGATATACTGTTTATTTTCTTCGACAAAGTACGAGCTCGTCTAACATCGTTTTCATGAAATGTTGGAGAACTTGCGAGCCATTAACAAACAAGGTGTAGGGTACCTGGATGGGATACCCTTTGAGCAGTGGACTCAATCATATGATGGAGGTCCACGATATAGGTACATGACAACGAACCTAGCGGAATGCATAAATTCCATATTAAAGGGGACGCGTCATTTGCCGATAACCTTGGTGGTTAAAGAAACATATTTTCATTTAACAGGCTTATATCTAAAGCGAGTAGAAAAATATTTGGGATAGATACAAGGTAGTCACATTTTATGCGAGGATGTGATGAAAGAAATTAGAGAAAATACAAAAAGAGATAACTTTATGTCTGCAGTGTGTCACTCGCATCAAAATATAACATTTTGGGTTACAAAGTTTAATAGACTCTGTCGAAACCATTTTTCTAAAAACGGGGATCGACTTAGTTTGAAAGCGAAGATTTAATAGGGAGTCGCCACCGATCTTTGTTAAGTGTGATCGGATCACCTTTGCTTTAATAAAATATTTTAGTTTACTAAAATGACATTTTTGGTCTACGAAACTTGAGAGTACAGGTTCGGGAGTCGGTTACGTGCGAGGAAGGATTAGCACCCTCGTCACGCCCAAAATTGGTACCAAATTGATTAGTTAGTGTCCTAATGTTGAAAATTGAAAATCGGGAATGGATTTGAAATACGATCCTCCTTTATTAACATCGATTTTAAAATTCTTGAATTGGCTAAAAAAATGATTGTTAGGGATTTCTTTATCTCGAGATATCGAAGTATCACATCCCGTAAGTTAGGACACAATACTATGAACTTCCGAGCACAAGGTCGTCTTTAATTTTAATTTGGAATCCCATGTACTTTAAAAAATCAAAAGGATATTTGGCAATTTTAGAATCGACGAGAGAACCGAAACCCCGTAAGTTAGGGCACAATTCTTAGATATTCTAAAAAAGTGAAACATTGCCTCACTTAGAAATTTTTGTTTTTTGAATCGTAGCGAATTCGATATTTTAAACGACGTGTTATTCGATAAGGCAATCTAAGTTGGATAAATGTGTTGGGGTTTGATGTATGGTATGGCTTAGGCTAGATAAAACAAAGATAGATTATAGAGCAGGGGATAATGCGACATGAATACAATGTTTATACAAGCAAATGACAATAATGAAAATACAAATAAACCAAATATAACACATACAATGGTAACATTCACGTAACATATATCACTTAGGCATTAATCATTAGTAATCAAAGACAAATGAATTAAATAAGATATAACTATTTTAAAAATTATAAAGCAAATTAAAATGAATAAAGTATAAAACAAATTGGAGTAAAATAATATATAAAGCAAATTTCGCGTAAAATATATATATGTTAAATAAATCAGAATGAACAATACACAAAATGAAATAAAAGGGATTCTTTAAAATAACATGTAAAAAGAACTTAAAATAAATAATGTGTAAATGAGAAACTTAAAACAAAATATATACGAAAACGGTTTAAACGAAAATATATACGTAAATGTAGTCTAAAGTAACATATACATATAGAAAAGTTTTAGGATAAGGGGTATATAAAAATATTTTAAAACAAGTAATATATAGAAAGTTCAAAATAAAAATAAAAAGAATTTAAAAATGATTAACATATAAATTAGTATAACTATGTAATATATAAGAAATTTTACGAGGATAATATATATAATATAGGTTAAAATACAAAGATATATATATATATATATATATATATATATATATATATATATAAAAATTTTAAAATAAGTAATGTGCATAATAGCCTAAAGTAAATAACATGTGTAAAATATACTTGATAATATTTTAAAATACATAATTTGTAAAAAAACGAATGATAACTCAAATGATTTAAAATAAATTTTATATATATATATATATATATATATATAAAAAAACTCAAAATGAATAATAATAGCAGTTTTAGAAAAGAATAAATAAATTAAACAAATTAAGGACTGAACTGCAATCGAAAAATAAGCAATTAAGGGTGCAAAAAATAAATAATAGAAAATAGGCCAGCGAGGACCAAAACTAAACGCGTGCAAACTACGGAGGACCGGTTTAGAAAATAAACCAAATACTGGCCACGCGTCCCATTTCTAGCTAGTCAATGGGTTAGGGATCAATTTGAAACAAGCAAGAAATATCTGGGCAAAATTTAAAAGAATAGAAAGTAAATAAAGAAACTAAATTAAAACAGCCCGTGAAGCGGAGGGACCAAAGCGGATATTTTCCTTTTTATAGGAAACACGCGGATCCTCTTGGGTACGAGTCGGGTCACGTGTGGGAGGTCCAAAACGGTGTCGTTTTGGCACATAGACCCCCACTCTCAAATGGCACCGTTTGCCTCTGGTATTTAAGTTTTTTTTTTTATTTTCTTCATTCCAGCTTCTGTTTAAAAAAAAAAAGAAAACAGAGGGCCTTTGCCCTCTCTCCCTCTCCCTTTGCTTCAGCCGATCGGGCTATCTCCCCGTCCGCCGTACCGCCACTATTTTCGGTGGCCGGCGACGCACAACCATGGGTATTTAAACCCCGTTTGAGAGCCCTTCGAAGGCCAAGTATCTCGACGTCCTTTAAGAACCGAGAGAGAAACCCATGGCTCTCTCATTCGAACCTGATCACCACGATGGAGAAGATTCTCCGGCGACGCGTCCGTGGTTTCAGGTGAGGTTTCTTTATTTCTTTTCTTTTTACTTTTGTCTATTTTCATATGTAAAAAAGAAAAATAAAAAAACAGAATAAATGAACTCAGAACTTAAAACGAAAATGAAAATCAACCTTTTTTATTTTTTGCTATTTTTTGCTTGTGTTCGTAACTGATTACAAGGGGTTGAGAATGGCTTTTATAGTTAAAAACCGACTCGTTCTCTTTCTATTCTCTGTTTATTATTTCTTTTTTGTTTTTTTGCTCTTTGTTTCCTGCCTCTTTTTGTTTGTTTCTTCTTTGTTTCTTTGTGTTTTGCGTGTTGGACTTGCTTTTGCAGGTGACGTGAGCGTGGAAGGCCAGTGGTTGGCGTGAAGGGTCGATTCCGTACGGCGTTGGTCAATGGCTGAGAGGATGGCGGCTGCACTTTTAGTGGCTAGGGTTTATTGTTGGAACAATTTTTAGATAGTGGGCTTGGGCTAGGGTTTTGATAATTTGGGTTTAGTTTAGTAGTGGGCTGATGGGGTTTGGGTAGTTTGTAATTTGGGCTAGGTGACATTTTGGTCTTTATTTCATTTATTGTATTTGGGGTTTTATTTTTTTGTTTGTTGGTATGGGCCAAAATTGGCTGCTACAGACTCAACCAAGGTATTGTCGGGGGATCGTACCTTGTATATTTGAGACGAATGACCTGTGGCTGTGGGAGATTGTGATCACTTCGTTTCCCATGCACACATACAATTATTATGTGTGCCTTGACATATCTAGGTCACATGAGCTTTGTTGATGAAGTGTACAAACTAAAACACATATATAACTATGAAAATCTGAATTCCCACCAGTCTTAGATAAAAGTATGTGCCCGCTTATATCGAGTGCTCCATTTGAGTTGGTACAGAATATTTCGTTATGTCGCAAGCCAAAAGGTTGGTCGAATTCTACTTGATTACGCGATAATATAAATATTCGGGAGAGGAAAAACCAACTGAGGTTATGCAGTTATTGTAGGAACCTAGAACATATGATGCCAACATATCCACACATAGGGGAAACATTGAGGACAAGACCTCATTAACACATTTATTCATTCTTTTGATAGACAATTTGTTCATTTTTCATTGCTTCTCATTTTTTGGTAATTTGTGAGTATTGATATATTATTGATGTAAAATACAATAGAATGCAATATAAACAATATTTTTCATTTTTCGTAAATTACAAAATAAATAAGTATATATTATTGATATCAAATACATTATGGATGAAAAAAAATTAATACAATCCAAATTAAAAGTTAACAAACTAAAAGATGATTTACATGCCAAAATTTTTAAAAAATAAAATCATTAGTGTTGTTGGGCCAAATGTGTGCCACAACCTGGTGGGTGTCGGTTGCGACTAGGATTTCTTCATAGTTTGGATTTAGGCTCCTCATCTCCTTAATCTTCATCTTCACCTCGAGTTCCATCTTCATATTCATCTCGTTGCTTTGTGGTTAAGTACTGTATCTTAGGTTGCCATCGTATGTCGTCCGTTCTAATAACAGGTGGTTGTTAAGATGAGCCACATTAGTAGAACAATAACACTGAGGGTGATTGCAACACTATCAATGGATAAGTGTATGGTGTCGCATAACCCGGTGTTGTAGATAAAATGTTAAAATTATCGGTGATGGTGGATATGTTGGTTTTGTTGTAAGCATTGTCGTGTAACATAGTGCTGGGGACAAATGCGGTGTAAAAAATATACCTGCAGAAGATGTTGATATAGGGTACGATGGTGCATAATGTGGTGCTTATGTAAAAATAAAATGGGCAGAAGGTGTTGATGCAAGTTACAGTGGTGCATTGTGTGGTGCTTATGGAAAAATAAAAAGGGCAGAAGGTGTTGATGCAAGTGACAGTGGTGCATTGTGTGGTGCTTATGTAAAAATAAAAGGGGCAGAAGGTGTTGATGCAGAGTACAATTGTGCATAATGTGGTGCTTGTGTAAAATTTACGAGGTTAGTGAAATTACTAGAATATTATGAATCATACTGATCAGGAGGTGGTGCAGCCATCGGTGCCTCATGTTGGTTTAGAGTTGATGATGACTCTGCTGAGGTGACATATACTCTCGACTTAAGATTTATACGGGGTCATCTTGGCCTCCTATGACGACATTGTCTAGTCCTTTCCTCCTCCAATAGTAGATACGGCTTGCTGTGATGTCTAAACCCTCTCATGTAGTCCAGATACGTATCCAATTTTGGTTCAAGAATAGGGCTACGTATAGGTATGAAATTGCACCTATGCTCCAAAATGTTATATTACTTATGGAATTTCGCCCAATCTTTGTCAGTCCTTTTCTGTAAGTCGACCTTGTGTAGTACTTCAAGGTCCTGGGTGACAGTGGAATAGTTTTCCTAAACTCGAACTAGCGCATCATTCGGTTAGATTCATGCATCTCCACTGTCGCAAAAACTATCAATGACACATTGACATGATAGATATTGCGATTGGCCAAAAATTCGACTAGGATGCATTCTTGAATTTTCGAATTGACGTATAACATCCATTCAAACTATAGTACGAAATTATAAATTTTATTATCTACCTATTATTAAATTTCAAATCCTTATGTAAAATATTAAATAATTGAAAAATTCAAAAACTAACCTCTGTTTTCGATTGTCGATCTAATAGTAGCCAAATATCTTCAAGCTAGTCCCCTATACCTACATGACTCGTCCATTGTTCTGCCTATTCAAATAATATGTTATTTCAAAAATATAATAATGAATAAATATTATGATAACTATATTATCGAATAAATTTTATCTTGTTATGAGTGAGAATCGATAATGGGAGTTGACTCGGGGATGTAAAAATTATAGTTGGTACTGTGCCCATGACTGCAAAAGCAGTATGCAACCACCGATTTTAATTTTGTATGGTTGTGTCACCCGAAACATCTCTCAGTACAGTGTGGCCAACACGGTTGATCCCCAACTGGGTTGCCCCGCTTCTTTCAAGTCAATGAGTTGTAGTAGCCACCTTAGATGTACCAGATTTCAAGATTTAATGAGCATTAGAATACCCCCTATTAACCTTAGGATGAATGCTCAAGCTATTGATGTCTTTCAAGGGCACTCGCAGTGTAATAGCCCATTTTTAGTAAAATCAGAATAGTGGTTTCGGAACCACAAATTTGAAGTCAAAATATTTATTTTATTATTATTTTAATGTTTGCAGCATAATTGAACGACTGTGTGAAAATTTTGTTGAGAAATTTTATTGTTTAATTGATTAATTTGAGAAAAAGGACTAAATCGCGTAAAGTACAAAAGTAGTGCTCTATTAGCTAAATGTGTCAAATAGCTATAGAACCTTAAATTAAAGGTCCTTAAGTGGTAATTAACCCATTTGAGAGAGTGGATGATAGTGGCATGACATTTGGTGTAATCATTAAATGTTTTAAAGGTTAAATAAGTAAATTAGTTAATAAGGTTAATTAAAACAAAACAAAAATCAAAATTTTGTTCATCTTTCTTGCAATTGCCAAAAATTGAAGTTAGGAGAAACCATTTTAGGGTTTAAAGCATTTGAAAACTTCAAGCTTGAATTGATGAGTGATTTTGACTCAGTTTTTAATGATTTCTATGTTTTTGTGATCGTTGCAACTAGTACTAGTTAGCCTAGGGACTATTTTGCAAAAAATTTAAAGATTTTGAATGATTCCATTGATGAATACATGTTTATTTTGAAGTTTCTTGATAGATTGTGAATGTTTATGATAGATATACAAGTTTTATTAAGTGATTTTTAGTGAAAATGCAAAATAGGGATTAAATTGAAAAATGTTGAAACTTTGTAGTTAAAATGTGAAATAAATGGAAAATATGGGCTTCTATGGGTATAATGGTAATTCGGCTAGCATGGGTTAGTCTTGAATTTCATGAATTTGTGATTTTGTGTAATAAGGACTAAATTGTAAAAATGTGAAATTTTAGGGGCTAATGTGTAAAATAGCTCAAATGTGTATTTTGGATTGAACTGAATAATTAGAAGAATAAATAAGCTGATTTTTATTACTTATAGATCAAGAAAAGAGGAATTTGAACTTAGATCAGGCAAAAAGCAAAGTAATTGAATAGTTAGTTCGTTTCGTCATTTCCGTACACGAGGTAAGTTCGTATAATTGAACTTAAATATGCATTTATTTAATTTATTGATGAAATGTAAAATTTTATGCAGAGTTAAATGTTTAATTGTTTATAAGTCTAGTAATACTCTGTAACCCTATTTCAGCGTTGAATACGGGTGAGGGGTGTTACACGCAGAGTTGTCGAGATAATTGAAAATTTCTTCCAACCATTTTATCTTTATTTGGCTACCAAAAAACTTCTTTGACACCTTGCCTAGTAGTACATCGCAAATGCCACTCCAATCACCAAAGTTCACTGCCTCCGTAATGACTAACCCATCCACCGGTAAACCGAGTTGTAGCTTTATGTCCTCAAGTGTAATGGTACACTCACCGTATGGAAGATGAGATACGTGTGTCCCGGATCTCCATCTTTCTACCAATGCGTTGATAAGTGTGGGATCCAATTTACACCTCTGAGCATATGAGACACATGTAAGAATCTCGCCTCTTGTAAGTCTTCTTCAATTACACGCGATGCCTTCACAGATAAATTGTAGATGTAAATCTCTAAAATTCGACCTTCGGCCAGATTCTATAAACATAAAATATTATAAATTTAATAATGTTAACAACTTAATAATGAACTAAATTAAAATTAAAAATTTTAAAAATATATTCTTACCATTTGCAATTAGACGCAGGAAATATGCTTGTCATTGAAACGAATTAAAGAAATTGCCATTATAAAAATTAATTAAAAATAAATAAGTTCCAAAATATACAATTAAAACAACAAGATTTTTAGAGAAATTATCTTTTAAAAATTGAGAACTAAAAACTTTAGAGAATGAATGAATTGAGAGAATTGAGAGAATTAGGAGAATAAAATTTAAATGCAAAGAGTGAAATTGGCTTGGGTTTATATAGTAAATAAACTAGCCATTTTTAGCCGTTAGAAATAATTTGCCAGTTGGAATTTTTTACCGCGAGGAAAGCTTACCGTTGCCTGAAAGCGCGTCTAACAAGACACGTTTTCATTTGACATGGTAAGAAAGCCTATCCTGCTGGACGTGTTTTCTCTTTTTCTTTCAAAATCAACCTATTTCCCTAAATATCCCGAAATCAACCTATTTTCCTTATTTCTTTTTACAAATTGGTGTAGCCGGATATATATATTAGATTATGATTTATGTCATACTTACATATAACAATTTTTTTTAAAAAAATGCAAAGTTATTAACACCAAATCAGTAAAAATGTTAAAATTTATAGTATATATATGTATACATCAGGGGTCGCGGATTGAAACTTGTGACAAGTGCACACAAAATGTCTCACAGAGGTCAAACTGATTAAATGAGGTTCATTTAACTTATTTGAATTAACTTGATTCGTGAAACACATGAAGAAGCTTATCTACATGAAGGCTTAATGGCCTAGTGGAACCTTCCAGTAAAACTAGAGTTCATATGGTTAATATTTGTAATCCTAAAGGATAATTAAATCCCTTAGGGACTCTAATTTTGTAAATAGGCTTTGATCTTGACCGGTGATGTAATTCAAACTGTACCGTTGGATTAGGGGGAGCTCAACTATAAATAGAAGCATTCCCCCTCATTTGTAAGTATTCCATTTATAGTTATTTAATATATGTGAGAACATTTATTCAAACACCTTGTGTGCATTGCTTTTTTCTGACTTTTCTGTTAGATTCGTGTCTCTTTGTCTTTTGAGTTATTTCCACTTTGTTTCGGTGCTTTAGAGAATTTCTTTTGTGAATTTTAACTTTCGAGAGTAAGGCTGGCTTAGGCAAATTAGAAGCAAAAGAATCAACAAAGGCTGTGCTATCCCATGACATACACATACTAGTTTTATGATATACGCAGGAGAAAATAAGACTACATAAAAAATATATTTATAAAAAATTTATATTAAAACCAAGGGAAACCTTAACTGAAATGATTAAATTAAAAGTTTGAAATATATGTGTCTCAAGTTTAATTCCTATTATAGTATTATCTTACTAAAAATGTAAAGGACAAAAATACCCTTGCATTAATATTTGTTACTTTGTAAAAGTAATAGTATTTTAGTAATTTTCAAATTGAATTGGTATTTGATTGACTCATAATATCAACTTAATCTGGAACGTAATATAAATATTAAATTATAGCACACCTACGATGTGGGTGACAACATTTATATAACAAATTTAAGAATGCTTGCATATTCCTCGGGTTTGAAGAAAATAATATAAATTATTTATACATTAAATAATTATAAAATTAAATATATTTTACTTTAGTTAAAGTTAAGTGTTTTAAATTTATATTTAATTTATATATTAACTTTGAGATAAATTATTAAATTATTTTTATGAAAAATTAATTAGTTGCTATTATTTAGAAGGTTTACAAGAGAAGAAAGTTATTAAAACATAAAATAAAAAATAAAAAAATAAAGTAAAGATAAAAATGTTAATGTATAACTAGATTGAAATCTAGATACTTAACACGTAGTTGCATAAAATATTAAAAAAAAAAAAAACAAACGAAAAGTAGAAGAGAAGACAAAAGAAAACATTATATAGTTGTCATTAATAACAATTTTATAAAAATAAGCTGAGTTAATTTCACTATACATCCTCAAACTATAATCCTTATTATAAGTTGATTCCTAAACTTTAAAATATTCTGATTATATCATTAAACTATCAATGTTATGTCAATAAAAAAACTTCGCTACTTTGGTTCTATTATTTTCAAAAAGAAAAGGCACAATAATTTATTTATCTCTTTAACTTTATAAAAAATTTATTTTAGCTTTCATTTAATTTCTTATTTATTTTAGCTCTTAAATTTACTTTTTTTTATCAAATTATCCTAAAACGATAGAAAAATTAATAGTTTTAACATTGCTGACGTGATATACACATAAATTGCCACATGGATGACAAGTTAATATTTAATTAATTTTATAAAATTTAAAAACTAAAAACTAAAAAATTACTAAAATTATTTTAAAAAATATAAAAATATATTTTTAAAATTCAAAAATTTAATTAAATGTGGATATTTTATTTATGTGGCAATTCACGTGTATACCACGTTAGCAAAACTAAAAAGCGTTAAACTTTTTCATTCATTTTAGAGTGGTTTGACAAAAAAATACAAGTTTAAAAAATAAAAGAGAAAAAAATTAAATGAAATATTAAAATATTTTTTTTTTTTATAAAATTGGAAGTTGACATAAGGAAAAACCAATATACCCAATTCAGGACATCATTGGATTATATGCGTAAATGTTAGATTTAAATAGTAGTACATAAATAAATGCACCATAATAGCTAGCTTAAAATAGACTTGTTAATTGTTGTACTTGCTTGAGTGTTCCCTCGTAGTTATGCATTTTTATTTATAGTTATATTAAAGTTGTTTTATATTTTGCTAATAATCGCTTAACTCAATGGTAAGAGCATTATATTGTAGATACGAGAGTCTGGATTCGATTCCAAATAACTCTATTTTCATTCTCCAATTATAAAAAATAAAAATTGTTATATTTATATAAGGTAAAGGTTGAATGGTTTGTAAATAAAGAAGGGTATAAGAGTTTATTATTCCGTTTAAAAACTTACAAATTTAACATGGACAAAGCTCGAATAACAAACGCGACTGGAACCCAGGCCATCACATGAGGTTCGGATGGTTAAATTCTTGAGAAATGCATTTGTGTTTTATCTATAATCTATAATATGTATAAAAGTTTGTATGAAAAACTTTTGAACTGATGAGAACATCATTTATTTTCTATCATATTATTAAATTTATATTTAAATATAATTATAATATTTAATTTTAAAATTATTAGTTTAAAAAGTTGATATAAAATAGAAGTTGTGATAATTAAACATTTAAAATAATTATAATTTAATAGAGGTAGTGATAATTACACATTTAAAAATAATTAGAATTTAAGTTACAATTATTTGTTAAAACAATTGAGCTAATTTTAAAATAGAGTTATTACTTGAATAGAACTATAAACATAAAATAGGGAAAAATTGTGATAATTATAATTAATAAGTATTAGTTTAAAATGTTTTGACATAAACAGAAGTTGTGCTAATTTTATTGATGTAAAATAAAGTTATACTTGAAAAGAATACTAAACATATTAATTATCACTTAATTAATATTAGATTTAATTATGTTAATTGGTTATTATTTTGAATAATTTTACTTTGCATTAATTACATAAATTAAAACTATATTGTATGTTGAATATATTAAAAATGTTTTAATTATTATTTGAAAATTTTCCATTATAATATTTGAATTGATAAATTAATACATTCATATTATATTCAATAATTTAAATAAGAAATATTATTTAACATTAATTATTGCAATTTAAATGAATTATTTTAAAAACTAATTAAATATTACATGAGCTAGCGGATATAAAAGCACGAGTTTGGAACTTTTTTGAACTGATGAGAATACCTTTTATTTTCTACTATATTACTAAATTGAAATTTTAAAATAATTATAATATTTAATTTTATAATTACTAATTAGAAAATTTGAGGTAAAATAGAACTTGTGATAAATGTATATTTAAAATAATTATAATTTTATTTACAATTAATACTTAAAAAGTTTTAGTTAAAATAATTATGATTAATACTTTCTGAGAAAAGTATTGATGCATATTGGGCAACTGAATCAAGTAAATGCCATGAGTGAGGTATATCTAAAACACTTTCCTAGTGTTTTACATTTTGACTTGCTGTTGGCTTGGTAAAGACATAAAGGTCCTTCCAAAGTTTTGAAGTGGGTAAGTCAAGGGGCTTACAAACCAAAATCAGCGACAATACTCAAGGTTAACTCGGTGTTCAATGTAAAGGTGCTGAAGCCTATTTGTAAGGATCAATGCGATCCTGATTGAGGCATGTCATGATGGGGGCAAGTAAGAGCTGTGGGCTCTTGCGAACGAGATGTATAAGACAGAGATACAAATCGAGTAAAGCGACGAAAAAGACAAGCCAGGAAAAATGTTCCGAGGGGACGAACTACCCTACAGAGAGACTAGTTGGGAACTAGCTGAGGCATTGAGACAATTTTGATATGAGTCAAACCAGTGTCATTCTAAGAACGTGACAAGAGCTTCGCGAGAATGGATGGGGAGAATGTCACAGGCCACGGATAAATCTCGTGACTATTATGCATAAAACGTCCTATGGAGGTCAATTGATTAAATGTGACTCATTTAATCCACTTGAATTGGCTCGATTCATGAAACTCATGGAGAAGCCTATCTACTTGAAGCCTTGATGGCCCAATGAAACACTCCAATAAAACTAGACTTACCAGAGTAATTAATGTAAATCCTAAGGGATAAATATGCATAGAGTTTAAAACCCTCAGGACTCTCATATTGTAGATAGGAACTAGTCTTAGTCATTGATGTAGTTCAGTAACAACTCATTTTCAGTGGTTTTAGGATCACAAATTTGACCAGTGAGTCAACAAATATTAATATTTACAAGGTTATTAGAGTGTTGTATTAAAATTTGCTTTAGAATTGTAGCGTTTGGTCAGTTAATTAAGGAAAAAAAAGGACTAAATCGTAAAAGTTGCAAAATTAACCATTATTAATTTATATTAGCTAAATCATTATAAAATCTTAATTGGAGGGTTTTATGAGGCAAATAGACCATGATAGCTATAGTGGACAGTTTAGACATGATATTTTATGAAATTTAAGTTATTTTAAAAGGGTAAAATAGTAATTTAATAAATAAAACATAAACTAAAACAAACAAAGGTTACCATCTTCCTCATTTTGAATTCACCAACCAAAAACCACCATTGACAAGGGTCTAAAAATTAGCTAAGCTTGATCTTCTTGCACGCAAGTCATTTGGATACTCATTTTTAGTAATTTTTTTTTTAGATTGTTGTAGTTTAATCTAGTTAGTACATGGGCTATTTTGTAAAACTGTTAGAGGTTTGAAAAATTACCATTGATGAATTTGAAGTTTTTATATGTTAAATGGTTGAGCTTGAAGAGTTGTTTTGATATGAGATTGTTTTGTAAAGTGAATTTGGTTATTTTTAAATTTAGGGACTAAATTGATAATATATTGAAATTAGCATGAAATCCTTGTAAAATTTCATTGATTATGGGCTTTAAATGAATAAGAGTAAATTTAGTTTGCATGCTTTGGGCTTGATTGTGATAAATGTGTAAGTTTCAATTTTAGTGACTAAATTGAATAAAAGGAAAAAGTTTAAGGTAATAATGTAAAATGTTATCAAAAGGTCAAGTGCATGTATTTAAATAATTTAAGGTATTTGAAATGGTTAATTGAGTTAAATTATTATATAGATCATGAAATGGACCAATTGGTAGATAACCGCAGGAAGGGGAAAATTGCGGGGTAATCCTTGGTGTGGTGTTTGTAGCTATTTTGTTTAGGTAAGTTCGTATTAGGTTTTTTCTATTTGTAAAATGTTTGAATTGAATTATGTATGCGTATAAATGTATAAGTGTTGGTATGGTTATTTGAGAAAAGTATTGATGTGGAATCGAGGGACTGAAATGTAAAGTATAACAATTATATGTGTTTGAAATGAATTATACTATTACAAGGTATGAAAATTACCATGTTGAATATGGTGTTATATTATAAAGATGGAAAGAATATGGGAAATGAGTTAAGGCCCGTGTGAGCTTAGTGAATGATTAGGATACAAATGACATGTCATTAGGGTTTTTCAGGCACTATGTGCCGGTGATTACAATTATCAGGTACTTTGTATCGGTGTTACAGTTATCAGACACTTTGTGCTAGCAACATCGAGTAATGATTAATGTTCCAATTGTCAACTTGTGTGAGCAAAATTATCTCGAGTATCTGAAGTTAATTTACTATAGTTCCCCGGGAAATGTTGGGTGTGAGTTATATATGAATCATGTGCTTATCATGTTAATAAATTGTATGAAATGATGTACTAACCTATTTGGTTATATTGTGAAAGGTGTAAGAGATTATGGAATGATAGGTATGTATGCTAATTACATTAAGTAAATTATGAAATATCAAGCACGTTGTGTTTAAGGTTTATACAAACTTACTAAGCTTTAAGTAAGCTTATCTCATTTTGTTTTTTACCTTGTAGATTGTTGAATTTGTGCAGTCGATTGAATCGTCTTGGGAAATCGCACTATTCGTTAACTCTTTTTGTAACTATTTACTTATTTTGGTTTGGTTATAAATGACATGTAAATAGGTTAATGACAATATATGTACAAAAGTAATTTGATTATGTTTTGTGCCAATTTGAAGATGAACTATGTGTATAAAGATGCAAACTATAATGGTTGTTTTAGTGGTTTATGGCTTGTGTTGGTATAAGCATATTTGGTATAAGCCATATACTTCAACCTTGCAGAGTAATAGCTGAGGTCTTCAGTACACGGTATAAATAGATATGGAGACAATAGATCTCCCTATTATAAACCCCGATGCGATGAAATAGGCTCAACTTTTCAACCGTTCACAGAGATTAACTAATTGTAGTCACACACAACATGATCCAATTAATCCAGCACTCGTCAAACCCCATTTTGCTCATTATAAACTATAAAAAAAAACTCGTCAATCTGGTTATAAGCCTTACAGATATCAATCTTCATAGCAACCTCCCCTTTTTGCTCTCTCTCTCTTTCTTTCACAAATAATGGATTAGCTCAAACGCAATTAGAATATTATTTGTAATTAACCATCCTGGAATAAAAATCGTCAATAGTAACTTTTTTTAACTAACTAGCGAGGACCTTCACAAGAATCTTGTATGGAACATTGCAAGGAGCTATAGGCCTAAGATCCTTCCTAGAAGTTGGCTTATCCTTCTTTGTAACAATCACTACAATAGTCTCGTTTAAGCATTCCTGGAAATAGTTCACTCCAGCCAAGAGCAACACTGCACATACACATCCTGTCCAACAATAGGCCAACACCGTTGAAAAAATGTAAGATTCAGACCATCCGGCCCCGATGCTTTGTCTAGGTGCACCGACATAACCGCTTCCTTAAACTCTCAAGTCTCAAATGCAGCAAGCAAGGATGCATTCTGGTCCGCATTGACAGAAGTCGCAAACTCGACATATGCAGAATAATCATAAGAGATTGATGCAACAAATAGATCCTAAAAGTACCCTTCCACAATCACACACATACCATCATCACTGGTACAAGGATTACCTGATCCATCTAGCAACATAGATACTTGATTAATCCGACGACGCTTTGATTCTTGGGCGTGAAAATACTTAGTATTCGCCTCCCCATGACACAACCATAAAACCTTAGCTCTTTGACGCCAATTCACAGCCTGTTGAGAGAGCAAGAAGTTAAGTTGGGAGCGCAACTCCAGTAAAGGTAAATCATTAACCCAACAAGCTTGCGCGACTGTTATACGTCGCTTTAGATCTTGGATACGAGGTGCAAAGTTAGTAGCGGCTGACTAGTGCTAGTGCCAAAATGCCTCACTACAAGCACGCAGACGCTCAATTATACCAACTGAAGCAGAATCGTTCCAACAACCTGACACCACTCCACTAAAACCTCCTTCGAAAGCCATGAGTTTGCGAACTTAAACCTCCTCATACGATAACAAGCAAAACAAGATTATTATCTGACGTTTCACTGACCAAATTATATAACTTGAAGAAAGGAAATAACTGCATCCAAGACAAAGGTGCAAACGCTCTGTCCAACCGTTCCATCACAAAAGAATCAGTTCATAACTAGTTTTTCTCGCCCCCAATAAGAAAACAAACATCGGTATTACATGAATTTCGATTAAATGTGCAATGTCATACGAAAATTTTGATTTGATTCAATTTTCATAAATCATTTACAACATTATCGAATTAGTATAATTTTGCATTGATATATTGTATACCTAAATAATTATATTAATCCAATATGAAAATAAATGTATATATTCATTAATGTATATGATTACACCAAGTCAAAGTTCATATATCAAATTACATATTAAACTAAAATTTATGTATAATTTAATATTTATCCTTTTAATTAATAAAAAATTTAATTTGGGCATTTAAAGTTACCCAAAATATCTTGTTTTTATGTTAATTTGGATCAAAATTTGTACCTTAACTTGACATTACCATAGAGATCAAACCTATGGATCGGATCCTTATCATCATCCACAATCTACTTTGGTACTTTTAGATAAATTGCCCTCCATTACTGGGTTTAAAATCTAGTATAAATTAGGGAAAATTCTTCCTTTAGCCGGTTTAAATAGTGGTTACTTTTCTTGTCGTCACTCAAATTTTTTTTTTTGTTAATTTGGTTAGTCCAAAAGAAGAAAATTGTCCACTCGGTCGTTAAATGGTAATGGAAATATTAACGATGCATTTTTGCATATTATTTTGGGGACCAAAATAAAAATGACCCCTATTTTAAATGTCTAACGTGAAAATGCACCGCCAGTATTCCGTTACAAATTAAAGATGGAGTGACCAATTTAATTAATTTATTTTTTAGAGTGACAAAATTGATAGAAAAATATTAAAGTAATAAAAATAAAACCGATTTCTATTAAAAATGACTAACAGACTAGTTTACCACTAAATTATTATTTTTAAGTCTAAAAATGCTTTTTAAAAAAGATTAAAAACTAATTACGTATTAATATCTAATTAAAAATATTAAATTTACATTTTATCATATAAAAATATAGATATTACTACAACCTTACCTGTATTTACTTTTTTTCTTTTTAAATTTTGCGGTGCATTTAACATTAGCCTGAGATGAAAGCGTAGTTCACGTAAATTGACACATCTATCGGCTCTAAACGAGCCGACAGCTGACTCATCACTTCTTATAATATCATTATTGGTAAAATCCTGTTATTAGTCTATGTACTATATGAAAATTATGAATTTAGTTCTTATACTTTAATTTCATCAATTTTAATCCTTATACTTTAAGAATTTTGAAATTTCGGTTACTATCTAATTGGTAGCAATTAAATCTATTAGGTCAAATTCTACTATTTGTCACGTATTGTGCGTAAGTTGCAGATTTAATCTGTATTCTCTAATTTAAATTCGCTAACTAAAATTACATGACTTTTATGTGTTTATTATGCAAAAAATAACAAACGGACATGACACAATATTTGTGATAATATGTTTGCTATATAAAATTTTGGAATTATTTGATCAAAATTCTTATTTTAAAATCCAAAAAATATAAAGATTAATCAAATTGAAGTAGATAGATTAAAATTTATAATTTACTCATAATATAGGGACTAATAGAATAATTTAACCATGATTATTTTGAACCTATTTTGATAGACCTTTTCTCACAAAATGCAGCTTTTAAGAGAGACGTTAAACCAATGGCACGTGCCCCATCTGTTCTTCTTCGACTTCAGTTCAAAAAATCAAATCCTTTTAACCCACTCACCATCTCTCACTCTCTCAGCAAATGTCTTCCCTTTGTAACTCAAAGCTTTTAGCCTCTTTTTGGGGTTTCTGTTTTCAAAGATAAAGAAAAGGGTAGGGTGTTTTTTGTTTTTTAAGTTATCAAAGTATTTAAATATGGAGGCTTCAATGAAGAAGAAAGATAATTGGACCGAGTCATTATCTGCAACTGAGTTGAGTAGCTTTAATGACGGTGGTGAGTCGAAAGAGAGCAGTTCTAGTATTTGTAGTAGTAGTAGTTCCAGGGGGTCCGTTTCAGCTTCTTCTCTTTTGGGTTTGCCTATAAGGAAAGCCATTACTACTGCTGCTGGTTCAGTGTCAAACAACTTAGATGTTTCTAATGGAAATGGAGATGAAGATGAAAAGTATAAAAAACTGGGTTCAAAGATCAATGGTTAGTAATGTTGTTTATAAGTTTAAAAATTTGCAGTTTTTTATTTAGTTTTTTTTTTTTAAATCTAATTGTAATTTTTTTTCTTTGTAAACTTCTATTAGAGACAGATATGATGAAAGAGAGGTTTGCAAAATTGTTGCTTGGTGAAGACATGTCAGGTTCAGGAAATGGGGTTTGCACAGCTTTGGCCATTTCAAATGCCATCACCAACCTTTGTGGTATACCCTCTTATAATATTGTATGTAGTTACTATATTTAGATCCTGGGTTCTTGTACCAATTTAATTTGGGATATATTGTATGTAGCTACTGTATTTGGGCAATTGTGGAGATTAGAGCCCGTTCCTGAGGAGAAGAAATCAATGTGGAAAAGAGAGATGGAATGGCTTGTTTGTGTTAGTGACCACATTGTTGAGTTCATACCCTCTTGCCAAAATTTTCCAGATGGAAGTAAGCTCGAGGTATTGCTCTCATTCTTCTTTCTTTTTCTTGAAATCTCATTTTAAATATTCGTGTTTGATGTATATATAGATATAAAAACTGAAAAGATCTGTATTTGATGCTTATTCCTAGCAATCCCCCAGCTCGAGTGCCTTAAAAACTTTGAACATTCACACCCGAGTTTGAGTAACATGTCACCAAAGATAAAAGTTTCTTGTCCTTTTAACTGTTCTTTTTTTGGTTTTTCATAGGTCATGACTTGCAGGCCTAGATCAGATATTTTCATAAATCTCCCAGCCCTGCGTAAACTCGATAACATGCTTCTGGTAAGAACTAACAATGCTTGCTTTCAGGTTCGAGTTTGAGTTCAGAACATGCTAGCTTTGTTATGCAGGATATATTAGATGGTTTCACCAATACAGAGTTCTGGTATGTTGATCAAGGGATTATAGCCCCAGATGCCGATGGCTCTGCCTCGTTCCGGAAAACTCTGCAACGCCAGGATGAGAAGTGGTGGCTACCAGTGCCCCGTGTGCCTACCGGTGGTCTCAGCGATCATTCGAGAAAGCAATTGAATCACACTCGCGAGTGCACGAATCAAATATTGAAAGCTGCTATGGCAATCAACAGCATTTCTATATCCGAAATGGAAGCTCCGGTTTCGTATTTAGACACACTCCCGAAGGTCAGAAAACTAGATATAATTTGCTGTCTTGTTATGTTCTCCGTTTGGGGACAGCATTCCAGTCTACGGACAATGTCACAAGTTCCTACTTGAGCTCTTAAATGCTACAAACTGTTATCAAATGTGTCACACATGACATAGTTCCTGAAAATTGTGTTGCAGAGTGGAAGAGCTTGTCTTGGAGATTTCATTTACAGGTATATAACATCTGATCAATTCTCGGCAGAGTGCCTGCTTGATTTCCTCGATCTATCATCGGAACATGTTGCACTTGATATTGCGAACCGTGTCGAAGCCTCAATATACGTGTGGCGTCGAAGATTTTATTCAAAGCCTCCAGTCAATCCGAACCGATCTACTACAAAATCATCATGGGAAATAGTAAAAGATATGATGGTTGATGGAGATAAAAGAGAATATCTAGCAGAAAGGGCTGAAACTCTCCTGCTTTGCTTGAAGCAACGATTCCCGGGTTTGACGCAAACTACGTTGGATACAAGCAAAATCCAGTGCAACAAGGTATGAACTTCGAACCCTTTTCTCGAAAATATCTGGTTTTGCTGAAAGCTGCTTCATTCTAGTCCCGAATGTTATTCAAACTATTCCTTATTTTAAACTTGCAGGATGTTGGAAAGTCCATTCTTGAAAGCTATTCAAGAGTTCTAGAAAGCCTGGCATATAACATTGTGGCACGGATTGACGATTTGATATATGTCGATGACTTAACAAAGTATTCTGAGAATTTGTCATCGGTTCCTACCACAGTTAGTCTAACCACGTACAAAAAGGTCCCGGTCATGCCTGTCTCAAGCACTCCGTACAAAACAGCAATCACCAGACCGAGCTTCTCGCCTGCTGCACCCCTGTTCAGCCCTGCAGGGGGAGAAAGAACTCCTTTTCTCAAGGAGAACCGCAACAACAACAACAGCAAGCCTCATCGCCGTGGCATTGGAGTGAAGAGGGTCTTGACTAATTATCTTGGAGTTGATCCTAGAGCAAAGGTCTGCGGCAATCCAACCGATGATGGTTCATCAATAATGAACTCCAAGACTACAGATATGCCAGAGAATCAAAAGGATTAAGTTACATCAAAACAATCATCGGTACACCATAATGGGACGAGTAGGCGGCAAAATCGTCCGTAATATACTGTCAGTCGAGATTTTCTGAAGATGGAAACTAATAAAGATGTGATAAATAGAAGGGAATAGTTGATGATAGAAACTTGTTGGGTGCAGTAGAAGAGTGATATTTATGTTCCACATTGTTGTAGTAAATTTGAAGCAGGTTTTGTATGAAAAGAGGGTATACATTTTTATAGGACGTTAAATGTTAATGTAACCGAGAATGACATGATATCAAAGTTTATAGGCCACTGAATATTGGAAAAAGTGTCAAGGAAAGGGGGCATTCCGAGAATTGAACTCGGGACCTCTCGCACCCTAAGCGAGAATCATGCCCCTAGACCAAATGCCCTTCATGCGTCATTGGATGTTGGTTTACTTTACATTCTTTCTCCAATTATAGCTGAAAAAGTGTAAAAAAGGGGCATTCCGAGAATTGAACTCGGGACCTCTCGCACCCTAAGCGAGAATCATACCACTAGACCAAATGCCCTTTGTGTTTGCTCTCTATTAATTCAATTATTAAACGAATTTTGAGTAAAGAACAATTTCGATTTAATTTTTGGGTAAACAAATTTAGTGGTGATCCAACTTTTAAGTAAGTTGTTTTTTGGTTACTCAACTTCAAAAACTTCCAATTCTAACAATAACAGTTTTAGAATTTTAGTTAGATTTCATGGAAGGTTGACGTGGGCCTTTTTTAATTGGCCTAATAAAAAATTATCTTTTCAATGTTTACACATTTTATCAATTTGATCTTAAATCTAAAATTTAACAAATTTAGCCTTCAATGTTTACAAAATTTTTCATTTAATTCTAATACCAAAAAATTAAATAATTTTAACCCTAAAAATTTACAAAATTTGTTAATATCAATCTCAACCCTTAGATATTTGGTTTTTTACTTTTTAGCCGTTTTATTTAAACATTTTATGTAAAAATAATAAAAAAATAAAAATACTACTTTTAATTATAATTTTTATGTAATTTCACTAATCGAACACCAAATTCAATCACGGAGATAACTAGATTATATCTGAAAAATTAAAATTTCAATGTAGCATATGATTTTAAGAGTTTTATTACCAAAGAAAGCAAACAGAGACA
Source organism: Gossypium anomalum (assembly GCA_025698475.1). Taxonomy (NCBI): domain Eukaryota; kingdom Viridiplantae; phylum Streptophyta; class Magnoliopsida; order Malvales; family Malvaceae; genus Gossypium; species Gossypium anomalum. Next base: position 90,715,560 of record CM046961.1, read on the forward strand.
TGAAGCAGCCAATTACATCGTACAAACATGGAGTTAACAAAATAGAAGGATGTTCAAATAAACACAACGATGGGACTCCTCACTTTGTGTTCACCATCGTCCCACACTAAAGCACCAGACACCATAGCTTTATCCATTGTCCCTTCCACTATTACTTCAAAAGATAGCTTTTGTCCCACCGACGTGAACGACAGAACATCGGGGTTAACCCTGATTTTCAACGTACCTGTCGGAAAACTCAGGTTAGCTCTGTAAACCGCAGTCGGAGATCCCACGTTTGTGACTGTCCTTTTGAAGGTACGGCTGAATGGTTTCAATGGCGAAGTGGAAAGACCAAAGGAAGGGTAGTTTAGTTCCGAAACTGTCCCATTAGTGTCTTTAGGACAAGTGGAGTTGTCTTTGGATAATAATTGTATTAACCGAGTGGCGTATCCTTGTCCGCATAAGAAGTTTATGTAATCGGTTTCATTGGCATCGTATACTAGACCTGGATTTGCAGCTTTTAAAGGATTCAAATGTCCTGAACCGTATGCAAATTCAGCTTCCATGTTGATACCAGACCTCATAGGGGCGGCTGCAATTAACATTTCAATTGGAAAATTAAGTAAAAGTTGTACCTAATCGAACTATAAAACATATTTGTTATGAGGTTTATAATTAATTACCTGTGGTCATAAGGGCAGATTGAATAGCAGCAGGAGACCATGTGGGATGAAATGATTTAACGTAGGCAGCTGCACCAGAAACATGAGGACAAGACATTGATGTTCCTGAGATAATGTTGAACGTCACGAACCTGTTGTCGCCTGGAATTGTAGAAACAGGAGAAATTGAAGACCACGCTGCTAGAATGTGAACCCCTGGTGCTGATATATCTGGCTGCAAACAACAATTTAATGAAAAAAAAAAAAAAACATCAATCTTACACAAGTTTATGCAAAATCATATACTATGAGATTTGGATAAAAATATTAAACTCAAAGCTGTATCATTCAAGAGCAAAATCACGCTCCTCCTCACCTAACCAATTTTTTTCTAAATCTATAATATATTGTTTTATTTTCTTATATTAAATTGTAATTTATATCCCATCAAAAAAATATTTTAAGTTATCTATTTTTAAAATTTTAATAAAAGAAAAATAATAGAATACTATAATTTTAAATACTATATTGTTTAGAATTGAGCAAGAAAATAAAAAAATCAAAGATTGATCCAGATCGAGGTGTTTAGATGATGGAATACAAGTTAAAATACCATGGTTACCCGAACTGAGCCGAATGCTACTTTTTTGTTTAATTTATAATTAAATTTAATTTTTATGATTTAAAAAATAAATATTTTATATTTAAAATAGTGAAAATAACTTAAAATTTCTATATAGAAATATTTTTTAAAATTACCATATAAAAGTTAATTGGTTATTTTTTATTTACTTGAAAAAATAATTTTTCTAGAAATATTTATAAAAAAAAGTTGAAATTTTATCAAATGGTATTCAAAAGATAAAAAATAAAACTCATTTTGTCAAAATAAATTTAAAAATCTAAATAATGATAAATCGAGAATCGAATTGAATTATGATGAACGATTTAAGAAAAACGACCAAACTAAACTAAACTCACCCCTAATATTGACAAGCTTAAACAAATTTAGATTAAATATTTACTAATACAAGTAGGCTTGAATTAAATTCGTCGACCCACGAATACTTCTATCTTTACCTTAAAAAGATGTTTATGTTTTATACATTGGACACAATTATTGAAAGAAAAAAAAGAGTCAAACCATTAAATTTTCCATCAATTTACCTTAATAATCTCGGGTGTAATCGGATTCGGACCTCTCGACGAGAAAGAGATGATATAAGGAGCCAATGAGTCATTAACCTCACTACTCCTGAATATAGTTGCTGTTGGAGCACTACAAAAACATATAGGCAAAGTCTTACATGATATTCATTTGTGTATTCATATTATATTCGTATCGAGTAATCGTACCTGGTGGAGTTTACGTACTGAAAAATGTTGCGACCGTCAACCAAGTTAAAACAAGATGCAGGCAAAGGAAAAAGGTTAGAATAGTCAATGCTGTCCAGGTCTCGAGCCACGGTCCCAGCTGCACCAGCCAAAAGGGCTCCTATCCCGTTAGCGCGTATCGAATCACAAAGAACAATCTTACCTTTTACCAATTTTTTATCTAATGAATTCGGAAAACATAATCTGCACTTCAACGATTAGATCATTAAAATATTAATGGTATAAAAAGATACGAAAAGATAAAATACTTTAATTTTACACATGTGTAACTAGATCAATTTAAAAAAAGAAAATGCTAAGTTTATGTTACCTGGATGATCTACTAGATGCTGTAGTGGTGTTTGGTGCGTCTCCACCATAAATCATAGGGTACGTTTTATTCTTGAGATCAAATGTATTTATTGATACTCCCTACATACAACCATATATATATATATATATATATATATATATATATGAGATAACTATCATTATAAATCATAAAATTGATATATGATTATAAATCATGTATGTGTTTATATTACCTCATAAATCTTGTTGTTGCCAAGTTGAACCTTGGTGGAAAACTTGCGATCGATGGTGCTAGCTGCCACAGAAAGCGACCACGGTGAGAAATTAGAGATCGTTGAACGTCCAGGGCCTTCGTTACCCGCCGAACTTACGGTCAGTATACTGTTTTTCATGGCGTGAAAAGATGCGATATCGATCGCATCTTCTAAATAGTCTCTGGTCCGTCCTCCGCCGACTGAAATTGATATAATGTCGACTCCATCAGAGATCGCATCATCGAATCCCGCGAGAATGTCGGCAACTTGACAACCATCGGACCAACATATTTTGTACACTGCGATGCGTGCCGATGGAACCCCTCCTCGAGCTGTTCCTGAACCAAAGCCATAGAGACTTGCACCGTCGACTAAATTCCCGGCTGCCGTGGAAGCAGTATGAGTTCCATGACCGTCGGAGTCTCTCGGAGATTCGAAGTCCTCCGGTAAAAACATTCCATCGCTGCGGTAATATTTTGCACCTATGATCTTGCTGCATTTGAACATATAACCATATTAGACATTTGAAGCAGTAAGATTTCTCCTATATCGAACATATACTTGTATCCGAAACGCACCCCTAAAACCAGTAACATAACCCAAAAAAAGAAACAAAATTTACTTGTTGCAAGTGAAATTGTCTTGTGGTTGAAATTGGCAACTGCCTTTCCATTTGGAAGGAGGTGGACCAAGTCCTTTGTCATCAAAGCTTAGAGATTCAGGCCAGATTCCAGTGTCTAAAACTCCAATGATAACATCACTTTCCATGGTTGCTCTTTCAACTTGTTGAGGGAATCCCATAAAATCCCATGACCTTGTTGTATGTAGTTTTCTCTTTTCATTTGGAAACACTGATACTACACCCTTCATTCCTGAACATATCCAAACAACCAAAATTCAAATTAAGCTTGAAGATCTGCATCTTAGTCTACATAGTATTTCCGCTTTGACATTTAAAGTAGGCCTATTATTATAACTCAAACTTGAAGTTTTGATTTGTTTTGATCTAACTTGATTTGATGTAAAAAATAACAATATAAAATCAGAGGGGCATGCTAAGGTCTTGACCCTCACCTTAGTTGACTGAGAACTCTTTAATCCTTCTAAAAAGATTGTATTTTTTTGGACTCTTCAAAAGATTAATAATATAATTTAAGCTTTTTAATATAAAAATTTTAACTTGATCCCTTCAAAATTTTATAATTTTATTTAAGTGTCAAATCCGAATGAAAAAACTCAAAAAGCTCAATTGAAAAACTTGAATGATTCAATTTTGAAATTGACCTGAACTCAAAATAATTCAAACTCAAAATAATATAAAAATTTTAAAACCTAAATTGACTCAATCTAAAATAATCAAATTTGGAATCAATTGAATATGTCCGGTTATAAGTCTACTTGAAAATATAATGCTCTCTTTTTTTACTTGAAATTCTTATAATTTTGTCTAAAGTTTAACAATCTAACCCTGGTTGAATCATTCAAATCATCTGTTAAGTCAAATTGTTTCGCTCAATTTAAATGTTGACCTAATAATAATTAAATAATTAATTCAAAATTCATAAATATTATAAAATCCAATTTTTTATTTTGATTTCTAGTTTTTTTAATTGAACCCAAGTGATTTACTCAAAAATCAATTCAACTCTTATTTTCAGATCGATATATTAATCAGTCTTGTTCGACCAATCCAACTATCAATCTAATTCGATACAAATAACACTGCTTTTATCTCATAAAAATTAATTGATAAATACAAACTTAAATGTTTGTGTATATATCATAATGGATTTGAAGAAATTTTAAATGTGAGGTTGGAGTGTTACACTTACCGGCCATTTTTTGTGCTTCTTCCTCAGTCAAATCCACCACGAACCCATTAAAACTCTTCTTGTAGCTGTACAGCACTGTCTTCGACTCACTGCATTCACACCAATGGCATGCTCAATCTCAATAACCAGTTAGTCTCAATAACCAGTTAGTAGGTTTTATTTTGTTTTGGGAATAATTATAATTAATTATTACAAGTAAAATCTACATAAAACTTGAATTTGAGACTTTAAAATTCCATATTTACTATCTAAAAAAATTTATTCTACTTTAAAAAAATTGCTCCATTCGGAACAATTTAATTTAAAATCCGTTGAATGATTTGAATTTGTTATTTCTACTTTGCTTTCAAGATTCTCTTTTAAAGAAATAAAAAGTTAGAGTATGAGAATATATATTTTCTTATAATTATATTTGAATATAAGGATAAAGTTAGAAAATTGTTTTAGAGAAATCGGAGATAAATCATAAATTATTGATTAACAGTATAATTTTATTATTATATTAATATATAATTTCATAAAAATTTAAAAAATTAAATAATAAATCTATTATTAGGAGGGGCTAAGGCTATTGACTGCCCTTTTACCTTGGTCCCTATTTATATATATATATACACGATATAAATATCAGATACGAATATTTAAGAAAAAAATCAGAGGCAACATATGTTTACACACCTGCCAAAAACATCTTGTACCATGCTACTATGAAGCAAAGCTGTGGAAGCTCCATCTTTAAGTCGGTCACCCATATACACAATATAGCTCTGAATATTCACCGATTACAATTTTTGTTTTTCTTAAAATGAAGTTCATCACCAATGGAAATTTTAGAAAAAAAAATGACAAGAAATTAAATCCACTATTAACCTTTCGATTGGCATTGGCGTTGGATTGAACAAGATGAGATGCTGCTTTGGTAGTAAGAAGAGCTAAAAGAAAGCAATGAAGTAGATATTTTCCTCCCTCCATTGAAGCAATGCTCACACAAAAATAAATAAGAAACTTTTCCAAGTAGTATATTTATGGAGAAAAATATATGCTAAAGTCTTAGTCTTTGTGGAAATAAATTATATTAGAAATTTAAACTTTTCATACCTTTTTTTTTGTTTTAATTTATATTTGGGATATTATTTAAAATTGTATATAAATTTGTTGGATAATTACTATAAAATATTCTTTACTGTAATTTTAGTAAAATGCCAAAGCTTTAGAGAAAAGAAATATGAGAAAATCAAGGCTTTCATTTTGTTGCTTATAAAAAATAATGACCTCCTATTTATACGATTCAGGTAAAGTGGTTCAAGAAATTCAAAGGCCATATTGCAATGACCGGATTCTAACGGTCATATTTTTTGTATTACCTTTGTTATAAATTATATTTGGGATAATATTTAAAACTGGACATGAATTTCGGTCAAATATGTAAAGTTATAATTATTTCTTTAAATATAATTATATTTAAAAAGAAATTGTATAAACCATTTATTTTATTTATGTTTGGATTAAATTTTTAATTTTTAAAAATAATGGTGTATTATGTCTATTTCCTAACATGGTAGCTTATTAAATAAGTGTTCCTAAATTTTTATATTTTTGTGGATATGAACATATGAAATCTCACAAAAAGATAGGGAAATGGAATAAGGAATCGGAAAAACCAGCTTTCAATTGAAATATTGACCTACACATTTTGATTTTTCTTTAGTATCAATAAATTGGGGGTCACCAATTGCTACAACTAGTGAACTACTTTTCAATATTATTAAATTTTCATTAAATATGGAGAAAAGTATTTTGAGATTGAGAAATTATTACGTAAATTGTACCTATTAAATAAATTATTATTATTTTATTCGATAATTTATTGTATAATAATGTTTTCAATTTTTTTCCTTAGGTATTACTTAAGGGTAAATTCAGTTTGATTCGATAGTATATATATTTTTTTAAATTTGTAGAATTATCTATGATAATTTTGAGTTTTAAGTTTTCGGATTTTATTTTAACAAAAAAAATAAACATATATTGAAAAATAAGTTTCATATAGAATTTTAGGTATTTCTAAAGGGATTTGAATAAGTAACAAACTTAACCACAAAGTTAGAATAGGAGAAAATAGGTCAAATTATGTTATTAGACTCTATATTTTGAATAAGTTGTGGATTTAGTACTTATATATTAATTTAGTCATTTTTAATCTCTATACTTTTAAAGTTTTAATCTTGGCCAAATGAAAACTATCATATTAATTAAGTTCTGTTATTTTTAAAATTTGACACGTTAGACATATTATCGCATGTGTAATGCTATGTCAACTTGTCATTTTCATATATTACTCACAGAAAAACAATTACTAGATTTAACAGTTGTCGTTTATATTAAGATTAATATTTCGAAATTCAGAAAATATAAGACTGAGAACGATCCAATTAGAGAACATAAACTAAATCTCTAACTTTACACATAATACAGGACTAATAATAGAATTTAACCAAATAGACTTAATTGCTATTATTTGGTCAGGATTAATTTTTAAAAATTTGAAAAGTAAATAAACTAAAATTGATCAAATTAAAATACATGTACTAAATCAACAATTTATGTAAAATACATGTTGTAATGGCAAAATTTGACCGGAGAAAATATGATAAATGAGTTTGATTTTAGCTTGTATGTGGTACAATGACATTATTTGGTCTTATTTGGCATTATTTGGTGGCGTGTATGGGAAGCAACCAAAAAATAGGGTAAACCTCAGTAATCGCTCATTCAACTATTAATATATTTTTATTTGTCACTAAATTACGTATTTGAGAACTAAATCCAAAGAATTTGTATATGTAGAGGTTGAATTGAATGCGTTAATTTAGAATTAGGATTAAATTGATAAATATATAAATTTAAAAGTTAAATATATTATTATACCAATTAGTTAAAAATTATCTTTTCTATTAACAATTTAATAATAATGTTAGTTATAAATTTGTCAATTTTTATACTTTGGTTGACTACTTGCTACATAAAATTTTTAGTTTTCATAATCATTTTTTCAAAAATTATTTTTCAAATAAATAAAAATAATTAATAACTCTAATATAAAAAATGATTTTTATATAACATTTTAGCTAAAATTCTAAAGGGTGTGGAAATAAATAACAAGCTTGACTGCGAACTAATTTGTCTCCCAACATGTCCTACAGAGACACAGTATTAGAATAGGAGAAAATATTACAAATCAGTTTGATTTTAGTTTAAAGAGGTGAAATGACCTCTTGGCATTATTTGTCGGTCTGTATGGGGACGCAAGAAAAAAATTACAAGTCATAATGTCAAATTTAGATTTTCATGTTTTTAACGTTTATCAATTTGGTAGTTTTTTAGTTAAATTTGGACATTTATTTTTTTTAAAAAATTAAATTGTTTTTTAAATAAAAATACTGATTATAATATTAATTTCTAATAATTTTAGCGTCTCCACTCACTTAATAATTTACTTGTACTTTAATCGACATAATATTATGTCAACAAATAATTTAAAATTTATAAAAATATTTAAAATTAAAAATATAAAAAAACACTTTTTATTTTTTATGAAGAAATTAAACCCTTAGTTTTTCTTCTTCTTTTTTTCAATTAAAATGTTAAATCACCGTTAAAAAAATTATAAATAATTAAAAATAAAAAAATTATATTCTTTAAAAGAACTATAAAATTTTCAAATATATATATTAAAAGAAACCCATCGTGGGTTCTTGGCAGTTGGCATCGTAGGTGTGGAATCTTTCCTCACAGGGTCTTGGATTTGGAAAGAAGCCAATGAGCAGTTCAAATAAGGGCCAAGGCCACTCCAAAGTCCAAACGAATAGACATCCCATTTTTGGGTGGGTGGGTCGGCCCTCGGTGACTCCTTCCATTCAACCCCCCCCCGCCCCCCCAAACTTTTTGGCTTTTTCAACTAACCCACATTTCTTCACCACTTCCCTATCATGTTTTTAATGGTTATTTAACATTTTCCATCCAAATCTAAGCAATTTTACAAAAAAAAATTAAAATTAAAAGATGAACTTTTTTTTAAAAATAAGAGTCAAAATGAAAAACAGAAAAACATTAATTAAGGGTTAAAGTTGACATTCAAACGCTTTTCGAGTACTAATTCTTAATTAATAAGCAACAGATAAAATTAAAATCTACATTTTCAAAGGTTAATATGTTAGGGTAAACTACATCATTAGTCCCTAAATTATAGTTAAGTTTTCGTCTTGGTCATTTAACTAAAAAAGTTACAATTTGGTCACTAAATTATTCGGAAGTTTTCATTTAAGTCGTTGGACTCTTAAAATCGGTGCTATATGGTTTTATCTATTCGCACTGCCTGCACTAATGAAAAGTTCTCTTTCCCATTCTCTTTTGCAGTTTTTTTTTCATAAAACAATTTTGGACATTATGAATCTGCGAACCAAAATTTAAATAGCTTTTTTTTTTTATCTTCAATACTAACTATCATATCGACTTGGACCTGAGGTATATTCTTCTACTTATAGATGAGTACTAATCCATCATATCGATCATCATTTGGAGCTTGTTGGTGGAACTTAAAAAAAAAAAAAGACCTAATAGCTCAGTAACTTAAATAAAAACTTTTGAATAATTCAGTGACTTAAATAAAAACTTTCGAATAACTTAATGACCAAATTGTATCTTTTTTGGTTACCCAACTATCCAATTTTGTCTTTTTTAGTCACTAGCTAGTTAACGGTGGTAGCTTTTAAAATTGACATAATAGCAACTTTAACACTAAATATTTATAAATTATGTCAATTTAGTCTTGATTCTAAAAAAAATAACTCTCAACATTTACACAATGTGTAATTTTTTTTTTTGCAATTTTGCTTTTCTTTGTGACACTGAAGGTTAATTTTAAAAGAATGAGAAAAGATTAAAATTATTATCTTAGAATTTTTTGGTATTTCTATTTTTTGTATATTTTCAATCAAATTCAACTAATAAAATTGTTTTTTTTTTTTAGCTTTTCAGGTGAAAGGGTCACAAAAAAAAACACTTCAAAAAAGACCAAATTACTCAAATATGTAAACGTTGAGGGTTAGATTTTTTTGAATCAAGACTAAATTGATACAATGTATAAATGTCAAGGGTTAAAGTTACTATTATGCCAATTTTAAAAGTTGCCACCGTTAGCCTAATGGTGGCCAAAAAAGACAAAATTGAATAGTTTGGTGACCATTTTGTCACTTTCCATAGTTGAGTGACCAAAAAGAAAAAAATCAAATAATTAAGTGACCATGTTGTAACTTTTAATAGTTAGGTGATCAAAAAAGAAATTTACTAATAGTTGAGTGACTAGAATTGTAGTTTATGCAACTTTTATTGGTACCATATAAGACTTAATCTCTAACCTGTATGCAAATAAACCCTTGAAATTTAAGTTATATCTAAATAAAACTCTTAATATAAATCATTATTTCATTTACAATAAGAGCTAATTCTAATACAAATTAACCAAAGTATAAGAACTTATTTGGGTACAAACAAAAAATATAGGGACTTATTTAATGAATGTAATCTAGGTCAAGGGCACTTTTAGTAGTTTAGCCTTTTCAAATTTCAGGTTTTCACAGCTATGATATTGAAGCAAATACAACTATTGGACTCCTCGCTTTATGCGCACCATCATCCCACACTAAAGAACCAGAAACCATAGATGCATCCATTGTTCCTTCAATTATTACTTGAAAAGACAGCTTTTGTCCCACAGATGTAAACGACAAAACATTAGGGTTAACTCGGACTCTAGCTGTTCTTGTCGGAAAACTCACTCTTGCTCTATACGTCGCCATTGGAGATCCCACATTCGTAACAGTTCTATTGAAAACACGACGAACAGTTGTTGAAGAAGAAGTGAAAACAGAAAATGAAGGATAGTTTAGATCCGAAAGTACTGTTCCATTTGCTCCTGCAGAGCATGCTGCATTGTCCCTAGTAACTTGTCGAAGAAACCGAGTGTCATATCCTTGTCCGCATAAAAAGTTTATGTAATCAACTTCACTGGAATCGTAGATTAAGCCTGGGTTTATAGTTTTGATTGGGTTCAAATGGCCTGATCCGTATGCAAACTCAGCGTCCGAGTTCATGCCTGAACTCATAGGGGAAGCTGTAGTGATAAGGGAAGATTTGATAGCAGAAGGAGACCAAGTGGGATGAAAAGATTTAATGTAGGCAGCTGCGGCAGAAACATGGGGACAAGCCATTGATGTGCCTGAGATTATGTTAAATGGAACCCATCTATTATCGCCTCTATTTTGGGAAACTGGTGAAGCTAAAGACCATGCAGCTACAATATCAACCCCTGGTGCTGACAAATCTGGCTGTAATATTATTACCCACAAAAATTTAGAAAACTTCGGATTAGGTTAAGCTTAAGCATACTATTAACATACTCGAAATATATGCTTAAAATTTTGTTTAAATTAACTCATATTTGTAAATAATTAATCCAAATCTATTTTAGATTTGACTATATTATTTTAAAAAAATAAAATATATATTTATTTTATTTTTAATTTAATATTTAATAATTTTATATATTTTTTATTTATTAAAATTTTATATATAGTTACCTAACATTTTTTAATGTTTAGATTATAGTAGTATTATATAGTACTATAGATTTAATTTTTATAAATTACATAATATATAAAAATAACATAATATAAAACATTAGGAACATGAAAATTGAGCCGGACTTGGGTCCTAAATGTTCAAGCAGAAACTCAATTTATATTTTAAACGGGCCTAATTTTTTTACCCAAGTTATTGTTCGGATCTAACATTTTTGTCCAAATCCTCTCAAATTTTGAGTAAGTCTTCGAGTTTGGATGAATAACCCGATTTATGAATAGATCTAGCTTAAATTAAATCAAATAAATTACTTGTGGCATTTAACTCGATTTTTGAAAAAAAAATCAAGATACAAAATGAATTAGATCGAATTATTATCACCTTCAGAAAAGGTTATATGAATAGAGATTATTTAGTCATGAAGTTTACCTTGAGTATTTCGGGTGTAATCGGATTCGGACCCCGCGAGGAAAAAGAGGCTACATAAGGAGCTCTAGTGTCATTAACTTCATTGCTCTTAAATATAGTTGCAGTTGCATTGCTGTAATGGATATGTGCAGATGATTTTCAGTTCGTTTACGATTTTAAAAGAAAAGGTACGAAATCGAAAGACGAAACCCGAACTACAAATTACCTCGTCGAGTTTATATATACGAAAATCTTGCTGCCGTCGACCAGATCAAGATGAGAAGCAGGCAAAACAAAAGAGAATGCAACATCTTTTGGTGAATTGTCTCGCAACAACGCACCAACTGCACCAGCTATTAGTGGTCCTTCCCCGGAGACGAACCTATCACAAAGTACAATTTTGCCTTTCACCAAATTAGGGTCCAATGAGTCTTCCAAGCAAATCCTGTAAAAGAAAAATTCGATTAGTTTCAGTATCCGGCTGTTATTGATATTCTATTTTACTGGAGCTCAAAGATAATGGTCAAACATGGGTATGTCACATGTTGAATTTTTCATATTTGAAGGATTATATATGTTTGAATGTGTCAAATATATTTTAAGGATAGTGTCTCATAATATGTGATACATATGAATTATTTGGGAAAAATAGGAAGTAAAAATACATGGTTGATATTACCTTGATGAAGATGATGTATAATTTCCTATAGGGTTTGGTGCATCTCCACCATAAATCATAGGGTATGTTTCATTCTTGAGATCAAATGTATTTATTGATACACCCTGAATACATTTAAGAGAAAGATGAAATGCATTGTAAGAGTCCAAATTAATATAAGCGTTGTGTGTAGCAATAAAATGAATTTAAGAAGACACGTTGTTAGGAGGGATAATCATGAACTTTAAAAGATTAAATTTTTATAGATTGTAAAATAAACCATAATTTATAACTGATAGTCATAAATCATATAGAAAATCTATTATTTAAATTCAAAATCTCTTGATTAGATTGATTCAATCATATTAGAGGTCACATTCTAGAGATATCTTAAGATTATCTCTAAACATATTATGAGACAAATTTATTAGTAGTTAAGTTTGTTACTTATTTCAAAACCCTTAAAGATTTTTACTTTCCATTGAATACAGTAGGGACAATTATTGGCATTACCTCATAAACCACATCGTTTCCAAGCTTAACTCCGGTGAAAAACTTCCGATCAATGGTGCTAGCAGCCACTGAAAGGGTCCATGGCGAAAAATTCGTGATGGTTGCTCGTCGGGGACCTTGATTACCGGCAGAGGTCACTGTCAAAATGCCATTTCTCATTGCATGAAAAGCTCCAATCGCAATCGAATCACGGAAATAATCTTTAGGAGTTGCTGATCCGACTGATAGAGATATAATGTCGACCCCATCAGTAATCGCATCGTCAAACGCCGCAAGAATGTCGGCATCAGAACAACCGTCGGACCAACAAATTTTGTACACCGCAATGCGTGCTGACGGAACTCCTCCGCGAGCTGTTCCAGAACCAAGGCCAAACAAGTTTGCCCGGTTAACTAACCTTCCAGCAGCCGTGGATGCGGTGTGAGTTCCATGGCCTTCTGAGTCTCTTGGAGAAATGATATCGTTTGAGCCAAATAATCCATCACTTTTGTAATATCGTGCTCCTATGATTTTACTGTATTCAAATAGTAATATTGGTTAAAATCAAGTCGGGACGGCAATTGAGAGGAGCAGAGCGAGACTTTTTATTTGCATTCGTCTAGCTTACATAGAGCAAACAATTACGAAATCTATATTTAAAATTATAAACACATATATTTACGTTGTTTTAAGGTGCATACTTGTTGCAAGTGATATTATTTGCATCTTGGCAAATGCCTTTCCATTTGTCCGGAGGTGGAGAAAGTCCTTCGTCATTAAAACTTTGGGATTCGGGCCAAATTCCTGTGTCTAAAACTCCGATGATGACATCACTTTCTGAAGTTGCTCTTTGAACTTGTTGTGAGAAGCCCATGAAGTCCCATGATCTTGTTGTATGTAAGATTCTCTTTTCATTTGGAAACACTGATACTACACCATTCATTCCTAAATGTTCAAAGATAAGTATATTAACAATTACTTGAAAGTTTCACGCTTTTGTCTCGTAAAAAATATGGAGTTGAAGGTGTTATAGAAATCACGTTCACTCACCGGCCATTTTCCGTGCTTCTTCCTCCGTTAGCTCCGCCACAAACCCGTTAAAACTCCTCTTGTAACTACAAAGCACCGACTTCGTGGCGGATTCACTGTCGATGTAATTTATGGAGTTATATTTAAATGATAACAGTAATCTTATATTATCAAAAACTCTAATATAGGAGTGTTCAAATTTCGGTTAAAATCGAATTAATCAATCGAACTGATTTAATTCGGTTAATAGGTTGGTGGTTGAACTTAATTCGGTCAGAGTTCAATTAATAGTTTTTTGGAATTTCGGTTTTCGGTTAATTCAATTCAAAATCAGATAATTAGCTGAATTAACTAAATTAACCGAACTCAATAATGAATATTATGTGTTAATTTCAAGACATTAATTTTTGGTTAATTCAGTTAACTTTCAAGACAAAAACATATATTTCAGTTAATTTCAATGTATTTTTTTATATATTTTTTATAATTATTTTAACCAAAAGATAAAAACATATAAATTTTGGTTAATTAGGTTAACCGACTGAATTAATCGAAATATTTCGATTCGGTTAATGGTTAAAAAATTATACAATTTGATTAATTCATTTAATGTTAATTTGGTTTAGTCAATAACTGAACCGACCGTGTGAACACTCCTAATTATAAAGATATACGCTTGATATAAATATATTTAATTTTTAAAAGAAAAATTCAAATGATCATGCTCATACTCATATTTAAATATATATAAAAAACGAATATTTAAGAAAATAATAATAAATTATATATAAATCGAATCAATAACAAGTAAATCCGAGTAATTAGTATTGATTTATATACCTGCCTAAGACATCTTGTAGCATACTGTTATGAAGTGAGGCTGTTGCAGTTCCAACTTTAGGTGGATTTCCCATGTATATAACATAGCTCTGCAAATTCCATGGTTTTAATATATATATATATATATGTATATAAGTTTCTTAGCAATGATCAATTTGTCCATATCTGCCACTCACACTCAGATTAAATAATAAAACAATTAAAAATTTCATCTTACAAAAATCCTTTTGAAAAAAAATGAAAAAATACATATCACGTACGTATCTATATCTGATACTAACCCTTGAATTATTGAAAATAACATTAAAAAAGTTACCTTTTTATCTGATTGAGACACTCCGATGGTAACGAGAAGGGCTGAGAGAAATCCATGAATGAGAAGACAATGAAGAAGAGAAAATCTTTGGCCATCCATTTGAAACAAAAGAAATTTTGCCAAGTATATTAACAAATGTATTAGCTATTTATTTTTATAGATTAACTCAGCGGACTCGTTCCTTAAAGAGCAACATAAATTAATTTGTTTCAGCATTGAATTATTCAAGAAACTTATATCTTATTTTATTATTCTATGATTATTTCTAATATGTTAAGTTAAATGTACAACGTGCATGTACAAGCCAAGTAAAATTTAGGGTAATGACTCAATTTTGATTAAAATAACATTTCATTCACTAAACTTTGAAAAGTTACAACTTAATCACTAAACTTTACGAAAATAATAAAATAGTCACTAATGGACATTTTCTGTTACAGACATAATGGAGAACTAAGATGGCCTATTAACTAGCACGTTGGACGTTAACTAGCTATGGTGGAAATCCAATTTAAGAACCCTAGTTGCTGGAAGAAAAGGCAGAAGAGAAGAAGAAGAAAAAGAGAAGAAATGGAGATACCCACTTTGATTCCGGTTTGCTACTGTGGAAACTCAACTCATACAGAGACGAAACTCAACTCAAATATTGTAATTAGAGCAAGAAGCTTCCTCAAAGATTTGTTGACTAGTTTTCTGAAGTTTTCGATTGTTGTTGTCGAAATCCAATGTAGTCAAAGTTGAGGATTTAGCGGGGACAAGAAACAAATCATCCAACACCGTAGCTATCGTCCCAATAGCGCCAAAAGGATCAAAAGTGGAGGGAGGGTTAAGCTCAGAGAGCGTGCTCTCGACCCAAGTCAACAAATTGGAAAGATTATAATGAATAGTTTCAAAAGCAAGGTGAGAAATCCTATCATCTTGAACATTACACATAACCTCCTCCAACTACTCAAGCTTTTGAGCCACTTGAGCCGTGTCTGAAGTTTTGACCTTGTAACCCAATACTGCCAAAAGCTCATCCATCCCATAGTCTTGCTGGGCGGTTTCTTCCTCCCAAGCCCTGGCCTTTCCGACTGAATGACCGCTGCAAAGAGTAGAGGGGTTTGGGTTAGGGTGGAGATGATCGTAGTCTCCTTAGGATCGTGACGAAAAATTGGTTCGAGTTACTAATTTGTTATTTTTCAATAATGTTAATGACTGTTTTGTTAATTTAGTAAAGTTTAATAACTGGTTTGTAACTTTTTAAACTTTAGTGATTGAAATGTTATTTTAATCAAAATTAAGTGACTGTCGATATATTTTACTATTAGGAACAACTTTTCAAAAATAATTATGTAGAAACATACATTGAAAATAATTATTTGATTGCTGATATCATAATTATTTTTTAATTTTTTATATTTATATTAAAATGTCAAAAGCTATCTTTGGGGCATATATTTAAAAAAATGAAAAAATATATTTGTATATAAACACATTCAAGTATCAAATATAAATATATTAAGAGGTGTATTTGATTTTCCAATTTATTGTATATTTAAAAATACATGGGGATATAAATACAGAAAAGCTAATTCATACAAGAAATCAAAAGATTAGGTAATATATATATATATATATATATAAATATAAAGAACAATTCAAAAATTATCCATGGTTGGTCATATTCTTAGTTTATATATATAAAGATGGAAAGTGATATTTTTCTTAGTTTGGAAATAAAAAAATTATTTAGAATTAACAAGTCAAATCATAAATCAAGTAGCCAATTCAAATAATTAAGAATAACAAGGACATCTTAACTGGCAAAAATAATAGTCACCTTAACTTTTGCACCCATACCCCTACCTTATTTATAGTCTAATATTTTGAATTAGAGGTGAATATTTATATGATTTCAGAATTTTAATTTTTTTTTTAATTAAAACGACGTCGTTTCTTTTGCGATTTACTGACGTCATTTTGTTTAACAAAACGGCGCCGTTTTCGTTTCATCCATTTCACCCCGAAACCCTTGTTTTCCCCCAAATCAAAATTTCCCATAAACCCTAAATTTTCCCCAAATCAAACCCATTTGCCGTCTCCCTTTCTCTCTGTTGGTTCGACAGGTTTCATTTCATTTCGGTTTCTAATCAGACCCGAAGCTCCTTGCTTCATTTCGATTTCATTTATATTATTTTTTTATGTGGGTTACACTTCTGTTTTATTTTTCCAGCAAGCAGAAAGATTAAGGGATTTCATTTCGAAATCAAACCCGACTGAAGTCTAGCTTTTGCGAGTCCAACAAATCAAGGTACTCTCATTTAGTTGTTCTTTTGAACCCCAGACTTTAGCATGCTGACGTTGGTAATCTTAGATTGTTGTGCTTCTCTCTCTTTTCGGGGTTTTGGAGATGTTTGGGTTTTTGAAATTTCAAAATTTGATTTAGGGTGCTGATAGCAAGAACATACGTGTATGGAAAAATCTTAAAGAATTTAATGGTTTCAAATCAAATAGTGGATTGGTTAAAACCATTGTTATAGCAGGTGCAAAGATTTTTACTGGTCATCAAGATGGTAAAATTCGTGTATGGAAAGTATCTGTTAAGAACCCTGGTGTTCATAAACGAGCTGGTACATTACCATCTTTGAAAGAAATCCTCAAAAGTTCAATTAAACCAAGTAATTACATTGAAGTGAAGCGCAAAAGATCTTTATGGATCAAGCATTCAGATGCTGTGTCATGTTTGAGTTTAAATGAAGAACATGGTCTTCTTTATTCAGCTTCATGGGATAGAACATTTAAAGTATGGAGGATTTCTGATTATAAATGTCTCGAATCGGTTAACGCGCACGGACGACGCGTGAATTCAGTAGTATCGAGGTCCGGCAGGGAGATGGTTTTCACCGGTTCGGCCGACGGGACGGTTAAAGTATGGAAAAGGGAACAACAACGTAAAGGGACAAAACATAGTTTGAACCAAACATTGTTACAACAAGAATGTGCTGTTACAGCATTAGCAATTGATGCACCTGGTTCGGTTTTATATTGTGGTTCCAGTGATGGCCTTGTTAATTTTTGGGAACTTGAGAAAGGATTAGCACATGGTGGTGTACTTAAAGGACATAAATTAGCTGTTCTTTGTCTTGAAGCAGCTGGGAATTTGGTGTTTAGTGGTTCAGCTGATAAAACTATATGTGTTTGGCGTAGGGATGGTAACATTCATACATGTCTTTCGGTTCTAACCGGACATACAGGACCGGTTGAGTGTTTGGCATCGGAAAATTCATGGAGTTGAGCTAATTTTGGCCGAATGGCTGGTGATGGCTAAGGAAAATGCTACTTCTTGAATTCTTTTAATGCATGCATCGGTTATGTGAAGTTATCCCGTGCATGCAAAGCCATGCACGGTTTTTGTATTGTTCTTACCTTGTAAATATGGTTTGGTTTGTAGCTAAATAGGTGGGAGGAAGCATTGGCGAGAAAGGGGAAGGAGCAAGTCGATCGGCTAGATAGCTCAACTTGGAGAAATTTTAGTAAGTTCTTCAAAGGTAACGTGTAAAATTATTATGTTTGAAATATAAATATTTCATGCAGGTGTGGTTCGGCAAATGGACTGTTAAAATTATGAATTTAGGAGTTAAAAATACATGCTGATTTTTATTTTTATTTTACTGAAATGTTGCTGTTAGAAGAGATGTAAATGTGAGAAGTATATGCACAGGTTGACTGCTGAATGTATTTTGTTTCAGCATGCGACTTGTATAACCGGTCTGCTGCTTTGGTGTTAAAGGAAAATAAAATATTAGTGGTTAAATGTTAAACTTGGCCCCTGTTTTAAAGTTGAATAAGTCATACTGTAATTGTAACATATGTTATGCTACTAAATTAATTGAGAGTAAAGTGTCAAATTTACTATCCAATGCACTGTCATTTGTGCTGATTTTCTTCATTAAGTTCAGCTGTCCGAATCTGTTGTTGATATCAAATTATATGCAATGCACTATGAGATTGTATATGCATGTAAATTTGGTTTTTTGGAGGTTTGGATGGGTTGTATGGAGATTGAATATATTGTTGGAGACCAGATGTTGCAGTGATTATTCCTTTAAATGTAAAGCAAAGAGTTTAATGAATTTATAATGCGAGACCAGTTACATTAAATGGTTGATATGTAGACACTTATATGTTTGTTCCACATTAAAAACACTACTTTAGGTTCAACATTTTTTGATGTTTTATTGTCATTTTTGGGACCTTATTTGCAGTACTTTAGGTACATCAAGAACAGTTCGTTCCAGAATATATATTTTCAGTTCAGATACTGTTTTTTTTTTTTATGAGTATAAAACTAACTTATTTATGATCAGTGACTCTAATGGCACATATTTGTGTATATATATATATATTTGAAAAATTCCTTTAAAAATTTCGAACCTAACTCTTGTCTCGTTAACTATCCCGCCGCCAGACAAGCCTCTCACCACCATTCTGTCCCAGCCTCCTCTTTCTCTTGTCGCATTCAAGTTTCCAACAGACTACGAAATTTATTAAGGTAGTTTTTCAAACCCTAAACCTAATTTGAAGATTTTGAGTAAAGAGATTTTTAATTATCTGATCTCCGTCTCTGCTGCTATATTTTATTTTTTGTTTTCTATCCTACTGCTTGTTATTCCGTCTGTTTACTTCGTTGAGAAGGAGAATTTTTTTTTAAAGCTATCAGTTTAGTGGCAATAGCGGATTTAAGGTCGCCACTGTGAATTAGCGGCTGCATCACCGCTATTTGAAACTCTGACTTGCTATTAATTTTGGATATTTATTGCAGCTTCAAATGGAAGGATTAAGCATAGCAGGTGCTAATTTGGTGATGTATTTACACCCATCAAAGAGTAGGAACGTGTCTCAGTCGATTCTCCGTGAGCTTGGCTCTTTGCTATTCAAGTTAGTTCTTTTACTTTCACTTAAATTTAATTTTTCATATAACTCAAAACTCCTGTTTTTGTTTATTATTTTTTCTTCACCAAAAGCTGTTTTGTGTTGATATTGCTTTTGATTTAAATAAAGTATACCTTAATTTAGTTTGGTCTGTTTTCTAGTTTAGCTGAAAATTTGACTTCTGATGATGAAGCTAATGATACTGTGGCTCTTTTTAAACAAATGGAGAAGTTTATTACTGTTGAGAATATAAGCTTTTAAACAGGCTGAATTTAACTGCAATGTCTGGATCTAGTAGTGTGATTCTTTTGACTCCGTTGGGATCAATAGGTTTTGTAATGATGCACTTCACTTGTAATGTTGATTATAAGAATGAAATGATGTGCGAATATTTGCTTCCTTTTTTCCTGTTATAATATGAAGTGATTCTGTTCTTGCAGGTTCAATGAAACATTTGATGGTGTTTTATTGGCCTATGATGTCAATATTCTGGATAAACAGGCGAAAATTCTTTCTGGTGTTCATCCTTATTTTGGTCTTAGACTAAAAGCAAATCTCCTACTTTTTTCACCAAAGCCAGATATGCTCTTAGGTACCATTTTTTCATGATATTTCAGGTTATTTATTTAGTTTTTTTTTTTTTCTTGTAGTGGATATCACACTGCTGGTATGTATTTATGAATCTGCATGCCTAAGATGTTGTCTAAACTAATTTTCTTTGCCACATTCAGAGGGGAAGGTAGTGAAGCTTTCTCAAGAATCTATTCATGTTATTGTTCTCGGTTTCTCGTCTGCCATCATAACAGCTGAAAACATTCGTGGAGAATTTAAATATAGAACCGTAACACCTTTCTACCTTGTTCTTAATTTTTTTATTTTCTTTGTGTGTTGGGTATGTGTATATGGCAAGAGACTACATGTATTACTGTAGTAACTTTAGTGTCTTATTGTATCGTAGAAAGACAAAGAGGAACTATTTGCCAGCAAATCTCACAAGCGACATGTCATAAAGGTTGAAACCATGATCCGATTTTTAGTCAAGAGGTGACAATTTCCTTTCAAAAGAAACTATCCTTTTAATTTTAGGAATGGAATATGTTTTTCATTGTTGTACTGTTCTGGTTACCATCAATAGTTAATTGTAAGCTGGAGAGAAATGGTATTCTTTATGGTTACTAGGGTTATTTTCTTCTACCATCTAAAATTGTAAATTGAGATTGCGGAGAAGTTTATTTGCCCTGCTCATTGATAATATATATATTTATAATCTAGATTTTCATTATGCCTATTGATATCTTGCCTTTGTAACTTTGTGATTTCCTTTGTTTAATTTTTAATCCATTACGAACCAGTGGATCATATAATCTTGTTGCTTCTTTATACCTCGGTTCTGCATGCTTTTCCACTCAATAATACTTCATTGTGGTTCATCAAGTCAAGTTGATATGTATTGGAGATTTACAACTTATTTGCAGTTCTGATTTCTTGTGTTTTTATTTTTCCCTCGGAGAAAGGGAAGGTGCGGTGGTTAATGACATGTTCATCACATGGATTTTTTACACTGATTCTTTTATTGCAGTTTTGATGAGGAAATACTTCATATCATTGGATCTCTGATATCAGCTCACACTGGAAGCATTCGTTGGTTGGATAGACATTTGGAGGAAGATTCAGAATTTGATAGGTCTTTTAGTAAACTCAAAAGTTTTATATAGCAAGCTTTCTGTATTTCAACTTGCGAAAGTTTTAATTTAAATGTTGTATAATCCTATAGGAGTTCTATGAAGAGTAGAGATAGAGAATGGCTTGGGGATAAAACTGTTGATGCGGGGGCAACTCCCATGAGCTACGATAATCATATTAAAATGTCCAAAAAGCGTAGAATCACAGAATGATGGTGATGATTGCTTCAAATTACTAATTATATAAGGAGATTTCTTGTTGTCAGGTAATTCATTGACCAATTCTTGTGCTCACCATGAGTACTGCTAATCTTTTATCAGTGTTGAAGTCTTCTTCTCCTAAATAACTTTGACATCCTCTGTTAGAGTAATGAAACTTGTGAACTGTTGGTAGTATTGATGAGTTATGCATAAAACATAATACCTGTTTTAGTTTATGTTCATCTATTTGCTTTTCTTGCATCTTGTATAAGAACCCTTTGATGTTAACTTTTTTGCCTGTTTTAGTCTTATACATATATCGCTTATAATTACAAGTGTATTGCAAAATATGTGCTAGTACAGGTAGTGGGGAGTGGTGGGCTGAAGGTCCATGTAGATGAAGGTATATTGCTTCTGGTGATTGCTTCGGTAAGGAATTGTTCTTCTGTTGAAGCTTGCTAAAATTTTGAAATCTTCCCTTCAATTTTTGTGGTCGTTAGATTCTCAAGTCGATAAAAGAGATTGCAATTTTTTTCTCCTGTGAAGTAGGCGATTTTTGTTTCCTAATGATGTATGTTGAGTGACTTTTTTGTACGTTGTACAAGTATAGACTTGGTCTTATCTATAATATGTTAACATCGAATTTAGCAGAAGGAAATGCTTTGTCCCCTTGTCTCATGATGGCTTCACGTCATCTTTTGTGCACTTTCGATTTATGCCAATGTTTACTAGGTAAAAATAGTCGAATTGCATTTTACGCGCCACTAAAAAAAATGGATAAATTAATTTAGATCCAAAAGCAAACTGGTCATTTCTGTTAAATTTTTTTATTTTTACTGTTTAAAATTGGGCATGTCATGTGTAACTATTTGGTTCTTTCATCAGTTACTTCATTTTTTAATAGTATAAATAGATGAATTTTTAAGAGAAAGGATTAGTTTACTCATTGATTTAACGTAAAGGGATTAAGTGTCCATTTTTTAGTAAAGGGAGCAAAATATGGAGTTTTTTAGTACGGGAACATCTATCATGTTCATTGGTGAAACAATTTTGCATATTTTCCGGCTGCCTATGTCTGTGTTGCAGTGAACCAATTTCTAGAACTATGCCAGCCAATGCTTCTCCTTTCTTATTTAGGGGAATTCATGTTTTTAATTTGGAAAAAGAAAAGAATTCAACTGGCAGGGAGTTTGAACTTGGGATTTATGGTGGATTCTCATGAATTTTTGCTACAATTATCTAATTAGCCAGCAACACTAAGAAAGAACAGAGAATTTACCTTTTGCTTATTTTATTACCAATGATTATGAATCAATTTTTTTTTATTTATTTTTTTTGTATAAGTGGGGAGGGAGGGGTTGTCGTCTTTGAATCCAAGATTTGGTTTCGAGAAATGTTGTGTAGTAACGAAATATATGTTTTTGACAAGTGGGCACGAAGATCTGCGTAGTCGATATGCAGTGACTCGAAAAGTTAAACTAAACCTGCACGTTACAATAAATTTCATTTTTTGTTCAACAAATTAAAGGTTTACCTCCACTGGTATCATTAAATTCTTTTGCTTGATGAAAAGTACTTAGGGTAATACATTTGCTTGATCACCCAATACGAAAGTTGCTTTGGGTAATATACAAAGTAGAGAAGAAATTGTTAAATATAGTTTCAACTTTAAATTTATTTCATATTATCTTTTAAAAATGATCGTACAGTCACACGTTCTAGTGTAAAAAGTATGCTCTCTCTTTTTACCTTTTACTTGTGTGAAAGTGGATTTTTCCTACTATTTTTCCTCTTTGGTTCAAAAACCCATGAAGGAAGAATTTTTCATGAGTTAGATGATCCATGCCACCTCCAACGTAGATTTTATGCTTTTGATAGTGAAGAAGGATGTTTTCTCTTTTTTTGGAGGAGTTCTATGTTTTTTCGTAGCTTTTTTTTATTGTGCTTTAGTGATGTAATTGATTTTTGCATTTGTCGATCTTCCACATCATGAAAACAAGCCATATCCACTGTCAACATAATAAGCGAATTCTAATGGTCGAGATATACAAATGATCAAAGATAAATCATGACTTTGAGTATGATCTTTGTTTTCCTAACTTAAAACTTTTATGAATTTCAACTCTACCAATCTCTTTTGTTGCATGAATTTATTTTCTTTTTGTAAATAATATGCACCTATCTGGGCCACATTTCAATGAGATTTGTGTAAATCTAATCATTGTTGATTTGGTATGGAACTATACCAATATATTAAACAAAGTAAAGGAGATCTGTGTTGGTTTTATGGATCATTTTAATGGTGGATTCTGATTTTTCAGAGTTGAACTAACTAAATACATTCCCTGTTGCACCATACGCTACTACCTATGATTGAAACTGCAGCTGGATTTACATAACAAATATTCGAGATACAAATGGATATCCTCTTTTAGCTGTTGAAAGTTGAAAATCATGTATTCATTTATTCATGCTCCATTATCAGGTATGGAGTTTCTTTCAGAAAAATAAAATCTATTCCGAGACCCATGTTTGTAGGTTCAACAATGATTGAAAGAGTAGAAGAAGAAGTTGATTGATGTAATGTTGGTCGTTTACATGATTCTCACTGTTCATCAAACATCCATGTGATCTCTCATTATTTTAAATTGTAGAATATAAAAGATGATGATAAACTTGTCAATTAAAGTATTATGGAGATATTGCATTAGGAGTCGGATTTTATTGTCTTTTAATTTTAAAAAATAAGTAAATTAGTCTTTGTACAATAAATAAAAGAGCAAATTAATCTTGGAATATTAAAAATTGGTTATTATATGTTAACATGCATGAATTACACATGGTACGCTATTCCATCATCCACATCAAATTGATGAAATTTTTAACAGAAAGAAGAAATTTGCTCTTTGATCTAACATAAAGATATTAATTACCCATTTTCTGAGTAGAAGAGTAAAATGTAATCTAATTCTTAGTACAAATACATTTATGATATTTTAACCAAACTTTGACGCATATTTTTTTATTAGGGGTATGATAATGGTTTTAGAAAAACAAATGTTATAGACTTTAACTGAATCAAATTGTATGAGTTTAGATTGGAAACATAAATAAACAGTATGAGAGAAGAAAGAAAAGATGGTATTGTTCCGTAATGTGGTGAAAGGGTCACTAAATCTATATCATTATAATGGAGTATTTGTTGTTAGTTTAGATTCCACTATCAACACCTCTCTTCTAAAAAGAGAATCCTGGAAATTCTAAGACAGCTAGCAGCATTACTATTATTTGATAGAGCAATGTTTGGACAAAATGTGCAGTGGTGTGAGATTATGGTTTAAGATTTTCATAAAATATACTGATAATTGCAGGCAAAGTAAGGTGTATGAAGCTTGGGGGTTCCGGTCTTTGAGCTCTTTGTGTCAGTACGGATTTATTTGGAAGGAGGTTTGATTGGTTGTTTTTCGAATAGATTGATCCAACTCCGCAAAATCTCAAAAACAGCTCTAGTTTTAATAAAGTCACTTGCACAGTACATTTCTCAACTATTCTCGATACTTACATCCTCCAATTATCAATATTTCATTTTAAAATATAAAAAAAAACGCATAACTTTAAAAATTA
Organism: Gossypium anomalum; assembly: GCA_025698475.1. NCBI lineage: Eukaryota > Viridiplantae > Streptophyta > Magnoliopsida > Malvales > Malvaceae > Gossypium > Gossypium anomalum. Next base: position 90,740,779 of record CM046961.1, read on the forward strand.
AATTAAAAATAAAAGGAGTTTTATCGTTACAAAAGTTTTGGAAGCTTCAAAATTAAGACATTTACGTTATTCATTTTTTTTTAGATATTTCATTTAAAAATATGTCACATAAAATTTAACTAGTCATTTAATAATTAAATTAACGATTTTAATAATAAAATGACCTAATTAACATAGCTTTAATAATTTAAATAATTTCAAGTCCAGAGACCAATTTAAAATGAGAATATTTGATTTGATTAGGTTGTTTTAATATTACCCTAAATATTATAATAGATTATGTTGTTGAGTAATATTTAATCTAATTATTATTAGATAAAGTATTACATATTTGAATATAATTAAAAAAAACAACATAGGAAAGTTATAATAATTTGTCCGTTAAAATCCAACTTATTTGATAAAATTGAAACAGTAAAACAATAGCAGCAACATGAAATTGGTTCAACAAATACAAATTTGTAATTATATCAAGCTATAAGGGTACTTTCTTATAATCCCTTTTTCTCTATAAAATCCTCTCCCACTCTTTCCCATTCTAAAAGCGAACGGTTCTCTGGTAAAATGTTGGCAGGGCCTGGAAAGTACACCAAAATCCGCCACATTGTGAGGCTTCGGCAAATGTTGCAGCGGTGGATGAACAAGGCCCGAATGTCAGCCCACCGCATCCCCTCTGATGTGCCGGTAGGTCACGTGGCGATCTACGTCTGGACAAGTTGTAGGAGATTTGTGGTGCGCGTCTTTAGGAAACTCCTTATCCAAGCCGAGGAAGAGTATGGGTTTAGTAACCAAGGCTTGTTAGCCATCCTCTGCGATGAGTCGGTTGTCGAACAAGTGATCCAGCTTATTTCTGGGAATCATAAGTAAGCTTGATTTCACCACCGAATCTCAACCCTTACTTCATGGCTCCGTTGGTAAGGGACGATATAGTGGAATAGAAAGGAAAGCCTTGGATTCTTACGTAGGGATTTTGAGTTAGTTTCTAGTTGGCTCGAGTGAATAATTACGTGAATCCAATGAGTTGGCTTTTTGTTTCTTTATTTTTTTAAAAATTGTTAGTAATCGACTATAAAGGGGAAATGGGGTCAAATGAGTTGAGTCACTGTATTAACTTGGAGCAACGCATGGGGGATTTTTACCAAATTAATACAAAAAATAAAAAAAGTACTAAAATAATACAAAGGCAAAAGGATGTACTAAAATGGTACATCACCCTGTCTCTCTGACATCTGTCACCAAATTAGTTAAAAAAATAAATTGTATTAAAAAAAAACATAAACTGTTTAAAAAAAAGAGAGAGGAGGGTGTGCCAAAAGCGGCACCAGTTGTTGACGTGGCACACACGGCACCCTCTCCCCCAAACCTCTATTTAAGCCATTGAAGGCACACAGCAGTAAAAAAAATTATAGAAAAAGAGAGGGAGAAGAGAAAAAAGAAAGGAAGAATAAATAACTTTTTCCAGTAAAAAAAATTACAGAAGAAGAGATGGAGAAAAGAAGAAAGAAAAGAGGAAGAAAAAAAAGGTAACTTTTTTTGTTATTTTTAAATAGAATAGATTATAATAAGAAAAAATTATTTTGTTAGTATTATATATTTTGTTTAGTGTTATTTTTATGTTTTGTTGTAAAAGTTATTTTGTTTATTTGTGATTTGTTAGTAAGTTTTGTATTTAGAAATTTTACTTATTTTTTAACAGATTGAGTATTGAGGATGGATAATCAGTTTTTCGTATGCGTTTATTTCGATAGAATCATCTTGACAACAACTGTTGGATGCATATTTGAATGTCGGCAACAAATAGCAATGGGATTTAATAGAAATGTCTCGTTGGATGATATGAAGGGAAGGATTAACGCAAAAATTGTACGACGTTGTGGGAGAAGGATCTTGAAACTTTTCTACAAATTTCTAATTTCGACAGATCCTATCAAATTCACCGAAATGGAACTTGTAGATGACGAAGATGTAGAGATAATGATCGCTCTTTATGTGGGAATGGGAGTGACAAAAATGCGCCAATTCACTTATTTGTTGAGTTAGCCGGTATGGAGCAAAATGAAGATCTCACTGTATATGGTGAAGAACATGGAGCTCAAGAACCGTGCGTAGTGGCTCCAATATCGTACGTCGATAGTGAATCGACTATACGTGGGATCAGTATCGATCTTAATGTTACACCCGATATTGATGTTGTTGGTGGATACGATAGTAGTGATTCTTGTGATCAAGAGGTCGATAGTGATAGTGATCCTAATATAGACGATGTCCCCAATGATATTGACGACGAAGATGTGATTGACGATGGAAACATTAACGCTTCTTCGGTTGGGAACCAGATGCGGCGTATTGTGATACACAATAATCCTGGGCCACACATGTCGCTCATAGACCCCGACGTGGCGCACACAGCTGAGTTCTCGGAGTACCCTGAAATACTTCCTGATTACCGGCTGGCCGTAAATTCCAATCTTAAGGAGTTATTCGTAGGCTAGAGATTCGAAAGTAAGGAAGAGTACGTATTTTCTATTAAGCGGTATAACATGAATATATCAGTGGATTACAAAGTTGCAGTGTCTAAACTGACATTATATATTAAGGAGTGCTGAAAGTCAGCGGAAGGCTGCAATTGGAGGGTAAGAGCTGCATTTATTCAAAATTCGAAGATGTGGGAGTTACAAAAATTTGTTGGGCCTCACACATGCACATCAACTCATATGATAGAAGATCATCAAAAACTTGATTCTAAAACTATCTGTACGTGTATCCTTCCAATGGTGAAGGACATGCCGACCATTAAATTTTCGGTATTGATTACCGAAATGCAAGCATGATTTCAGTAGCAAGTATCATATCGAAAGGCGTGGATAGCTAAACAGATGGCAATTGAACAATTGTATGGGGATTTCGATGTGTCATATAACGAGCTACAGGGATGGATAGCCGCTGTACGGGAGTACGTATCGGGGACTGTTATTAAGTTACAGACACGACCTTATTACGGCCCGGATGACCAACTACAGCGGGAAAAAAGAATTTTCCATCGGATTTTTTCTGGACGTTTGATCCATGTGTGTGAGCATTTCCCCACTGCAAGCCGTTTGTGCAAGTGGATGAGACCTGGTTATATGGAAAATACACACAGATCCTACTCCTTGCGGTTGCTCAAGACGGCAATAAGAACGTGCTCCTGATAGCATTTGCCATCGTAAATAAGGAGAATATGGAATCTTGGGAATTCTTCCTTACCAACCTGCGGAGGTATGTTATTAGCAAAGATAATATTTGCATCATTTCCGATAGAGGGAAATGATTAATTACCACAATTAGGCGTTTCGGTGTGCCATGAATATCCATTTACTGCATCCATCACATTGCGACTAACTTCCATTGAGATTATAATAATGCAGACTGGAAGAGACAAGTAGTGAAAATGGGTAAATGGTAACCTTATCTTTTCAATATAAGGTATCAAACTTCATTAATGTAAACTCTATATCTTCTTTGTCTTTTTCTTTCTAATATAAAACTTTCACTCACTGTTTCTCTTTGTATATATATATATGGGTGAATATATTTGATAACTACTTTTATTATAAGAATAGGATTAAAATAGTTTTTTTATTAAATTAAATAAAAGATTAAATCGATCTATTTAATAGTAGAATGAAGAATTTAATCTAGTCTCTATAATAAAGCAATTTAACATTTACTTTTACTTATATATATATATATAATAGCATAATGACTTATTTGACCCTCTAATTTTATAAAAATAATCATTTTAGAATGAATTAAAGAATCCACATGATATACCATGTCAATAATTAATTAATTTTTTAATTTAAAAATTTTTTTTTTTTATCTTTTTAGGTGAAAGGGTCACAATGAAAATAAAAGCTACGGAAAATACCAAATTACACAATGTGTAAATGTTGATGGTTAGATTTTTTTAGAATCAAGACTAAATTGTCACAATATGTAAATGTTGAGGGTTAAAGTTTCTATTACGCCAATTTTAAAAGTTATCACCGTTAGGCAGCTAGTGACCAAAAAAGACAAAATTGAATAGTCAAGTGACCATTTTGTAACTTTTCATAGTTGGGTGAACAAATTTTTTTTTACTAATAGTTAGGTAACTATTTTATAACTCTTCATAGTTAAATGACCAAAAAAGAAATTTACTAATAGTTGGGTGACTAATAGTGAGTTTACCCAAAACGATGGCCCAAACAAAGAAACAAGATTATTATAACGACACATAGAACGAGCAACAGAAGCTTCCCCAATAATCTCCCACTTGACATTTTGAAAAAACTAAGTGGTGAAAACTTCATCTACACATATGCATCATATCCATAAGAATGTAGCATGATACGAATAAAGCAATAACAAAGCTTTTTCATAGCTTCCCCTACGAATATGCACAATAGAGTTTCAACACAACAATTCCAAGTATTAAAACAAATTCAAAAGTAGCAAAATCCAACAATTGCCATACGCTATAAAGTTCAAATAAAAAACATCCAATCTTTATCCACAGTAGTTGCATTCAAACACACCAGCAACCAAGAACCATCATCAAGAACTAGACTCTCTTCCCTTTTTTGATAAAATGTCGAACCTCCCCCTTTTACCATGTTGAATGCTCCAAGTCTTGAAATAGGTTAGTGAGGTGAGCCTTTCATGTGTTGAGTTGATGATCCTCCAAGTTAATGCTGTCAATTTTGGTTCTGAGCACGACCATTACCTTGCCTTTTGAGTCGCGATAACACTTTGAGTTCCACTAGCTATTTCTATTACAATAGAGGGTGGAATAAGCTCTCTTAGTACCAAGTCATTCACTCGACTTGGTTTAAATAGTCTGTTGGAGATTTTGTGCTCCAAAACCTTGTCTGATAGAACATCATTCTTCACTTTATATTCTTTTGAAGCATCAAAGTTTAATAAACAAGAGAGGGAAATGGAAGGAACTCACAGTTCAACACGGACTCAGCATGTTTTACCACTTGCTCAAAGATAAAGTCTCCAAGGTTAAAACGCACCCCTTGGCCCACTATATAGAGAAGTCGAGTTAGTAGCTTGTTAACAGAGGATTTATTGATTGTTAGCAGCCAATTATGGATGGCTATCTTATGCAACATACAAAACTTGATTGTTAACCTCGTGGCCGATAAAGATAAACTCTTGAGCCAAACTCACACAACTCATCTAGTGATAACATCAATTACGTGATTGAAATCTTGAGTGATGAGTTAGTCGTGCCCGACATGCATGCACTGGGGCTAAGAATCAACCTATCGGGACCCAGTATAGAACTATTACATTTGATGTAACACCCCTAACCCGTATCCACCATCGAAATAGTGTTTCAGAGCATTACTAGAATTTACAGATCACTTAAATTTTTTTTAAATTAAATACTTACCGATTCAATGCATCATATAAATAAATATATTACCATTCAATCAACAGCTTGGCACTTGTCTAAGCATCAAACAGCAACATTGTTAGTATACTAGTACATATTTCAAATAAATTCAACATTGATATACTTATTTTCTCGACATGTCACACTTAAGTTTTAATAATTGTTTTTACTTACATAATTTCCTTGTTTCAACATATCAAAGATAATCATATATGTACATGTCATGAAACATATCATTCTCTTACCATTTTTTCATAAGTATATATCATTCATTTCATTATATCAATATTTCATGCTCCATCATTTCCATATATTTTATGTATATTTATTCCGGTAATAGTTTATATCAAACTTAACATAAATTATATTCCATGTACTTATACTTATTTCATTTATCTATCTTCATAATTATTTCATACAACTATTTTGTACATATATTTCCATATGACTAGTTCTTGTAAACATTTCACACAACCATTTCATATAACCATTCGTCATCTGATACATATTACCTAAATATCAATTGTTCAATAGATGTCATAGCGTCTTCCATCTACAGTCTTATTTATCTTTGACATGATGCCATAGTGTCTTTCAACTATGGTCTTACTCATTTTCTGTCATGTTGTCATGGTATCTTTCAACTATGGTCTTGTTTATATCACGTTGCCATGGTATCTTTCAACCATGGTCTTATTCATTTCATGTTACGCTGCCATGGTATCTTTCAACCATGGTCTTATTCATTTCATGTCACGCTGCCATGGTATCTTTCAACCATGGTCTTATTCATTTCCCGTCATGTTGCCATGGTATCTTTCAACCATGGTCTTATTCTTTTCATGTCACGTTGCCATGGTATCTTTCAACCATGGTCTTACACATTTCATATCATGTTGCCATGGTATCTTTCAACCATGGTCTTACACATTTCATTTCAGAGAGCACACTCATGAACCTCATCCTTACAAATGGATTACCACCCAAAGCTAAATCCTCTAACGACAATTACTCTAATGAGCTTGGATCTGAATTACTAGTCCAGGCTAAATTCAGACCCTAATTCGGATTACCCGTCTGGGCTAAATCGATTTTATACGTATTCTTTAGGAGGGCTATATCAGGATAGGATCACCCGTCCGGGCTAGATCCTTTTTACCGTCAATTCTTTTTCGTTCAACCGGGATTTCTTCCCCTTTTTATCAAATATATCAATGTTTCATCAATTTTCATACAAGGGATATTTAAATCATATTCACATCAATAGTATACATTTCAAGTATTTAAGAATATAATTCAAGTTATACGAACTTAGTGAAATTGTAGAAATATCAAGATTCGGGGGCATTTTGGTAATTTACCATTTTTCCAATTTTCACCCAATCTTAAATTGATAATTTCATTCAATTTATTAATTTAGATAATAAAACAACTCATTCCCTTCAATTTGGTCATTTTTGACATTTTTACAAAATTGCCCCCTGAAGTTTTACTTTTATTCAATTTAGTCCTTAAGCCTAAAACATGCAAATTAGCCATGCTAGTTGAATATTCATATATATTTTCCTCCTCCTCCTGTCCATTACACATCCTTAATGTATATAACACACTTGTAAGTAACATTATCTATAATCTTTATTATTTACTTTTATGAATATTCAAGTTGTCTGTCTATGTCATAGTCACTAAATTATTTATATCTGGAGCTATAGAACTCCAAATTAAGATCCAATAATTTTCCCAGAAACTAGACCCATATATATTCTTACCATAAAATTTTCAGAATTTTTGGTTTAGCCAATAAGTGTAGTTTATTCTTTAAAGTTACCCCTGTTCTGCTGTCTGACAGTTCTGACCCTTCTTCACTAAAAATTAATTATCTCCTCATAAAAAATTCGAATGATGTTCCCGTTTATTTCTATTAAAAAATAGACTCATTCAGGATTCTAAAAATATAAATTTAAGCCCCTAATTATTTTTATCTAATTTTTGATGATTTTCCAAAATTAGAATAGAGGAACCCGAAATCATTCTAACCTTGACTCACAAAATTTATTATATCTCATGATTTACAATTCCATTGCTTATATAATTTCTTCTATAAGAAACTAGACTCAATTATTTTTTAATTTCATATTTTATTCATCCTATAAATAGATTTCTATAATTTTTGGTGATTTTTCAAAGTTAGACTATTGCTGCTGTCCAGAACTGTTTTAGTGCAAGATATTAATTATCATGTTTATAACACCCTTATTTTCTTTTTCTACACTATTTCTCATCACTTTCTCTTATTTTCTCTTCACTAACATATCAAGAACATAGAACCATATGTAAGGAAACTCTACATTAATATTAATCCCATGCTTTTTCAATAATATCAAACTTAAAAATTTATTAAAATCATGATGTTCTTACCTTGTTCTATTGATTTCAATCTTCATCTTGATTTTCTCTCTCCTTCAGCGTCCATTTCTTGAATCCAACTTGATCTCCATCATCTCCTTGCTATCTTTCTCTCTTGATGGCTATGGAAATTCTTTCAATTTTTAGGTGAAAATAATGAATTTTTGGTGGAAAGACTAAATTGTAAAGAAAGAAAACTTCTTTTCTTCTTCTTATCTCACGTTGGTTTGCATGGGAAAGGAAAGATGATGATAATTCTTCATCTTTCCTTCCTTTTATACTAAAATAAATAATAATAAAATAATATAATAATACTAAAATATCTTATTAAAATATTAATCAAATAATATTTATCTAAAAATATCAACATCATCATCATTACTTTCTAGATTTCTCTCTCTTCTAATTGACCATTTTTCCCCTCATCATCTTTTAAAATTCCATCATTGAGTCATCATTTAATTTGGTAAAATTGCAATTTAGTCCCTCATAGTTCTTCACCTATTCAATTTGGTCCTAATTCATCCATTTTTCTTAGTTTCTAGATCATTCCACCCTTAAACTATTTACACTATTTATCCTTCAACTTTTTCATATTTACACTTTAACCCCTTAAGTCTTGAGTATTTACTCTTAGGCAACAAAACTTTTCTCACTTTTACAATTTAGTCTTTTCCTGAATCAAGATATCATAATTTACTTCCCAATGTTGTCATAACTCAAAACTTCCCTTTTTGTCACTTTATTTCCTTATTTTATTATATCAAGGATAATATATTACTATAGAGATTTTCGAGATAATACATTTGGTGCCAAAACGCTCTTGGCTAAACACTAGGTAACTTGAACGTTTTATGACTAAATTTTAACCTTTACAACTTATTATTATCATTATGGATGTTTGGAAACTTTGTTGGTTAACCGATTCCGCTTGGAAGTAAATAGAATAAATTTTTTATTCAAAACAGGGGGTAAGTATTGGTACCAAAATCTAAGGTATTGATACCTATAATAAGGTATTTATACCCCTAATAAGTATTGATACCAAAATCAGACTCTGGAACTTAACTTGTTCAAAAATTTCATGTAGGTATCGATACCTATGGCCAATGTATCGATATCTTGGCTTAGGTACCGATACCAAATTGGCATTCTATTTTTGAAAAACTCAATTCCAAACACCAAGTTTCAATACTTGATCCTTGGTATTGATACCTTAGGTCAATTTTGCTAAAAAAACATTTAGAAAATTTGTTTAAAACCCCCTGCAAAGAGTTTGTACCATTTCAACACTTAAAAACCAATTCCAAAGCAGTTTAAATCGATTTAAAACAATTCTAATTCAACCACATATGCATGCATACATTTAAACTCTTAATTCATTTCAACTAATACAAAAGTAGTTCATTAAAATACCAAAATTGTAACATGTAATGCCCCTAACCCGAATCCGTCACCGAAATAGAGTTACGGAGTATTACCGGAGTTACCGATTTATTTATCAGATATTTCATTTCATCTAACGTTCATATTTGGAACCAATTAAAATCAAACATATTGTCCCTTAACGTACTTATTTTTCTCGATATATTTTACTTGAATTTATTACTCGTCTCAATTTAATTAATTTCCTTATATCAACGTATCAAAAATAATCACCTATTTACATGTCATGATAAATATCATTCTCTTGCCATTTCTTCATAAACATAAATCAGGTAATTCATTATATCGATATTTCATGCATTTAAAAATACAATTCAAGTTACACTAACTTACCTCGTTGCTTGTACATGTTTATAATTTCATTAATCCGATATCTTTTCTTTTCCACGTTCAAGTCTCGTATTCGAGTTATCCGGATCTTTATAAAGAAATTTGATCGTCATTTTCATTTATTTCATGTTGTAATACATTCAATTAATGCTCTAAACAAAATTACCATTTTACCCCTAAAATTTTAATTAATGACAATTTCATCCTTAGGTTAAAATAAAATAAAATTATTGCAATTTAACCCTTATTTCCAGTCGTTATTCTCAAACAAATTGATAACAACCCATGAATTCTATAAAATATCAGAATTTTCCATAATTTCAACACTTTTCAATTTGATCCTTAAAACATGTTTTTCCCTAATCTTGAGCTAAATTAATAATTTCATTCAATTTTGTAATTTTAAATAATAAAATAATCCATTTCATGCAAATTGGTTATTTCTAACATTTTTACAAAATTGCCCATAAAATTTTACTTTTATTCAATTTAATCCATGAGCCTAAAACATGCAAATTAGCCATGCTAGCTAAATATTCATACATATTTTCCTCCTTCTCCTCTCCATTTCACATCCTTAATTTATATAACATGCAACAAGTAACATTATCAATAATTTCACTATTTACTTATATGTATATTCAAAACTGTCCATTTGCGTCATAGTCACTAAATTATTTATATCTTAAGGTACAGAACTTGAAATAAAGATCTGCTAATTTTCCCTGAAACTAGACTTGCATATATTATTACCATAAAATTTTCAAGATTTTTAGTTTAGCCAATAAGTACAGTTTATTCTTTAAATTTACCCCTGTTCTGCTGTCTGACAGTTCTGACCCTTCTTCACTAAGAATTAATTATCTCATCGTACGAGTTTCGGATGATGTTTTAGCTTATTTCTATTGAAAATATACTCATTAAGTATTTTAAACATATAAATTTAATCCCTTAATTATTTTTTTCCAATTTTTTATGATTTTCCAAAGTCAGAACAGGGGAACCCGAAATCATTCTGATATTGTCTGACAAAACTTATTATATCTCATGATTTACAATTCCATTGCTTACACAGTTTCTTCTATAAGAAACTAGACTCAATAAAATTTAATTTCATATTTTATTCATCCTCTAATTCGATTTCTACAATTTTTAGTGATTTTTCAAAGTTAGACTATTGCTGCTGTCCAAAACTGTTTTAGTGCAAAATGTTGGTTTTCATTTTGCCCCAAATTTTACAGTTCATACAATTCAGTCATTGCTCAATTAACCCCTCAATTAAGCTAATTTTATCAATTAGTACTTTCCTAGACATTATAAGTTATTTCATAACTATTGAAATTCAGAATTTTCACATAAAAATCTAACTTCAAACTCTTTTACAATTTAGGTCCCAAACATTCACTTTCTATTCAATTCTTTCAATAAAATCAGCATATAAACAATTTAAAGCTCTAATTCCATTCCAAATCATCATATACTTCCAGCACATATTCATAGAAACTTTCAATTTCTTTCATAGAATCAAAAACTAATGAATTCAACAAGTGGACCTAGTTGTAAAAGTCACAAAAACACAAAAATTTCAAGAAATAATCAAGAATTGAACTTACTTGCAGTAAAAATATGAAAAACCAGCTTAAGGGAACTCTTCCATGGTGTTTTTTATGGTGAGAATGCAGAAAAATAAAGAGAAATCTAGATAATTCAACTTTAGTCCTAGCTTTATTAAGTAAATTTTGCAATTTTCCAATTTTGCCCTTAATTCTCCTTATTTTCTTGCTGATTTCATGCCCTTGCCGTCCAGCCCAAAGAGACCTTGGTCTATTTGCCTTTTAAACCCTCTTTCTTTTATCATTTAAGCTAGTTAATCATTTCCCACAATTTTGCATTTGATACAATTTAGTCCTTTTTGTTCAATTAGCTATCAGTACTTTAAAATTTCTTGACGAAACTTTAATACTAACTTATTAAAACTCCATAAATATTTATAAAAATATTTATGGCTCGATTTAAAATTCCTGAGGTCTCGATACCTCATTTTTTATTCTAATTATTTTAATATATATATTTTTTGTATACTATTCACTATTTTAAAATTTTTCCTAACTTCACATTTAACTTATACTCACTAAATTAATAATATTTCCTACTCATTTGTCGGATTTAGTGACCTCGAATCACTGTTCCGACACCACTGAAATTAGGCTGTTACATAACACCCCTAACCTGTATCCGCTGTCGAAACAGGGTTTCGGAGCATTACTAGAATTTGCAGATCACCTAAAAGAATTCAATTAAATACTTACCGATTCAATGCATCATATGAATAGATATATTACCATGCAATCAACAGCTTGACACTTGTATAAGCATCAAACAGCAACATTGTTAGTACTCTAGTACATATTTCATATAAATTCAACATTGATATACTTATTTTCTCGACATGTCATACTTGAGTTTAATAATTGTCTTTACTTACATAATTTCCCTGTGTCAACATATCAAAGATAATCATATATGTACATGTCATGAAACATATCATTCTCTTACCGTTTCTTCATAAGTATATATAATTCATTTCATTATATCAATATTTCATACTCCATCATTTCCATATATTTTATGTATATTTATTCCGGTAATAGTTTATGTCAAACTTAACATAAATTATATTCCATGTACTTATACTTATTTCGTTTATCTATCTTCATAATTATTTCATACAACTATTTTGTAGATATATTTCCATATAACCAGTTCTTGTAAACATTTCACACAACCATTTCATATAACCATTCGTCATCTGATACATATTACCTGAATATCAATTGTTCAATAGATGTCACAGCGTCTTCCATCCACGGTCTTATTTATCTTTGACATGATGTCATAGTGTCTTTCAACTATGGTCTTACTCATTTTCTGTCATGTTGCCATGGTATCTTTCAACCATGGTCTTGTTTATGTCACGTTGCCATGGTTTCTTTCAACCATGGTCTTATTCATTTCATGTCACGCTGCCATGGTATCTTTCAACCATGGTCTTATTCTTTTCATGTCACGTTGCCATGGTATCTTTCAACCATGGTCTTACACATTTCATATCATGTTGCCACGATATCTTTCAACCATGGCCCTTACACATTTCATATCATGTTGCCATGGTATCTTTCAACCATGGTCTTACACATTTCATTTCAGAGAGCACGCTCCCACGAACCTCATCCTTACAGTGGGATTACCAGTTCAAGCTAAATTCCCTATAATATAAACTCATGGAGTATGGTCGGGATTACCAGTCTAGGATAAATCCCTTGCAACGACAATTACTCTAATGAGCTTGGATTTGAATTACCAGTCCAGGCTAAATTCAGACCCTAATTCAGATTACCCGTCTGGGCTAAATCATATTTCATCTAATATATCAATATTTCATCAATGTTCATACAAGGGATATTTAAATCATATTCACATCAATAACATACATTTCAAGTATTTAAGAATATAATTCAAGTTATACGAACTTACCTAGCGAAATTGAAGAAATATCAAGATTCAGGGGCATTTTGGTAATTTACCATTTTCCAAATTTTCACCTGATCTTAAATTGACAATTTCATTCAATTTATTAATTTAGATAATAAAACAATTCATTACCTTCAATTTGGTCATTTTTGACATTTTTACAAAATTACCCCCTAAAGTTTTACTTTTATTCAATTTAGTCCTTAAGCCTAAAACATGCAAATTAACCATGCCAGCTGAATATTCATATATATTTTCCTCCTCCTCCTCTCCATTCCACATCCTTAATGTATATAACACACTTGTAAGTAACATCATCTATAATTTTTATTATTTACTTTTATGAATATTCAAGTTGTCCATCTATCATAGTCACTAAATTATTTATATCTGGAGCTATACAAATACAAATTAAGATCCGCTAATTTTTCATAAAACTAGACTCATTTATATTCTTACCATAAAATTTTCAGAATTTTTGGTTTAGCCAATAAGTATAGTTTATTCTTTAAAGTTACCCCTGTTCTATTGTCTGACAGTTCTGACCCTTCTTCACTAAAAATTAACTATATCCTCGTAAAGAATTAAAATGATGTTTTTGTTTATTTATCTTGAAAATAGACTCATTAAGGATTCTAAAAATATAAATTTAATCCCATACTTATTTTTATCCAATTTTTGATGATTTTCGAAATTCAGAACAAGGGAACCCAAATTCATTCTGACCTTTTCTCACAAAATTCATTATATCTCATGATTTACAAGTTCATTGTTTACGTTCTTTTATGAGAAACTAGACTCAATAAGCTTTAATTTCATATTTTTTTCATCTTCTAATTCGATTTATACAATTTATTGTGATTTTTCAAAGTTAGTCTACTGCTGCTGTCCAATATTGTTTTAGTGCAAGCTGTTTATTACCATTTTCCCTAAGCTTTAATAAATAACAATTTCGTCCCTACTCAATTAGCCTCTCAATTGAGCTGATTTTTCTCAATTAACACTTTATTCTATCACTTTAAACTACTTTACAACTTTTGGAAATCAAAATTTCAGCACTAGACTTTAATTCCAAACATTTTCACAATTAGGTCCTAAAATCAATTTCCATCAATTTTACTTGATAAAATTATCATATATCAAAATTAAAGCTTCAATTCTATGTTTATTCATCATATGCTTCCAGCACTCATCCATAATAACTTTAAAAATTAGCCATGAAATCAAAAACTAATGAAATTGTAAGTTGGACCCAATTGTAAAAGTCCAAAACATAGAAATTTCAAGGAGAAAACAAGAATTAAACTTACATGTAGCTAGAGAATGAAAACCAGCTTGAACCCTCTTCCATGGATGTTTTTCAGCTGATGAAAATAAAGAAAAATGAAGAGAATTCTAGATATTCCAATGTGGTCCCATTTTTTTTTTTTTTTTGGAAAGAAATTTGGTCCCATTTTTATTTAGCTATTTCACCCTTTTCTTGATTTTTCTCAGCTATTTTGCCTCCCAAAATATCTCCTTTGGGATTATTTGCACTTTAGGTCCTTCCTCATTTGAAAAATGAGCTATTTAATCCTTTTAGCAATTTTTACACCTTTTTCAATTTAGTCCTTTTTATTTAATTAACCACCCAAACGTTAAAATTTTCTGACGAAATTTTAATACTACTTTATTGATACTCCATAAATATTTATAAAAACATTTACAGCTCAATTTATGAAATTGAGATCTCAATAACTATTTTCTTCAATTTCTTGACTTAATAAATCTTTATAAAACACAAATTACTAATTTAAAAACCTCTCAAAAATCACATTTAGCTCATAATTATTAAATTAATAAATTTACGAGCTTATTTTTCAAATTTAGTGGTCTCGAACCACTATTTCTGACACAATTGAAAGTCGGCTATTACAAAAATAAGTTAAGTTCTTAAAAGTTTGCAATTTAGTCCCTACCACTTGGAACACATTCAGTTTACCTATGTAAATGTAATTCTAACTCAAAATATAATACATACGCTCTTGGAACTAAAGGATGTGATGAGATAAGAAGCCCACGACCTCAACTATGACTCATCGGATGCCACTATACCTACGCGTTGAAAATAAATGCGTTATGTTTGTGAAGACTTAGTACTACAAAAAATCTTTAAACAATAAAATTTCCAATTTTCATTAACAGACCTGTATTCACCTCTATACAATAATTTATACTTATAATTAACAATAATCACCCCTTTTTAATTTCAATACTTACCTTATTATGCAAAGCTACTATTGTAGATCACATTTCTTATCCTTGCCTAATATAGGCTTAACAGAACAAATTAGGACATACAAAATAAATGTAAAATTGCACTGAAGAACATAATTAGATCAATGGTGCACCAAAGTGCGATAACAGAACAGTGGGCACCATAATGCTAATCTAAAAAGTGGGCATTGTAGTGTGTATTAGAAAATTAGGTGCGCTAATTATCCTTAATGGTATGCCATTTATATCCTAATAGTTCTTATTTCATCTACATGGGCTGAACTTTTAAATATTCAAAACTAACGTTTAATCAATAGATATAACATAGCTTTCCGTATTCACAATTCAGTCCTTATTATCGCAAACATTATACAATCTTGTAAATTCAATTACACGTTTAATACTAGTAATTTTAGTATATAAATTAGTACTTGAACTCTTCTCATAAACTCTACATTGGATTTTACTACACATAATATTAATATTTTTAAATTCAATCTAACTATTAACATAATTTATAATTAAACCATAATTAAACATAAATAAATTCTTGAAGTACTTACAACAAAAGCTTGGATAGTGGATTTTACTTTTCCTTAACCTTCTCTTTTCCTTTTCCTTCAATTTGATCCTATCCTTTCTTTTCTTTTTCTTCAATTTTAAAACAAACATATAACATTTATATGTTAAACAACATAATCAAGTAATTTTCTATGTTATTTAATAGAAATAAACATGTATGGCATGACAGTTTCATCATCTCTTACCTTAACCCCTTGAAATTGAAAACCCAATTCTTACTTTTTCTCTCCTTTATCACTTCTATGGAGACTCCTTTCCTAAAACTAAGGTGCCCACTAGTCGTCTCTATTGTTTTTACTAAAGAAACACCAAAGGAAAGGAAGGTTTTGAGCTTAGATTTGATCAACAACGGTGGAAGGACTTAAATAGAA
Source organism: Gossypium anomalum (assembly GCA_025698475.1). Taxonomy (NCBI): domain Eukaryota; kingdom Viridiplantae; phylum Streptophyta; class Magnoliopsida; order Malvales; family Malvaceae; genus Gossypium; species Gossypium anomalum. The sequence continues at coordinate 90,757,129 of CM046961.1, forward strand.
TAAAAAAGAAAGTTTGGTAACCATGAAATAGAGGTGACATTTGATGTAACAACCCAGTTTTAGCTAAATCAGAATAGTGGTTTTGGGGCCACAAATCCGAGATCAAAAATTTATTTTAATATTATTTTGGTGTTTAGAGCATGTGAATATGTATGTGTGAAAATTTCATGAGCTAATTTTATCATTTAAGTGATTAATTTGAGAAAAGGACTTAATCGCGTAAAATGCAAAAGTTGCATTCTATAAGTTAAAAGTGTTGAATTGCTATGGATTATTAAATTTGAGGTCTTTATTATGTAATTAGACCATGATTATTGGAATTTGACATAAATGGCCAACCATTAAATGTTTTGTTAATGTTTTAATTAAGGTTAAAATGGGTATTTAGTTATTAAATGATATACTATCATAAAACAAAAAGGAAATTCATATTATCATCTTTCTCTTGGTCGAATATCAAAGAAGGAAGAAGCCGTTTTCATGTTTTTAGGGTTCAATCATTGTTAAGCTTGATTAAGGTACGACTTTGATAAGTTTTTAATAATTTTTAAGTTTTTGTGATCGTTGCTTCGTGTTCTAGCTAGCCCATGCTTCAAGTTTTGAAAGTATTGATGATTTTGAAAGTTGAAATTGATGAATTCATGTGTTTTTGTATGTTTGATGATGAAATATGAAAGCTTGGTATTTGATATACATGTTTTGTAAAGTGATTTTTTAGTAAAAATGCATATTAGGGATTTATTTGTGAAAATGTAAAAATGTGTGGTTAAATGTGTGAATAAATGATAAATATGGGCTTATACGTACACTATGAAAATTTAGCTAGCATGAAATTAGAAAGAAATTGTGTAATTTGTGTTTTTATGATATAAGGACCAAATTGTAAGAAATGTGAAAGTTTAGGGCCAAAGTGTAAATTAGCTTAAATATGTGTTTGTGGATGAAATTAAATGTGTTGATGAATAAAAGAGTTAATTTTGAATGTATTTAGATCAAGAACAAAGAAATCGGATATAAATCAGGGGAAATTGAAAGTTATCGAATAGTCGATCCAATTCCTCTATACGGACTACGAGGTAAGTTCATATGCAAATAAATGTCTTTAAATTGAATTATATGTATTTACTTGCCATTTAATTGTTATGAATGTGGAATGAGCAAATACGAGCAAGAAGTAATGAAGTTTCGATATCCAAAAGTCCCGTACGAACCTTAGGAATAGTATAGGATACGAATGTCATGACATTAGGTTATCGAGATGTGATTACAAGTAAGACCATGTCTGGGACATTGGTATTGTATTGAGATTACATGTAAGACCATGTTTGGGATATTGGCATCGTTAATCGATTTCGTATAAGACCCTGTTTAGGGCGGCGGCATCGATATGTGATAACATGTAAGACCATATCTGGGATATGGCATTGTTCGAGCTTATGTGATTCCTGAGTATCCTTAACAATTCTGAATGGTTCAACGGCAAATCCAAGTCGATAAAGAATAAGTAAATGAGCTAAGTGACTTAGGTACGTACGAGATTCATATGAGTATTGAGAAGTGAAGTAAATGATGAATTTGATTAAGTTATTGAATATGTGTTCAATGAGAAAGGTTTGTGAACTTGTATGTGATTAGTATGTTTAGCATATTTGAATTGATATGCAAAGGTTCATATGATAACTTTATTTGTATATGACTTACTAAGCTTTTAAAGCTTACTTTGTGTGTCCTTTCCTTATTTTATAGATTTTCAAAGCTAGCTCGGACTCGGGGATCGTTGGGAAACGCCATCACACTATTGGTCATCTTATTGGTACTTTTAGGAGCTTTGTATATATGGTATATGGCATGTATAGGCTAGTGCCATTTTGGTATGTTTTGAGTTATGATTATAGCCATGAGATTTGGCTTGTAAATGTTGATATATATATATATATATATATATATATGGCCATTTAAGTTGGCTTGAATTGTGTTTGGTAAGTGATATATATATGATGTATATAATGCTTTATATACTGGCTTATTTGGTATGGTTATGTGTTGATTATCTTGGATAGTTATAAGTTGGTGTATTAATGCTTGGAAGATTGGCATATTGTGAATTGATTGAGATGATGATGGGGTGTGTTATGTGTCTTGAATTAGAGGATAAGGTGATGAATAAATGCAATTATAAGATATGTGATTTTTGATGATTTTCGTATAATGATTTGATATGTTTTTTATTATGGAATTGAGTAGTAGAAATGGTTGATGATAGATGACATGATATGTGTGTGTGAATGGGTATGTTTTGGCTACCTATATATGTGTTAAAATGATACCATTTTGATGGCTAGGTGAGCATGAGAAAAGGGTGCCAAATTGGCTTTTCAAATGGCCTATTTTTGTCCACACGGGTGTGTGTCTTAGCCGTGTGTGACACACGGTCATTTCCCCTGGGGTACCTTTTCAAATTAAGTCAGTATACCCTATAGTTTTAACACGACCTAGACACACGGGCGTGTCTACTAGCCGTGTGTGGCATACGGGCTGGCACATGGGCGTGTGGCCGGCTATGTGACCCAAGTCAGTAACCTCCCAAGTTTTTCCCACGGCCATGGCACACGAGCGTGTCTTCAGACGAGTGGTGCAAGTCAGTATGTATGCCCCGTTTTCACACGGCCTGTTTACACTAGCGTCTGACCCTTATATGTTTGAAAATTTTCTAAGTTTCCCAAAGTTTGTAAATGTTATCGGTTTAGTCTCGAACCACTTTTAAGCATGTTTTAAGGTCTCATAGAGCTTTATAAGGGACAATGTGAATGAATTGAATGAATTTTGGTTATGAATGCTTAAATGTATGTAATTGAGGTGTATTATCCGGTAATGCCTTATAACCCTACTCCGGCGACAGATACAGGTTAGGGGTGTTACATTTAAATTCTAAAAAGATGAAGAATCTTTCATTTTTTCTTCACTTTTCTACATAGTTCTACAAAAATATCACATGATTTTTACTTAAAATTGTTCGAACTGCTAATAAGCCCTCTAGCCATCCATCTTTACACTTTAACCCTTAATCATTATGCCTATAAATATATACTTAACCAATTACCATTTTACCATTAATCATCTTCACAATTCCATGTATGAATCATATTTTTGTTTGGTAAAATTTCCTATTAGTCCTTCCTTTTTTTTCCATATTTTCCATGTTTTCTCATAACTTTCTAATTTCATACTTTCACCACAATAATTTCTATACTCTTTCAATTTAGTCACTACTTCTATTCAAAATTTTCCTATCTAAGGAGTATCACCTAATTCCCTATCAGGTCTAAATACTTTCTAATTTCACACTCAAATTTCCTATTTGTTCTATTTAAAAAAATTCTCCACTAATTCTTGACTCGATCCATCATTGTACCTAGCTTCAAGCCAAAACATGACCTTTACAAGCTTACTGCAAGTGTGACAGATCAATTGTAATATTTATAGGTGTTACAATGGAACACGTTGAGTATTCCAAAGATCGAACCCAAGGGATTGCCAAATTGGTAAATGTGTTTATCAAGTTAATTGCAAGTTAAGCAATTACTAATCCAATCAAGTTGAAAATTATTTGTGCGAATTCCAAAATAAGTTGTTTATGAACTAAATTTAAATTATCAATTAAAAAACTAATTTAATTTTCTTCCTTAATGCTTTATATAATGAAGACGATAAAACGATGGTCAATTGATTCATTACTCGCTAACTTGTAATGATGATAAGTTTCAACAAATTTGTAGATTCAAACACCACCATAAGAGAATACTTTTCAAAATGTGAAAACATAATGTTTCATTCTTTGACAACTTTGTTACTGGTTACATTCTCCCATCTTTTTTTGGCAAGAATATTGAAAAATTCTAGTTGCTTTACCTTACTGAACTCTTCATCGTTCTTGGAATGAACCTCTTAAAATCGCTTGGAGTGAATGCACGTGTAACAACTCGATTTTCAGTGGTACTAAAAAATGTGATTTCAAAACCCCATTTTCATAAATCGAGTCTGTAAATATAAAATAAGAATATTTATGAAGTTAATATGTGAATATAATAAAGAATGGTCAGGTCAGGCAAGGGGTGTTACAATATAGGCCTATTACTGTTTCATCGATCTTTTACTTTCCTTTCGCCTTTATTCATGCATGTAATTGGGCAAGTGTCTTACTTGCTTCTTCAATTTTAAAAATTGACTATTGGTCTGAAAAGTCATCATCTATTCTTCGAATTTCTTAGTTGGTTCCTTCAACAATTCTTATTCTTCCTCTTCTTGTGATGAGTCAGAATCTTAGTCGAAGGTGGAGGAGTTGTTTTCGATTTCAACAGTAGTTTCCATATCTTTTGCTACATTATAAGTTTGCTGAATTTGGGCAAGAATAGAATCAATTTCTTTGATGGTAGTAGTAGATGAGAGAAGTATATGAAGAGTCTCAGCCCCTATTTTGGCAACAAAATATTTCAACGAGGAAGGGTGGGCAAAGCTTTGACCTCTTGTAGTAGATCGTCAACAACTTTGATGGGTGATCTTGGGGACTTTCTGGGTTTCCTTTGTGCTGAACATTTCACCCTTGCTATGTTTTCACCAAGAGAACAAAGAAAAAATAGAGAAGAAAAAAATGGAGAAGCAGTAGAGATGAGGAACAATAATGGTGAGGATTAAAGACAAAAAAATGAGTCTTTTCTTGTGTTCTTTAGAAGAATGACAAGACTTTTAAGGAGTCTTGAAAATTTTAATTCCTAACATACTTTCTTCCAAAAAAGAGACATGAGATACGGCAAATTAACAATAAAGGAAAAAATTACAAAAATACCTCAAATATGGCACAGCCCAAGAGACCCTCTTAGGCTTTCCAATTAACTTGTATTCAGAATTTTTGTAAAGATATCCGCAAATTTTGAGATATATTTTAACTCTATTATCTTGTTTTCAATGAGTTCCCGAATTAAAGTGATGCTGAATCTCGATATGCTTTGTAATGCACTTAATTCAATCCAATTCATCAGCTCTGGATCTCAGGTGTTACTGTACGAAACTTTTATCTTTAACGAAACACTTGACAAACTTTCTTGCTGAACACATTTTTCTCATTAATTTAAAAACTCATAGTCTTATTATTTAAGAACGTAGAATATATTATTATTACAAATTATTACATCAGATTTAATACAACACTTAACACTATTGATGTTATTGAAAGACAAACTAAAAAGGCACAATCCTAACTACAACACACTCCCATTGTATGCATAATAGCCCACTTTACCACTTTCTTGGCACAGTCCTAGCATTGTTTCTCCAGTCGCAGTCTTTTAGTATTCAAACCTGAAACATAATTACGCACAGATAAGTTCTTAGGAACTTAGTAAGGGTAAACTCATATTTACCTTATAGGAGGATGATATACAGAATCTGATAGCCCATTTTTGCCATATACACTTTCTTTATCACAAGTTTATACTTTGGTGAGTAACATACCCTTCTCATACTCATCCATAAACGCCAACTAGGGCACTCTTAATCATACCCAGTTCTTTCTATCTACCGGCCTCAAACTTTCTAAGACATTCTTTAATCTCTTCTTGATCATGATTCTATACAAATAACTTTCAAGAGCAATATGTATAAGCTATCCCTTCAAACTCAACTATTGGTTATTAGCGAATACATATGATTGGTGAATTCCCATTCAAACTCAACTATCAACAGATTACCAAATCAATCCCTATCCAGTTTATTCTTAATACCAAAACATATTTTCAGAACTTCACCTAAGATAGTTTGATGGTATTCCTTTGTATTCAATAATTCAGAGTCATTCACATTCCATAATATTTCAGAGTAAATCAGAACACAACTAAATGGTAGATACCCTTTCATACATACAAATTCATACATTTTATTCAATAGCATCTCTTTTAGTCTCATTCAACTACAGATCAATTCTATTTCGCTCATTTTCATTTTCATTATATATATGTTGAACTTATCATTTCATAATCACAACTTATACTGTACTTACTACACGACGGACGATCACTTTGCGCCATGTTGTTTTAGTTTAGCACATTAGAAAGCCAGTCAGAATATGCCACAAGACTTCTTATAAAATACGTTAGAAAACATCGTACTAAATGTGCCATAACGGTTTCATAAAAAATATGCCATAATGATTTCATACAGAATCCTGTGTTCACAATCCATTCATACAATCATTTCATATCTTACCAAGGGTCATAACCTTATGGTTTATGTATACATTCATGTATTTTCTATTTCGATTCAAATATATTGAAGGCTACACCATGAACATACATGTCATTTCATTTCATATCATATCATTTCATATCGTTGTATCTCACGGACTCAACAACATAGACTTACACACATTATGTATCGTGGTCTACCAGTTCAATCATTAATATAATAAAGACAACACCATGAGTGTTTTCATATCTTAAGGTGTCATGGGTCATAACCACATTGTCTTTCATTTCACTCATACCGTGACTTGCCAATTTGGTTAGCAATAACTACCCTACCAGAGGCATCACAGAGAGACTTAGGCATAATAATCACTTACCAAAACTCATTCACATATCAGATAATTCATTACCTTTCAATCTTGAACTGTATTTAAACTAATAAATATATATATCAATATCAATCTATCTTGACATAATTGCATTCATATAGTCATGTACATATTAAATTCTTACCATACTTTCCATGAATACCGATTTGTAATTTGTTCACTTTTATTTAGATATACTTCTTATTTGAACATTTCGTTATAAAGAGTCAGTATAGAGACTCATCTGGCACTCACATACAATAGCTTAAACTTCAGACTCACACATTCATCAAGAAACAACAACAACCACTGCTAACAGAACATATGAACACCATAAAAACTCATTCGTATATAATTTACCATCATCTCAAGCACAGACAACCCCATGCAAAGCCTTATTTCTTTGTCTTATTGTTCATGCACCCATACAGACTTAATCTTTCAAGACTTAACATGAGAGTTGTAATACTTACCAAAAGATAAAATAATCACCAGTTAAACCAAGAATCTTATCCTTCAGCTTAATGAGAGAACTACAATGATTTTCAGAAAAAATCAGATAACAGCATTTTAGAAAAAGAAAGAAGAAAACTCTCTTTCTCTAATCTTATTCACCTATATATAACCCAATTTCACTTACAGGAGTTCAACATGTGTCACTTGAATTCAGAGTTTGTCTTTTATAATGACTTACAGAATCTGAAAATGTCATAAATGAAAATCCAATATTTTAAATACCTTGTTAGTCTATCCAGTTGGTTCCTAACTAGATTACCTTGCAACTTAACTTGTACAGTGCTTCAGACAAGCTGGGCACATTATATCTTTGGCGTTTTTAACTAATATATTAAATGCATTTTTACTTAGTCATTATTATACTCTAACTAACACAGAAATCTAGCATAGGGCCATCATTAACTTACACATTAATTGGAATATGCCAAAAGAAACAATTAGATGGGTAGCACTTTGCCAAAACAGTTTATTCCACTAAAACCCACCCAAATCTTAGGTCCGCCAAATTCAGGGTGTGACATGCTTTGTGTAAGAGTGTAGCATTGGGTTCAAAAAATATTGATTGTGCTCATATTGTCACAATACACCAGTAGAACGTGGGTTGAAACGTGATAGTCTTGAAGAATTTGTTTCACCCAAATGAGTTTGGTGCAGCAACCTCTTGCTACTATATATTCGACTTCAGCTATTAAAAGGGACATGGAATTTTATTTCTTGCTATGCCACGATACTAGGTTATTTCTTAAAAAGAAACATCCTTCGAAGGTACTATTTCAGTCATAAACACTACCAAACCAATCTACATCGTTATACCTAACGAGAGCCATGTTTGTATCCTTAGTGAACCAAAGCCCATAATCGATAGTGCCCTTCACATATTCAATAATTCATTTCACTACTTTAAGATGTGATTATTTCAAGTTAGCTTGGAAGTGAGCACATATACCAACACTTTGACAAAAATTTGGCCTACTAGCCATCAAATAGAGTAAGCTTCCAATAATGCTTCGATACATTATACTATCAATCGAGATACCTTCATTGTCTATACCAACCTTTTCACTTGATCCATTGAGAGTCCGAGCAATTAAAAGATGATAAAAGAAATACCATCTTATTTTCTCATCATCTTCCCAAAATAATCTATGGAAGCCCTAGGAGAAATAAAATAAACTAAACAAGCTTAATTGGGTAAGTTTCCAAGTCTCGTTTTTAGTAATTTTTATATTTTTTGAATCGGGATAGTTTACTCTCTTTATTTTGGGGATTAATTTGAAAAGTTATCAAAGTATGGAAATTGTGTCATGGATGTAAATGTTGAATTTATGAAATTTATGGTAGAAAATGAAAGGTTGTTGATAGATAAATAACTTTTACAAAGTAAATTTTGATGAAAACATGATTTATGGACTAAATTGAAAATTTGGAAAATTCCACGAAAAATTTTGATTTTTATGAAATATATGTGCTGTAAATTGTATATTGAAATTTTGGTTAGGCTTGGAATAGGGAGAAAATTACACAAATTTTATTTTCTGAGCCTAGGGACAAAATTGGAATTTATGAAAAGTATGGGGCAAAATGGTAATTTTGCCTAGAATGTAAATTGAATTCAAAGGAATATGAAATGTGGGAAATTGATGATTAAATTCATTTAAATAGATCCGAAATGACCAAATATAGAATTGGATTGAGGAAAACAAAGAGTTTCGGATTAGGAGATTTATATACACGAACAAGTGTTGAGGTAAGTTCGTGTAACTTAATTAATCATATAAATATATTTAAGTTGTATGATATTATTGAATTGAATGTGACATGCATTATATGATTCTCAAGTATGTTAATGTACATGAAAGGTCATTTGAATAAAATGTTATATTTCGTTTGAATATTGGATTTCGATGGATAAATGTGATTTCCCTTATAGAATGAGGTCCTGCATTTGTTACTGGCGGGATTTAGCTCGGACGAGTAATTCTTTGACCTCGTTTCTGAAAGGATTTAGCCCGAATGGGTAATCCTGATATAAGTCTCTCGAGCATATATTATGGATTAGATTTAGCCTGGACGGGTAATCCAGATCAAACTCTTTAGAGCATATGTCATAAAAAGGATTTAGCCTGGACTGGTAATCCTAACTAAGCTTTATTGAGTATATATTGGAGATAGGATTTAGCCTGGACTGGTAATCCTGTTGCATAGATGTGGCTAAAGAGTGTGCTCTCTAATATAGTGCCTTACAGGTACTATTGGACATGAATTGACGGATATACTGTTTTGTACACTTTGTGTGTACTACTTGATTATCCATAGGAATATCAATGATTCAATGGATAAAATATATGACGTGACATGAGAAATATGGGATGAAAAGAATAATGATTTGAAGGAATATGGCATGATGAGCTCATCTATGCTTATTTGATATACATGAAAATTATATGACTAACTTGTTTGATTGAGTGAATGTTGTAAGAGCCCAAATTCGTCTGGGCCTTAATAAACCAAACAGAAAATAGAAAATAAATAAATAAATAATTGTTTAACAGTCCATGAAGTCCAGTTTACAAGAGCCCAAACATAAACCCGTTTATGCCCTACCCTAGATACACTAAACTATCCCAAATACACAGACCCAATACTTAACCCAACCAAACAGATCTAAACCACCCCTACCCATTACAAACCCAAACTCTCAGGGGCCCAAATGAGTTTCAGATAGGGTTAGAAACCCTAGCTCTCTTTTTCTCTTCAGCGCCGCAATGAAGATTCTGGAAGCTTCAAGTCATCCCAAGCGTCTCGATCCTTCAACGCATGCCGTTCCAGTAGCTCCATCAGCGCCGTGATTCCAGGATTCGTGATCGGTGCACTAATCAGAGGCCAGAGATTCCCTCGCTTGATTGCCTGCAAGAAAAGAAAACAAACAGCAGATGCGCGAAAAAGCAGAGCAGAAAATGGCAAGAAAAATCATAGCATATCAGTCAGAGATACAGAAGAAACAAAATAGAAAGAAATCTTAGATTTCTTTCCCAGAATATGTAAGGGATAAAGGCTATAAAGCCTTTCTTTTCACTTGTAAAAAGACACGGAGAGAGTCAATAAAATAGAGATTCAGCAGAAAGATTTATTCTCGCACATATATACACAGCAAGCATCTCAATCGGTTAGATATAAAAAGGTGAATTTTTTTTAAATACATATACATACATATATACTGTAAATACGGAAAAGGAAGTGATACCTTTAATCGACGTTGAAAGAGGAGGTTTTTAAACCCCCAACCACCATGTGCGGTGGAGGCGACGGGGGCGCGTGAGAGCATGCAAACCCCTGAATGGAGGTTCGGTGACCCTCCGAGTATCCCTCCCCAACTCTCATTCATAGAGTTCTTTATTTTTTTTAGAACTGATTTAAAATGATTTAAAAACAAAATATTTGGCTTATATAGCCTTAACGGAACGACGCCGTTTTAGTTTAATTCAATAAACTTAAAACGACGTCGTATTAAGACCAAGGATCCACGCGTTGACCCGATTACCTGGGAAGGTTCCGCGTGTTTTTAAGGATTGGGTTAATTACTCAATCGATCCTTCCACTTTTCTTTATGTTTATGATTACGTTTTATTTTATTTATGATTTGGCCCTATTAATTTGTTTTAGTTTTAATTTAGTCCCCACAATAGCTGTTTTGAGACCTGGATTAAAACGCTGCCGTTTTGGGAATAGGGCGATTTGCCCAATGAGTCCCTTTTACTTTATGCACGTTTTAATTAGGATCTTAACTCAGTTTTATTTTTAAATTTACACGTGTAATTTTGATAAACTTTGAACTTAACCTTACACATTTATTTCTATTATTATTATATACATAAAACTTTTTATATTGTTATTTGTTTTATTTTTTATCTTATTTTTATATCATATTAGATAATTATTTTATATTATTGTTATTTATTATATATCACTTTTCACAATTTATTATCATTATTTTACATTATTATTATTTTGCTTGTATTATATATTTATTAATTATTTATATATATTGTTCTTACATATATACTTTTGTTATATCTATCACATTTCCTATTTCCTATATATATTTAGATTAAATTTTATTATTTTATATATATATTACTTTTTATTTTTATTTTATACATGTTATGTATATCATATATTATCTATTATATTATTTATGTTTATATTATTCATTATATTACTTAAACTTTAAAATTTGTAAATTAGATTATATTTTTAATTCATATTATACACATATTAAATTATTTATTATTTATTTATTATGTATTATTTTATGTTAAAACGATATTTTTATATTATGTGTTATTCTTCTACATGTTTTTTTTATTTTTTTTACCCGATATATTTTATATATAATTATTATTCTTTTATAAATATCTTGTTATTATATTTCATATGTTGCATAGCAAATACTATTTTAAGATTATTATTAAATATTATGTCTTTATTTGTAATATATGTATATTTTGTTAACAATAACGCGCTTCATTTTTTTATATATATTGCGTATATCATATGCTATTTTATATATATTATTACATTTCATGAATATGTACATTAATATTGTATTACATTTTTTGTATATCATGCATTATTTAATTATTATTTCGTATGTTTGTATGTTCATTCATTCTTAACACATGCTATGTATATATCTTTGTATGCATATTGTTAATATTCGCTATATCTTTTTTTATATGTATGTATCCAATGCACGATCTTTATATTATTTCCATCATCTACTTTAAATGCACCTATTATTTACCTACTACAATAATATGTTACTATGTACGATTTATAATGCAATACAATACGTCCACGCATCATTTTTTTAAAAAAAAGGCTCCAAAGTTTTCAAAGAATATAAAAGCAATACTTGACATTCAAAAATTTCGAGAAAGTAGTGCCCTAACTTATCGGGTTGCGACTTTTCTCGTTAAGTTCGAATCGTGAGGTACCCTTCTAAGTTTTAAAGTTTTTCAAAATGTAAACAACTGCCTTGGAATTGCAAAGCAATATATCCTAACTTACTGGATGTAGCGTTTTGTTGTTTCGAGATAGGAATTTCCAAAAGCTAACCTGGTATCAATACTTTGATACAAGCGAATTCCAATTTTCAAAAATCAAAATATTTTAAAGAAGATTATATCTTAAAACTTTTAAATTTCTGACATAAAAGTCACCTGATAATCAATTAGATACCAATTTTTGGGCGTTACAAGGGTGCTAATCCTTCCTTGTGCGTAACCGACTCCCGAATCCGTTTTCTCGACTTTTGTAGACCAAAATTAATGTTTTAAAGCAAAACATTTTATAAGGTGATCCAATCACACCTAAAAAGATTGGTGGCGACTCCCGTTTTCGTTTATCTTAAAGTCGATTCCCATTTTCCAAAACTCGTTTTAAAAATGGTCTCGACAAATGTGTTTAGGCAAATTGCTAATGTTATGGAAATCATGTTGTTGTATGTTTGATATTAATGGAAGTAAATGGTAAGTTTAATTCCAGTTATATGAACTTACTAAGTATAAAATGCTTACTAGGTTTTCTTTTCCCTATTTTGTAGTGCTCAAAAGCTCGGGAAGGTTGGAGATTGGTCGAGCAATCATCACACTATCTACTCATTGATTTTGGTATAAAAAGTAAATTAGTTTTGACATAATGGCATGTATAGGCTTAATTGACCAAATTATGGTGTAACACCCTTAACCCGTATTCGCCGTCGAAATAGGGTTTCAGAGCATTACTAGAATTTGCAGATCACCTAAGAAAATTTCACTTAAATACTTACCGATTCAATGTATCAATAAACATATTACCATTCAATCAATGGCTTGGCACTTGCCTAAGCATCAACAACAACACTTGTTAGTATACTCACATATATTTCATATAAATTCTTATTATCTCAATATGTCATATTTGAATTTAATACTCATCTTAACTTACATTTTTTTTATATTAACATATAAAAGATAATCCCATATTTACATGTCATGATACATATCATTCTCTTACCATTTCTTTAATAACATATATCATTCATTTCATTATATCAATATTTCATGTACCATATACTTTCCACACCATGTGTCCATATAACATGTACAAATCATTATATAAATTCAACACAAAGATAAATGATTGATGAGCTCATTAATTCCATAATTTTCATGTTCTTCCAGTTCTCATATTTATCCCATTGAATTCCTTAGAATTTCGATGGATATTCAGTAGTAGACTTTTGTGTACAATTCCGGGTCCATCAATTCGTATACATATGAATATACCCTTTATCCAGAGAGCACGCTCCCACGAACCTCATCCTTATAGCAGGATTACCAGTCCAGGCTAAATCCCCTGTAATATAGACTCATAGAGTAATTATCGGGATTACCAGTCTAGGCTAAATCCCCTGCAACGACAATTACTCTAATGAGCTTGGATCTGAACTACTAGTCCAGGCTAAATTCAGACCCTAACTCAGATTACCCGTCCAGGCTAAATCCATTTTACACATATTCTTCGGGAGGGCTATATCAGGATAAGATCACCCGTCCGGGCTAGATCCTTTTTACTGTCTCTAGCTATGTAACGGGGAGCTCACAAAGAGCCATATCGTGAAGCTAATTCGGGCTATAATAGAGTCGCAATCAGGTAGTTCACAAAGAACCATATCGTGAAGCTCACGAAGAGCCTTTCGGGAAGCTCCGGATAGCCATATATCGGGAAGTTCAAGCGAGCACTATCGGGAAGCTCACAAAGAGCCTCTCGGGAAGCTCACAAAGAGCCATATTTCGGGACGCTCTTAAGAGCTACGGTGTGTCCACAACACATGCGAATCACAACCTATCGGACACTCTAAAGAGCTATAACGGGAAGCTCGCAAGAACCATATAACGGAAGGCTCGAGAGGGCTAGGATCAGGATGCTTTTTCGAGCTATGGTGTGTCTGCAACATATGCAGAACTACAACCAATTCGGGAAACTTACATCCATCGATTTTCCTTTATTCAACGGGATTTATCATTTTATCGGGTATTATCAAATATCTCCATATCAATTTCATATACATGACAAAAATACAATTACAAGTATAATATTTAATTCAAGCTTATAATTATGCATAATTCTGTTACACGAACTTACCTGGCTAAATTGCAAAAATACCAAGATTCAGGGGCATTTTGATAATTTTTCCGTTTTCCTCGATTTTTCATCCGATCTTAATATAAATTAAAATTTTCATTCAATTTATTAATTTAATCAATAAAACAATTCATTTCCTTCATTTTGGTCATTTTTGACATTTTTACAAAATTGCCTCTACAGTTCTTCTTTTATTCAATTTAGTCCTGAGTCTAAAACATACAAATTATTCATTTTAATTGTAAACCTATTAAAGGTGGCAACAAACAACAGTATGTATGTTACCCGATGAAATACTTCTCTCAGTTTCTCATCCCTTTTGCTTCTGTTCGTTTGGTATAACTCTCAAGTCCTTGAATCTCAAACTTACTTCATACTTCATCCAGAATTATTACTTTGTTGTTCTAACTTCAATAAGAGCTTCATATTTCATCTGGATAACTTGGTTCTATTTTTCTTCCTGTGAGAAAAACCCAACGAACCCTTGCTAGCTAAAAATTAATATATTAATTTCCCTCCTCCTCCTCTCCATTTCACATCCTTAATTTATGTAACATGCTACAAGTAACATTATCAATAATTTCACTATTTACTTATATGTATATTCAAGCTGTCCATCTATGTCATAGTCGCTAAATTTTTATATCTAGAGCTATAGAACTCCAAATTATGATCCGTTAATTTTACCTGAAACTAGACTCACATGTATTCTTACTATAAAATTTTCAGAATTTTTTGTTCAATCAATAAGTACAGTTTATTCTTTAAAATTTCCCCTATTCTGTTGTCCAACAGTTCTGACCCTTCTTCACTAAAAATTAATTATCTCCTCATACAGCATTTGAATGATGTTCCTGCTTATTTCTCTTGAAAATATACTCATTCAGGAATCTAACCATGTAAATTATGTTTCAAAATTATTTTTTTATAATTTTTAATGATTTTTTCCAAGTCAGAACAGGGGATCTCAGAATCATTCTGAACCAGTCTCACAAAAATATAAATATCTCAGAATACAAAATTCCTTTACTTTCTATCTTTCTTTTATATAAAAATGGACTCAATAAGCTTAAATTTCATATCTCACTCAGCTTCTAATTCAATTTCTACCATTTTTGGTGATTTTTCAAAGTTAATCTATTGCTGCTGTCCAAAACTACTTTAGTGCAACATATTGATTACCAAGTTTATAACACTCTTATTTCCATTATCTACCATATTTCCCATTATTTTCTCTCATTTCCCTTCACTAATATATCAATAACATGAATCCTTATATAAGAAAACTCTACCTTAACATCATTTTCATGCTTTTGATATTACCTTACATGAGAAACTCTACTTAAAATATATTGAAATCTTAAAATTCTTACCTTGTCCCATTGATTTTAATCTTTAACTTGATTTCTCTCTCTCCTCCAGCTTCTATTTCTTGAATCCAACTTGATATTCTAGGTCCCCTTAGTCTCCTTAACATTCTTCTCTCTTGGTAGCTATGGAAATTCTTTTGATTTTTAGGTGAAAATGGTGAATTTTTGGTGGAAGGACCAAGTTGTAAAGAAATGAAAACTTCTTTTCTTTCTTCTTCTTCTCACGTTGGTTTTGCATGAGAAAGAAGATGACAATTCTTCATCTTTCCTTCCTTTTTATACTTGATAAATAATAATAAAATAATATTAAAATATTAATAAAATAATATTTATCACCAATATCATCATTACTTTTTAGATTTCTCTCTCTTCCATTTGACCATTTTGCCCTTTATGATCTGTTAAAATTTCATTATTGAGTCATCATTTAATTTGGTAAAATTACAATTTAGTCCCTCATAATTCTTCGCCTATTCAATTTGGTTCTAATTCATCCATTTTCCTTAGTTTCTAGATCATTCTACCTTTAAAGTATTTGCACTATTGGTCCTTCAACTTTTCTTATTTACACTTCAACCCTCAAGTTTTGAGTATTTACTCTTAGGCAACAAGACTTTTCTCATCTTTACAATTTAGTCTTTTCTTGAATTAATATATCATAATATACTTCCCAAGGTTGACATAACTCAAAATTTTCCTTTTTGTCACTTTATTTTCTTATTTTACTATATCAAGGATAATATCATACTGTAAAAATTTTCGGGGTATTACATATGGTTTGTAAATGATGGATGTAATCTAGCCATTGGAATGGCTAGTAATGGTTGGTTTTGGTATTTTAGGGTTATGCTATAATAACTATCTTTGAAGTGAGAATGTTAGGTATGTATATCCAAGTTTTCCATGGCATGTAGACTAAGCAAAGGTATGTTGTACACATGAATGTATGTGATAAAATATCATATTCGATGTTGGAAATGGTTGGTATAAGTTGGTGTGATTTAGTGCAGGTTAATAATAAAATTTGGGTGAGAAATAAAGCTAGGAAATGGCTTTATTTTGTTCACACGAGTAGACACACGGGTGTGTGTCTAGGCCGTGTGTGACACATGGCCTGGCATATGGGCATGTGGTTTGGCCATGTTTCCCCTGCATCTTAGAATTGAGAAACAAAATGCTCAGAATTGATCAGACGGGCAAAGACACGGGCTGTAAAACCCCTCACCCGTATTCAACGTCGGAACAAGGATACGAGGCATTACCGGACTTACATCACAACAATTATACTACTCCGAGTCCTAAATTTTCAACCAAATTAAAAACTATTTGCATTCAACCATATAGTCCCTAATATGAGCGTACGAGGCCTAAAACATGAATTAAAAAAGGTTTGAAACTAAACCAAGAACTTAAGAAACTTTTTACCAAACTTAGAAAATTGTTGCCATGTACAAGGGTCACACGCCCGTTTGGTCCGGGACACGCTCGTGTCCTTAACTCGTGTAACTCTTTGACTTACAAGGTATGAACAAATTGAAGTCACATGGCCAAGTTACATGCTCGTGTGCTAGGCCGTGTGGTTAATTTAATTTTCATAAAATAGGTGTAGACTTCACACAGTCAGGACACACGCTCGTGTTTAAGGCTGTGTCCCTCACACGACTGAGACACACGCCCATGTCTCTACCCATGTGCTCAATTCTAAGCATTCTGTTTCTCAAAATTAAGGTACAGGGGACGCACAGCCAAAACAAATGCCCATGGAACAGGCCGTGTATGACACACGCTCGTGTGTCTACCCTTGTGGACAAAATAAAGGTTATTTACCAAGTCATTTGTCACCCTCATTTGCACACACACATTCACAACTTTAATGGTACAAATCATGGCATACTTAGGCAACCAAGACATCCACAATCAAGGATAAATCATGTCATTTCATTATCAACATTTAGCATACGTACAACAGCACATTTTACCAAATCCAATCATACCAAACTCACATTCTACAAGCTTCAATATGGCTACCATTAACATGCATTGTATCATATAGATCTTTTAGCATACCAATGAACCAAACTCAATCATTTAACTACAAAGCTATTTAGCCATGAATAAGCATATAGCAACCCATTACAAAACACATAAACAAAATACATTGGCACATATACTTATATAAATAGGCTTACAAGCATTTTAGCCAAAACAAGCCAATTACATGGCTAAATACCAAATCACCTTAAGCAAATATAAGCCAACACATTTGCCTAAATTCATAATGACATATATATCAAAATGACCAAGTCCCTATACATGCCATACACTCAGAATGTTTAAGATCATTGATACCCCAAATGACAGTTTGATAGTGTGATACAATCTCCGACGATCTCCAATCCGAGCTAACTTGATAACACTATTGTAATGGCCCAAATTTCAGTGATATCGGAACAGTGATTTGAAATCACTAAATCTGACATGTGAGCTTAGATATTAGTAAGTAAATGTTAAGTGTGGTTCTAGAAATAATATTGAATTAGTGAAATTATGAATTAAAGGAAGTTGTAGATAAAATGGAATAAAAACGAGGTATCGAGACCTCGAATTCATAAACCGAGCCATAAATATTTTTAGAAATATTTACGCAGTGTTAATAAGTTAGTATTGAAGTTTCGTCAAGAAATTTTAAGGTTTCGGTAGTTAATTGGGTGAAAAGGACTAAATTGCATTAAGTGCAAAATTATGAGATGTGATTAAATAGCTCTAGTAAAATTAAAGGAGGACTAAATAGGCAATTAAACACCTATTATTGGGCTGGACGGCATGTGTGTGCAGGAAAATAAAAATCAAGTGTGAACAAGGGGCAAAATTAGAAATAGGGTAATAATTTAATTGTAAAATATGATATATTAGGTAAAATCTAGAGTTTTCTTCATTTTTCTTCATCTTCATCAGCTAAAAACACCATTAGAGAGATTTTAAGAAGTTGGTTTTTATATTCTATAGCATGTAAGTTCAACACTTGATTTTCTCGTAATTTTTTGTGTTTTTGAGACTTTTACAACTAGGTCCATATGTTTAATTCATTAGTTTTTGATTTTATGGATAATTTTGAAAGTTTCCATGAACAAGTGCTGAAATTTTATGATGATTTATCATGGAATTGAGGTTTTAATTTTATTATATGATGATTTTATGAAGAGATTTTTATAGAAATCAATATTTAGGACCTAATTGTGAAAGTTGTGAAATTATGGTTTTGTGATGAAACTTTGAATGTCAAAGGCTGTGAAATATATAAAGTTTTATTTAAAAAGAAATAGTTCAATTGATGAATAAATTAAACAGGGACTAAATTGTAAAAATTAAAAAGTTTAGGGTAATAGTGTAATTTTAAAAATTTAAGGGCATAAATTGTGAAATAGAATAGAATTGAAATGGATGCTAATGAAGGAATGATTTTATAATTTTATAGATCAAGAAAACGAAGTGAACCGTGGAAAGGAGAAAATTCAAGAATAGTTCTTGAATTTCTACGACTTTTGCAAATTAGCCCAGGTAAGTTCATATGGCAAAATTTTAATGTTTTGTTATGAAAATATTATGATTTTTAAGTATATTATTGTATATGAATACTATCAATTTGTAATAATTATGAAATAATAGTTAAATAAAAGTACAAATTAGTTGGAACAATGGATATGAGTGCTTTCATTCTGTGACCATGATGAATTGACGAAAAAGATGTGATAAGTGCGCCCGTTTAAGACCATAGCTAGGCTATGGCATCGGTGCAATGTGATATCTGTTCCCGTATAAGACCATAGCTGGGCTATGGCATCGGTGTGACATGATGATGTGATTCCGTATAAGACCATATCTGGGATATGGCATCGACGTGTGATGTGATCCGTATAAGACCATATCTGGGATATGGCTTCGGCGTGTGATGTGATCCGTGTAAGACCATAGCAGGGTTATGGCTTCGGTGTGTGATATGTGACAATGTGCAAGTCCATAGTTTACTATGGCAATGTGATAATGAAGCACTCAATTCCATTAGTGTTCCATAATTTGTCAATGGAAATAAATGAGAAAAAGGGGCCCAAGGAAGTTAAATTTGTGAATAGCAACATGAAAATTATTCAGAGGAGCTCAATAATGAATTTGTGATTTACAGGGTAAAGTAGTTAAATTAAAAGATATATGATTGTGTACAATGTTCGGTAAGATTTGTATTTTTATGCCTATGAGATTACTAAGCTTTATAAGCTTACTTGTGTATGATATTTGTTTTGTAGATTGACTTATATACATAAGAAGGATCGGATCTACATCAAGGATCACACTATCCAGATTTACTCCTGTAGATTTTTGTTAAACAACATTTTGATTTATATGGCATGTATAGGGGTTAATTTGATAATGAAGTTGTGTGAATGATTAAGTATGCAAAGTAAGCTAAATGTGATGTTTTGTGTTTGAAAATGAAATATACATGTTTTGGTTTGAAATAATTGATTGGTTAGATTCTATTAGTGTATAATTAAGTTTAGGTGCAGAAAATCGATAAATGAGTGTTATTTGATCAAGATTTATAAGTAAATGTTTTGGGCATGAATTCGGTGTGTTTAGTATGTGAAAATAGTTCAAAAATGGTCAAAAATTATGTTTTCACACGGCCAAGACACATGGGCGTGTGCCCAGGCCGTGTGGAAAAGTCAGAATCACCCACAGGCTAGTCCCACGGCCGTGTGAATAAGTCAGATCTGCCCATGGGCTGGCCACACGGCCATGTTGAGCCCCACGGGCAGGCCACATGGGCATGTCCCAGGCCACACGGGCGTGTGCCCCTATTTTCAAGAAAGAGTTTCCAAAGCTCCCGGTTTAGTCTCAAATCACTTCCTAAGCGTATTTTGGGCCTCGTGGGTCCATATTAGGGACTTAAAGATGAAATTTGAGAAATTTTAAATAGAAATACAGATTTGTGACTCAGTTTTGTTCGTTTATTAGTGTTTAATTCTGGTAGCATCTCGAACCTTGTCTAGGCGTCGGATATGGGCGAGGGATGTTACAACTATAAAACATGGAAAGTAAAACGGAGTAAGCTATATAGTTTAGTAAACTCGTATGAAAGAAATAAGTAAATCCTATCATACATTTAGCATTCAAGTAATATAATATCAGATAATGTAATTTACAATAATCTCATGACCATAATTCATTCCATCACAAACTTACCTTGAAATCATCATTTCACGAATTTAATAATCATAAGCTTTATGTACGTACCTGTACCATCTCATAATAATTTTATACTTATTCTCATCATTGGCATACCCAATGAACCACTCAGAATAAAAATATCGGATACTTGGGAAACCTTGCACACAAGGTGTCACATATGTAGCCATTGCTACCTCTATCTCATAACACATATATGCTCGCTCTCGAGCCATCAACGGGTCTGCTCACACAAGCTGTCAGTCAAGACGTAGCTACACGGTGTTGCTCACACAAGCTGTCAAGTAACCGCAACATATGCCGATATACTCAGCCACCGGTAGGACGTACAAGACCAGCACCCGGATCACATAACATAATACCCTAGTGACATGTCACTTGTATCTTAATCCATTATTAAAGTTCGATTGGGATTTCTTGTAACACCCCTAACCCATATCTGACGTCGGAATAAGGTTACGAGGCATTGCCGAATAACATACCTCATTCACATACATTTATACATTCATAATCAAAATCCATTCAAAACATTCACAATGTCCCTTATAAGGCTCTACGAGACCTTAAAACATGCTTAGAAGTGGTTCGGGACTAAACCAATAACATTTGCAAACTCTGAGAAACTTAGAAAATTTTCTTTGATTTAAGGGTCACACACCCGTGTCACAGGCCGTGTGAAAACAGGGCATACATACTGACTTGTACCACACAGCCAGAGACACGCCCATGTGCCACGACCATGGGAAAATTAGAGGGGTTACTGACTTGGGTCACACGGCCGGCTACACGCCCATGTGCCAGCCTGTGTGCCACACACTGCCAGTAGACAAGCCTGTGTGTCTAAGCCGTGTCAAAACTGTAGGGTATATTGCCTTAATTTAAAAGGGTACCCCAGGGGACACACGGCCGTGTAGCATGACCGTGTGTCACACACGGCTGAGACACACGCCCGTGTCTCTGCCCGTGTGGACAAAAATAGGCCATTTGAAAAGCCAATTTGCCACCCTACTCTCATGCACACATAGCAACCAAATTGGTACCATTTCATTACTCTTATAAGTAGCCAAAACATGCCAATTTATACACATATCATACCAACTATCATCAACCATTTCTACTACTCAATTCCAAATTCAAAACATACCAAATCATTATACCAAAATCATCAAAAATCACATATCTTATAAATGCATTTAGTCACATTTCCATTAACTAAATCATACCTCTCAAACATATCAATTCATCATTTATAAATCACACCAACTTATAACTATCCAAAATAGCCAACACATAAACATATTAAGCAAGCCAACACATAAGGCATTATATACATCACATATATGTCATTTTCCAAACACATAATTCAAGCCAACTTAAATGGCCATACATACCAACATTTAAGAGCCAACTCTCATGGCTAATGCCATAATTCAAAACATATCAAGATGACACTAGCCTATACATGCCATATACCATATATACAAAGCTTCAAAAGTACCACAAAATGATCGATAATGTGATGACGCTTCCTGATGATCCCCGAGTCCAAGTTAGATTTGATTCTCTATAAAACATAGACAAATAACACCCTGTAAGCTTCATAGCTTAATAAGTTCGTACTAATTATACTCAACAGTCTATAATATACAGATCATCAATTCGAACTAACTGATATCTAAATCATGGTGAGCAACAAACTTTCATCATACTTACTCAAGTGTTTATTAACAAATTCATAACTTCTTCTATTTGGATTTCATGCTTTATAGATACATACCTGTACAAATTCATATCGAATTCATACCTTTATGTAATACTGTCGAATGCTCGATATCTCACACACTAAGTGCCACAGTATACCGAAACTATTATAATCTCGCACACTAAGTGCAGTTCATAGCCGAAGCTATCTCAGTCTCACACACTAAGTGCCTTATATATATAGCCGAAGCTATTTCGAATTGCACACTAAGTGTCATATATATATAGCCGAAGCTATCTCGAATCGCACGCTAAGTGGCAAACATAGAAGATTTATCATCGAACATTACCGTAGTCTCGTATATACAATTTATGCAATATCAAAGCATTAAAAACATACTTTTAACAATGTTTATCACATACGAACTTACCTCGGACGTAAAAATGACGAAACTAGTCGATTAGTCGAGTTCTTTGTTCTTACCTTGATCTAAGTCCAAGTTCTTCTTTTCTTGATCTATATTATAACAAATTCAACTTATTTAATCACATAATCTTTCAATTTAGTCCACAAACACATTTTTGGCCAATTTGCACTTTGGCCCTAAACTTTTATATTTCTTACAATTTAGTCATTATTTCACAAATACATAAAATTTCACAATTTCTTTCAAATACATGCTAGCAAAATTTTCTTAGTGCTCATATCAGCTCATATTTATCATTTCTTCGCACATTTAACCACATATTTTCACATTTTCACAAATAAATCCCTGTTTGACATTTTTGTCAAAAAATCACTTAATAAAACTTGATAATCTATCAACAAATATCCATTTTTCATCATCAACCATTACAAAGCTCATATATTCAACAATGGAACATCATAAAATCATGAAAAAATTCAAAAATTAAAACACGGGCTAGCTAGTACTCGATATAACGATCACGAAAACATAAAAATCATCAAAAATCGAGCTCGAAACATACCTCAATTAAAAACAATAAGGGCCGAACCCTAAAATAGCATCCTTGGCTTCTTTTTCTTCTAATTTTGGTGAAGGTGATGATAATTTAAGCTTTAAAATTGTTTTTCTTTTATTTATTATAACTTAATACATATTTTACCATTTTACCCTTGGTTATTAAACCATTTAATCATCAATTATAAGGCTATTAATATCCATCTCCACTATCAATGGTCCAATTGCAACATAATGACCTTTCATTTAATAAGTCATAGCACTTAAGCACTTTTAACTTATAGCATGCTACTTTTGCATTTTACGCGATTAAGTCTTTTTTCTCAAATTGAGCTATTAAACGATAAATTTAGCTCACGAAATTTTCACACACATATAATTACATGCTATAAACATAAAAAAAATAACATTAAAATAATTTTACAACCTCGAATTTGTGGTTCCGAAACCACTGTTTCGATTTAACTAAAACTAAGCTGTTACATTTATCGCTTGCCAAAACATCGTCAAACGTGTCCGTAGTTTCGTTTACACAATTCATGTAAAATTAAAGCATTCAAAGTACAATTATAATAAAGTTTTTTGACATACGAACTTATCTCAAATGCAAAAACGGCAAAATGAATCTATTCGTCAATTATTTTATTTTCCCCCCGATCTAGATCCGAACTTCATTTTTTTATCTATAATGTCAAATTTAACTTATTTAATCATCACATTATTCAATATAGTCCAAAAACACATTATGGAAAAAATTATACTTTTACCCCTAACATTTCATCATTTTACAATTTAGTCCCTTGGCTCATAAAATGAATTTCTTTCAATTTCTTCACAACCCAAGCCTAGCCGAACCTTACCCTTACTCATAAGAGCCCACATTTGTCATTTATTCACATATTTCTACACATTTTATAACCTTTTACAAATAAGTCACTATTTGACGTTTTTATCGGAAATCACTTTACAAATGTTGTTTATCTAACACCAAACATGCATCTTCTATCATTAAACATCAAAATAAAAGCACATCCAACATGGGTAAAATTTTAAACTTTAACTTTCTTTCAAATTAGTCCTTGAAATAACTAGATTAAGTTACCACAATCTCAAAAATATAGAAATCATTAAAAACGGGACAAGAACAGACTTACAATCGAGCTTGAAAGTTGGCCAAACCTTAGCTATGTCTTCTCTTCAAAATTTTGGCTAGGGGGACTAAATTGATGAAGATGAACATCTTTTATTTAGTTAATTTGTCTTTATTTACCAAATTACTAATTTACCCTTCACTTAAACTTTATAAATTCACTAACTCCATGCCCATCTTTGTCCACCCTAAAGTATATGGTCTAATTGTCACTTAAGGACCTATAATTAAAAATTCATAACAATTTACTACCTTTATCTTATAGAACTCAAATTTTGCACCTATTGTAATTTAGTCCTTCTAGTCAAATTGAGCACTCAATCGATAAAATTTCTTAACGAAATTTTCACACAATTATCCTATCATGCTGTAAACTAGAGGTGTTCATGGGCCGGGCCTGGCCGGGTTTGGGTCGGGCTCAACTAAAAAATCATGTCCATTTATTGGGCTCGGGCCGGGCCGGGCCCAAAAAATGGGCCTAAAATTTTGCCCAAGCTCGACCCGAATAAAAATACTAAAACCCGAGCCCAGCCCGGCCCGCCCGTATTAATTTTTATATTATTTTTAAATATATATAATACATCAAAAATACTAAAAATATCAAAATAAATATTTCCCAACAAATTGAAAATAAATTTTGAAAAATATGTAAACTTAAATAACACTAAGATAACTGCAACTTAACAAACAAATACTTCTAAAATAATAAAAAAATTAACAAATACCTTTAAAATAATAAGAAAATTAACAATAAAATAAAATTTATACAATATCCAAACAATAACAACAAAATAATAGCAACATAATAGTAAAATGGTATCAAAATATGGAGAAATCAACAAGAAAATAATATTCAAAAATAAAAAATATGCGATTTTTTTGTCCTTTAGTGTGTTAGTAGGGCGGCTGGGTTGGGCTCGAGCTAAAAATACCTTACCGAGGCCCACCCATTTTTTAAACGGGCCTTATTTTTTTGTCCAAGCCCATTTTTCGGGCCTATATTTTTGCCGAAACCCTCCCACATTTCGGGCGAGCCTTCGGGCCGGGCCGGGTAGCCCGGCCCATGCACACCTCTACTGTAAACCTTAAAATAGTAATAAAATAAATATTTTTACTTTAGATTTATGGTCCTGAAACCACTGTTCTGATTTGACCCATAAACGAGCTGTTACACGAGCATGTGTCTCAGCCGTGTAGGAAACACGACCTAAAACACGGGCGTGTTACTTGGCCGTGTGAAAATTGCACCTATTTTATGAAAAATAAAGTAACCACACGGCTTAGCATCGGGCGTGTGGAAGGCCGTATGGCACAAGTCAGTGAGTTACACGGGGTAAGGCACGGCCTGAAGCACAAGCATGTCTAAGGGTCACACAGGCGTGTCCTTAGACCACACGGGTGTGTGAGCCCTGTACCTTGGAAAAATTTTAAAATTTCACGAAAAATTCTCAATGATCCTGAATTAGTCCTGATTTGTTTCTACTGTTAATATAGGGCCTCGAGGGTCCATTCAAGAGACATTATGGTTAATTTTGGATATGAATAGTATTTTGAATCAATTTATTTGAAATATTTCTATAACTTCGATAATGCTCCATAACCCTGTTTTGGTGACGGATACGGGTTAGGGGTGTTACATTTCCCAATTTAGCTATTTAACTTGTAGACCAAGAAAGTATGTGAGTTCCCCAACCATGCTCATCTTGAACTAAAATTTCATGAGTTGAACAAACTCATTCCTTGCCTTTTCAGAATTTGAATCGAAAATAATGTTGTCAACATAAATCTGAACAAAAACTATATCCTTCACGCCTTTTTTTATGAATAGAGCTTGATCCATGCTTCCTCGAACATAACCTTGTTGTAACAAGTATTGGTATTCATACCAAGTTCTTGGAGCTTGTTTTAGCCCGTATAGTGCCTTTGACAGTTTGTACACATAGTCCAAATAATGTGAGTCAATAAAACCTTTAGGCTACTCGACATAAACCTCCTCATTAAGCCATCCATTCAGAAATGCACTTTTAACGTCCATCTGAAACAATTTTATGTGAAGGTAGCAAGCAATAGATAATAAAAGACGGATTGATTTTAACCTTGCTACTAGAGCAATATTTCATCAAAATCCACTCCTTCAACTTACATGTACTGTAACACCTCCAACCCGTACCCGTCGCCGGAAGGATTAAGAAGTATTACAGAACAAGCAAGAAATCTCCTTTAACACTATAGAATAATTACCTAAGTTCACTTATAACAAAAACATTTACAACATTAATTGAATATCGACCACACATACATATTAACTATATGAAATACGTATAATATCTTAACAAGCCATTTTCGCATGGCTATACATAATATACAATACCAAAAGATACTTAATAACTAACAAAGGTCAGTCCTATACATGCCTTTAACAAGTTCGATTTACAAAAGTACCAAAAGGACTTAGATAGTGTGGATGACTTGATTTGAACTCCAGGGATGATAGCTAACTAAGCAGGATCTATAAAACAAATAATCAAGACAACCAAGTAAGCATATTAATGCTTAGTAAGTCTTAAGTAAATCAACAGATACAAACTTGACATGTATATTAATATTATGAAATACCAAACTCAAGATCAACTTTACACCCCTTACCGATAACACATAAGTACACATATATATATATAAGCCAATACCAAAAATTTACCACCTGAGTTTCGATCATCAATATGGTTTATATAATCAATTTAGTCATAAACTTTCATGTCAAAATTAAACATCGCCTGAAATGGTCCTTTTCATATTCATAGATTCGATAATCATCTATATATATATATATATATATATATATATATATATCTATTCACACATATACATATTTGATTCATTGATGAAATTATTTAAATTAGAGATTGATTCACTTAGGCGCATCAAATTCATACCTGATCTTCATATTGTACAATACATAACTAATGGCGATTACCGAACACTTAATTCATCACTTTACCCGACTTACTGACGTTAGGCCTACTAGGTTAAAACCCGAGTCCAAATCACTAGCACAAAGTCTTCGGGACCTTAAGCCCGGTCACAATCTCTGCACATGGCCTGCGGACCTGAAGTCCTGTTATAATTCCCGCACTTAGCCTGCGGACCTGAAGTCCGTTATAATTCCGCGCCAGCAGCGGACACGAGTCCGGATATAATTCCAAAGACATAGCTCTGCGGACACGAAGTCGGATATAATTCCAAAGACATAGCTGCGGACACGAAAGTCGGATATAATTCCAAAGATATAGCTGCGGACACGAAGTCCGGATATCTAATGCCAGCACAAAGCCTACGGACTATAAGTCCGGTTATATTCCTTTCATGAACAACATACATACTTATTTACAATGAATCCAATTCACACAGCATTTCAAAATTTACTCATTCGAATAGTGATACACCATGCACCAATTTAATAATTGTTTTGCTATAAGTTTGAAGCATGATTTATTCGTCAAACGACTCCATCAAAGAAACAAGTAAGCATAAATGCGGTTACTATTCAATTCCCATATCAAGATGCACTAAATGTAACCATCCGAACTTACATACTAATCTCTTATAATAACATCATTAATCATATTCTATAGGAAGATACTTAAAACTTACCTCGAGTAGGTTTGAATAGTTACGGTTCGGCTACTCGACTACTTTCTCCTTTCCTTTACCCGATTTAGTTCCTCCTTGCTCTTGAGCTTTAAATTAAATAAATGAATTTGTTTAATTACTTACGCATCATTAATTCTTTAATAGTCATCTATGACAAACATATAATTTCGATGCATAATACGTTTAATAAAATGTGCCTTAACTCGGTATCATGTTTATCATATACACAAACTTAACTATATATATAATATATATATATATATATAAGTATAACCGAATGTTTTTATGTTACAAGGTACTCACATAAGGCTCATATATTTATATACCTATGTGTGACTAACACAATTTAATTAATACTCATTTCATACATCACCACTTATACCAATATATTTTTATAACATGCTTTGACACTTCATGTACTACATTCGGCCCTAACCACTCAATTTAGTTTCCATATAAAAGTTCTATCTCATGATCAAAGTAGCAAATTGTACATAGATTTCACCCATGCTAAACAATGACTAAATATACATCTCAAAAAAATACTTACTTAATACGTATCTCACGTGACAAAAGTATATACATATATGCATATATAACCTTAATGGCCGAATGTGCATCTCCACAATTCTTATGATTTAACCATTTATCCCTTTTTGCCGAATGTTCATTAAACATCTAGTTTACATACAAAAACATAATCTCTTAAGGCTTATTATATCTTTAAGTACACATCATAACTATATAGCCGAGTATATACACATAATTTGCTCATCAGACCGATACTTAATCCTATTTTCCCTTAATCCAAATGTATTCGGTAATGACCACAACCATTTTCAATTTATCCTATTACCCCTAATGGCCGAATACACATACACATATATGTATAGAGAAACTCGAATAACACAAAAAAAAAAATCATCTTTCCAAAATGCATATATATACATATACATACGGCAACTTCTATTCTTACCTTCCAACAATGAAATCAACTTATTCAACTAGGCTACCTTAACATATCAAACATCCTTCAAAATTCATCAATTAAACAAATTTATCTACTTGCCAAATGGTTATATATACTCAAGACTTCATAAATCTTAACTATGGGCTAACTAAACCATACTCTTATCAACTTAGTCTCATAATCAATTAAAAAAAAAATATCACAATGCATACCTTTAAATGGGAATAGCCATGGCCGAATGCCTTGGTTTCTTTTTCAATCTTTTCTTTCTCAATTTCGGCAATGAAGAAGAAAGATGAGCATTCGTTTATTTTTTTTTCTTTACCTTATTTTACTAATTATTATTTTATTTCAAACAATGCAAATTCTTATTATAATATTTAATTAAACACATTTTACCCAACAACAATCATTATGGCCGGCCACTATGTATAAAAAGGGTTATTTGACATGCAAAACCATTGTTTCCAATACACGCTTTAATAAATCCTTATGGATTAACCTATCACATTTCAAAAGTGTCACACATAAGTCCTATTAACTAGATTCACATGCAATCGACTAAATCGAAACTTAAAACTTTCACACATTCATATTCACATATAATAAACATAAAATATGACGGCTAAATATTTTTATGACTCGGTTTTGTGGTCCCGAGACCACTTCCCGACTAGGGTCAAATTAGGGTTGTCACAACTCTCCCCCACAAAAAGAAATTTTCGTCCCCGAAAATCTTACCAGCGAATAAATTTGGGTATTGCTCTTTCATAATGTTCTCGGTTTCCCAAGTAGCTTCTTCGATCCCGTGTTTGAGCCATAACACTTTTACTAAATGAACATTTTTGTTTCGCAACTCTTTCACCTCACGAGCTAGTATACGAATCGGTTCTTCTTCATAACTCAAATCAGATTGAATTTCAATCTCTGATGGACTAATTATGTGCGAAGGGTCAGATCTATAATGTCGAAGCATCGAAACATAAAAAACATTGTGAATCTTTTCAAGTTCAGGGGGTAAAATTAATCTGTAAGCGACTGGCCCAATTCGTTCGGATATCTCATACGGCCCGATAAACCTCGGACTCAATTTGCCTTTACGGCCAAATCTGAGTATTTTTTTCCAAGGTGAAACCTTAAGAAACACTTTGTCTCCCACCTGATACTTAATGTCTTTTCGTTTCAAATTCGCATACGACTTCTGACGATCTGAAGCTGCCTTCAGACTTTCACGGATTATTTTTTACTTTCTATTCAACATCTTTAATCAAATCAACTCCGAAAATTTTACTTTCACTGAGTTCGGTCCAAAACAACGGTGTACGGCATTTACGACCATACAAAGCCTCATAAGGTGCCATCTTAATGCTTGATTGAAAGCTATTGTTGTAAGCAAATTCAATCAAAGGCAAATATCGTTCCCATGAACCACTAAACTCAAGGATGCAACATCTCAACATATCCTCGAGTATTTGAATAATCCGTTCAGATTGACCATCAGTCTGGGGATGAAAGGCGGTGCTAAAATGCAACTTGGTACCCAATGCTTCTTGTAACTTCTTCCAGAATCGCGATGTGAATCTCGGATCTCTATCCGACACAATAGAAATAGGTACCCCGTGTAACTTCACAATCTGAGAAATATACAACTCGGCTAGTTTGTCAAGTGAATAATCCGTGCGTACGGAAATAAAATGAGCCGACTTTGTCAATCAATCAACAACAACCCAGATCGCATCTTTCTTGCTTGATGATAATGGCAATCCGGATACAAAATCCATCGTGACTCGATCCCACTTCCACTCGGGTATCATGATCGGCTGAAGTAATCCCGAAGGCACTTGGTGTTCCGCTTTCACTTGTTGACATATTAAACACTTCGAAACAAAATCAGAAATGTCTCGTTTCATACCATGCCACCAAAACTGACGTCTCAGGTTGTTGTACATCTTCGTACTCCCCGGATGAATAGACATACGGCTACAATGAGCTTCGTTCAGAATCATCGAAATAAGTTCTGAATTTCTTGGAACACACAATCGACTTTTGAACCTCAAACAATCGTCATCATCAATTTGAAACTCAGACTCCATATTCGAAACACATTCAGCCCGTTTTGCAATCAATTTATCATCGACTTTTTGAGCTTCATGGACTTGATGAATCAATAATGGTTTGGCCTTTAATTCTGCTAATAACACATTATCTGATAAAACAGACAAGTGTACATTCATCGCTCGTAAAGCAGACAGTGATTTACGACTTAAAGCATCTGCAACCACATTAGCCTTTCCCGGGTGATAATCAATGACAAGCTCATAATCTTTTAACAGTTCAAGCCAACGTCTTTGTCGCAGATTCAAATCTCTTTGAGTCATCAAATATTTGAGACTTTTGTGATCCGAATATACATGGCACTTCTCACCAAACAAGTAGTGACGCCAAATTTTTAAAGCGAAAACTATGACAGCTAACTCGAGATCATGAGTCGGATAGATTTTCTCATGCGGCTTCAATTGCCTCGATGCATAAGCTACAACTCGGCCTTCTTGCATCAACACACAACCCAGTCCAAGCAGTAAGGCATCACTGTAGATGACAAACTCTTTACCGGATTCGGGCTGCACTAATACTGGAGCTTCAGTCAAATAAGTTTTCAATTGATTGAAACTTTTCTGACATTTCTCTGACCATTCAAATCTAACATCTTTCTGTAGTAGTTTTGTCATTGGGGTGGCTATCATCGAGAAACCCTTTACAAATCGTCTGTAATAACCAGGAAGTCCCAAAAAGCTCCGAACCTTAGTAATATTTCTTGGAGGCTTCCAGTCAAGTATGGCTGAAATTTTACTCGGATCAACTCGAATACCCGATGCAGATACCACATGACCCAAAAAGCTAACTTCTTTTAACCAGAACTCACATTTATTGAACTTAGCGTATAACTGCTTATCCCGTAAAATTTGCAACACTAATCTCAGGTGCTCGGCATGTTCGGTTTCATCTCTCGAATAAACCAAAATGTCATCGATAAACACAACTACAAACCGATCCAAATATGGTCTGAAGATCCGATTCATTAAATCCATGAATACCGCAGGGGCATTAGTGAGCCCAAACGGCATCACTAAGAACTCATAGTGACCGTATCTCGTTCTGAAAGCAGTTTTGGGTATATCTGAGTCTCTAACTCGCAATTGATAATAACCCGATCTCAAGTCTATCTTCGAAAATACTGAGGCTCCTTGCAATTGATCAAACAAATCGTCGATTCGTGGCAACGGATATTTATTCTTTATCGTTACCTTATTCAGCTGACGATAATCAATACACATTCTCATTGTTTCGTCTTTCTTTTTCAAAGCGATCTTTGGTGTACCCTGGGAGAAAAACTCGGTCGAGCAAAACCTCTATCTGTCAACTCTTGCAACTGAGATTTCAATTCTTTTAATTCGGTTGGTGCCATGCGGTACGGAGCTATCGAAATAGGTGTAGTCCCTGGTACTAGTTCAATACCAAACTCTACCTCCCGAACAGGTGGTAATCCAGGTAATTCCTCGGAAAACACATCCGGATATTCACAAACCACGGGCATAGTCTCGAGTTTCTTTTCTGATTCTGTATTATTCAGAACATACGCAAGATATGCCTCACACCTCTTTCTCACATGTTTCTGAGCCAATATCGAAGATATTATTGCTGGCAATGAGTTCAAGTTAGTAGACTCAACTCGAATGATTTCATTATTTGCACATCTCAAATCAATAGTCTTACTTTTACAATTTACAACTGCATCATGAGTTGCCAACCAATCCAAACCGAGTATAACATCAAATTCATCGAACGGTAACAGCATCAAGTCGGCCGGAAAACAGAAACCTCGGATTACTAAGGGACATTTCTTACACACCTTGTCAACAAGTACATAACGACCCAAGGGATTTGACACCCGAATTACGAACTCAGTAGACTCAACAGGTAAAGTCTTACTGGATGCTAAATTTTTACACACATATGAATGAGTAGAACCGGGGTCAATTAAAGCAATGATATCAGAGTCAAAAAGAGTGAAAATACCCGTAATAACGTCTGGCGAAGAAGCATCCTCACGCGCTCGTATAGCATAGGCTCTGGCAGGAGCACGAGCCTCAGAACGTACAGCAGTATTTTTAGTCCCTCTCTAATTTCCACTATTATTAGCCGCAGGTCTAGGTGGTCTACCTCGCGTTACAGTGTTACTAGGTCTTCCACTTGGATCAGTATTATGTTCAGCTAATTTCGGACAATCTTGGATAAACTGATTAGCCGATCCATATTTAAAACAGGAGCGGTCACGAAATCTACAGCTTCCCGAATGCCACTTGCCACAATGCTGGCACTCGGATCTGTCCCGACGATCATTGCCAACACTGGCAACAGAAGTAGCTCGTGTACTCATAGGGGGTCGATCACGATCCCGTCCAGAAAAACCCGAAGTATTCTTAGATCTGCTCGAATCATCTCTAAATTTCTTTGATGATTGTTGAAAAGGCTTTTCCGAAGATCTTTTACGAAACTCTCTAGCTCCCAATTCAGCTTTTCTTTTCTCCTTACTGAGCTCTTCAGCCTTGCAAGCTCGCTCGACAAGTACTACAAATTCTCTGATTTCTAGAATACCCACATACAGTTTTATATCTTCGTTCAGTCCATCTTCGAAACGTTTACACATTACAGCTTCTGAAGAAACGCATTCTCGCGCGTACTGGCTAAGCCTCACAAATTTTCGTTCATAATCAGTAACCGACATAGGCCCTTGTTTAAGTTCAAGAAATTCCTTCCATTTTTTATCAATAAATCTCTGGCTGATATATTTTTTTCGAAACTCAGTTTGGAAAAACTCCCAAGTTACTCGTTCTGCAGCACAATGAAATCAACGTATTCCACCAATAATAGGCGAATCACGTAGCAAAGAGATAGTACACTTCAGGCATTCATCGGGTGTGCAAGATAGTTCATCAAGTACTCGAATAGTGTTGTCCAACCAAAATTCAGCTTGCTCGGCATCATCACTGTATGTAGCTTTAAATTCGGTAGCTCCGTGCTTTCGGATTCTGTCAACTGGGGGTTTATTTAACCTCATCTGATCAGTTACCGGAGGTATCGTGGGTGCAGGGGTGTATTAGTCGGAAGTGGGGGTTGAGGAACAGCCGTATTAGTTCGAATATACTGATTGAACCAATCATTCATCACGCTATAAAAAGCCTGTCTAGCTTCATCATTCCGAATGTGCATCTCCACAATTCCTATGATTTAACCATTTATCCCTTTTTGCCGAATGTTCATTAAACATCTAGTTTACATACAAAAACATAATCTCTTAAGGCTTATTATATCTTTAAGTACACATCATAACTATATGGCCGAGTATATACACATAATTTGCTCATCAAACCGATACTTAATCCTATTTTCCCTTAATCCAAATGTATTCGGTAATGACCACAACCATTTTCAATTTATCCTATTACCCCTAATGGCCGAATACACATACACATATATGTATAGAGAAACTCGAATAACACAAAAAAAAAATCATCTTTCCAAAATGCATATATATATACATATACATACGGCAACTTCTATTCTTACCTTCCAACAATGAAATCAACTTATTCACCTAGGCTACCTTAACATATCAAACATCCTTCAAAATTCATCAATTAAACAAATTTATCTACTTGCCAAATGGTTATATATACTCAAGACTTCATAAATCTTAACTATGGGCTAACTAAACCATACTCTTATCAACTTAGTCTCATAATCAATTAAAAAAAAATATCACAATGCATACCTTTAAATGGGAATAGCCATGGCCGAATGCCTTAGTTTCTTTTTCAATCTTTTCTTTCTCAATTTCGGCAATGAAGAAGAAAGATGAGCATTCTTTTATTTTTTTTTTCTTTACCTTATTTTACTAATTATTATTTTATTTCAAACAATGCAAATTCTTATTATAATATTTAATTAAACACATTTTACCCAACAACAATCATTATGGCCGGCCACTATGTATAAAAAGGGTTATTTGACATGCAAAACCATTGTTTCCAATACATGCTTTAATAAATCCTTATGGATTAACCTATCACATTTCAAAAGTGTCACACATAAGTCCTATTAACTAGATTCATATGCAATCGACTAAATCGAAACTTAAAACTTTCACACATTCATATTCACATATAATAAACATAAAATATAACGGCTAAATATTTTTATGACTCGGTTTTGTGGTCCCGAGACCACTTCCCGACTAGGGTCAAATTAGGGTTGTCACATGTACCCTTGATTTACAAGAGAAGATTTATTCCTTGTGATCACTCCATTCTCATCAATCTTGTTCTTGAATATCCATTTGGTACCTATTATATTATACTCTGTTAGGAGTAGTACAAGTGTCCACACTTCATTTCTAACAAACTATTGTAACTCTTCCTGTATGGTAGCTATCCTGTGTTCATCTTGTAAAACCTCATCTACTCTTTTAGGTTCCAGTGTTAACACAGAGCACCCCATGTTGATCATCTCTCGAAAATTTATTATTTTTCCTCGAGTTCTTCTACTATTAGCAATATCACCAATAATATATTTAGGAGGATGATTTTTTAATATATTGGTTGGAGGGTTCAACTTGTGCCCCCCATTTACTTCAACCTTAAGACACTTTGTTTCTGTTCCATCTTCTGTTACAATGGACTTTGTTTTAGCGGTTGCTTCATCTTCAAGAATTTTTTCTAGAGACTTTGAGGAGTCATCAATATTGACATTTACAGACTCTATCACAATCTTGGTTCGTTTATTGTAGACTTAGTATGCTTGACTGTTTGGTGAGTATCCTACAAATACACTATTGTCGCTTCGAGGGTCAAACTTTCATTTGGCTTCTTAATCTCTTAGAATATACCATGGACTACAAAAATTTTGAAAATAAGCAACCATCAACTTTCTTTTTTTTTTTCAGATCTTATAAGGATTCATTCTTGTCAGTGGTCTTAAGAACACCCGATTACTAACATAACATGCAGTATTAACGATCTTGGCCCATAACTTATGTAAAACATTATTTAGATTAAGCATCACCCTTGTCATCTCTTATAATGTTCGGCTCAACAATCCTATTCTTCTGAGGTGTCTTAGGGGCTGAAAATTCATGCAAGATCCCTTCTTGATCACAGAAGTCTTTAAACTCATAATTTTCAAACTGTTTTTCGTGGTCACTTCAAATTTGAATGATATTCCCAATATTCTCACTTTTTTTCATTTATGAGCTTTATACACAGATTCTTAAACACCTTGAAAGTTTTAGATTTTTCTTTTAGAAAGTTAACCTAAGTGAAATGAGAAATGTCATCAACACAAACAAAAACATACATCTTTCCTCTTCAGCTCTCTAGTTGCATAGAACTAATAAGATCTATTTGGAGCAACTCTAATAATCTTGTGGTAGTGATCCATCGTAATGAAGGATGGGACGAGCAAAGCTTTTTTTTTTCCATTTAAGCAATTTCACAAGGTTTCGTAATAACTCTTACAAGTTTTGGTAATCCTTGGATAGCTCCATGTTGCACAACCCTTTGAAGACTTTTGTAGCTTGCATGCCTTAGTCGTTGATGCCATAGATCAAGCTCATTCATTGATTTCACAAAACATTTTTCTTCTTTTATGAGACAATAACAATTATCAAATGACCAAGCTCCTTTTATTATGCATTCACCGATTGTGTTTTGGACCTCACAACAATTCTTGGTAAAACCTACTAGAATTCCCTCATCACATAGTTGACTTATGCTGATTAGATTTGCAAAAAGTCCTTCCACAAGATGAACATTATTGGGCTTTGGTAATCCTTCAACATCTAAGACCCATTTTCCAGTTACTCTCCCCTTTTGACCATCTCCAAAGGTTACTCTCCCTATATCACCTTTTTGAACTTCTTTTAAGAATTTTTAGTTTCCTAACGTGTGTCTCGAGCACCCTCTGTCAAAGTACCAAATCTCCTCAGTTGTGGCTTTTACAGAAGTACGAGCAATCAGAAGGCTTCTTTCCTTGAAAACCTAGACTTACTTCACTTGTTGTACCTTCCTGTTTCTTGGACGAACATTGTTGCCACCAAGTTTGTACTTCTTGAAGTCCTCTAGCAACTTGTAACAGAAATGTCTTATATGACCCTCCTTACCACGATAATGGTAGACAAAAATCCTCTTCTTTTTATGTTCTTCCTTTGTTCTTGAGGCATCATGTAACACCCCTAACCCGTATCCGTCGCCAGAATAGGGTTACAAGGCATTACCGAATAATCACAACATAAATCATTCATTTCTCAAACATGAT
This sequence comes from Gossypium anomalum, assembly GCA_025698475.1. Lineage (NCBI taxonomy): Eukaryota > Viridiplantae > Streptophyta > Magnoliopsida > Malvales > Malvaceae > Gossypium > Gossypium anomalum. The sequence continues at coordinate 90,794,879 of CM046961.1, forward strand.
TAAATTTCACATAAATATCAATCTAACATAATCATATTGTCCCTTATAAGTTTCTACGAGACCTTAAAACATTCTTAAACGAGGTTTGGGACTAAACCGATAACATATGCAAACTTTGAGAAACTTATAAATTTTTCAAGCACTTAGGGGTCACACGCCCATGTGAATAGGTTGTGTGCCTCACACAGCCACCATACACACCCGTGTCACAGACCGTGTAAAAACAGGGCATACATACTGACTTGCACCACACGACTGAGGACACGCCTGTGTGCCATGGCCGTGGGAAATCTGGAGGGGTTACTGATTTGGGTCACACGGCTAGTCACACGCCCATTTTCCAGCCTGTGTGCCACACACGGCCAGTAGACATGCCCGTTTGTCTAGGTTGTGTCAAACCTGTAGGGTATACTGTCTTAATTTGAAGGGCTACCCCAGAGGACAGACGCCCGTGTCTCTGCCCGTGTGGATAAAAATAGGCTATTTGCAAAGCCAATTTGCCACCTATTTCTCATGCACACCTAGCAATCAAAATGGTACCATTTCAAAAAAAATATAAGTAACCAAAACATGTTATTCCATATACATATCATGCCATCTATCCTCAACCATTTCAACTACTAAATTCCATATTCAAAACATACCAAATCATTATGCCAAAATCATCAAAACTTACATAAGTTCCAAATGCATTTCCTCATCAACTTATCAACTATTTCATGTCACAAAACATACCATATCATCATCTCAAAATCAAACCACAATATACCAACTTCCAAGCAAGAATAATTCAACTTACAACTATCCAAAAGGGCAACCATATAATCATACTAAACAAGCCAACACATAATGCATTATATACAACACATATATCACTTATCAAACACATAATTTAAGCCAACTTAAATGGCCATACACACCAACATTTACAAGCCAAATCTCATGGCTAAAATCATAACTCAAAACATACCAAGATAACACTAGCCTATACATACCATATACCATATATACAAAACTCCAAAAGTACCAACGAGATGATCGATAGTGTGATGACATTTCCCGACGATCCCCAAGTCTGAGCTAGCTTCGATAATCTATAAAATAGTGAAAAATAAACACAATAAGCTTTAAAAGCTTATTAAGTAATATACAAATAAATTATCACATGAATCAATATCATTCCCATCAATAGGAAACTATGAGTAAACATTTATAAGATCACAAACCTTTCTTGTTGTACACATACTCAATATCATAATTGAATTCATCAAATACATTCCTTTGATTACTCATATGTTTCTCGTGCGTACCTGAGTCATTTAACTCATTTACACATTATTTCTCGACTTGTCTTTGCCCGTTGAACCATTCGGAATTGTTAAGGATACTCGAAAATCACATAAAGCTCGTACAATGCCATATCCCAGATATAGTCTTACATGTTATCACATATCGATGCCACTGTCCCACACAGGGTCTTACACGAAATCAAATAACGATGCCAATGTCCCAGATATGGTCTTACACATAATCACAATACAATGCCAATGTCTCATACATGGTCTTACATGTAATCACATCTTGATAGCCTAATGTCATGACATTCGTATCCTATACTATTCCTAAGGTTCGTACGGGACTTTCGAATATCTTAACTTCGTCGATTCTTACTCCTATTTGCTCCTTCAACATTCATAGCAATTCAATGATAATGAAACATATATATAATTCAAATTAAAGGAATTTATTCTCATATGAACTTACCTAGTATTAGGGATTGACGTATCGGGTCAACTATTCGACAACTTTCGATTTTCCCCGATTTAAATCTAATTTCTTTCTTTTAGGGTCAATATGAATTCAAAATTAACTAATTTATTCATTGATTCATTCAATTCAGTCCAAAAACACATATTTAAGCAAATTTGTACTTTGGCCCTAAACTTTCACATTTCTTACAATTTAGTCCTTATTTCAATAAATAAAAAATTACACCAATTCAATTCAAGCCCATGTGTGCCGAATTACTATAGTACCCTTAGCATCCATATTTTCTCATTTATTCACACTTTTAACCCTTCATTTTCATCTTTTCACAATTTAATCCTTAATTTACATTTTTACTAAAAACCACTTTATAAAACATAGATATCTATCACTAAGCTTTCATAATTCATCATCAAACATTCAAAAACACATGAATTCATCAATGGAAACTTTCAAAAAATTAAGCAATTTTGAAAATTAGTCCCTAGGCTAGCTAGTAGTCAAAGCAACGATCACAAAAACGTAAAAATCATTAAAAACCAAACTCAAAACATACCTCAATCAAGATGAACAAGGGTCAAACCTTCAAAGCTCCCAAAACCCTTGTTTTATTTTTCTTTTCGGTTGGAAATGGAAAAGATGAACAAAATTTTAACTTTAGTTTTGTTAAATTGTGATTTATTTAACTAATTACCAAAATGACCTTATTTAATATCATTTAAAAACACATAATGGATGGCTATTCATGTCAATTTCCACTATCCATGGTCTATTCACAACATAAGGACTTCACATTGAATAATTCATAGCAAATAAGCACTTAAACAATTAGAATGCAACTTTTGCATTTTACGAGATTTAGTCATTTTATCAAATTGAGCTATTAAACTATAAAATTAGCTCACGAAATTTTCACACATATATTATCACATACAATAAACATCAAAAATAATATTAAAATAATTTTATGACCTCGAATTTGTGGTTCCGAAACTACTATTTCGATTTAACTAAAATCGAGTTGTTACACATCACATTCCTGAACTTTAACAAATATATAAGATAGTTTAATGTTCATACCCTTCTTTGGATAACCAAGGCCACATCTCCCTATTTCAAACCTGTGTAGATAAAATTTTTTCAAGCTTTGTGCTTTAGAATCTCTTCAAGGTCAGTTTTGTATCTTCAAATTCTTTATTGGCCTTTTCAATAACTTGATTCCTGATGAGAACTTCCTTTCCAAGGGCTTTCTTTTGACTTCTTAGGATGCACACTTCTTCTTGAATATCTTTATTTATTTCACATACAATTTCTATCTTTTTTTAATAAGTGAAAATAAGCATTTTCAATATAACCCTTGTTACTTTGTTTCTCTGTTCGGTAGTGAATGTCGCTTCTTTATCGGACCCAGGCATATCATCTTCTAATTCTTCATCACTCCAAGTAGTGATAAGCAACTTTAGCTTCTTCTTCTTCTTCTTCTTCTTCTTCTTCTTCTTCTTCTTCTTCTTCTTTTGTATTTGCACATTCAATCTGAATATGTCTGTATCCTTTGCATTCATAGCATTGTATAGTCTTTTTCTTCATGAATTACCCTCTATTCTAGCTCTTCTTGAGTATTTCTTCTCCTTGTTTATCTATTGCCAATTTTTCTTAACAACATGTTTTAAAGTCTTGATGAAATTCTTTTTTAAATACTTTGTTTTGAATAGGAGGATCATATTATACTAATGTAAGTAAAATGAAATTATTTTATACGTAATTTTTTATATGATTAATATCTTAACTATACAAATTAATATCATAACTAAAGTTATTTGGTCGGACAGATATAATTGGTTTTTGCCTAATAAGAAGCACCGATGAAGATTGAAAAATGGAATTAAATGGTTTAATTTGGAAACAACTAGGGTTTCATGAGAATTTATCAATCATTTCTTACTTTTCAATATAAACATGTCCAAATATTAAGTTACTCAAATCCGAAAGTCTATCTATTATTTCAAATATACAGACAAAATTAGAGCCCAAAAATGAGCTTCACATAAAAATTCAGCCCTTTAAACATGATGTTGGACTTGAAATCTATAGGCTTGAATCTAGCTTAGTTGGACACATTTTTAGATTTATAATACATTAATATTTTTATTTTTATATATTACGTAATTTATATCATTTAAAAATTAAATATATAATTTTACAATGCAAATAATAAAAAAATTATTAAATTATCGATGTTTAAAATTTTAATAAAAGGAAAAAAATATTAAATACTAAATACTAAATAAAAATAAAAAATGAGAAAAAAAATTATATGTACGAATTTAGATAAAATTGAATTAATTATTTATAAATACGAATAGACTTTAACAAAATTTAAGACTCATGCCTTTGATCAGGCCAAGGTTAAGCAAATATATATGACATTGATATCAACCCTTTCTTAATTCTATAATATATTAGGGGTTTTTTTATATGTTACAAAATCTATATCATTTGAAAATAAAATATACAAGTCATAATGATAAATTCAACCCTCAATGTATTTTTTTGTCAATTTATCTTTTATAAACAATCAAATCGGATTTTAACATATAGCAACACTCATGATTTTTTTGTCAATTTATCTTTTATAAACAATCAAATCGGATTTTAACATGTAGCAACACTCATGATAATTCACGTGTAACTCATACAACACTATTTGTCTTATATACACATCAACAAATTATTTAAAAATTGTAAAAGTATTAAAAATAAAAAAAAGTCAAATTAGAAAAAGCCATAAAATACATTTGGAGTCTACCATGTTTATTTAGTCAATATTTCCACTAAAAAAACAATTCAATTCTTTTTGAAAGGTCCAAAGTCAAATAGAACTATTTTTAAAAGTTAAGAACCAAATTTAGCTTTAAAAAATTAAAAGTCAAATTAACAAAAAAATGTAAACATTAATACCTCATTTAATTACTAGTATAATAATATAAGGAAAAAACTTATTTATCACATATCTATACAATAGTTCGACCTAAGATAAAAAATATTTAGCACAAATTTAAGCTTTAAATTAAAAAAAATGACTAAAAAATCTTGTAAAATATAAAATGACTAAATATTACAAATTGAATTAGTTTATTGTTAATCCATAAACTAAAACGTGTAATAATACTCCTACCAAACTAATATAAGAGCTTAATTTATCATTATGTCAATATATAATACTACAACGCAAACATTAAAAAATGTATGAAGTTAACATGTGCATTTTGAAAGAAGAAAAAATCATATGAACCAACCTAAATGAAATTGGATTAACTATTTATAAATATTAATGGGTTAAAAAAATTTTAAAACTCAAGCATCCTACAAACATCTCTAGACAGGCAGAAGGGTTGTAAGGCTTAAAAGTAATGAATTGTCAGTTGTCATCCAAAATGAATTGCAATGTTTTGTTGGATTTATCTCAACATGTTTCAAAAACAATAATTCAATTGTTGCTCATGTAAGCTATGCCAACCCCAAAATTCATAAAAGGTGTTTTTACCTAAACCAGCAACCCCCGAAAATCCGACAGCTCGGAAGCCATTAGCAGGCAGTTGGGAGACAGTGGAGACGACGCCTCACTTGTAAAGAAAATGAACCGATGTCTGTTACACCAACGACGTAGGAAGAACTACGAGCGCATATGGAGATTTGGCCTCATTTCTTGATTAATCTCAAGACATCACCAACAAGATGCAAGGAACCAGTTACAAGGACCTAATCAATCAAGATAAGGGAATTATAAAACCCAAGAGAAACACAAACGAAGTGAGAGTTGTAAGCATTAAAGAAAAGAAAAAGCTACAACTGAACCACAACCTCGATGCTTTTTCACTAAGACCAAGGAGTATAGGGATATGCCTATAGGCTATAGTTACGTTTTTGCCAAGTTCTCCCTACCTAGGTTGACACTCATATTCAACACATATTCGGGCATGGGTGCTGGATATGATGCTCAAAATATATGAAAAACTTTTAAAAAATTGAGTATATCTGACGTTCATCGTCAGGTACTTTTCTGACAAATTATTACTAAGCCTAACCAATTATTCCCAAGACAGTAGGCTACAAGTATTATATTAAAGACTCAGCAATTTAATCGACACAAATATCAACCATCATAAAAGACAACTCACAGTAGATCATCCATACTTTACTCTCAATTCAATAATAAAATAATGTTTCAGAGGAACAAGAGCCACTCAATGGCTCGATTCATGCATAATCCTACACGTTCCAATATCCTGCAAGGTTTTACAAGCTACACTTTCAACCACCACATCAAAACAAAGTTAGAATGCTAAGTTCTGAGACTATATCCAGGAACTCGATGTAAAGTACTCTAACCTTGTTATATATAAGAGGCAGGCAAATATTTGCAACAGCAATATAATCTCAAGCAAATATAATCCACAAAACACAACCATAACCTGAAAACGAACAAATCGATCCTTCTGGGCAGTATCCCTGAGCCATTTAATAGCTGATGGTAGAGAAGAAAAGACAGAACTGTTTTTACAACTCATAACGCTCATTCCTGTATCATCTTTCACTTCTTCACAAGCTTGGTCCATGTTACTGAGCTCCCCTCCTAGTATATGAAGGAACCAATCATTATAAACCAAACCGAACTAGAGCATCCTTAGTTATGCTCCATGTCCACAATAAATTTGCACATTTTGTGATGATCATAATTAAAATCAGTTCACTTATATCATCAAGCAGAAAAAGGGATTTGAATCCCAAGGAAGTAAATCCCATTGGAAATTAAAATAAGGGGAAAAAAAAAAACTTGAAACATTATGCGATGAAAAAGGTTGCAGTCTTAATTAGTTTAAAATTACAAATTCAACATTACTCACAAACTATGAATTTGGAAAATAAGAAGAATGTGATGCCATACATTAGACTGGTACCTTTATCACTCTGCATAAGGCTTTCCCATGCTCTTTGAAGAGCAAATTGCCATGACAAATCAACTTGAGGATCAACTGTGGGTAAAGCCTGGGATCCAACCTTGTGATACACGGATATGTTTGGCACAAAGAGAGCCTTCTTGAAGCAGACACCTGAAGTATCAATTAATAGATTTTAGACTAAAACAGTGCAGTAAAGGATTAAAGCACCTGAACACAACCATTCCCCTAAAACACCAGATCTTTCATGAACTTTAAAAGCATTTACAATGCTTTCCATCATATGGATGTAAAATTCTATCCAAGAGAACATATCTAAACATGCCTCTAACTCAAGTAATTACCGTGGCTGGCACATGTCCTCATCAAGCGAGGCAGAAGCAACTGAGGATCTCGCACTGACATACAATTGAATAGCAGAATCTGCAAGTGATTCTCAAAAGCTTAAGTCCAGTATCATCAAGATGCAGCCCAAATCTATTGTACAGCTTAAAGTTTAGAAAAGCACGAAAATATAAATAAGGTGTGCATGAATGTATATTTGAAAAAAGTAGCAACAGTTTACAGCCAGATGCTCAAGGAATTATCAAAATATACATTTACTTTTGCCTCAAGTTATGTTTGAAATTTATAAACTCAATCATCAAAGGAAAACCAAATAGCCTCCTAGGTTTAGATTATCCTTCATACTATTACTCATAAGCAAAATACAAGTCAGCACCAAACTCTATGTATTTGATTGCTTCTTTTGACTTGCTAAAATAGAAAAGGTTGAACAGTGGATATAATGAGATCAAAACAAAACTGATGTCTGTAAGGACAGAGTACTCTCAATTACGTCTAAGTTTTTAAAACTGTGGAAAACAGCAGAGCACTCTACCTGGGCAGTATCCTTCTTAGATCCTTCATCCATATGCTGCTGCGGCTGATAATTCAGGTTAGATAGGTGATTATCATCCCTAGTGTAAAGAGAAAACCACCTTGCACAAGCTTCCATGCTTTCAGGACTGTGGGCTCCATCCAAATAAAAAACCAGATTTCCAGGGCTTTCAATGTCAGGGACAATCTGAGCCCGCCCTTGCAAACTTGCTGTGGTTAGGCCCTTAATAAATGGTTCAGGTAATGGACCCTATTCCAAGGAAATAAATAACTTTTAAGCAAATGGAAATTGGAATGCAGAGAAAGTCTCCAATAAATAGAACCTACTGTTTGATTGAAATTGATGATAGGATGACCAGTCCTCTGAAGCCAAGTAGAACACAGTGCAACAGCAAGACCAGCATTCAAATATTGATGTTCACCTTCAAGTGCAAGTTTTAGACCATTCAGCAAATTCACATCTAGTGGATGTGCTACTTGAAGGTTTACCTGTTAAGAACATAATCATATTCATGTCCTTTTAGAACAAGGCAATATCCAGAATTTGAATACAAGTTGAATCATGCTTTCAAGTTCTTTGCATCAGGAAACTCAGAAATGGAAGTGTTATGCAACATACATTCAACTTTGAAGCTTTCTCTTCAAGCACATGCATTGCCTCATCAGGCTGAGGTACAGTAAAGGCCGGGATTTCATGCTGCACCAAAAAAAGTACTAACATAAAGGTTTTGCTCGATAAGATGGAAAGAAAATTAGAAAGATGAAAAATTGGAGAAAAATAGAAAATACATTGTTTCTTTCCATTGGTATGCTTGGTAGGAAAGACAGAAAAATGAAATGAAAAATAATTTTATTTTTATCTATGGCTTGGTAGCATTGGAAAATGAAAATTTAAAAAAAAAAAATACTTAATCTTGTAAATATGCACACTTAAGGCTCCATTTGTTTCACTGAAAATGACTTCCGAAAAATGACTTCTGGAAAATGATTTACCTTTTTGGAAAAGCCAATATTTTCTGGTGTTTGAACTGTGTAAAATATTTTCTGTTGTTTGGTAGATTTGGATGAATCTGTGTAAAATATTTTCTGTTGTTTGGTAGATTTGGATGAATCTGTGTAAAATATTTTCTGTTGTTTGGTAGATTTCTTAAAAATATTTCATAAAAGTTGTTTTCAATTAAACAAACATACATTTGAGATTTTCTTATTTTTTTATTGTTTAATTGAATTTACTTTTATCTATAAATTTACAATTCAGATCCATTACAACATCATTTTTTAATTACATGACTACTAAGCGAGTATTTTTTATTTAAAAATGTGACATCAACAAAATTGACAAAAAAATTAACAATGTTAACAATTGAACTTGATTTTCAAATTTGAAAAGTAAAGGGACTAAATTCTTGAAAATAAAAGTACAAAAACTAAATTACAAATCTGTGAAGTGTATATAGACTTATGACATATTTTAACCTTTATACTATAAAACATTTATTATTAATGTATTTATAATTGTAATAAATATTTATTATTAAAATATTAATAATTGAATATTTTCAATAATATGTGAATAATATTATTTAAAATTATTGCTTTCAAAATTTATTATTAAAATAAAATTAAAATATTAAATAATTTATTAAAATAATAAATTATATTTATTATATTAATAATTTACTATAAGACTAAACATAAATAATTAAATATGTATGTTTAATAATATTGAAAAATATAATATTTTAAATATTTTTAAAAATAAAAATAAAATTTATTATCAATATAATAATATTAAGCTTGATTTAAGTTAATTTTTATAAAAAAATAAAATTATCTATAGATGAGCTCTTTTGCGAAAAATGACTTACGCTTTTCAAAAAGGTAAGTCCTTTTACAGGAAAAAAAGCTTATTTTACTTTGAGCTGTAAGTTATTTTCCATTAACCAAACTATTTTCTGTGAAACAAACACAGGAAAATACAGAAAACATTTTCTGTAAAATCTTTTACATGTAAACAAACGGACCCTAACTCGCATCTCCCTCGCTCTCTCTCCTCTTATCATTATAATTTGGAATGATTTGCTTTTTATGTATTAGAATAGAAAATAGTCATCTTTCCTATTTTCTTTCTTTCACTTTATTTCCTACCAAGCATACACAATTTACTTTCTTTTCACTTTCCCACTCTTCATCCTTCTACTTTTCCATTCAACCAAGCACACCCAAGAAAAAGGAAATAGATCTAAATTATGTAGCAAAACTGGAACAGAGTCTTATCATATGCTTTAAATCGATGTGGTTCTAAAAGTAAAAGCACCTTAAAAATACCAGCCTTCTCCCCAGCAATTTCTCCTAGAGTATTTCCTGTTTATGGCATCCAAAAGAGGAAAGAAAGCAATCTTTAGCATTAGCTTTAATTATTCTGAAAGAAGCAAGTTATCTTGACATACATGGATACACCAAATGACAAAATTCACAAGTAATTTTATTCACGTAGCTCAGAAAGTTAGTACATAGGGATATGAAGCAGATTTCTGAGTCTAAATTGAGAAAGATGATAGACAACACTAGAACAAGTGTAACTATATTTTTTTTCATTTAGTTCTGCATAATTTATTTGTTCTCTGGATAATGAAATCTCACAGATATGCTGGAAATATAGCTGTCAACATTAGGCTCAAAAAACCTTTGATGTCACAAATTTACTGCACAATGTTAAAAATAATGGAATACAAAATGAAATGTCTCTGTTACTCAGGGATCTTGTTCAATAACTTTACAAAGATATTCAGAGATCTTTCACTTATATTAATTACGAACGTTCATGAGAAGTTAACTAAAGTTATATAATACTAACCAAGAATCTCCATGTGATCATACCCAAGGGAAGATATACCACACACAATAGGTTTTTCAACCTGAAAAAAAAAAAAGACACATTGACAAAAAATTAGAACAAGATAGGCATTAGCTTTATATTCTAGCACCACAATGGCCAGAAATGATAAGCTTAGATAAGTAGAGTATTTGTGAACAAAATTAGAAAAATACCACATTGGTTGCATCAAACCTTCCACCCAAACCAACCTCCAGAATTGCAACATCAACCTGCACAGACAATTTAAAGGCAATCAATATTTTCACTTCATAGCATAGGATGATCATGAAATGGTAGAAGCAACATGGGAACAGCCTCATTTAGAAGGATCATAACACACATCAAACCTGCTCTGCTGCAAATATCTTAAAGGCAAGCAAGGCCAGGAAGCGAAAGTATGTAGGCATTGGTACATCATCATTGGTTTTTTCCTACGAATCAACGAAAAAAGTTAAGTAGGATAAAAGACATTGTTCAAAGGAAAAGCCCAAAATAAAAGACAATACTGTTTATTCAATGATAAATATGGAACTGGACTGAGAGAGAAATGATACAGCAGATGATGCTGTTTCAAGTTGTCAAAAAGGCAGAGAGTCCAGGCAAGTCCATGCGGACTATTCAGGTTTGTTTGAAATGCTGCACAACTCAATTGTTATTCCTTCTACTAGACTGATTGGCTAGAGAAGCCCTAACTTCCTATTGACCATAAAAAAAGTATCCCCCCCCCCCCACCCCAAAAAAAAAAAGAACAAAAACAGTCATCATATGCACCATGCATGACTATTAGCTTTTAGTCTGATGATGCTTTGTTGAAGACAAATACTAGGAGAAATAATTTAGCAAATTCTAATAAATAATTTAAGACTAATTCTTGTACAATACTAGTTGACGAAATAGGAAGTCCTTATTGTAGAGCCAAATACTTACTACTTAGGACAGACAATAATTGATGTTAAAAAAAATTAAAAAACCAACTTAATAACATAGAGAAAGGCAAGTATAATTGTATAAGACTCCAGCAGGACGGAACACTAGTGTGGATGTACCTTCAGCCTCTCATAGCACCACCAGAAATATTCCAAGAATTTCTCCTCACTTATTTCCAAACTGAAACAGCCAAGAAAGACAAGAAATTAACAATACTATCAACACCTAAAATTATAAATACTCATAGATAGCAGTAGTTAGCCAACATTAATTATAGAAAGCTTTAAAAAATTATAGACAATAACTTAACTTCCTACATAAGATCAATTAAATAGACAAACCACCCATTTGAAACGCTTACCCATCCAGTCGAAACCTTTCACGAACATCAATAAGATGAGGAGATGTGAAAAGTCCAGTTCGAAACCCACAATTACGTAATATAGATTCAGCAAACGTGCATGTTGATCCCTTTTCAAATTTCCAAATGAAGAGAGAATCAGTATATCAATTCATATGCTATATACAAACATGATAGAAGAATTAAGTTACATTGAAGCCAACTAGACCAAAATAGCACCAATGCCTATAAGACCGAGTGCTAAGGAGCTCGGTAGCGGCATCCGTTCAAGTCTTGCAAAAGGAGAAAATATGTGTTGGGGGAGTTTTCCCACCTCAGGGTTAACCCGACTTAACTCAGAATAGTCGGGGCCAATGTGACTACTGATACCAGGTCTTAGACAAAAAAAAAAAAAAAAAAAAACTAGTAGAAAATAGTGGCAAATGCGAGGACGAAGCTACAGATAAATGCAGCATATAAAAGAAAAAAAAAGAAACAGGAAAAGATTCTTAAAGTTAATTAGCTAAAATTAATGAGTTTCAGAGAAAGATAATTTTCAATACCTTTCCTTTAGTGCCAGCAACATGGATGATTTTCAACTGTGAAATTGCCTCATCCAGTTCTAAAATCTATAATCCATTCAACAATCAGCTTAATTTTAAACTCTAAAAAAAATCAATTTCTGAAAAGAACTCAATCAAAACAAAACCAAATTACTTTCAAATAATCAAAGAGCAAGTCGTAGCGGTCCCCTTTATTACTCTTGTCAGCACGGGTCTTTTTCGTTATCAACGACGACAAGGCATCCAACGTCGATTGGTATCGATCCGCCGCAGACTCCATCGATCCTCCTACAATAAAACAAAATAGAAAATCATAAAAACTGGGAAAAAAAAAACAGTTTTTCAATCTTCTTCATTTTTTACCTTTGGCCATTGGGATATTTTTGATTTGGATGGATGAAAGGATTGGGGAAATGAGAGGAGGCGTTGAGAAGTGACGACCAAGAGATGATGAGATTGGGATTGGAGGGTTGAGAAATTTTAACGCAAGGAACCACATTCACTAATAGTGACATCGTTTTGTTTTTGTTTGTGGGTTGGTCGCAGACAAAGATTGCCCACTATCTTTTATCATATTTTATTCTTTTATATAACTAAAATTTTTTATTAAAAAGCTCCTAAACCTTAGGATTTTTTAAATCTTTCATTCTGCAATATCATTTGGCAGTCAAAATAAACAAAAACCATAAACAACCAAAAACAAAACAACAAAACAAATGAACAACCTTCCACGTTGATGTAGACTTATAAGCAATCAACCTCTTCATGCTAGATATCGATTATATAGGATTTTTCCTCCTAAATTTTGCTTATAGTATTAGTATCTTCCACGAGTCAAGCCACTTCAAGCAGATCAAATGAGTCTCATTTGATTAGTTGACTTCCATTAGACGTTCTGTGCATAATGATAATTTAATTCACGACCCGTGACATTAGATCATACTTATAAGTAAGATGATCTTAGATAGAAAATTTAAGTGCAAATACTACAAAGGAGAAGTTAAGAACCTCAACTCTAGATATCGTCCTCATACTTTAGACCTTGGATCATGTGAACCACCACGTCTGATCGACTACTAGCCTACCAAGTGAATAGGTCTAAACAAAATTTTGTTGATTGTGTTGATATTATTGTGAGATCGATGATACCCCAATGGCCTCATCATAAACTTTCCTATGTTTGATATTCAATGATAGCTTTTAAAAGAATGAGTTAAACCACCACATTTAAAATTTAAAAGAATGAGTTGATTATCTAGAAATAACCACAAGCCACTGCTAAGCAATTTTAATTTGTCTTTTTCATATTTAAAACACAAGAAATTAATAAATAAATAAATAAAAATTCCATTTCCATATTTAAATTGAGTTATTTCGAGAATTTAAATTGAGAGGTTTTTTGTAATGGGCAGTGTAATTCATTAATTATGTAACACCCCTTACCCGTATCCGACGCCGGGACAGGGTTCGACGCGTTACCGAACTTAAACATAAATATTCATACAAAACCGAGACATAAAATTTCAACCCAATTTTAAAGCTTTTCAATCACATACAAATTGTCCCTTATAAGAGCCTACGAGGCCCAAAACATACATCGGAAGCGGTTCGGGACTGAATCGAGAACTTTTAGAACTTCGGGATAACTTAGAAAATTTTCATGCTTTGGAGAGTCACACACCCATATGGCTTGGGACACGCCCATGTCCTCAGCCCATGTAACTCTCTGACTATGACATCATCAACCAAATAAGGTCACACGGCCAAGTCACACGCCCGTGTGCTTAGGCTGTGTGTCAAATTAAATTCCAAAAATTAAGTGCATACTTCACACAACCTGGCCACACGCCCATGTCCTGAGTCCGTGTCCTTCACATGGCTGAGGCACACGGTCGTGTCTCTACCCGTGTGTTTACTACAGGGCATATTGACTTGCATAATTAGGGTGCAGGGGACACACGGCCGGATCACATGCCCAGGGGGCAGACCGTGTGTCACAGACGGCCTAGACACATGCCCGTGTGTCTACCCGTGTGGACAAATTCTCGGCTATTTTCCAAGCCATTTGCCACCCTTAAACACTCACATACTCAATCATACTTAATAGCATGCAACATGGCACTTTTGGCTACACAAGCACACACCATCATGCTTAATCCATGACTTCATAATATGGACATATCTCATACTTCAATCATCATACTTCTATATGGCATTCCACACCAATTTCATATTTAATCATCTTTATAATTCTTCTTTCAAGTTACTCAATTACACCATAAATATGGTCATACCTATTAGTCCTCATTCATCCATTAAATACATATGCTATTCATCTCACATGTCATCTACAAGTAACCAAACCACATCAACACATAAATACATTTGTATGCATGCATAAATTATTAGGGTTACAACCCAATAATCAATATGAGCCATCTCTCATGGCCAAATACAAATTGAATCAATATTATCATAAGCCAACACATTTGGCTATATCAATATGACATTTAACAAAAAGGCCAAGTCTCTATACATGCCATACTCAAAATGATAATTCTATCTATACCCAATTATCCAATTGATAGTGTGATCGAATCTCTGACGTTCCACGATCCCCGAGTTAGCTTGGCAACACTATAAGAAAAGGAAAGGAAAATAGGGTAAGCTTTAAATCTTAGTAAGTTCACATACAAATAAAATGCAACTTAAACAAGCATTAGTCATACATTTAACATAATAAACATAATCTTGCATTTTATCAAATCTCTTTAACTTATTCTTCATCTACATATATATATATATATATATATATATATATATATACTCTTACCACAAGTTCATCATATCTCATGTCATCCTCATGAGTTCGGTATACATACCTGTGCTACTTGCACATAATGATTTACTTTACCGTCTAGATGCAATCATTAAGATTACTCATTGAGCTTCTCTTGAACTACCCGTTGAACATTCAGAATACTATCGGATACATCGGAACCTTGCACCTAAGTGCCTCATATATAGCCAATGTTACCTCACATCACATGTTGCTCGCTTTTGAGCTACTCACGAGTCTGCTCATATAGGCTGTCAGGTATCCACAACACATGCCAGACTTCCTCGCCACTGGTAGAATATAAGAGACCAGTACCCGGACGCCAAAACATGTGTCATATATATATCACTAACTTAGATCACAACTCAATGAGTTCGGATGTCACGTATATCATGAACTCAAAACACAACTTAATGAGTTCAGATCACATAATTCCTAGTGACATGTCACTTGTATCCTAGACTATTCTTAAGATTCAAACGGGATTCTTCGATACCATATTTCTGTCAAACTTGCTCGTAACGTCGATTTCAATACTCATAGTACCAATCACTTATTCATAGAATAATCAAAGCATAATTCATGATAAAATGTAGGCAATAAACTCATGATACAACATCATATTAAATAGGTATACACTTACCATACATGCAATATTAAGGCATTTAAAGTATGGTACATGTTGCATTACTTGCAAATGAACTTACCTCGGTACAAAATAATAGAAACGAGTCTGATCCTCGTAAACCTTATTTTTCCCCCGATCAAGACCCGAATAAAGTTTTTCTTTATCTATAATGCCAAAATTAACTTGTTCAATACATACATTGGTCAAATCGACCCATAACACATACTTAGGTAAAATTACTATTTTACCCCTAACTTTTTACTTATTTATAAATTGGTCCCTAGGCTCGTAAAATGAAATACATGCATTTTCTTAGTTACCCAAGCCTAGCTGATTCATATTCTAACTCATATCAGCCCCTATTTCTCATTAAATCACATTTTTACTACCCATTTCTTCATCTTTTACAAATAAGTCCTTTTAAGTGTTTTCACTAAGAATCACTTAGTAAAAGATGTTTATCACACATCAAACATTCATATTCCTCCATTAAACTCAAAAATACATGCATGTCACACATGGGTAAAATTTTGAAAATGAAACCTAGCTTAAAATAATGGTAGAAACAGTTAGATCGGTTGATAACAATTTTAAAAATGTAAAGAACATTAAAAACAGTGCTTGAGAGTACTTACAATTGAGCTTGAAAGATGAACAAAACCCTAGCTATGGCTCCTTGAAAATTCCGGCTAAGGTGTAAGAAGATGGACAAGGTTTTTGCTTGATTTTTCCCTTTTTATTCTTTTATTTACTAAATGACCAAAATGCCCTTAAAGCCTTTCTTTCAAATTTTTCCTATTCATGCCCATTTTTGTCCATAATTTTAGAACTTGGTCAAATTGCTATTTAAGGACCTCTAATTAATAATCCAATGCAATTTTATGCTCAAAGCTTCTAGAACACAAGTTTTACAACTTATTCAATTTAGTCCCTAACTTCAAATTGGATACTTTAGGCATAAAATTTCTTCATGAAATTTTCACACAAACATGCATTCATATCATGGACCATCAAAAAATCATCAAATAATTATTTCTACTTCGAATTTGTGGTCTCAAAACCACTGTTCTGACTAGACCCTAAATCGGGATGTTACAAATTAGATAATATTTTTTTTATTTTTTTGAAAGGGAAATTTATTAATTCATTCAATGAATGAGACCATACAATTTGGGAGAATAACAAACATCTGTTGTAGACGGTAAAGGACAAGCTCCATCAACACAACAAAGGCTTTAGCCTCAACATTAATAGAACATTATGGCACGTTGACAATTGGCTCTGTCACAACATATCTGGAGTGATTGTGAGAACTTTAATACAATAATAAAATCAGATATGGATGGTCCAAAATGGCATGCATAAATCGATAAAAGAACCGAGCATCCACTAAACTAGAGAGGGCGACGACAAAACTAACCTTAAAATCACTCGCAAAAGCAAGAATAAAAGGCGTACTCCAAGAGTAGACAAAAACTTCTAAAAGTGAAGACTTATTAAATAATGGAAAAAAAAAAAACTTAAGACATCACAGGTCCAAATCGACTCATGAAATCATTTATTATTCTATAATACTCTCAAAACAAAAATAAATTAAGAAGTCAACAAAGAGCCACCCACTTTCTAAAAGAAACTATCAATAGTCGGCGGTGTTTTAGCAATAATAGGCATCGCCATCTACACATCGCAATTTGTGAAGACAACAAAGACACCCATAAAATAGATCTACAAACTGAAAAGAAAGAAGGCATATGGAGTGAATGAGAAGAAAAAAAAATAATGTTAATGGTCAGGAAAAAAATAAGCATTCTTATGTCATTTTCATTCATTCCTGGTCACTTTCCAAGCTTAAAATTTCACTAAAGGTCAATCTAATTTACACAAGTTCATTTTAACTTCACTTAAACATTAGCAAATTCCATCTCTTTATATATATATATATATATATATATACACATGTGTGTGTGTGTGTGTGTGGTATTTTCTTCAAATTCTCCATTGTTCTGTTGCTAGGCAAATTTAGCCTACTTTGAATAAAATAAATTTATCTTTTAATGCAAAATTTATATAAGGTTTTATTTGTTTCTCTTAAAAATAGACTCATTAATCATTTCATACATATAAAATTTGTTTATTAATTATTTTTTTTAATTCTTAATGAATTTTTAAAGTTAGAACAAGAGAGCTCAAAATCATTCTGACCTTATCTCCCTAAAATCAATATATCTCATAATTTACAATTCCATTACTTACACAATTTTTTTATATTATACTAGACTCAATAGGATTTAATTTCATATTTGTTTCAACCTCTAACTCAATTTTTAAAATTTTTGGTAAATTATTAAAGTTAAGCTACTGTTACTGTCCAGAAACTATTTTAGTGAAAATATTTACTTTTATAATCATTATACGCTTGATTACTATTCAATTTAATCATTTAGATTTATATGTTGATAACATATTCATTTATTTACCTTAATACTTCTCATAATACAAATTATATTTCTCTCTCACTTGAAAACTTAGTGTTTTTACATATCATACTTCATTAATACTTTCTATCTCTACTATTTCAATTAAAATACACATATCATACATATCATTCATAATTTCTTTTAACTCAACTCATTAAAATACATGTAAAGTTAATAAGAAAACCTACTTCTTTTAATAAGAATTTCTTCTTTTTTACTTTTCTTCCATTTCTTTCTCAACTTCATCACTATTCTTCTCCTTTTTCTTGTATTCTTCACTTCTATCTACTAATTTCTTGTTTCTATCTTGGGTGCATTTGGAAATTCTCAAGAATTTGGGGTAGAATAGGGGAATGGCATGACAAAGGACCAAATTGTAATAAAATAAAAACTTCCTCTTTATATATATAAGCTACCGTGAGAAGAATAGAAAGATAAGATAATTCTCTACGTTTTTCCATAAAAATATCTTATTAATTTAATTAATTAAAATATTAAAATACAATATAAAATATCTTATAATAATTAAAATATTTCACCAATTACATTTCCATACCAAATATTCATCATAATAATTATCTTGATGAAAATGACTATTTTACCCTTGTAATATCTCAATATTAACTTTTATGTCATTTCTCATTTTGGTAAAATTGCAATTGAGTTCTTTTTATTTTTTACTTCTTTAATTTGGTGCTCTTTCACCTATTCATTCTACTTTTTTCCCTTTCCTCCTTTGAGATATTTGGCTTTTGGTCCTGCAACTTTTTTGTATTTATATTTTGTCCTCATAATTTTTAAATATTTCACTAAGGTCACAATGCTTTTCATATTTTTATGATATAGTCCCTTCCTTAATTTAATACATCATGTCATACTTTTTTATTCAACTTTATTTGGTAACTTACGACTTTCTCTTTCTTTGATCTTAATACCTTATTTCACTAAGAATCTGTCACATATTGTTTATGACTAAGGGGGTTTTGAGGATGTTACAATTAGTTTAAAGTGTATTTAATGTTAATAATTGATGTACTAATTTGATTTTTAATGTTTGACTTTGAACTTGAGGCTAAAATCATGATTGAGACATCTGAGGCCAAGGGGAATGGAAAGGTTTCAGAGGCATTGCAAATTTCAATTTGTGTTAGCTTAATTTGATTTTGTGATATATGCTTTGATTAATTAATTTAGCTTAGGACTGATTGATTATGGTTTATGTAAAGTTGGTGTTTGGCTACGTGCATGTTGACATATGCTTAATTAATGTTTAGTGATGAGTTATGAGAATCCATAGTATTGCTTTATGAATTATGATTATTGTAAATAAATAAGACATCCAACCTTTGTATTCGGATATAATTAGCATGCCATAGAATTATGTGTTGGGAAATGAAGCATGACACTTATGGGTTATTCTTAATTAGCACTTGAGTACATTATTAGAGTGTCTGGGGAAGTTTTGTTATACACGCATTAGTACATTTTTGCCCATTTGGCACATGTGCACAGCTATTTTGAGTGTTTAGGGATTAATCCGTATATCGTCTCTTGTTCCATATTTGGTTAATAAGGGCTAATTCTAAAGTGAATAAATCATCATCATCATGTTGTGTAGTGTGTAGATTTGAATTATAGATAATTATGATTTTTGGTAATATGGGTCATATGCGATATGCTCAAAAGAAATCATATGAATTTTAAGTATTTGAAATGTGATCAAAAGGTTTGTGATGATTTTTGTTAACATGATGAAGTTGTGAATGTGTGTTTATTAGCATGTTAAATTATTGATTCAAGTTGTTATAGTGTGGTCTATTGCTTAATGGTTGTATATTATGAAATTGATTTAGTTATCATCACTAAGATTATAAAAGCTCAACGTGCAGATATTTATTCTGTGTGCATATAGTAAGTATATTGTGATTGATTTGGACATTATTCAGAATCCGATAATCTAGTTTCAACTTATCTCTTAAGTTTTGTAATTTTCCTTTTCAAACTTTTAGTCTTTGGCATGTACGTAAGTCACTAGGTGCATTTTCATGTCTTTAAATTGGTCCTTACTTGCTTTGAGATGATTTGATATATTTGGTATGCTTTGATAATGTTTCGGGACTTTTGATCATCTCTATGTTGGATTTTTAATGTGATTTTTCATGTTATATTAATGTTGTTACATTTCACATTTTACTTACCTAGTAATTTCTTGATCTAATGTGTTAATGGCCTTGAAATTCCATGTTTTAGGCTTATATTACTATGACATATATGTTTGCATGATTTGGTTGCATGTTGGAATTATTTAGAGACATTTAGGAACATGTTTACAAGACTTGAAATGCTTATTTTTTGTAATTTTGGGCATGATGTCTTGATACCTGAAGAACATTATCTTATGATTCATGCATTTTTAGGTGCAAGTCTTAAGACATGAAACTTTGAAGCTAAATAGGGAAGACATTCTTGATACATGGCTTCACAATCTTGAGACATAACCCTACATTTTGCTTATTTGACTCAAGATTTGTAACCTAGCTTCGTATTTGACTATCTTTGGAACTAGTTTGTTGTATGTGGGCTTGTTTAAGTTCAATTGAGTTCAATTAATACTTGTAACAACTTTTAATTGAAACACCTCATTTATTTTGATTATTTGAAGCAAAATTTACATGCTTTGGCTTTGAGTTAGTTCGATAACATATGTTGCGTCTTGCATCTAATCGACTTTCAGATTGGGTGTAAGGTATTACAAAATCAGCCCCAACTATAATTCCTTATTTGGCATGGCCTTTCCCACCGGAACTATTTCTCTTATGCACTTGTTTGCTTTGAAGTTTGACTCCATACCTAGACGAACAAACTCATCATTTATGTCATTGCTATGGTCATTCTATTCTTCATCAGAAGTGTCATTATCTAGAGCCATAAGAAAAAAATGTTGAAAAAATGGTTTAAAAAACATGTTTGTTTGCATAGTGGAAATTTATTTTTTTAAAAACTTGGGTCATTGTGTTATTTATAGCAATAAAATTTACCAAATTAGTACTTGTGTTTTCAGCTTATCAAATTTGGTTGTTTCTCAACTTTTTACCAACACAATCTTCTCCACTATTCTCAAACCCTCAATGTGCTTAGAGAGTGAGTTCTAATTAAACAAATAACATAATAAAGAACCTTTAACTTTTCAATGAGGGAAAATCAAATCTCTCTATAGGTAAGAAACTTAACTAAAGTTTTCATGAAAATAAAAAACACCAAGTTCCATCATATGTTAAATGGGCTTATTGGACACATTCATCTATCGGGTCCAATTATATCTATTATCTTATCTTTAAATCAACTCATATAATTTATCCAACCCAATAACCAATTTCCTATTTCCAAAATATTATTTATTTAATAATTTAAATAAATTTAATGAATTTACTCAATTAAGTTATTTTTTCAACACAATTCTAATTCTGTTAGTCATGACAACTTTATCATACTAAAATCCATGAGTACATAAATTTAATTTTCTCCTTCCATAAAATTGCGATGACTAATAATTTAATTTTTACTTTGAATTTCAATTATTTAATTACAATCAATTAAAAATAATTCAAAGAAATTAAATTAATCACTAGGTCATCTCTTGTCCTTAGTGAGAAAATGCATTCACTATGGATAATGACACATGCAATCTATTTCTCTGTTCGTCACTTGCATTAATTCAACATATTGGTTCAAATGCAATCCATAAAGAGTTGTATTGAACTAACGGAAGGACTGATTGAACATATATAATTAGACCTAAATTAATTTATAATTAAGTTTCAATTCTTCATTTATTAATTATATTGTTATTTAGTCATGGAGTCAATTCACTAAAAGTACCGTGATTGAACTCTATCTTTTATATATCATTACAACAATACTTTATAGTTATACTTGTCCAATGACCATTTCATTAGTGTGTTACCCTCATAGGATATCTCTTATTTCTTTGGGTTTAATTCGTTCACCCAATATGATACTACTTTATTTCATGGTAATCATTGTATCTTCCTTATGAAAAAGTATATTACTAACATATAGTAATAAAATCATTCGTCCCAAACAAATAATCTGTGACCACGGTTCTTTTTCATCAATTATGCAATGTCAATGAGAGGATATAATTTACCGTTTATTGGGCTATGAATTCCATGATTGTAAGTAAAGTTGTGCCATGTATAAGTTGTATGCCCAACATATCAGCTTTTTACTTGTAACATCCTGAAATAGTGCCTAGTCAAAATAGTAGTTTCAGGACCACAAATCCGATGTTAAAATATTTATTTCATGATTATTATGAGGTCTAGAATATAAAATAAGCATGTGTTAAAGTTTCATGAAGAAATTCTAAGTATAAGGTGTCCAATTGGAAATTAGGGATCAAATTGAATAAATTGCAAAACTTGGGTTCTAGAAGCAATTTCCATGAAATTGATTTGAATTATAAATTAGAAAGTCTTAAATAGAAATTTGCCCAATTTCTAAGTTTTTGGACAAAAATGGGCATGCATAGAAAAATTTGAAAGTTTTGTAAGGAGGGGCATTTTGGTCAATTGGTAATAAACTTAATAAAAAGGGGAAAATAAAGCTAAAATCAGATCATTTTCTTCTCCATGCTGCCGAAATTCTAAGGGTCTCCATAGCTAGGGTTTTTCAACATTTCAAGCTTGATAATAAGTCAATCCTAGCCCCGTTTTTAATGTTCTTTGTAATTTTGAGATCCTCGTAACATGCTCTCTCTATTCCTACCCATATTTCAAGCTGGGGTTCATGTTTGGAAATTTACCCATGCATGAGATGCTTGTGTTTTGATGATTTATGGAAGAATATGAGAGTTTAAAGGATGGTAAACAACTTTCACTAGGTAAATTTTCATGGAAATGGCTTAAAGGACCATTTTGTAAAAAGCATAAAATGTGTGGTAAAAATGTGAAATAGAGGAAAATATGGGCTGGTATAAGCTTAAGATACTTTCGGCTAGGCATGGGTAACCAAGAAACTACATGCATTTCATTATACGATTCTAGGGACTAAATTGTAAAAGAGTAAAAGGTTAGGGGCAAAATGGTCATTTTGTCCTAGGATGGGTTTTAGGCTGGAAATGAATAATGTAATGTATTAATAATTCATTGTTGTGTATATAGACCCCGAGGAATCCATTTTGGAGGTCGATCGTGGGAAACAAAAGGTTTCGGAATAACCGAAATACAAAACCGAAGTAAATACTAGGTAAGTTCGTATAACTCGAATGTAAACTATTTTAAATACATTAAAGATGTATGTTCATGTATGAATTTTAATAGTGATATTCATTGTATGACAATCCATGAAATATTGATGTTATGATAAAATGTCTCACTTGAATAAAAAGGATATATGATGGATTTCTCATAAACGAAATAAAAGTATAAAGGATCTAGCCCGGACGGGTGATCCTATAGTGATTTAGCATCCCGAAGAATATGTGTGCTGTAATGGATTTAACCCGAATGGGTAATCCGATTGGAATCTGAATTTAGCCTGGACTGGTAATTCAGATCCGAACTCATAGGAGTATATGTCATTATAGGGAATTTAGACTGAAGTGGTAATCCCGTCGTAAGAGTGAGGTTCATGGGACTGTGTATTTAAAGAATCACTTGCATGAATTGACGGTAAACGAGATATCCATTGAGATTCTAAGAAATTCAACAGGATTAAACTGTGAAATGGGAATAGACATGTTTGAATTGATGAGCTCATCTAAGACTAATGTTATTATGTATTGGCATGAGACTAACTTGATGGTTGAGTAAGTGTGATAGGAAATTATACTATGCATGTTTGGCATGAACATCTTTTATGGTTGCATGTTAAATAACCAGTAAGTTTTCTTTCCTGTTATCCGGACTTACTAAGCATGAAAATACTTACCCCTTTTTATTTCCCTTGTCTTACAGAGCTTGAGGACTCGTGAAGATTGGAAGACAATTGGAGCATTGTCATCACTATCGACTTGTATTGCTTTGGTATATAGAAACCTTTATATTGTTATAATGGCATGTATAGGATTTTTGGTCATTTTGTTATATGTGTCATTTGGTTAGCCAATGTAAGGGCTTAAATGGTATGCTTATTCTTTTTGTATATGGCCATAAGACATAGCTCATTTTGATGTAGGTTGTATACCTACTAAATGTGCATGGTTAGATTTAAATGTTTCATGTGAATGCCTATTGTGGTATACTTTGAATGAACATGTGAATTGTGGCCAACTACTTGAAAATGATTTAGGTCATAATGGGCATTAGATATAAAATGTGATTGATGAATGATAACCCTAATACAAAGAGGGTAATGTCATCATAGGTGAAAATGAGACATGAAATAACATGTATGACCTAGGCCAAATAAGTCTTAGGAATATAATTATATCTTGGTAAATGTCCAAAGATCATGTTAGTATGTATTGTTGGTTAAGGGTGACCAAAGGCTTGGAAAATAGCCTCCCAATTAGTCCACACGGGTAGACACACGGGTATGTCTAGGCCGTTTGTGACACACGGTCAGCCCCATGGGCGTGTGGTACGGCCATGTGTCTCCTGCACCTAAAATTTTCAGGTCAATATGCATGGTAGTAAACACATGGGTAGAGACACGACTGTGTGTCTCAACCGTGTGGAGGGCACGGCCTAGCACACTGGCGTGTGTCTTGGCCGTGTGCCCTTAATTGCATGATGACATCATAAACAGAATGCTCAGGTTTTTGGACACGAGCGTTTCTAGGCCGTGTGAAGGACACGGGCGTGTGCTTTGCTTTCACACGGGCGTGTGAGGCCTAAACCTAGAAATTTTCCTAATATTTTCTTAAGCTCTCGGTTTAGTCCCGGACCATTCTTAATGCATGTTTTGGGCCTCGTAGGCCCATAATTGGGACACTATGAGTATGATTGATTGGTTTTAATTTGGAACAAAATTTCATAACCCGTGTTTTTCCAGAAAGGTCATGTTTGTTTACGGTAATACCTTGTACCTTGTCCTGGTCTTGGGTACGGGTAAGGGGTGTTACATTACTCTATTACCAATAGAATTCAGGCTTTTAATAAATTAAAATATATGTAAATGATTGAGTTAAGTCACACTATGAACGTCATAAGTAAAAAAAATCCATAAAAGAATCTAAGATATTCAGCTTGGGTCATGTTCGATATATAGTCAGTCCAAACAATTACATTTATGTCTCTATCTTTCTGGGAGCTATCCACGCCGATACCCAAGAAAATGTATCTCACAAATTGGATTTGATGGACAACATAATAGTCCACTGAATCAATTTGCTCCATTTTAATTCTTCAGACTACGAATCATTTAAACCTACTAATATAAGTTGTCTTCCCAAATCATAATCCGACCACATTATGCAACTTAATATTAGTTAATCATTAGGTAATCAATGAATTGATATTTGCTTATAAATTTTATTTTTCATTTAAAAATCATTAAACAAAAATATAAAAGATAATAATATAAACAGTAGAAATTTCTAAGCATAAATGTTGTTAAAAAGTGAAAATAAATCTTTTGAATTTTTTTAGAGTAAAACATACAAAATAAACTGGTTACAGATTAATTCTCTGAGCAATATTATCACTTGCTTGAAATCTCTTTGAATTTTTCAAGTGAAATGGGAGTCTTTCCAGGAAAAGGAAAACATCCTCTAATTAAGGTATGTTTGGACCAATTAAAATTTAGTAATCATTTTAATTAATGGGTCGTGTAATTTGATTATTAATTTATTTGATTTATTTTTTGGTAAAATTATTCGATTCAAATTTTATCGGGTTCAATAAAAAATATTTTAATTAAGATGGATTCGATTTAAATAATTATTTGTGTAATAAAACTAAAACATAAAATTTGGTAGTTTATATTGGAATTTAATTAATTGTCTATATATACTATATATTAAGTACATAAGTATCACAAATCAATTAAGCATCAACTTAGTTAAGTAATAATGAACATATCTTTATTTTATATAGTAAATTTTATTATTTTAATAGTGTATTTTTGTCATTTTATCTATACTATATATTAAATACTTAGTATCACAAATTAACCGAGCACCAACTCAATTGGATAATTACGAATATACCTTACTTTTACAAGTAAATTGTATTATTTTAATGGGTTATTTTTGTCATTTTATATCTTTTATATATAAAAAATATATACTCAATATAATAGAATTTGAACTCAAACCTCTATAGTTTTTAACATTTATACTTTATCATTCAATCAAAACCTCATATATTGTTTATATTAATTTTTTTTATAAATATATCTTTTACGTAATTCTACTACTTCCTACTCACATAATGAGTGTGTCATAATCTAACATTTGATTTGGTGTTTATTCTTTTATTCATGGTTTGGTGTTTTCATTACCTTAAATCTATTTATTTTCTCCTTTCCCTGTTTCAATCATTGTTTTCTAAATTGGACTGTCCGAGACACTGATCCAGAATAAATAATAGAATCAATTGACTCGTGAACTTATTGAACTGGGCTAAATGAACCAATTTTTTTTACTATTTTTAATTTATACAATCAACCCTATTTATAATAGTCTCATTTGTTTGCCCAAATTTTATCTATTATAAAGAGGTAGTTGTTATAAACCTATAACAACATGCTGTTATAAAGAGATAATTGTTGTAAACTTACTATAGAATTCATATCGTGAATTTTCATCAAATAAAGAATGTGCGAATTAAGTTCAAAAGAAGAAAGAAAGTTAGAATTAAATCAACAAAGCTAAAAGACGTATAACAGCTTTATTTTACATGATTAATTATAAAGCCACAAATATAAAAAGTTTAATTAATCAATATGAATTATCAAAATTAATTTATCATGAGTTACTAAGTTCAAGTAATCAATTTATAAATTTATGGTGTTCCAAATTCATAATAGAATATTTAATTAGAGGACTTAATAGTTTGTTGAATTGATATCTTTAATTCCACCCATTTAAAATTATTTACATTTAGTAAAATATGATTAATAGATTTTTTTTTCCGTGAAGTTTAATCATTTTATTGAAATAATATTTTAGTTAATATAATTTTCATTTAATAAATGATAATTAATAGACTTGCTTAGATGAAATAACCATAATTTTAGTTAAAAATTTAGACAATATAATGTTATAAAGAATTAATTTAATAAAAAATATATACTTCATAATTATAAATGTTCCTCTTGTAATGGGTTAAAATAAAATATAAAAAATCAATTCTACTGGAAGCTTGATTATTATAACGAAATATTGTTATGAAAGAAGTTAAATTTATTTTAATTTTTAGGGTAAATTACACCAACAGTCACTCAACTTCGAGGTAGCTGACAAAACAATCACTTTGGTTTCAATTCAGTCACTCAACTTTCAAAAAATAATAAAACAGTCACTAACGTTACCGAAAAGTGACTAATCAATCACCTACTAATAGTTTCTGTTACAAACCTAATGGGATAGGTGACATGGCCAGTTAACTGGCCATGTTGGATGTCCATAGTGGAAACCCACCCAATTTAAGAAGAAATTGAAAAAAAAAAAAACCTAATAACATAAAAAGAAGAAGAAGAAGAAGAAGAGATTGTAAAATCCCTCTCAAAGTCTCCAACGGCCCCAATACAACCAACCCCATAAAGAAACCAGCAGTACCAACGACAAGTGCTCCGGCCACCACCACTTGCACCTCCATTAAACTGGGTCAGGATTTTTCTCCCCAATATTCTTCTTCTTCTTCTCTTAGTTGCTGCTGTTGTGGATAAATTTCAACCTCCCCCCAACACTTGCACAGCCAAATATATACTTCTCTAATTTTTGTAAGGCTAAACTTTGTCCCACAGACAAACTTCTTCCTGAAATACTAAATCACAAAAAAAAAAAAAGCCTTCTCTGCCTATTTTTGGCCAGTTAACAGGAAACCAGAAAGCATTAACAGGTCATCTCAGCTTTTTGTTTTGTCTGTAACGGTAGCGACTGTTTTGTTAATTTTTAAAAGTTGAGTGACTGAATTGAAATTAGAGTCACTGTTTTGTTAACTATCCAAAAGTTGAGCTACTATTGGTACAATATACCCTAATCAGAAAACCGGCACGTTTTACATCAACATTGAACGACAAAACATGTATAGTGTCGTTCACTTCACAGCAGGCTCTCTAAACATGCCGATCGACAAATCCGACCCGAACCCGAACCCGAACCCGAACCAATTAAAGCGAGCAAATTTCGATGGGGGGAGCTAGAGGAAGACGACAATCTTGACTTTTTGTTACCGCCCAAGGAAGTAATCGGACCTGATGAAAACGGGATCAAGAAAGTGAATGAATACAAGTTCAACGACGAAGGCAATAAGGTGAAAATAACGACAACGACCCGAGTCCGAAAGCTAGCCAAGGCCCGATTGAATAAACGGGCTCTGGAGAGAAGGAATTGGGAGAAATTCGGTGATGCCGTGCGTGAAGATGTGGGGAGTCGCCTCACCATGGTTTCCACTGAAGAAATCATTCTCGAACGACCTAGAGCCCCTGGTTTGATTCGCGATTCTCATTCTCTCCCTTTTTCTTTTATTATTGTTTTCATTTCTTCTAGATTTGATGAATGAGATGGAAATGGACTGTGTGCATTCGGATATTTGTCGATATTTGATCTGCTTTTTGCGGGGATTTCGAATTCAGACATTCTTAGTAACAACTGACATCTAAAATTTGTGATTTCAGATTTAGATATCCTATTTCTTGCGGTGTCCGATAATATTCGAGTTCATATAATATTTGATCAAGGAATTTTTTATTTAATTTTTCTATGGAAAATTTTTGATAGAATTGGTGTTTGAACAAATAATATTCTTGCAGAATTAAAAGCTAGAACTTGTGATTTTATCGAATAATAAAATGCCTATAAGTTTGTGAACAAATTTGGCCTAACTGCAAGCGTATTGCGTTGTATGAAAGCTTGGTTTCGATTAGCCAATCACATTTCGGCTTGTTAGTAGCCTTTTTTCACAGTGGAAAACATCTCTATGTTTCACTTTTGAGCCATTAGCTACATTCTTCGGATGCATGGTTTTGCATTCGTATTTTCGGCACTTACCTTACTAGCCGTGGAAACTGAAATTCCGCTCCTATTTTTGTTCAATCACTTGATTTTTTGTTTTAAAGTTTACTGCTTGCATATTTTGTTTCGGTTTCGTGTTTCATTCAAACACAATGGCTAGGTTTTGCCAATCTCATATTAGCTGAATAGCTGTTTGTTTCATGTGGACTGGCCATGAGGCCACCGATAGCATTGTGCTTTGTTGGCATTTCATTGTTAAACTGCAAAACCGAATTCTTGGTTTCGTCCCAAGGCCATAAGCAACATTCAAGACGTGTTTCCCGCACTTAATGTTTTAAAGTCTAGACATTGAAAGTTTCTATCATTATGAAGACTGTGTTAGAATTGCTGGAAGACGTTCATAGTTAAATGAGGTTGTAAACTTCTGAACTTTCGATTTCTACAATTAGTTCATCTTTTGGATGTCTAAACTTCTGAAACACAGAGTTATTATTTACAGGTACGAAAGCCGAAGAAATAAAGGTACCAGGGGACAGCTTGGCTCAGCTAAGCAAAGGAGGTGCTGTTCTCATGGTGTGCTGCACATGCGGTAAGAAAGGTGATCACTGGACTTCCAAATGTCCATACAAGGATCTCGCTGCTCCGGTTGAAACCTTTGTCAATAAACCTGTGGCATCTGAGGCCTCTGTGGCTGCTTCTGGATCTGGAAAGGGAGCTTATGTTCCACCAAGCATGAGAGCAGGTGCCGAGAGAACTGCTGGATCAGATATGAGACGTAGGAATGATGAAAACTCAGTGAGGGTAACAAACTTATCTGAGGATACCCGGGAGCCTGACTTGCTTGAGCTATTCCATCCATTTGGTGCCGTGACTCGCGTGTATGTTGCTATGGATCAGAAGACGGGCACAAGTCGAGGCTTTGGTTTTGTTAACTTTGTAAATCGAGAGGATGCGCAAAGAGCTATTAACCAGCTCAATGGCTACGGTTACGACAATCTCATCCTTCGAGTCGAATGGGCCACGCCAAGAGCAAACTAGAATTCATTCAGTTGCAATTCACTGTCTGTAAGTGCAGATTTTAACCCTTTTTTCTTTAAATTATTTTCCCCGATTATTTTTGTAAGTTGATTTCATGGTTGGCATTTGTGTCAATGTTATCATTTTTTTTTTTACTCTTGTTAATTGAGAAGTGGAAACAGAAGGAAAGTGTTCTTTTGCTTTTCTCAAATAATAAAAGATTAACAAAATTTTCAATGTTACTCAGATTTTGTTGAATGTATGTATGCTTGATTTTCTTTTTCTAAATTTATACATGATTTAATGTACAAATGTATAAAAATACATATTTGTATTTTACATATGATTTGAAAACCGATTTGTTCCGAATGGAGCAAGTTTTTTTTAAAGGGGTTAAGTGAATTTATATAAAATTATCATTTTATTTTTGTATATATAAATAAACTATTAAAAGGTAAAAATGTAATAATGTGTTGTAAAATAATTATATATTTTATAGTATTTTTTTTAAATATTTATGTTTTCATATTTACTTGACTTTAAAAAATATTAAAAAAATAATACTAAATAACAAAAATTAAATTGATAAAGAACATATGTTGACAAAAAATACTTAAACTCAAACTCAAAATTCAAACTTCATTAAATTTAAATTTTAAAAGAAATTCAAATTTGTTAATTTTTTTTTAACATTCTATTTATAAATTTTTTACACGATGCTTAAAATTCATAAATAGGAAGATAATGTACTTCAACACACTCAAATCTATATCTTTTTGTATTGACAACAATATCAATCAAACTAAAATTTAAAAGGCCAAATTTGTTTGACCTATGTATTGCTCAAGTTTAAATTTCTTCCATTAGGTAGTTAAATTCATATTGCAACATTTAAATGTTAATTATAGATAAAAATAAAAGCATTAAACTCACCTACTAGTCAAGCTAAATATTAGAAGTACGGACTCCAATTATCTTTTAAAAAAGACGGCCAAACTGAAACTAATAGCTTATTTAATTGCCCCAGAAACCATACATTTCAGCATCAAGAAAACATAGTTCCTTTATACACAGAACCAAAAAAGGCATTTCAAGTTCTAACTAATATATTACCCACATGTAAATACATAACAATCCACTCCAAATATTTCGATTGTATGCCCCCAGAAACACCCCCAAACACACTTACCGTTGATTGCCAATCAACGTCTCCGAACTCGCCTGCCATTGGGATTCATCGGTTCTGCTGCCGGACCTTCTGCTGCAAGATCCATCCCGTATACACTGCTGACACTCCTCTTCCGACTTGAAAGCAGACTTGAGCTCTCCTCGCTGGATGCAAAGGCCTTCAACATCTCCGATAACAAAGATGGACAACATTCCTCCAAGTGCTTGAACCCTTCTGATTGCATCACCGCTGCAGAATAACAGAAATATACATTAGCTTATGCATTACCATGCCAAACAAGAAAATATGTTAGTTTGTAATGTAATACTAATTCCAACTTTTCAACAGAACCAGGTTCATGTGATAAAAAATGATCTATTACAATCACTTTCCATTGTCCTCAGAACAAACACATTCAAAGCTTGTCAACGATTGACCGGCCAAGCATAGAATTGACTGAAAGAGACAAATGACTAACTGGTGCATCCAACCAAAATAATTTCACATTACTACGAACAAATATTCAGGGATAAATTCCAACATCTGAAGCATTTAACAGTTTTGAGCACACAACTTGCTATGCCTAGACCAATATCATGCACTAATTCGTTTCCCAGCATTTTGCAGAACAGTTTTATCTAAAAACTTCAAGTACCAAACTGCTTGGACGTTAAGGGATTAAGTGCATTAACCTTGAGGAGGATTTTGTACTTGAAATACAAGCATCTATCGACAGTTAGACATGCATAGGAAAGCAGACTTCTGAAATGCAAACAATACAAAAACCCAAGTTAACATAACCTGGAATTTGCACTGGTAGTATTTTGAACACGCACCTCCCAAGTTTGACGGAGTTGCAGCAAATTTTAAACATATGGCCTTAAGCTGTGCACAATGGTGCTGCTCAGCAAGTGCAAGGGTTGTTGCCACCGTATCAGCATTAAGTTCTTCACACAATTTCGCCTCACACAACACTTTGAGTCTATCTAAATTGTACAGATCAGCAGCAGCCAAAAGATGCTGAACCATGTTGGTAGATGTACACATAGATGTGGAGTCTACAATTTCTTGTACATCAGGAAGCTTGTCGGTATAAATAAACAAGAGCATTGCCTGGAAGAACAAGAAGAACAGGTAAGGGTAATGCCAAATTCTCATTTAAGATGATCTTCATTAGCCAATAAATGAAAAAGCACATCAACATAACTAAAATCTATACTTGGATCTTCACATCCAGGCAAATATAAGAACCACAATTTGTTGAATCCTATTTCTAATCAAATGAATTACGAAGAATCACATTATTTCAAGGGTTTGCTTGTGCAATATGCTTAATTTTAGGTTCATTCTTCAAAGTCCAAAAGAAACTAAAAGTAAGCATCACCTTGAAGATAGAAGGCTCAAAATCTTTCATTACTTCTTTATCCAAATGAATTCTCATTTGAATTGATCCTTTCATTAGCCAATGAATGAAAAAGCACATCTATATAACTAAAATCTACACTTGGATCTTCATATCCAGGCAAATATAAGAACTACAGTTTATTGAACCCTATTTCTATTTCAATTAATTGAGAAGAATCATATATTTATTTCAAGGGTTTCCTTATGCAATATACTTAATTGTTGGTTTATTCTTCGAAGTCCAAAACCAAAAGAAAGTAAAAGGAAGCATCACCTTGAAGATAGAAGGCTCAAAATCTTTTACTACTATTTTATCCAAGTTAGGGTCCCCAACGAGCCCAAAAAACTGTGCTTTAAAAACAGGTGAACGTGCAGCAAGGACCAACTTATGTGCTTTAAATGTCTCATCACCAACTTGAAACATTATATCACACCCAACTTCGGATTCTAACAAAGCTCTAAGATTCTGACCCATGTCTGATGGCGGTACAGGAATAGAAGACAGTTTTGGTCCCTCAAGGCGAGTTCTGACTACTCCAACAGTGCAGTTCATGATTAGGCAATCATCCTTAATGTAGTCAGAACTTTCTAAAGTTGTTCTTCTAAAGAATCGTTTGTAGCCCCTGAATGCATGGAAGAAAAGAGGTAAAAGCAATATAATATGCACATATTATGGAATGAATATTATAGTAAAGCCGAAAGAAACTTAGATGCCCAAAATAAAATGCACATATTTCAACAACAACAGAGATGAACATGAAACATTGAAAGTGATATTAAAGGAAATCACCAATAAAACACTTCTTCTAAAAGAGAAAAGTTACCGGTTTCTGCCCCTAGAGCCATTTTCTTTTTTCTTGTTTCAGTCATTGCCTCACTGGGTCTTGTCCCAGGCTCACTTAAGTTATACTAACAGCTTCCATGTTGTTTTTAGCTTATATGAGTTCATAATTCTCAGACACCTTAAATTGGTGCAATGCTTAGATCCTCAAAAATAAATGTAGGAGAATTTGCCAAAAAAATGTAACCCTACCAAACGCTTAATAACAACTCCATTGAACCTTACGGAAAAATAACTACAATTCAAAGTGACTACACAAATGTCTCAAAATCTATATAAAACAATTATTTTCGTATCAACATATAGCTTAAACACAATAATGACATGGGAAATTTAACGAAGA
The DNA here is from genome assembly GCA_025698475.1 of Gossypium anomalum. Lineage (NCBI taxonomy): Eukaryota > Viridiplantae > Streptophyta > Magnoliopsida > Malvales > Malvaceae > Gossypium > Gossypium anomalum. The sequence goes on from CM046961.1 coordinate 90,829,051, forward strand.
CACACGAATTGCTGAATCGCCATTTTCGATCATAATTCACCAACATATAGAACCATTTAATCACTATAATGTAAATAAAAGCAAGTACACAATAAATTATAAAATCATTCTCCCAATACACATATATATAGAGTTTCAAAAAAGAACATAAAATTATGAACCAAACTCCTAAAGTCTAAACCAAAATTATTACCACATGCTTCCTCTGTACTTCAACGTATAAGGCCCACTCTCCAACGCTCTGTCAAAGTGACTATGAACCTTATGCTTCCCTTTCCCGCTCTGGTCAACAAGGGTGAGCTCGAAAAGCGCTCGAACATCCGTACCTTCGCTAGCCAAGGCAATGAAAACCGAAACATACATCGCACTATCCTCCGGATTTTTACCGTCGGGGTAAAAGTAAATCGCCCAATCGTAGCCTCCAACCGTAAAAATATCGCTTTGTATACATTTCCCGGCACCCATCCCTTTCGCCAACGAGTAACCCTTGATCGTGAATTGGTGTGACCCGTTCACCGTCTCACTCACCGATTTCGATTCCGAATCCTTGAAATCTTCCATGTTGCTTTTCTTTCTTTTTTTCATCGAGTTCCCCAAAACCCTAACCCTAGAAATTGCATTTCTTGGGTAAATTTGGAGAAATAAGAGAGGGTAAAATGTGGAAAATAAGAGGTTAAGGCTATTTCCTTATAAAAATAGAGGTGACGGTGATTGTGGTGGCAGCAGCGACAACAGCAGCGGCGGCGATAAAATGACCGGAGGGGAAATGTTAAAGAGGTTTCTTAGAGTTTTTTTTCCTTTTTTTCCTGCTTCGGTGGAGTTTGGGGGTTGGTTAACGGGATTTGTGTATGCAATATATAGTTTTTAACAAAAGTAGCAATATTTTATGATGTAAAAATGTAAATAAAAAATGGCTAATATACTAAAAAGCCCTTAAACTACTACTAAACTTTTTTCTGATCTATAAAAACTTATAGTTCTTTTAACACATTGGAATCAAGTTCACCAAATGATTATTTAGATGAATTTGAAATTTAAAATATATAAAATTTATAGATTTATAAAAAAAATCAAATTTTATAATACTGGATTTTATAAAATATCAAATTTTATGTATTTTAAATTTAATAATAATACAAAAATATGATCATTTATAAAAAATTAAAAAATATATAAAATTAATAAAAAAAAGTTTGGAATGAATCTAATTCGTGGATCGGGTTCAGGTCGGGCTTAAGCATAATATTAACATACTTTATACTTGCTTAAGCTTAGCCCAGCCTAAAAGACGGGCTTAAAATTTTGCCCAAGCCCAACTATATTTGTAAATAACTAATCTAAGTCCGTTTTAAACCCATTCATATTATTTTTTAAAATATATATTTATATTATTTTTAATTTAATATTTTTATTTATTAAAATTTTATATTTAGTTATCTTAACAGTTTTTAATGATTACATTATAGTAGCATTATATATTACTATAGATTTAATTTTTATGTGTTATAAATTATATAATATAAAATATTACAAACTTAAAAATGAATTGGGTCGGGCCAGGCTCAGGCTTTGAATGTTGAAGCTCAAGCTCGGCCCATATTTGAAATAGGCCTAATTTTTTTGTCCAAACCTATTTTTCGAGCCTAATATTTTTTTTTCCAAATCCTTCCAATTTTGGGCCGGCCTTCGGGCTTAGACGGATAGCTCAATCCATGAACAGGTCTAATCTAGTCAAATGATTATCCAAATTCAAATGTATTTGGAGAATTAGTTGTCCAAGTTCATTCTAGTGACAAATAATAGTTTTCATTTTTTTTATAATTTTTTATAATTTTAAATATTTTAGATTTTATATATTTTGAATTTCAAAATAATAATATAAAATTTAAATATGTATATATATAAAAACTAAAAACTTATGTCTAAAATAAACTTGGGCAAATGGTTGTCCATATTTAGATGAACTTAGACAATCATTTGTCCAATTCATTCTCTATGTGTTAAAAAATTATATATATTTAAAAAATGTTATACATTTTTAAATATTTTTTTCACGTGTCAAATGTAAGGCTATCACTTATCACCGTGCTATTGATCATCAATGCCACGTTAGTGTGTTTTAATGGTATTAATCAGGTACCTAGGAAAAATACCAAGTTAGCTTATGAGGTTCAAGTTTAGGTCCCAATTAGGTCCAAAAAAAGTTAGGTATCTAGGTACCAATTGTCAAGTTTAAATAGTTCCAATGATACCTTCCATTCGTGTTTTACGTCGGGATAAGTGAGGAGTGTTATAAATGTTTTCCATACGTAAAGCTAGAAAAATAGGCTTGAGCCAAAAAAGCTTGCTCCTGCTGATCCAAGCCTGTAACGATCAGAGCCTAAGAAAGCTCGAGCTTGTAACAAATACGATATCAAAAAATTCGAGCCTAACAAAGCTCGAGATCAAGAAAGCACAAATTTATAAGAATCTGAGTTTGAGATCAAATTGGCCCAATATTGAGATAAATCTAATTTAAAACCCGAATTTATAGCTGAACAACCATAATAGACAATAATTAATATAATTTTACGATAATACTTAAAATAAAAATAAATTATACTTATTTATTTTATGAAAATATGTTCATAAGCCTTACATATTTATATTAAAATTTTATTAATATCAAAATTAAGTAATAATAAATTTTTATGTTAAATTATAAAGTGAAATAATTTTTTAAAAATATTAATCGAATATAAAATATTTTTGATATTACAATTACATATGTATAATAAATATATAAAATTATTAATTATTAAAATTAATAAAATTAAAATTTAATGATAATATAAAATATATAATAACATAATATATTAATTTAACAATACGATAACTAATGTTGTACTTATAAAAAAATGATTAACATGATTTATTATGCAATACTGAGAATTTTACTAATAAATTTAATTTTAATGATTTGGGAATTTAGGTTTTTTTTTTGTTTTTTATTGACTAATGTTTAATGTTTTTATTAATATTATTATCTTTATATAATTTTTAATTTGGAATGAGTTTATTTTTATTTAGGTTGGGTTTTGAATTAAAGTTTAGATTGTACTTATGTTTGGATTTGTTTGGTAATGGATTTGGTTTTAAATATATTATACATTTAATAAGTGTAAAGTTGATTAATTTGGTTTGAATGATTTTTAATTTCAAAATCGAAATTGAACCGATAACATCAAATCAACTACTTACTTAACCCAACTTTAATGCATATATAAACTAGTAATATAACAACCGATAATATTTAATCATTAATGCATATATAAACTATTTATTATATTATATTATATTATATAGTAGGAGGACTATTTTTTAAATGTATGAAGAGTATAGAGACTTAAAACATATTTCAACCAATATAATAATAAATAATAATATGTAATAATTAATATATTATGTACTACTATTATAGTATATGATCTAGTATTACATAATGGAATAATATATTACAAAACTATTAATACATATATAACTATTGATTACTCCAAAATCAAAATCAAATTTACTAATCGATTTGCTTGAATTGGCTCGATTTAGTCGGTTAACAGGGGCGTAGCTAGGGACTGGCAGGAACCCCCTAAAATGGAAAATTTTCCACTTAGGTGCTTTAAAATTTTTAAAATTTTAAATTAGTAAAGATCAAATTATATTTTGGCCCCCTATAAATGATAATAATTTAATTTAATCCTTTAAAATTTATAAAAATATAGGCTATTCAAATGATAAATTTGTAATTTTACTTTTGCAAAAATTACAATTTAATTTCGATCCCCTAAAAAAAATTTATGGTTTTGCCCATGTTGGTTAAGTAGGTCTTAATAGCTAACTATAATAGATGATATACTATTATATAATAGAACAATATAGTATGTAACTATTATTAAAACTTTAATACATATATATAACTATGTTTATATTATATATTATAATGAAAGATATAGTATTACACAATATAATAATGTTTAATTATTAATGCATATATAAACTGTTAATATATTATATATCATATGTAGGGGCGAAGCTAGAAAATTTTTTTGGGGGGGATCGAAATTAAATTGTAATTTTCACGATAGTAAAAATACAATTTCACCATTTCAATATCCTATATCTTTATAATTTTTAAAGTATTAAATCAATTTTTTATCATTTTCAGGGGCCAAAATGTAATTTGACCTTTACTAAATTAATTTTAAAGGGCTTAAATGAAAATTTTGCCATTTTATGAAGGGTCAGGGGCCCTGCTAGCCCATTAGCTACGCCCCTGATCATATCGATATGATATAGTTTTATATAAAATAATAATAAGGCTAACTTTCAAGTGTACAAAGAGTATAGGGACTTAGAGTATATTTCAACCAATAAAATAATAAACAATAATATATAATGATAACTAATATTTTTAAAACTATTAATACATATATATATATATATATAACTATTAATTGGTCCAAAATCAAAACCGAATTTATCAATTGATTTGTTTGAATTGGCTTGATTTGGTTGGCTAAGTCAGTTTTAATCTCTAACTATAATAGATGATATACTATTAAATAATATAATAATATAGTATATGAGGAGGGATCCACTTACACCTATGTAAACCATTTTGTATCTCTCTGTATGACTAATATTTTAACAATCTAATTATTGAATTTGTCGATATAATTTTACTTGTCCTGCACGTAAATTTTTTAAATCAATCCAATATTTCTATCATATTGATCTAAAATACTATTTGTATTGATATTTATTGAACAATCAGAATTTTTTTCATAAAACAAAATAGTTAGAATTTTTTTAATTTATACAATATTTGACATACATAATATATATGAATGAAATACAAAATGTAATGGTTGGATCGTGAAAATATTAATCATACGAAAAAATACGAAATGTAGTAAAACTACTTTAGTTTTACACTTTTACGCTGATGTAAGTGAATCCCTCCCCGTAGTATATAACTATTACTAAAATTATTGCTACATATATATAACTATTACTAAAACTATTAGTACGTATATATAACTATTATTATATTATAGATTATAATAAAAGATATAGTATTACATAATATTACATTTTTTTAATCATTAATGCATATATATAAGTTATAAGTATATTATATATGATATGATATGATATGATATGATATAGCATTATATAATATAGTAGGAGGACTAATTTTCAAATGTACTAAGAGTATAGAGAATTAGAACATATATAAACCAATATAATAATAAACAGTAATATATAATAATTAATATAGTATTACTATTATAGTACGTGCTATAGTATTACATAATGTATTTTAAAACTAATAATACATACATAACTATTAATTGGTCTAAAATCATAATTTAATTTACCTACTAATTTGCTTGAATTGGATCAATTTGGTCAAATAAGTTGGTTTTAGAAACTAACTATAATAGATTATATACTATTACATAATATAATAATACAGTATATAGTTATGACTAAAACTATTAATATGTACTAGTATTCCTATCACAAGTATATGCGTGTGGACACAATATATTTGGAATATAGGTGTGTGTTAGAATATAACATACAATAAATAATTAAAATGTAAGATTTGGAAGTAATTAATAATGAAACATGCAATTTGTACAATATTTAATTAAAAAAATAAAACATATGGTGTTGTCAACAATCTTGAGTTAGTGTTAAGTTGACTCGTGAAACTAATTCAATCAACAATATTTTGTCATTTCCCTAATCAAGTTGGTGCCCGGTTGACTTGTAATAGTATAGATAAAATTGGTGGAGGGAATAAAATGAGCTTAATAAAATTAAAATGCATGGAAAAAAATCAAAATAAAGCTTTGGTTGAGTAGTAAATTAAAGGTTTTAACAATGCAATCAGTGTGAGTTCAAATCCAACAATATGCATATTTTTAAAGTGTTTTTTAGAATTAAAAAAATTAATGTACCCTTGAATTATATAAATTATTTTAAATACAAAAAAATAATTTTGACATTTCCCTATAACCAAGTTGGTACTCAGTTGATTCGTGACACCAACTCAATTAATGGGCTTAAATAATAATATGGATATATAACTATTATTATATTATAGGTTATAATAAAAGATAAAGTATCAATAATTATGCATAATTTAGTATATTATAAAACATATTTATAACTAGTAATACATAAAATATTATTAAAATTTTAATATTTTAATAAAATATTTTTTATTAAATTAGATGGTAGTTTAAATATGTTTCGACATTTAAAGAGCTTGTTTTCTAGCTATTTTAGTATTTATTATTACATTTTCGGTACTTAGTTCTTCAGTATTAAATATTAGTAAAACAAGTGTTTTTACACAATTTTGAATGTTATTGACCTATACGACCACTAATGAAACCACTAATTTTGAATGAAATTGAAAATAGTTTAGATGCAACCACTAATGCGAACAAGCCCATGGAGGAAGTAACCAAACCAATAGCTGAGCTGAAGATCTAAAAACTAAAAACGCCAAAGATACCAATCTCATCAAGGCTAGAGGACGAACAAAGGAGGGATGAGGCTTATTTTGTAAGTCTTCCTAACTTAGTTAAATCCCTCAATATAAATTTTCACTATTATAACGTATTGATAAAATCCCAAAATATGCCAAGTATCTAAAAGAAACAATGGCACGACATAAGAAGATGGAAAGAGGAGAGCAAGTTGACATTAATGCCTTATGTAGTGCGTTAATTGTGAAAAAGATACCCCTAAAATTAAAATATTTGGGTGGTTTTACGACTACAATAAAGATAGGGATCAGTATTTTAATAGGGCCCTTTGCGATTTAGGGGCTAGTATAAACTTAATGCCCCTACCGATTTATCAAAAACTTGAAATCGAATAGTTGAAGAACACCTCTATAATGTTACAGTTAGCCAATAGATCCTTGGTACATCTGAAAGGTGTACTCGAGGATGTATTGGTCAAGGTACGGGAATTTATAATCCCTATCGACTTTGTAGTCTTCAATTTCGAGAAATATCGGAACATCCCCATTCTATTAGGTAGACCATTCCTAGTCACATCTAAGTCGACCATCGATCTCGAATGAAATGAGATATTAATGAAAATCGATGGCAACATAGAAGTGTTCAAGTGTGGTCACGACTCCCAAAGTGAGGGATCAGTTAGGGAGGAATGTTATATGTTATTCGATTTAATCCCTAACATGCTTGATCAAAGGTGTTTCCCGAATTGTATTAGGAAAGGTAAGCAAAATGTAAGAGAACGGAACAAATGGAGAGATCCAATAAGGAATGGAATCGATTGGAAGGGCAACAATAGCTATAAGAAACGGATAAAGTCAATGACAAAATTCAAGGAATTACCGGACAAGTTCGATAGCATGACATAGTTTTCTAACTATTAAACTTTAATTCAATTGTAAATATTGTAAATTAGTTTGAATTTTCATTTCATAGTTAGATGTTAGGACTCGTATTTTGAATTACATGTTAGAATTGGAAGAAATCAGGTTTTCAGATGCAATGAGACAAATAGAAGTTAATCGAGGACAAAAATAGACGACTGGAGGACTTCGACACATCCTAAAGGAGTAGAAGCAAGGTCGTGTTGCAACACGCCAAGGCCATGGTGCAACATGACCCTTGTGCAATGGGGGCATGAAATTTTCTTGTCATGTCGCGCCACACATAGGTTATTGCGCGACACGACCACTTCGAACCTAAATAGGGTGAAATTAAGGCGTCGTGCCACACTATACACAAGTTATGGTGCGACATACCTGTGTTTTTTAGCAAGAATCAAGCCTTTTCAAGCTAAAAGCCCATTGGAATTCTATATATACCCACCGGTTCTAATCCTAAAAACACACCTTTCAAACACCAAAGACTAGAAAAAAACTCCTCTCCAACTACTGCACCTTAGTTTCAGGCTCTAGCTTCGATTTTTCGCAGCTCCAATCTTTAAATTCTACAAGTAATCTCTCTGTTTTCCTCATTTTATTTGTTAGTTTTCTATTTTTCTTCTCTTATTTCATATTTATATTCCACATTGGTTGAGAAACAATTTTCATTGGCAAGAACATGAGGCTTCGCGTTCTAACTTTGTTTTTCATTAATTTTATCGTTTGGGTTGTTATTTTGTTGAAATTTGGAAAATGGCACTAAGGAAGCAACAACGCACCATTGAGGCACCGAGTAATATTGATTTCAATCGCTTCCATAACTCGAAATTCGAGAGGTTTTACCTCTAAATGAGTGGGCGTTCTTTCATTCAAGAACGTGGGTTAGATCCTACCATGTCTGCCTATGATGAGATTTGGCATTTGGTACAATCCTACCGTTGGAACAACTTTTGCGCAATCCCAAGTGAACAGACGATTGACACAATAGTTTATATGTTTTATGCCCCTGAAGGATAAGGAGAATCACAAACAACGGGGTGAGACAATCAATCGTGTCACTGTTTAGTGAAAAGAGGTGTTAATTGCACCTCGCAAAATATGTCGATATTATGATGCCCCGTATTATACCCACAATTATCTAGAGAATTTAAATTTGTTTACATTTGAAGAACTAGATATGTCGGGGATAATTTATTATCTAACAGAGGGTTGTGGCGAGTGGACTCACCATGCTTACACCTAGATGCCCCTAAAATTCAGCACAACCATCAGGTTTCTGATGGCTAATATATGGATGCAATTTATTTGCACTCGCCTGACACCTACGTATAATGCCTCTGACGTTGCCGCATATAAAGCGGTTATGCTTTACTCCATTTTGCAGAAAGATTAGATATGCATCAACCATTGGATTTATGTAGAGACTTTAAAGTGCATATGGAGTCGCAAGCAAATTAAGTACTTTTTCTACTTGATCACAGCCTTGTGCAGATGAGTGAATGTTCAAATATCTCCCGTCGAAACATTCACACAGCCAACAAGGAGTGTGATTGGAGACAATCTGTATGGACAATTCGTGAAGCTCCAAAACAAACAAAATATGGAGAAGGAACAATGAACTAAATATAGAAGCGATCCCCAAAGGTCGATCAAGAGAAAGAGTAAAGGTCATACGTCACGAAGGACGAGATCTACGAACATGCCCATTTCGAAGTGGAAGACACGTTGGATGTAAGATATGGGCAATATCTTAATTCGCATTGCGCAAAAAAATAGATGACCAACACCAATACCACTTCCAGACATGTTTGTGAGGTTCACACTGACGGGTGAGATAACCAAAGAGGATGAGAATGACGATGATGAGTGTAACATCCCATTTTTTCAGTGGTGTCAAGAACAGTGGTTTTGAGACCACTATTCTGACTAGTAAGTCAATGTTTTGTTATTTTTATAATATTTACATAATGTTGATAAGGTCATATTAATATTTGATTAAGAAATTTTAACGTTTAGATAGTTAATTAAGTAAAAAGGATTAATTTGTAAAAAAATTCAAAAGTTAGTTTCTAATAGCTAAATGTGTTAAATGGTTAAAGTAATTTGAATTTATGGTCTTAAATGGTAATTATACCAATGGACGGTTATGGGCTTGAAATTGTTAAAGTTTGATGTTAATTAATAAGGGTAAATAAGTAAATAAATAATAAAACATTAACAAATTAAGAAAAAACAAGTTATCATCATCTTTGTTAGTTCTTTGTCGAAATTGAGAGAAAGAAATAGCCATGGTTAAAGTTTGAATTTTCGATCAACTTGAATGCTTGCATGTAAGCCAAATTTTATCCCATTTTTAGTAATTTTAAAGTTTTTGTAATTGTTGTAGCTTAATCTAGCTAACCCAGGTGTTAATTCATTAAAATATTAAATGTTTTGAAATGTTTCATTGTCGAAACTGTGAGATTCTTGAAGTTTTATGATAGTTTTGTAAGTTTGATAGCTAAATATGATTATTTTGTAAAGTGATTTTGATGTTTAAGGATTTATTTGTTAAGGTTGCAAAATATCATGAAAATTTTGTAAAATAGAAATGTATATGGGCTGTTCATGGGAGATATGAAAATTAGCTAGCTTAATTTAAGCTTAATTGTGCTCAATTTGATATTTTTGATTTTAGGGACTAAAATGTTTAAAGGGTAAAGTTTAAGGGTAAATTTGTAATTGTGACTACAAGGACTCAAATGCATAAATTGATAACTTATTTGATTTGAATTGATTTAATTAAACTAGACTGTGTTTTAGATCAAGAAACTCAAACAGTACAGGACATATGAGGAAAAGGGAAAATCGCCAATTAGTCCCTGTTAGTCAAATCACTTGACAAGTAAGTTCATACGGGTATTTTGGTTATAATTCATTATTAAATGCTATTATGATATTTATATATTTTTTAAACTACTGAAATGAAATTGGTTTATGTGAAATATACTGAATTTTTGAAATGATTTCGATAGATCAAGTAAAAGTTTCATACATGAGATTTCTAACTAAATTTCTGTTATGGACCGAGCTCCTACATGTGTTGCGGACTTGGATATGCATGCAGCTCAGATTTAGCCTGGACTGGTAATTCACTGCCATTTTAAAGTTTTAGCCTGGACTAGTAACCTTACATGTACACATAGCCTTGGCCAAGCTATTTTTTTTTTGTGTTATCATTGGTTTAGCCCGAACAGTTAACCTGTCATATTTATTCTGTATCCGATTAGCTCTTATGAGCATTATATGTTTCTAGACTTATGTATTGAATACTTTTACGAAGATTCATTGGTAGAATAAAGGTTAATTGATATGGAACTGTTTCAATGAAATAAATGAATTATGAATTTTGAATATCCATACGTTTAAATGTTATTGATGTGAAATTGTTGGATTATGTTGTAATAAGGTTGAGGTTTGATTTACTATCTGCAAATAGCTAGTAAATGAGTTTGGTAATTAATGTACTAATTTGTGGAAGCTTACTAAGTAATTCACATACTTACTTTTGTTATTATTTCTCTGTAGATTTTGAACTTTTGGATTGTGTTGATCGGATCAATATAGCTCACACATATCATCGATTATTATTGGTAGATTTTGAAGTCTTGTGTAACGCGCTGATTTATTTAACTTTGTTTCCGTAAAATTTGTCATAAATGAGTATTTGCTTCAGTGGCTAAGTGCTCTGATTGTGTGTTTGAGGTCTTGGGTTCAAGTCCCACTGTTGGAAGTTTTTGCTATTTTTTATCCTAGCTTATTCCTTGGCGGTTTGGCTTATATTTTATTACTAGTCAAGTCATATCAGAATGAGTTTGCTAGTTCAAGTGGTAAGGTGTTAGCTTGCTCTCAGGTTTCATGTTCAAATCCCCGTGTGAGTGTGAATGATAATTTTTGCTTCAGTTGGCTGATAAGAGGTTCGGTGGAGTTAGAATTCTAAGGTAGTTGGATGTGGATTGAGGTGTCGGATTTGGTGGGATTGTGTTGGTTAGTGGGTTAGTGGGTTATTGGGGAGTTGAAATGTTAGTAGGATTTTATTTTGAATTAAATAATTTTATTTTCTTTTTAATTTTTAATTTTAATTTTATTTTCTTTTTCCAAATATTCCTTCCCTTGTTTTTTTGACTTTTTTTTCTTTCTTCCCTCTTCTGACATTTTTCTCTTTCTCTGCAAAATCTATTTTCTTTTTTCTTTCATTTCTTCTTTTGACTCTGTTCACGAATTGTTTGTTCAATCTGCAACTTGGATTTTCGGGTTCTTCAATTGGCTTGGTAAGTAGAGCTTCACTTATCTTTATCGATTAGTATTTTGGTATGCTAGCGATGTTATTTTGTAGCCTTTAATTAGTGGGTTCTGAATTTAGGAGAAGGTTGTGAAGTAGAGAATTACGCTCCAACGGCCTAATCCGTGATAGTGGTGGTTTTCTTCGGCGGTAAGTTTGTAGGCTTTGTTTGAATTTTTGTTGTGGATCCGTAAATTAGTTACTGAAACGGTGTTTGGTTACTATTTTTAGGTTTCGGTGGTCTCAAAATTACTCTCACATCAAAAGCAAACCAGGTGTGTAACGAAAAAGCCAGAAAATGAGGTTCGACGAAAGTCGAAAAAGTGGCCTATCGACGCCATACGGGCGTGTGCCCGGCCGTGCGTGACATACGACCGTGTGAAGAATGAGTGTGTGGGCGTGTGGGCCACACGGACATGTGGGCCCAAAATTTAGTATTTTTTCTTAGGGTCATACAAGTTGTTCCGATCGACTGTGGGCTTTTCGTAGGGTCGGTAAGGGCAAAACAAACCCTGATGCATGAGATCTGCTATTCTGATAGATTGATTTGAATATTAAGAAAATCGATATGTATGATTTGACTATTTTGTATAAATATGTATGATATATGTATATGAGCATGCGAGACATGTGAATTCTGTTATATATGTTTATCTGTTATCTGTATCTGTATATGGGGTGAGATTTGTATATGCGGAGGAAGTGTTCTGTGAGGTGACATTTCGCCGATATTCTGGCAGCTTGCCTACAAACTATTCTGATAAGTGTCATAAAGACACTATGTGGTGTGTAGGGATGTGTAGGTGTTTTATACCCCATATGGTGTGTTGGGATGGTCGGAGATGATGTATAGAGGATTGGGGTAGGACTTTGCCTATCTGTATGTTTCTGATAATCCGATTATGATATTATCTTATTCTATTAAGGACTTATTTCCTTATCTGATCTGCTACATGAAAAAACTGAGTTTATGTGTATGCATGTCTCTGTTAAGTTACACACTGAGTTTGTGAAAACTCACATCTGTTTGTCAGCTCTGTTCAGTTAATCATCAAACATAGGCGGGTCAGTGCGACGGAGGCTCAACGGTGACCATTAGTCTGGAAACTATCTTTAAAATATCAGTTTTATTTTAATTTTTGATTTATCTTAAGATTTTTGTAATTTTGGGACTCTTCGGACTTTTTGACTTCTTCGGTTTCTGATGTGATTGTGGTTTGATTATGTTTTTAGCGACGCACAACAAACGATTTTTTGTAAATAACGGTTCTACACAAACAAATGTTTTGGAAAATACAAGCTCGGTTTTCAAATATTACAGCTTTTAAACTTCCGCTGCAAAATTTTGTTTTACCTAAAAAGACAAACAAATGACGATTTTATAATTGAGTATAATAGTATGTTTTTCTACAATGTGGACTCTTTTAGTAACAGTTAACACGAGAAATTTTAACATAATAAGATCGATTTCAAAACCCTTTTTGGTAACATTCCCAAACTCAGCTATAACGTTTAGGCTGGGTTCGGGGTGTTATATTTAGTGGTATCAGAGTTAGGTTACAAAACTCAGGCTGTGAATTTTAGGTTTAAAATTGTATTTGTAAAAGAACTTAATTTCAAACAAAATTTGTTTCGTTTTGAGTAAATATGTGATACATCGAGTCACCGGTGCCGATCTTGTAAGTACTTTTGGACTTACAAATGCTGTAGTTAAAAAATTCTGAACTTTCTGAAACTGTACTGAGTTAGTTAGAAACTGAGACTTTTGAAAGATTTCTGACCCAGTTCACCAAGGTCGGGTTTCGGGTATTACTTCACAGAAAACTTAACAAAATTTTCGAAATAGAAGACAAAAACTCATTACTAGAAACATTTCTCATTAGTTTGACTAAAAACATCGTATTTAGATAACAAAAGAAGTATTTGAAAATAACATATTGTATAGGTCTTACTAAAATTTTATTATAACACATAAGTTACAAAAGACGGATTCAAATGGCGTAGTCCTGCTAAATGCAATTTCTTCCTATATGCCCATTGTATGCATAATAACCCCTTAAGCTACTTCTCTGGCACAATCCTAGCATTATCTTCTCAAGTACTGACGGCAACCGGATGTACTAACGTCTAAAGTGTGAATACTATAATAAAATAGAGAATTACGATACGATTTTCGTAAGTATACTGGTCGAGTTGTAATATAGTTTGTACAAGGAAGTAGGTGAGTACTTCGAAGATCGTACCTAAAAGAGGCGAGTCCTAGATTAATTCTAACCTAAACACTAAAAGATTTAATTAGTACTTTAAATAAATTATAGTACGAAAATATAAAAAAAAAAAGTTTTCAAAGGTTTTTATAATAAAATCATATAACATAAAAGAAATAAAATTTAGAAGATAGAAGAGTAGAGTAAATCAAATCTTGATTATGGGTGATTAGCTCACTTCAGTAATCCTCATCAACAGCCACTTCGAGTTCCTCTTCAATCAACTTATCTTCCGACCTCACAGTCCAGACTGGCTTGGGGTAAAGGTGTTCACGAATGGACTAAACCAATTTTGGGTTAATTCCTACCTTGATAACTTCCCGGGGTTGTCAGGCCTAGGGTTTGTCTCACATTTTACCTTTCCTAAATAGTTGATCCATTGAATAACCCTATAAAACAGTTAATAGATTATAACTCCATTCGTTAATCCCGCATAGAGGGATTAGTTCCTCATGACTTTCATAGACAATACGAAATCAATATAAAGAGAAAGCATGCTAATTAAATCGACAAGACAAAGTAAATGAAAGAGCCTGATTGTATTGATATTAATCGCGAATCCCCGAAGTTTGAATGCTTCCACAATTTAGGTATATTGAAATCAACAAGAACAACTAAAAAAATCTTAAAACCTAATAACGAAATAAAACTAAACTAAATTTTATAAAGAGAAATTAGGCTAAAAGAATTATGTCCATAACATGTGACAAATGAGCCTATTTATAGCCTTTAGGCGGTCGTTGTCCTTAAACTTAGGTTAGCTGATGTTTCTGAGCTAAAAGTTTGATTGTGCATACCAAAACGCCCCTACATCATATTTTGTTTTCGTCATAGAGTCAATGTCGCGACACACCATGACCTCTGTCGTGACATAGCAACTAGTATACTCCTCTACAGCTATCTTTAGGGGTATGTCATGACACCCTCATCCTGTGTCGTGACATCGAAGGTAATCTTTGAGTTTCTTCATTCTGCTCCTTATGTTGCGACGTTGATTTATCCGTGTTGTGATAGTTACCAGTATCCGTTTAGTGCACCTTCTAATGGTTACTTACACACTCACAAAGTGCGTTTCCTCACCCTTAGGCCTCACTCAGCCTCTACGGTCAATAAAAGACTCAACTTGCACGTTTTATTGAATGTAAATAAAACTATGAAAATTTAACTAAAACATAATGAAAATGCTTGTATTAAAACTTTTTAAATGTGAAAACTAGTTTAATCTACTAAACTGAATTACGATAGATCAAGTACTTACACTGACATGGCAATACCTAAAACATAAACATAATGCTAATAAATTCAAAGGAACTTAGTGAGTTATGAATACACTTACCTTTTTAATTTTTCATGAAATTCTTCATATTGAATAATTGGACTTTCCTATATCTATCTTTGGTGAATACCTTCCCATTTTCAGTTGTATACTTTCATACTTATACGTCTCTTATAATTTATACCATATCCTCATTCATTCAACTATTTGGCTAGCTCTAGGTCTCGATATTCGAACATTACACTTTTTATCTCCCTTCAAATAACTTTCAACAGTTATTATTGAACAATTAATAGCAAGCACCATTTTTGCTGGATATAACTTATTGATCATACTTTTGGTGGATGTCTTTACTGATTTTGATATATCAAATCGTAATCCAAATTGAAACTTGATTCAGCCCAACACATAACCATACAAATGAGAGTTTCTCCAAATAATTCAGAAGAATTATACACATCTTTGTAACAAACACTAGATATCCAATATATCAAATATCATAGATTCTAACAGAGTTTAGAACAAGACATGATTCTAAACAGATAGCTCAGATAGCTCAGAATTCTACCATTGTAGCTGTAACTCGAATTAACGGACTCTTGTATCGAATACACCCATATACTAGGTTGGCAGATAACCACAGTAGATACTCTCATTGACCATGTTGAATCATACTTCGTTTAAGACTTGTTCGTATTTATCACAAACTTCACATATTAAAGCTACAGACAGAATATATTCTTATTATAGATTTATCATTGTACGCCACTAGGGACAGGCAAAATACACCCTAATTTGCCTAAACTCGCATAATTTTGTGTTTGCAACATGGATTTGCCTAAACTCACATCGCATGAGGTTTGCCCATCATCGCTCTGGGATACGCAGGGAACCCTAGTTAATAATTACATTGGGTTGGAGGACTCAATAAATTTTATTCTCGACAGTAATGGTCCCAATTTTGCCAATGGTGCCATTGAGAGGCCTAATGTGTGATTGGGTGGTGTAGGGACGTGTTGGAAGTCAAAAACAAGCGAAAATGGCACCAAGAAAAAGGGTATCACTATATCTACACTTTGGAATCGCGATACCTCAAACAATATGGAAGGTAGAAGACACCCTTCAGTGGTATCATGATATCCACCCTTCAAAGAATACCCCAAAGCTCGACACTACCCGAGATGTCATAATATCCCCTTATAGGTATCGAAACACCACCTTCGTCAGGGGGACAAACTTGGACAAAAAAAGAATAATCTTTTTCCACCCAGTCCACCAATCACCCAAGGCCTGTGTAGGGGTATTTTTGGCAACAAAAAACCATCAGGTGACAACTTAAAACAACCAAAATTGGCTGAGGAGGAGAGACACATATTGTCTTAGTTTTAGGTTTAGTTTTCTCTAAGTTTCTCTTAATTTTTCTGCACTTTTTCTAAGGTTTTCATTTTCTCTTCTTTTTCCTTAGTTTAGAGTTTATTTTTCTGAATTTACTTATTTTTCTTGATATTCCTAATGTTAGTTAAGTTAGTTATCATTGTAGCTTAGGTTTATTTACACTTTCAATCCTTGTGTATTGGTTTCAAGACACTTTAAGCTTTAGTTTAATGTATTTCAGTTTCTTTTGCTCTAAATCTATTAAAGCTTATTCCTTTAATGTTTTTTGCTTTAGATTTTCTTGTTAAATGCTTTTTTTTCATGTTATTTAAGTTTTATTGCATAAAAATCCCAACTTTCATATTTTTCTTAAGTTTTACTTCCATGGTTGTTTTGTTTTCCATTTTTATGTTCATCTTTTTTTATTTTCAGCATGAGTAGCTAAACCTCAAAGGGGGTTGGTTCATGGAGATGTGGGTAAGTTGATTTTTGGACCAAAGACTAAATCATAATAAATTGGAGTAAATCGAATATACCTAAAAACTTAGGAAGTGACGCCTCTAAGGGAATATCTAGGTAATTGAAACCGAAAGGTAATCTTGTTGCACACCCGTTCATTAGTCTCGGATTAACCGGTGAGATTGAGAGATAAATTAAAGTAACTGTTTAAGTAGGTAAAATTGAGATCAAAAGATAAAATTGAGCTACCTAATAATTTAAGCAATTTAAGTTCCTTGTCCGAAAATCGGTGAATTACTTTGAAATCAACCAACCATCGTTAGTCATTTATTTGGTTAAATCTTTAGTTTTATATTCTTTGCAATTTAGTCCCTAGATTAGCTTATTTATTTTTTTTGCAAAATTCCCTTGTTATGATTTGTCATAATATAAAATCATATTAGTAGCTGCTTAGACTCTATCGTGTATGTTAATTATCACTCAATCGCCATCTCTTTTAGGTTTGATCCTTGGAATACTTTGGTGTTCCTTTGTAGCACTGTAAATATTACAACTGACCTGTACACTTGCAGTAAGATCGTGCTTTAAAAATTGCTTTATAAATTCGTTGTTTTATGTGCACATGTGCGATGCTGGTTAGTTTGGTCGGGAGTTGTTGAGATTCTGCAGCAACAGAAGCAGAGATCAGAGTAAAGAGAAGAGTAGCAAGATGTGTGAAATTGTTTGTACACTAAAATAAGCCAACTAAAAAAAATCATCACAAGCAGTATGACTGACCATTTCTCAACAGGAGTCAATTAGATTGATTTGATCCTCCCCATGAATAGTTAATAGTAAGGTAAACCTATGCCAGATTTTCTTTCACCTGTCTTAGAATTGAAAATTAAGGGGATCGAGAATATATTTATGGGAAGAGGACATTTCAAATGGTTTTTCTATCTGCTTAATGTTCAAGTTCTTCTTTCTAACCTCAACATTTTCTTCTTCTTCTTTGTTAACATCAGACTCAGATATTGTCTAATAAGTAGATGATTCTACCTTCTGGTAAGTCTTAGATTTTCCACGTTACGATTATAGAAGGGAAGAGTATTACAGGAAAGCATTGCATGGAAGTCGCATGTAGTTGAAATGTAAGTAAAATGTTTGTAATGAGATTCTAATGGAAATTTAATAATCTTTTAAACACTTGCTACCATTAGATTAGGAAAGACAATTGAAACAGAAACTCCAGGTCGAAATAAAAGCAAGTCTCTAGTGAGCCTTTAAACCTGATTCCTGCATGTCATTTTATGTTAATTATATTATAGTTGATGTTCATGTGAACGAGTATGTATTCTTGTAGAGTGATGTAAATATGTGTACGTGTGTTTTCTAAGAAGTATCTGCAAGTACGTAAATAAAATGAACAATATATGACATGGTATGATAATGTATGATATACATGTATGGGGAATTATGTGTTAGAAAGTATGATTTCGTTATAAATATGAATGAGATTTACATAAGTGTCTCTGTTGTGATAAGTAGGTTCATAGATTCTGGGTAAGTGTGATAGGTTGTGTTGCAGGTGTGAATCATGTCATTATTTAATACCTTCCTGTTATATGATTCCAGTACTGACAAATCTGTGTTATATGAAAATGTAGAAAGAAGCTTTATATGTGATGCCTCCGGTAGGGTAGTTTTATTGCAAACCAGACTGGCAAATCACGATCTGACCTTGCGAGCGAATACGATATGTGTAAGACCATATGGGTAAGGCCCTATGGCATCATTTGATAATACGCCAAGATGGTGAGACAATGTAAGACCATGTGAGTAAGGCTCCATGGCATCTATTGTATTGGTTTGTCAGGATAGTAAACACGAAGGCCAGCATGGCAAAGATGTAGTCCGTTGGGATTGTAAACATGAGATTTTCTAGTACTATAAACTTAAGAATTCTTTAGAAAGCCTTTGGAGTGAATTCTCTAGAAAATCTTTGTGGCGAATTCACTAGAAAGCCTTTGTGGTGAATTCTTTAGAAAACCCTTGTGGCATTGACCGCCTCCGGACGTACCAGCGTCTAGAGTAGAAATCATACACAAAATATATGAAAAGCAGTATCCACAAGTATATGGGTCAAGTTGTAATATAGTTACAACAGAGTAGGTTAGTACTCCGAGGATTGTACCCAAGGGAGGCAAGCACTAAATTAATTCTAACCTAACATAAAAAGATCTAATTAGTATTTTAATTGAATTATATTATGATGAATAAAAGAAAGGTTTTGGTGATCTAAACTAATAATAATAATAAAAGAAATAATTAAATCATGAGAAATCAAATAATAAAATATATCAAATTTGAGTGAGTGTGATTAGCTCGCTTTACTAATCATAATCAACCGTTGTTTTGGGATTTCTTGTTCAATCAACTAATCGATACACCAACAAGATCTTCCAATCTTCCACTAAAATATTGAGTTAGTAAGAACTACTTATCACTCGACTTCACAGTCTAGACCGGTTCATGGTTAAGGTGTTCACAGATAGGCCATACCAAATTTGGGTTAGTTCCCACATTAATGACTTCCTAGGGTTGTCAGGCCTAGGATTTTTTGGATCTTCATTTCCTGAATAACCGATCGTCTTTTAATTTCAGTTTAGTTTTCTTTTTTCTTAAGTTATATTTATTTTCATTTGTTCTTGTTCTATTTTGAGAGATCTGAATTGTAAAGACAATTAAACCTTGTGGATTCACGATCAATCTTAATACAATCAATCTTTCATAAACTTTATATTTTTAATTATTTAGCATGTTTTCTCTTTATATCGATTCTATATTGTTTATGGAGACTGTGAGGAACTAATCCCTCTGTGGAGGATTAGCGAGTGGAGGTACGATCTGTTAACTATTTTGTAAGGATACTCAACGGATCAGTTATTTGGGAAAGGAAGAACGTAAAACAAACCCTAGGCCTGACAATCTTGGGAAGTCATCAAGATGGGATTTAACCCAAAATTAGTATTGCCCATCCGTGAACACATTCACCCCAAACCAATCTAGACTGTACGGTTAGAAGATAAGTAGTCCTTGTCGACTCATTACTTGAGTGGAAGATCAGAATATCCTGTTGGGATAGCGACTAGTTGATTGATGAGAAACCTGAAACAACAGTTGATGGGGAGTACTGAAGCGAGCTAAATCACCTATAATCATATTTGATTATTTCTATTCTTCAATCTCTTGAATTTTAGTTCTTTATATTATTTTATTATTATAAAAACCCTAAAAATTCCTTTTCACTTTACTTTCGTACTATAGCTAAATTAAAGTACTAATTAGATCTTTCAGTGTTCAAGTTAAAATTGATCTAGCACTCGCTTCCCTTGGGTACAATCATCAGAGTATTCACCTACTTTGTTGTAACTATATTACAATTGGACTGTATACTTATGGATACCGCCTCATTAATATATCTTTTACTGCAGTATTCACACTCTGCACGTTAGTACGCCCGGAGGCGGTCAAACACCAATTCAACATAATAGGTAATGGTTAAAAAAACTTGCCAAAAGTAAAACACATTCACATACTAAAATGCACACCACATCACTTATATACATGCCACAACCCTAGACTCATAATAATCATATAACTATTGATTCGGATGGTAGGATAGTGTGAGCTTCAAGACGATCCAGCTTGATGATTTCTGCAAGGTATCGATCTACAAAAAAAAGGGAAAACAAATGAGATAAGAATATAATATACTTAGTAAGTTCATAAGTATTAAACAAAACTTCATTGTCTTTTATTTAAATACAATAAGCTACTATATCTTAGCATGGTTTGGCTAGACATGTTAAATCAAAATAATTATCAAGGCGAGTTTTAACTTGTAAATTAACCATATGGTACCACAATCACATATCATACCAATTCATGTCATTTTAATTAGCAAAGTTCAAAACTTATTCAATCAAGGGATGATACAGTTGCATAAATGTCAAAGTCAATATTCCAATACATTGTTTAAGCTCAACTTAATATTTCTCTATATGAACATTATGATCACTATATCTCATTTCAATTTTTCATTTCATATAAATTTTTTCGCCCAATGAACCTTAGTAAACAAACTCAGATACACAGGTATCTACACCACACTAGCTACTCGTTTGAGTTGAATATATATACATTTTAGGTTACCTGTCCGGGCTAAACTTTTATAAAGACATCTGGTTACTCATCCGAATTAAACTTGTGTCACATATATTTGAGAATCCGCAAAAAATGCTAGACCTTGGTAATGTCTATAATCAATCTCGTACAAGAACATACAAGACCCTATTGGCATGTCAATCGTATCCTAACATTTACTAAGTTTACACAAGCATCTTTTGTACGTATAAACATTTCTTTACAATTCAGTCTAATTCTAACCTTATCATACCATTTCACAACTAGACACATATATATAATTTAAATACACAACCTAATAAAAAAATAACATATGAACTTACTTGATCAAAACACCAAACAAATTGAATCTTCAGGGACTAATTGACAACTTCAGCTTTTCCTCAATTACTTTCGGTTTGATCTAATTCTTGATCTTAATCTTTCATTGGTCGAAAGTTTGGATGCTGATAAATCGTAATTTATACATATTTTTATTCCTTGCTTAACACGTTTATGAATGATTTTCCTTTAGATTTGGTGAATTTGGTGCTCCTAATCCTTTAATTTCATGTTTTATACTTAGGTGAGCATAGGAGAGCGAAAAGAACAAGAAACGGGCCTAAAACGGAGAAAATAGGACGACGGGGGAAAAAAAACACAGCCTGGACTTCCTCACACAGGCAGAACACACGTCCGTGCCATTCTAACAGGCTTAACCACGGTCCAAATCAACCTTAGCACGGGCGTGTTGATCTCTTAGCCTCGACCACGGCCTAAAGTAATCGCACACGGGTGTATCCTTGCCGAGCCCTAACTAAGTTCCATTCGGAAAAGGGCAAGTTTGAGGGCTTTTAGGCATTCTAAAGCCTATTTAAACACCCTAGATGAAGACTGAAAGGGAGACAGAGAATAAGGAGCAAGGAATTACTCCAAGAAAGCTGATTAATCCATCTCAGAAGCCAGATTCACCATCAAGACTGAAGATTTCTCCTCAATTTTCCTTCAGGAGTTTTGGGTTTTCTTTATGTTTTGTATTCTTTATTCTTCTGAGATGTTTTCCTATTTAGTTATGAACTAAAACCCCTAAATACCTAAGGGGGATGAAACCTAAGACGAATTTTGTTATTATTTTCTAAATTGTATGATAAATATTTGACTTGTTCTTAATTCTTGTTTTGGTATTTCAGGATATCGATTCAAGTTAACGCTCTTAGTTGGAGGATGAATAGTCCCTGGCCAAGGGTAACTGTGTCATAATTAAGCGGAGTTGATTGTGTGCCTAGAGATAGGGTGACAAGATTTTACCAGATTAGGGTGAAACCTAATAAGGGGATCCATAAATCGAGTTAATGCAACCCTAGGGTGTTAATTAGAGAAAAGTCTCAATTATTCAATCTAGGGTTAGACGTTATTAGTCTTGAATAGGGATAATAACATTACTTAGGGATTTCTACGGAACAAGTTAAATGAATAAATAGTAGCCAAAATAACAAGTGAAGTCTAGATGGATTTTTCCTTAGGTATTGTCTTAAATCAATCGTTTTTCCAAAAGTAATTTTCAAATTCTATTTTCTGTGATTTCTTAGTTTAGTAATTAGTTAATTAAAACAAACCTCATTATTCTTAGGCTAGATAATAAAAAGACAGTCATTACTAGTACTTTTAGTTCCCTTGGGTTTGACAATCCGGTCTTGCTAAAGCTATACTATTGTTCGATAGGTACACTTGCCTACATCGTGATAATAGTTAGTTTTAAGAACGATTAATTATAAATATATAAAACTTATCATGAAAAATCACGATCAGATGCTTAGAAGGGTCTAGTAATTTGAAGAAAAAGATAGTGAAATTTTCCACTGTCTCAACCTTATATACTTTAATTAACTAAAGATAATCTAACTTAATTACTTTAACTTAGTTCAATTAACTTAAAAATTACCTATTATTAATTCTTAATGGGATATAGCATCAATATCTATTAACTCATGTTTATTCATGGTCTAATTGCTATTTTGGGCCTTTGGTTAATTTCTCTTTAGGTCCTTAAGTCTTTGACCAATTAAAAATGTATAGCGATTGGACTTTTACAATTTAGTCCTTGTACTTAAATTAACTATTAATTCAACAAAATTATCGGATCAAACTTTAATATAACTTTATACCAACTCTGTAAATATTCGTATTTAATATTTACAGACCAAGTTTATGGAAATGGATTTCTGAAACCACCTTTTCTGACACCACTGAAAATCGAGCTGTTATACTTTTGTTATAATGTGTTACCCTTTATGATTTGGTACATACTTGATTTTGATTAAATTTTACGCTAGAGCAGAAGATGATATATATAAATTATATTTTGGCATGTGGAATGGCATAGATTGAGGTAGAAATGGTAGCTTGGTTAATGAATGAATAAGATGAATATGTATTTGGATATTGTTACCTAGAGGTATACTTGTAATATGTGACTTATTCTCGATTGTTGATGTTTATGCTTATGACTACTGACCGCTTCCAGACGTACTAAGGTCCAGAGTGTGAAATTATAATAAAATATAGGAATACGAGGCGGTGTCCGCAAGTATACGGGTCAAGTTGTAATATAGTTTGTTTACAACGAAACACTTCGTAAGTATTCTGAGGATCGTACCCAAGGGAGGCTAATACTAAATTAATTATAACCTAACGCCAATAGATCTAATTAGTAATTTAAATAAACTATATTATGAATAAACATAAATAATTTTTTTTATAATTAAAGAACTAAAAATGACATAAATAAAAGGAGTTTTCAAAAAACTAGATTGTAAACTGGATCAAAAGTAGACACTGGTGATTAACTCGACTCGGTAATCCCCATTAACTATCACTTCGGGTTTCTCGTCAATCAACTAGTCGCTATCCTAGTAGGATCTTCCCATCTTTTACTCAAATAATGAGTCAGTAAAGACTACTTATCTTTCGACCTCACAGTCTAGACTGGTTTGGGGTGAGGTGTTCACAGATGGGCCATGCCTATTTTAGGTTAATTCCCAACTTGATAATTTCTCAGGATTGTCAAGCCTAGGGTTTGTTTCACGTTCTTCCTTCCCCAAATAGCTGATCAATTGAGTAACCCTACAAAACAGTTAATAGATCATACCTCCACTCGCTAATTCCCCATAAGAGGATTAGCTCCTTATAAAATCAATAAACACCATAAAATTGGTATTGAATATATGCATAAAGAATAGAACAAGAGCAAAGTTTGGAGAATCCTGTTTGTATTTGATATATGAAGTGCTGAAATCCTCAAACGTTTGATTACATCTACAAATCAAGTTCTCCGAAGTACACTAATGAAAAGAACTAAAAGAAACCTAAACCATAAGAGAAAGAAAAATAAATTGAAAACTAAATTCTACAAAGAAAACTAATAATATCAAAAGCCCCCTTTTAACAAGTGTTTCAGAGCCTATTTATATAGTTTAAGGTTGTCGTCATCTTTAACCCTAGGTCAACTGACGTTCTCGTGTTAAACATTTGATTGTGCAAACCAAAACACCCTTAGTTCGTAAGTACTTCCTGTACAAGATGATTTCGCGACACCCTAGTGCATGTGTCGCGACATCGAGGGCTATATACTCATATTCAGGTATCTTCAGGGGTATGTCACGATACCTTCAGGTTGTGTCGCGACATTGATGGCAGTCTTGAGATTTCTCTATTTTGCTCCTTATGTTGCGACATTGGACATCCCGTGTTGCGACGAAATGACCAATATCAGTTTAGTATGCCTTCCAAAGGTCTCCTGCATACTCACAAAGTATATTAGCTTACCCTTAGGCCTTATTCGGCCCCTAAGGTCAATAAAAGACTCAAAATGCAAATGAAATTATGAAAACTCGACTAAAACATAACAAAACTGCTTGTATTCAAGCTCCTCAAATACAAAAACTAGTTTAATATGCTACACCAAATTATAGCAGATCACCAATAAGCCATTGATATGTAATATGTGCAAATTTGTATTTAGTGAAGTGGAATAACATGTTTTGGTAGTTTTGGCATAGGTGATATTGGTATTTGAATGTATGAGTTGCCATGAATTGGTTTTGATTAGATTGAGATCATGTTTATAGTTGGCAAAATTAAATGTGAAGCTTGGATGTATGTTTAATGTATGCTTTGTGTTGTTCCATAATAAGGTCATTTAGGTTCATAAGGTATAAAGTAAATGTATATGTAAATTGGTGGTAATGGTTTGGTTGTCATGTTTTAATGACATTTAAATTATTTAAATCTAATTGATGAATAGGTATTAAATGTCTTGATAAGAGGTTGAATTTGAATGTTTGAACTTGTTTGACATATTTTGATATGCTTTGAATCAAATGAAAGTGGTAATTGAGTGAACATTTTGAAAGGTTTTGGTTGGAAGCTATGGAATAGGTACCAAAATGTACATTTGCCAAAAATAGAGGCCATGCCTCGTCGACCAATATCCCTCGTCACAACGTCAACGGAAGGTAAGTGACATTGCAACGTCTAATTGCATGAAGTCATGACATGACTTACCATGTTGGTGACGTCATAGTGTGGAAGTGATAAAGTTGCGATGTGATCCTAAATTTTCAAAATTTTGCAATTTGGTTCTATTTCATACTCGGGTAACAAAAGAGCTTTCATAAGCTCATATAAGACCTGAAAATGATTGTTTAGCATAAATTGAATGTGATTGATGCTTAATTGCATGTGTGAATGATTAAATACTACCTAATTGATTGTTATTAACGAATATAGCATTTTGTAACTCAGACCCGACGATCGGATTGGGCGAGGGGTGTTACACAAGGTATGATAAATCAAAGAAAAAGATAACAAATGGCTTAACATATACTCAAGTAACTTAAGGATCAAAGTAAGAAATAAATATTAGTTCTCCATTCCCCAATGTTCACTTAATTTCATTTTCAACTGTAACGCCTCGAATTTTGGGCCTAGAAGTATTGGGTCTTGAGTATGGGAACAGTTAGGAAGCTGCTCATAAATATTTAGTTGTGCAAGAAAGTAACATAAATTTGCATATGTTTCAGTGGCTAAGTGCTCTGGAAAGTGTCTGAGAAGTCTTGGGTCCAAACTTGAGCAAGTGTAAAAAGTTTTGTTTTTAGAGGAATAAGCATTGTCTCTAGGCAGTAGGCTTTTAAGTAAATAAGGAAAGAATATGACAGAAAAGAGCTTGATGGCCCAGGGGAAAAGTGGCGTGTTAATAAGCAGGAGGTTTGGAGTTCGAGTGCCTACGCCAACATTGGATCTATTTTTATTGATTGGTCATGGAAGAGTTGTGTTTGACCGAACTTCTAAGTGGTTGAATTGTGGAGGGATGGTTGTGGCTTAATTTTAAGGGATTATTAAGAAAATTTCTGTTGTTGGGGATTTGGGGAGTATTATGGGGAGAAAAATAAGGGAATTTGAGGATATGGAAGTGTTAGTGTTGAACTTAAACTCTGGTTCCTCAAGAGTTCGGTTTTAACTAGTTTTTTCTCTCTATTTTGTTTTGCTTTTCTGCCAGTTTGTCGACTGTTCCCCTCTCCAACTCTTTCGTTTTCATGGATTATTTCTGTTGAATTGTGTCTCCCGTTTCTGCCGATCTCTTCTTTTCTACTCCTTTTATCTATCGCTTATTTCTTTGGGGCGATTGTTATCTTTTCTTTCTGAAGGGCCGAATGTTGCTTAGGTTTTGTGCTAGTTTTCCACTTTTCTTCTCTGACTTTGTTTTTCCCAAATTGTTGCTGCAGTTACCTCTCCCATTTCTCTCTCATTCTTTGTTTAGCCGAATTATTTTTACTCCATTTTAGCCGAATTCTGGACTCCCTATTGGCTGAATTTTTAGATTCCCTATACTTTTTCTTCTAGCATCGAATTATCATATTCCTATAGAACTATTATTGTTTTTAGCCTTTCATTGATTTTCGGTAAGTATCCATTCCTTCACTGCAAGGTTAATTGAAGATTAGTTTTTAACAGGATGGTGTATTATTTGATCAGGAGGCGGCCAAGGGACTGAGAACCGTCGTTGATGCGTTAAAGGAGAGGAATTGTTTCTCTATCACTGGATTAATGGTATGAATAGTCCCACTGGGAGTTGGGTAACTTATTTTGGGCTATGATTAACTTGCTTGTGTGGTGACTAATGGAATGGCTTTTTTATCATATTAGGGATCTAGGGTGCTCGCGTGGGGTTAGGCGGCAAAAATAGGCTAGGTGTGTAAACACTGTCCAAACTTTAGACCGGCAGAAAGCCGAAAAATGTAATCTTTGGTGCCACATGAGCGTGCACTCGCTTGTGTGGTAAATCGAACACATAGATGTGGGCATTGGATCGTAGAGGCCACCATGAGCGATTTCATGGGCTAGAGCTGTTTTGGGCCACGTTGGGTCGTGTGGGCCCCACATAGGTAAACCACACGAGCGTGTGAAGAATATTGGGCCAAGCTGTGTAATCTACATAGCCAAGGCCATTTCTGGGCTATGTGGCCACACGGGCTTATGGGCCACATGGGCCCTCAATATGGGACTTCGGCCCATTTTTACTGTTTAACTGTTAAGGTTGTACGGGTCGCCTGAGATGACTGTGGACCTTATGTTGGGTCGGTAAGCGTACCTGGACCCTTATGTGGTAAAATGACTATTTTGTCCTTTTGTGGTAAAATGATTATTTTACCTTTATGTGGTAAAATGACTGAAATGCCCCTACATGGTAAATTGACTGTTTTGCCCCTATGTGATATATGTTTATATTTTAGCATGCTATTGTAACGGTGTTGAGTACATGTTTAATATTATGCTATGACATGACATTTGACATGATGCATTGCATAAGGGTGGGTTTTTATATGATTGGAGGAAGTGTATTGTACTAGTAGCTCTGCTACAAATCACTGATGGCTCTAAGCCTATTATACTGGTAGCTCTACTGCAAATACTATTTAGTGCCGCAACAGGTGCTAATTTTGATGTGTAGGGATAGGTGGGTTAATTATATCCCCACATGGAGTGTAAGGTTGGACAGAGATGATGTGTAGAGGCTGGATGGGTAGGACTTGCATCTTTCTTTCTTATTCTTCAGTAATGGGCGAGGCCCGAATATATATTCGTTTTACATGTTGAGATGGGCTAAAGCCCAAATTGATATTGTCCCTGTTTTTAATAAGGGCTTAGGCCCGACTGTAATCGCACTGTATGTTTGACTGTTTGTGTATTAAGGGATTACACATTGAGTTTTCGTAAACTCACCTATCTGCTTAATCATCACGAGTAATCCCGACCTTAGGCGGATCGGTCTTTGCGAGGGACTCATGGTGGCCACACAACAGCTTACGCTTCCATAGTTATCTTTTCATTTATGAGTATTTTAATTTGGGTATTTTATTCTGTAATAAGGCCTCTTTAATCTTTAATTTGGGGTTTTATTTATATTGATTTATATCTGCTAGCAGTAGGACACAGGATTTTAAAAAGATATAAGATTTTCCAAAACACCACGTTTACACAACATGTTTTAAAAAAACTTCCGCTATAAACAAGATTTTGAAATTAATAACGTTTTAGAGTAAATACATTTTGATAATGACTCAAGATTAAAAACATCTTTTTGATCACTCAAAGAGGCTACAGAAAGGTTTTGCTTTTCAAACGAGATCACGCTTTACGAAAAATACTTCAATGTGACATCACTAAATTCCACCATAGCGTCCAAGCCGAGTTTACGATGTTACATCAACTCTACCCTTTTTGGCTCACCCCTTGTATATCTCCAACATTCAATAATAAAACATATAAGTAAAAATAATACTAAGACATTGAAATAAAAGTCACTAGCACTTTTTTTTTTAAGAAACAAAATGAATATGTTTTATCTTCTCTCCTCAATTCATTCACCATAATACTCATTCTATTTTTAAGCTCAAAATAATGATATTAATAATCTAAAATAAATATGGGTTAAGTTTGAAGTTTTAAGCTCAATTCACGAGGAATAAGCAATCAATTAATATGAGTAAACAAGAAAAAAAATAATTTCAAGAGTTAATTAGAATTTTTTTAAAAATTTAGGAATATTTTAGAATTTGAATTATAATTTGAGAATGTGTATTGAAATTAATCCAAAAAAAAATGAATAACTTAGAGCAAACCCTAAGCTAGCAATCTAGTGTGTGGTAATAGATGAAGCAAACTATTGAGTGGCGAAGAAGCATCCATAAATAGTAACCTCAAAGATATATCAAGACTCAGGAACTGCAATCAATCGACATCTGCCACGTGTATACATGATCCATCTTCATTGTGTGGCCTTCAACGAATGAGAAAATTTTAAGACCAAAAATGAAAATTCCTTGATTTTGGTACACAAAAAAATCATAAACTTATCCCCTATAAATGTTGCTCCCCCACCCACAGTGACTTGAGCTCCTCAAAGCCCACACTCTCAAATTCAGATAACAATTTCACGGTTGTTTTCTTCACTCTCTCTCTCAGCCATGGCTGCAGCCATCTCCACCGTCGCTGCCGCTGCCGCCGCCGCCGCCAACCGAGCTCTGGGAGTGTCAGTCCCAACCTCAGCTTTCATGGGGAAGAAAGTGAGCTCGAGATTCAACAACACCAGGCAGGTTCCTTCGGGAAGTTTTAAGGTGATGGCGGCGGAGAAAGAGATAGACGAAGAGACACAGACCGAAAAGGACCGATGGAAGGGGTTGGCTTACGATATTTCGGACGACCAACAAGACATTACTCGAGGGAAAGGGATGGTGGATTCCTTGTTCCAAGCTCCTGTGAATGATGGAACTCACTATGCTGTCATGAGTTCCTATGAATACATCAGCCAAGGTCTTAAAACGTAAGTACTCTCCCACTCTCCTATACCGGAACGTTATTTATTACCATCTACCTCTTATATGATGATTATATATAATTTTAGGTACAATTTGGACAACAACATGGATGGATTCTACATCGCTCCTGCATTCATGGACAAGCTTGTTGTTCACATCACCAAGAACTTCATGTCCCTCCCTAACATTAAGGTTCCTCTAATCTTGGGTATTTGGGGAGGCAAAGGTCAAGGAAAATCTTTCCAATGTGAGCTTGTGTTTGCCAAGATGGGTATCAAGTGAGTTCCTGATTTTCTTATGTTACTCTTTTTTTTTTTTTAAGTATTCTTATTTTCTCGGTATTTAAATTTAGATACGACTCATGTTTCTTCGATTACATGAAAAATAATTACCTATATTAAATTAAATTTATTGAACTATTTCAATAATTATATTGAGTTTGGACAAAAAAATTGTCTATTTAAATAAGCAAAGTCATAATTATTGTTCCTTTAAGAAAAACAAATATTTTTATTTTAATATAGTTATAAATATATTAAAGTAATTATATTTTTTTAATATTGTTTACAAATGAATCTGTACTATATATTAAGTTTTTAATTGAGATCTCACGAGTTAATCGAATATATTACTATTTTACAAAATGAATTATATTATTTTGAGGATGTATGTATCCTTTTATATCTTTTATATAAAAATAGAAAAATATGGATTTAAATTTAAAATATTATAGTTTACAACAGATTTTCTTAGGTCTAATTTTGCTATTAAACCTAGTACTTTGCATAAGTTGTAGATTTAGTACATGTACTTTAATTTGATCATTTTTAGTCTCTCTACTTTTAGAATTTAAAAATTTTAGTCCTAACCAAATGATAACTATTAAATTCATTAAGTTAAATTCTGTTATTTTTAAATTTTGATGTGTCAAACATATTATTACATGTGTAATATTATGTTTATTAATTTCACATATTACTAAAAAAAAATTCAGTTAATAGATTTAATGGTTGTCGTCTGAATTAAGATTAAAATTTTGAATTTAACAAAATATAGTCACTAAGAATGATCTAATTGGTAAATTGGACTAAATTTTAGGCATAATACAAAACTAATTACATAATTTAACCAAATAGATTTAACTATTAATGTTGGGTTAGGATTAAATTAAAACTTAAAAAGTACAAGGACTAATATTGATCAAATTAAATTACATGTATTAAATCCATAATTTGTACAGAATACAAATTCTAATAGCAAAAATTGTCCATTTTTCTTATCATTTCATCTGAAAACTCGTTTATCCTTATATCAATTTATTATAAATAAAATTATTACATAATTTTGTTTTTATTCAATACTTGTGATAACTGATAAATTATAAACAATGAATAACTTCCAGCCCCATCATGATGAGTGCCGGAGAACTGGAAAGTGGAAACGCCGGTGAACCAGCAAAGTTGATCAGGCAAAGGTACCGTGAAGCCGCCGACATAATCAAAAAGGGCAAAATGTGCGCCCTCTTCATTAACGATCTCGATGCTGGTGCCGGTCGTATGGGAGGAACCACCCAATACACCGTCAACAACCAGATGGTTAACGCTACCCTCATGAACATCGCCGATAACCCCACCAACGTCCAGCTCCCCGGTATGTACAACAAGGAAGAGAACCCCCGTGTCCCCATCATCGTCACTGGTAACGATTTCTCGACACTGTATGCTCCTCTCATCCGTGACGGTCGTATGGAGAAATTTTACTGGGCACCAACTAGGGACGACCGTGTCGGTGTTTGCAAAGGTATTTTCAGGACCGACGGCGTCCCAGATGAAGACATTGTTAAGCTCGTCGACACCTTCCCCGGCCAATCCATCGGTAACTCTCATTAAATTTTTTTCACTAGGTTTACTTATGCTTACAGTCCCTATACGCTTCACAGTTTGAAATTTAGTCCTCCTCTACTTATTTGAAAATATGTTATTACGTGGCTTCATTGTTTTCAGTGGCGGAACTACGTTGGAGCCAGAGGGGATCCTGGCCCCCAAAATTTTGAAATTTTTTTATTAAATCCTTCAAAATTTTTAAAAATTTTAATCAAGTTTTCTTAAAGTTTTGAAAATTTTAAATAAACCCCAAAACTCAATGACACGTTCTGTCACAGTTTCAAGTACGGATCATTCGAGTGATATATTACGATTAACAATGGTTTTTCTTTTTGGGTTGATAAATTGTAGATTTCTTCGGTGCCTTGAGGGCTCGGGTTTACGATGACGAAGTGAGGAAATGGATCGGTGAGGTCGGAGTTGCAGGCGTAGGGAAGAAGTTAGTGAACTCAAGGGAAGGACCTCCAACATTTGAGCAACCGAAAATGACCATTGAAAAGCTATTGGAATACGGAAACATGCTTGTTGCTGAGCAAGAGAATGTTAAGAGAGTCCAATTGGCTGACAAATACTTGAGTGAAGCTGCCCTTGGTGAAGCTAATGAAGATTCCATCAAAAGAGGAACTTTCTATGGTTAGATAACCCCCTTTCATCTTTTCTCTTAAATCAAATACGGGTTTTTAAAATCGACCCGACCTCGAATTTTTTTTTACAATTTGATCCTAGTGACAAAGAATGTTGTGTTTGTTGGCAGGCAAAGCAGCACAACAAGTTGGGGTTCCAGTTCCCGAAGGGTGCACTGATCCAAATGCTGATAACTTTGATCCAACGGCTAGAAGTGATGATGGAACTTGCACTTACAAATTCTAGACCTCGTATTATAGTAGTATTGGGTTGAAAAAGAAAACCCTTTTTCTATTTTATGTAATGATGTGAGATTGTTCCAAAACTATCGTTTGCCTTTTGTTGTTCCAATTATATGATTTTGCTTTCTCAATTCTTAATATTTTCTCTTTATATGATTTTGCTATTTTTTTCCCAATTATTTTATATTCAAATTTCCCATTTCTGGGTTTAACTTGAGTTGTATTAAATCTTTCTTTCCTAAAATAATGCATGATATATGTTATATTAAAATATTTTATCTTTTGTTTCAACTTAAATAGAGTGATGGTTAAAGTTCTTATCAAACACCTGTTTGGCACTAATTCGAACTGTCTGTGTTACTTTCTTTCCCTGCCCCTATTGTATCACCAAAAAAAACATATTATCTTTTACTTAAAATAGTTTAATCTACTAACCAAGCTTTTGTTAATCACACCGTTATTATTCAATGCATGTTAAATGATTTAGATAATTGGATCTTTTATGGTTAAAGAAATGAAAAGAGAATAAAAAAGTGCTAAGATCTTTTATGATTTAGATAAAGCTTTCACGATTTATTAAGACTCTCTTCTTAGTTGTATCAGAGTTTGCTACTAAACTATTAGTACGATTAAGTTTTAGTACTTAACTTCAAAAGGTTATAAACTGATTACGGAATCATTCAAAAATTTTTATTTAAGTCATTAGACTATTAAAATCGTTGTTGTATAACCTTATCAATTTACAACACTTATTCTCTTCTATAGTTCAGTTTTTTAATAAAATAATTTTGAATGTTAAGAATTTACGAACTAAAATCTAAGCAACTTTTTTCTTTAATCTTTAATACTGACTGTCAGATATACTTTGATCTAATATATATTTTTCTACTTGTTGATGGATATTGATCTACCATATCGATCGTTTAATCGTTGCTTAAACTCATTAGTCAAACTTTTTTGTAAAAAAAATTAATAATCCAATGACTTAAATAAAAAATTTCAAATAATTCATAACTATTTTGTAACTTTTTTTAAATTAGGTGAAAAAGTACACTAAAAAAACATTTTTTTTAATAGTAAAACCGAAACCTCGGATGGAGATGAACAAGCAAAAGCCCAAAAAAGAAATCTATGGGCTCTACTGAAGAAAACCGTAAACCTAGCTCACAATCCATTATAAATACATGAAAATTCCCATCAATAAATTTCTCAATCGAAAAACCCTAATCGCCTCCCTCAAAAAACCCCTTATCTTCCCTTCTCAACAACCCAAAAAAAACAACAAATCTCTGCAATTTCAAAAGCCTTCCTTCTGTTAAAATTCCCCTTAGATTTCGCTTACGAAAGCTAATTTTCCGAGGATCCAAACAAAGGGCGGTGATTAAAAGGAGAGAGGCTTGAGTGGGATCATTAAAAAAAAGAAAAAAAAATCGAAGATGCCGCCTTCTTTCCAAGGCTTTGGTGTCTCGCTTTTTTTTTTCTCTCTTTGTTTCTGCCCATTTCAAATCTGGGTTTTTACCCCACAATGACTTGAAAATCCTAAATTTACACTTGATATGAGCCCTAATTTGTTTTCTTTTTGTATTTTTTATAATATATTTGCATTTGTTGTATTTTTAGGAAATAAAGCAATTATTTGTAAGGCTTTGTTTCTTCAACAACAGTGCAGAAATTAAAGGTTTAATTTTATATATTTCTTTTCTGAAAAGAAAAGAAAGAAGAAAAATTAAGCAGCGGCCAGACAACCGTAGGGATGGTATCCACAGATGAAGGGTTTTAATCCCTTTTTATCTACTGATTCCATCTCACATTTCTGTTTTTAATTGTTTGTATATATATTATTGCTTACTATAAT
The DNA here is from genome assembly GCA_025698475.1 of Gossypium anomalum. Lineage (NCBI taxonomy): Eukaryota > Viridiplantae > Streptophyta > Magnoliopsida > Malvales > Malvaceae > Gossypium > Gossypium anomalum. The sequence goes on from CM046961.1 coordinate 90,863,851, forward strand.
CTTACATCATCTTATTAATGTGAGATTTTTAAAAATAATTTTGCTTTTATTTTTATTCATTTTATTCAAACGATAATGAAATAATAATAAAAATTAATGAATCAAAATTCAGAATAAAAATTAACATCTTTGTCTATTATGTTTCATTTTTCCTTTAGATTTTGTCCAAAATGTCACTTTTATAATAATTTTGTTGTTCATTTTATTATCATTTACGTCAATTTCACCTTTATTTGTTCGTTAAATCACTTTAAAAAATAAAAAAATTTACATTAAAAAAATTATTAATTGGATGCATATGAATTACAAAAATATTAATTATTTGCCAGAATAAATTTTAATTTTTTATAATTTATATATTTATAATTTTTAAAAGATTAAATAGAATTTTTATAATTTTAAAGAGGTAAAAATATAATTTTATTTTTATTAATTTAAAATTTTAAAAAATTTAAGAACTTAAACATAAATTTTACAATTTAGGGTGGCCAAGGTCCTTCTGTATTCGCCTTTGTTCATGTGATATATATACATGAATTATCATGTAAATATTATTCTAGTTAGTAAATTTAATATATGTTAAATTTAATATAAATTAAAATTTTTTAACTATATAATTTATAAAAAAAGTTAATTGTTTAATAAATATATATAATATTTTAAATTAATATGTTAAAAATATTAGATAGGTTTGAATATTTATTTGAATGATAATTATAATTATATCAACAAATTTAATGCTTAAAATCTTAAAATATATAATATTTTTGTTTTATATTGATATAAATAAGCTTCTTAAGAAAAAGAACGAACTTACTCTTTATTAAATAAATATATATTTCTTATTTCTCTTATTTGTCACTTTGATGAAAAAAAAAAGCCTTAGATGCTTAATGCCTCTCTCTAATTTCAATTTATTTATTGAATGAATTTATAATTTGGTTATTTAGTTTTAGAAGTTTATAAAATGTGATTTATTTAAAAATTTTATTTAAGTCAGTGAATTATTTTAACATTTTTATTTGAGTCATTGAGTTTTTTTTTTTAAGTTTGACTGATGAACTTAAAGCAACAATTCAATGATTAATATGATAAATCAATATCTACCAAAGCAAAAAAATATGCATAAATTTTAAGTTAATATGATGTTCAGTGTTGAAGATTAGGGAAGAAAGTTAATTGGATTTTGATTTATCATTTTGTGATGTTCAAAATTATTTTATGAAAAAAATTGTATGATAGAAGAGAAGGGAAATAAAAGTTTTCGTTTGGTGTAAGCGCGATGTAAACAGAGAAAGTTATACAGTAACGATTTTAACAATTAAATTTAAATGAAAGTTTTTAAATAGTGTAATAATTACTTTATAATTTTTTAAAATTGAACGATTAAAATATAAATTTATTATTAATTTAATAATCTTGAGGGTAATTTACCTTATTTATTTAACAAAGCAGGTACATTCATGTAAAATAAAATGCCACAAGCTTTCAATCTTTGTGTATTATAGAATTAAAAAAACCAAATTCGTAAAAAGACTTTTTCAATCTCTTTTAAATTCGAAATTAAACACACCTTTCAAGAAAATTAAAATAATTTAATCCCGATAAATTTAAATGTAAGTAAATAAAGACAACGACAGTGACATTTTCCATCCAAAAACCCTCCGGGGCAAAAGAGAAAAAAAAATTCACATGTTAAATTATTATGACATAATTGCATAAAATACCATTAACATTAGGAATTTTTAATTTTGTGCCTTTGATTTTTTTTTAGCTATTTTACCTATTTAACTTAAAAAAATTAATATTTATAAAAGTGACTCTGGCTCAAAAATATTCATCAAAATGACCTTAAATGAGTAGTAAATTTAGGTTTTGAAAATCTAATAGCCGATATTACCTAATGTTTTGGTCCCATGATTGATTGCATGATGATTGTAACAGCCTAATTTCAGTGGTGTCGGAACAATGATTCGAGATCACTAAATCCGACAAATGAGTAGGAAATATTATTAATTTAGTGAGTATAAGTTAAATGTTAAGTTAGGAAAAATTTTGAAATAGTGAATAGTGTACAAAAAAATATATATATATATATTAAAATAATTAGAATCGAAAACGAGGTATCGAAACCTCAAAAATTTTAAATCGAGCCATAAATATTTTTATAAATATTTATGGAGTGTTAATAAGTTAGTATTAAAGTTTCACAAGAAATTTTAAAGTACTGATAGCTAATTAAATAAAAAGGACTAAATTGAAAAAGGTGAAAAAGTTACTAAAATGATTAAATAGCTTAATTTTCAAATGAGGAAGGATCTAAAGTGCAAATAAGCCCAAAGGAGATATTTTGGGCAGGCAATAGCTGAGAAAAATCAGAAAATGGGTGAAATAAGGGCAAAATTGGAAAATTGCCAAAATTAACTAAATAAAAATGGGACTAAATTGGAATATCTAGAATTCTCTTCATTTCTCTTCATATTCATCAGCTGAAAAACAGTCATGGATGAGGGTTCAAGCTGGTTTTCATACTCTAGCTTCATGTAAGTTTAATTCTTGCTTTCTCCTTGAAATTTTTATGTTTTTGGACTTTTACAATTGGGTCCAACTTACTATTTCATTAGTTTTTGATTCCATGGCTAATTTTTGAAGTTTTTATGGATGATTACTGGAATAATATGATGAATAAACATAGAATTGAAGTTTTAATTTTGACATATGGTGATTTTATCAAGTAAAATTGATGAAAATTGGTTTAGGACCTAATTGTGAAAGAGTTTGGAATTAAGGTCTAGTGTTAAAGTTCTGGTTTTCAAGGGTTATGAAGTAGTTTAAAATGATGGAATAAAGTATTAAATGAGAAAAATTATCTCAATTGAGGAGTTAATTGAACAAGGATTGAATTGTATGAACTATGAAATTTGGGGCTAAATGGAAATCAATATTTTCACTAAAACTGTTTTGGGCAGCAGCAGTAGCCTAACTTTGAAAAATCACCAAAAATTGTAGAAACCGAATTATAGGATGAATAAAATATGAAATTAAAGCTTATTGAGTCTAGTTTCTTATAAAAGAAATTATGTAAGCAATGGAGTTCTAAATCATGAGCTACAATAACTTTTGTGAGATAAGGTCAGAATGATTTCGGGTTCCCCTGTTCTGAATTTGGAAAATCATCAAAAATTGGATAAAAATAATTAGGGGCTTAAATTTATATGTTTAGAATCCTTAATGAGTCTATTTTCAATAGAAATAAGCGGGAACATGATCCAAATCTCGTACGATGAGATAATTAATTCTTAGTGAAGAAGGGTCGGAACTGTCAGACAGCAGAACAGGGGTAACTTTAAAGAATAAACTGTACTTATTGGCTAAACCAAAAATTGTGAAAATTTTATGGTAATAAGATATGTAAGTCTAGTTTCAGGAAAATTAGCGGATCTTAATTTTGAGTTCTGTACCTTAAGATATAAATAATTTAGTAACTATGACGCAAATGGACAGTTTTGAATATACATATAAGTAAATAGTGAAATTATTGATAATGTTACTTGTTGCATGTTATATAAATAAAGGATGTGGAATGGAGAGGAGGAGGAGGAAAATATGTATGAATATTCAGCTAGCATGGCTAATTTGCATGTTTTAGGCTCATGGACTAAATTGAATAAAAGTAAAAATTTATGGGCAATTTTGTAAAAATGTCAGAAATGACCAAATTGCATGAAATGAATTATTTTATTATTTAAAATTACAAAATTGAATGAAATTATTAATTTAGCTCAAGATCGGGGAAAAACATATTTTAAGGATTAAATTGAAAAGTGTTGAAATTATGGAAAATTCTGATATTTTATAGAATTAATGGTTCGTTATCAATTTGTTTGAGAATAACGGCTGGAAATAAGGATTAAATTGCAATAATTTTATTTTATTTTAACCTAAGGATGAAATCGTCATTAATTAAAAGTTTAGGGGTAAAATGGTAATTTTGTTTAGAGTATTAGTTGAATGTATTACAACATGAAATAAATGAAAACGACGATCAAATTTCTTTATAAAGATCCGGATAACTCGAATACGAGACTTGAAACGTGGAAAAGAAAAGATATCGGATTAATGAAATTATAAACATGTATAAGTAACGAGGTAAGTTAGTATAACTTGAATTGTATTTTTAAATGCATGAAATATCGATATAATGAATTCCCGATTTTATGTTTATGAAGAAATGGCAAGAGAATGATATTTATCATGACATGTAAATAGGTGATTATTTTGATACGTTAATACAAGGAAATTAATTAAATTGAGACGAGTAATAAATTTAAGTAAAACATATCGAGAAAAATAAGTACGTTAAGGGACAATATGTTTGATTTTAATTGGTTCCAAATATGAACGTTAGATAAAATGAAATATCTGATAAATAAATCGGTAACTCCGGTAATGCTCCATAACTCTATTTCGGTGACGGATTCGGGTTAGGGGCGTTACATTTAGTGGTATCAGAGCTAAGGTTTAGTCGGTTCTCGGACCGAATGTAGTACATGTGAAGTATGATTATATGTGAATATCTCAAATATGTATTGGTATTGAATTGTATACTTTTGATTAGAAAGTGGAAAAGTGAATTTGAATTGAATTGAATGGAATGGAATGGAATTATGATTAATTGAAGTGTGTATTACTATAATTCAAATTTTAATTATTATTGATTGCTGAATTTTTAATTGTTATGTATGGTAAGTAAGAATTATTGTGTTTTGCAATTGAAATGGATTGATATAATATGTGATGAATTTATTGAATTTATATTGATTGAATTGGTGTATATATATATTGAATATATATTGATTATTTGAATTGAATTGAATTATGAGTATATTTGATTATTTGAATTGAAATATAAATTGTTTGAAAATTTTAAATATGAGATTTGTGATATTTGAATATTTGTTCTGAAAGTGAATTGAATTGTATAGAATTATGAATTTATGTGAATAATTGAAATATATTTGTTGAATTAAATGAAAATGTATGAAATTATGAAAATGTGTGAATATATATGAATATTAGATTGGTATATTGATAAAGGAATTATTAAATTGAGAAAGTGAATCAAATACCTATTAATGATGTCGGACTAGATTGGATACAAATGGCATGCCATTGGATTTGTGATGTGATGAGGAGATTTGTAGTTCGCCGAGAAGATGTTTCATTATTGTAACCCGGTTTTATCCAAGAGGCATTAAATGCCTTTACGGTGTGTTATGGAGGACTTATAATATTCCGGTGTGTTTGGGTTGGACATTCACAGTGTGTTTGGGGATATGATATCTTTGGTGTGTTTGGGAGGCTATATTATACTTTGGTGTGTTATGGAGGATTTATAATATTCCGGTGTGTTTGGGCTGGATATTCGTGTGTTTAGGTGAAATCCGCATATCCGCCAAAGTCCGAGTCTTGTTAATAGGGTAAATATGAATATTAAGTAAAATTGAAATAAGAATTAAATTCCTATTAACTTGTCGGGCTAGTCGGATATAATTGGCATGCCATAGGATTGGAAGAGTGCGGATTTGTCGGCTTTACCGATCGTGCACTTATGTCTTTGATTCTTATTACAGATTAACGATTCAAGACTTTGTGTGTCGGATATTGTTACCGCATCATTATCTTTATTCGCTTCCGGATTTGTTCCGATGAGGTACTCGTGTGCCGTCATCGCTCATCATTCTCGCTTTCGCTTTCTGCCGACCGGATGAGGCACTATGTGCCGTCTTCGTGTGTTTGGGTTGAAATCAGTGTATCCGCCAAAGTCCGGATTGTTAATAGGGTGAATAAATCAAAATGAGAAAATTAAATAAATTTGGTTGCTCGTTATTAAAAAATATATATATATATATGAGAAAGAAATTATGAGTTGAATTTTCAATTGAAATGAAATGTGAGATTTGGAAAGGTTCATGAATTTGCTAAAATATTGAATTATTGATATTGAAATCAGTTGAATAAATGAAATGAGAAAATCAAATGAATTTGATCGATTGAACTTTTGAAAGTATGAAAAAAAAAAAAAGTGGAATTAAAAATTGAAATGTGAATTGAAATTGAGATATGAGATTGAAAGCTTGAACCAAAGGTTCATGAATTGATTAAAGATAGTATAGATGATATATGATGCTATTTGATGAAAGACTATTGTCGAGATATGAAATTAAAGCATAATTAACACATATGACTTATATTGTTACATGTTTGATGTTTATTATTTATTATAGTTTTTATAATTTGAATTATGGCAATACCATCGAGTATAAACGTACTCAACGTATGGTTGTATTATCAGTAATTCAAATTATTTATTATTAAATGTTAAATTTAAATTATGTATATGGTAAGAGAAGTATGAGTTAGTGATATTGAGATAATTGAAATGTGTTTATGATGAGAAGGAACTTAGAAAGGTATGAATAGAAGTTCATAATATGTATGTGATAATGTACGAAATGAGATAATCAAAAGTTGAGAAATGATGAAACGTGAATGAAATGAAAGTTTAAATTGTGATAAGCTTATCTATGTTTGTATGGCATTCATATGATATTATGTGTCTGACTTGTTTGGTTAAGTAAATGCTATGAGTAAATTTACTCAAAATTCATGAAATGTATGTTTAATTACACTAGTTTGAAAAGGATAACTGAAAAGTTCGTGTAACATAATTATGTATGTTAATTTGTTTGAAGTGAATTATGTAATTGTGATGATATGATATTGATGATAAATGCTAAGTTATATGTGTGTATTTATGAGGGTTCGATTAGAGGCCTTACGACCTCACCCTCTTACCAATGTAGTATTTTATAACGAAAATTTATAAATAAAAAAAAATGTTGAATAAGTTTAGAAATGGGAAACTAAAGAGTACAAGAATGGAATAATTAATAATGTAGTCGGAGTTGAAAATAGTTTGACAAGTAAATACGCTTTTGAAAAAAATATCGATTACTCTAAAGATCATTCAGATTACGTGAATGACACGGTTAAAGAAAAAGTTAACCTCGGCTAGTCGACTTATTCGGATATGATATCCAAAGTATGTGTTTTGAAATTTTTCCGAATTGGTTTTCATTAGTGAATGGAATGATGCGGGGTTCATGATGACAAATTAGTTAGAAAAATGATAATTGAGTAGTAAAGATGATTGTGCGTGATAGTTACAGATTGAAACGAATATGATAATCTTTTCTGGGTATTCTATATATTCTTTTATCCTCGAGAGATATGTGTGTGTGTTATTCACCTCCGGTGGAGTTCTCGATGTTTTGAGAATGCTAGTTAATTATGATGTTAGACGAAAGCTCTATTGGTCTGGTTTCGGTTTATGATCGCTATTTCTTCATCTTTTTGGAATTCTATTTTAATATGTTGGAAATGAAGTTAATGGTAAAAATTTATGTGAGACTATTCTTATGTTTCTACTGATCATGATTTTGTTTTATACATGCGGAGATATATTATCTCTGTTATGATGGAAGTCCGTAGTCGGTAAGCAATGTTTTTCTTTTGGCTTTCTTTGAGAAATTATCAAGATCTTTATTATCTTTTGTGAGTTAGATGTACTAGTGATTGTATGAGCATTACATAATATTTTTGAGTTCATATTCAGATGTCTATTTGTTAGCAAGTGTTTCGAACATTAAGAACATTTAGGATTATTGCGATCAATGATAATACTAGTGTGTTATGAGATAGAATGACTATAGATTTCGAATTGGGATTGTCATTAACATCGGAAGGAAAATGTTATTTAGTTTATGGTTGTTCATTTGACAAAGAAAGATCTGTATGATCATTTCATGAAAGTACTGAGTTTTCCTTTGACAGATCACCGAGTATATGTGTCCTCGAGAGGGTAATTTAGAATTTTGACCGTGCGTTCCAACATTGTGTTCTAGAGTTCAAAGGTGACAGAAAAGATATTCGAGGTTAAATCAAATTGTGATTCTGAGAAATTAGTAAAAGTGTTTATGAGTGTTGAAAGTAACTTCTTCCAGTAAGATTTTCTGGGGACGAAAATCCCTAAAGGGGGAGAGTTGTAATGACTAATTTCAAATGGTGTCGGAACAATGATTCGAGATCACTAAATCCGACAAATGAGTAGGAAATATTATTAATTTAGTGAGTATAAGTTAAATGTTAAGTTAGGAAAAATTTTGAAATAGTGAATAGTGTACAAAAAAATATATATATATATATTAAAATAATTAGAATCGAAAACGAGGTATCGAGACCTCAAAAATTTTAATCGAGCCATAAATATTTTTATAAATATTTATGGAGTGTTAATAAGTTAGTATTAAAGTTTCGTCAAGAAATTTTAAAGTACTGATAGCTAATTAAATAAAAAGGACTAAATTGAAAAAGGTGAAAAAGTTACTAAAATGATTAAATAGCTTAATTTTCAAATGAGGAAGGATCTAAAGTGCAAATAAGCCCAAAGGAGATATTTTTTAAGCGGCAATAGCTGAGAAAAATCAGAAAATGGGTGAAATAAGGGCAAAATTGGAAAATTGCCAAAATTAACTAAATAAAAATGGGACTAAATTGGAATATCTAGAATTCTCTTCATTTCTCTTCATATTCATCAGCTGAAAAACAGTCATGGATGAGGGTTCAAGCTGGTTTTCATACTCTAGCTTCATGTAAGTTTAATTCTTGCTTTCTCCTTGAAATTTTTATGTTTTTGGACTTTTACAATTGGGTCCAACTTACTATTTCATTAGTTTTTGATTCCATGGCTAATTTTTGAAGTTTTTATGGATGATTACTGGAATAATATGATGAATAAACATAGAATTGAAGTTTTAATTTTGACATATGGTGATTTTATCAAGTAAAATTGATGAAAATTGGTTTAGGACCTAATTGTGAAAGAGTTTGGAATTAAGGTCTAGTGTTAAAGTTCTGGTTTTCAAGGGTTATGAAGTAGTTTAAAATGATGGAATAAAGTATTAAATGAGAAAAATTATCTCAATTGAGGAGTTAATTGAACAAGGATTGAATTGTATGAACTATGAAATTTGGGGCTAAATGGAAATCAATATTTTTCACTAAAACTGTTTTGGGCAGCAGCAGTAGCCTAACTTTGAAAAATCACCAAAAATTGTAGAAACCGAATTATAGGATGAATAAAATATGAAATTAAAGCTTATTGAGTCTAGTTTCTTATAAAAGAAATTATGTAAGCAATGGAGTTCTAAATCATGAGCTACAATAACTTTTGTGAGATAAGGTCAGAATGATTTCGGGTTCCCCTGTTCTGAATTTGGAAAATCATCAAAAATTGGATAAAAATAATTAGGGGCTTAAATTTATATGTTTAGAATCCTTAATGAGTCTATTTTCAATAGAAATAAGCGGGAACATGATCCAAATCTCGTACGATGAGATAATTAATTCTTAGTGAAGAAGGGTCGGAACTGTCAGACAGCAGAACAGGGGTAACTTTAAAGAATAAACTGTACTTATTGGCTAAACCAAAAATTGTGAAAATTTTATGGTAATAAGATATGTAAGTCTAGTTTCAGGGAAAATTAGCGGATCTTAATTTTGAGTTCTGTACCTTAAGATATAAATAATTTAGTAACTATGACGCAAATGGACAGTTTTGAATATACATATAAGTAAATAGTGAAATTATTGATAATGTTACTTGTTGCATGTTATATAAATAAAGGATGTGGAATGGAGAGGAGGAGGAGGAAAATATGTATGAATATTCAGCTAGCATGGCTAATTTGCATGTTTTAGGCTCATGGACTAAATTGAATAAAAGTAAAAAAATTTATGGGCAATTTTGTAAAAATGTCAGAAATGACCAAATTGCATGAAATGAATTATTTTATTATTTAAAATTACAAAATTGAATGAAATTATTAATTTAGCTCAAGATCGTGGAAAAACATATTTTAAGGATTAAATTGAAAAGTGTTGAAATTATGGAAAATTCTGATATTTTATAGAATTAATGGTTCGTTATCAATTTGTTTGAGAATAACGGCTGGAAATAAGGATTAAATTGCAATAATTTTATTTTATTTTAACCTAAGGATGAAATCGTCATTAATTAAAAGTTTAGGGGTAAAATGGTAATTTTGTTTAGAGTATTAGTTGAATGTATTACAACATGAAATAAATGAAAACGACGATCAAATTTCTTTATAAAGATCCGGATAACTCGAATACGAGACTTGAACGTGGAAAAGAAAAGATATCGGATTAATGAAATTATAAACATGTATAAGTAACGAGGTAAGTTAGTATAACTTGAATTGTATTTTTAAATGCATGAAATATCGATATAATGAATTCCCTGATTTTATGTTTATGAAGAAATGGCAAGAGAATGATATTTATCATGACATGTAAATAGGTGATTATTTTTGATACGTTAATACAAGGAAATTAATTAAATTGAGACGAGTAATAAATTTAAGTAAAACATATCGAGAAAAATAAGTACGTTAAGGGACAATATGTTTGATTTTAATTGGTTCCAAATATGAACGTTAGATAAAATGAAATATCTGATAAATAAATCGGTAACTCCGGTAATGCTCCATAACTCTATTTCGGTGACGGATTCGGGTTAGGGGCGTTACAATGATTGTGTCAAACTTTAAAAAAATTTATTTTTTTGTGTTTAGGAACTTAATGGCCGGCACTAAGATATTTTTTTTAAATCGTATCATATTGATATATAAAAATACTAGTATTCAAAAAAAAATTAGTGTTGGCTAGTAGATGGCCAACACTAGGTATAATTTTCGCTTCCTAAGATATATGTATATTTTTTACTTTGGAACACTGATTGCCGGCACCATTACATGGCCAGTATTCAAATTTTTTTTTAAAATACACTGGTGCCGACCATTAATGTCCAAAGTAAAAAAAAAATGTTTTGGGAAGCGAAGCCGACCATCTACTGGCCAGCATCAATTTTTTTTTTTAATGTGTTTGGTGCCGATCATTACGTGGCTAGTATCAAATTTTTTTTTTAATATGTCTGGTGCAGACCACTACGTGGTCAGAAACAAAATTTTTTCAAATACTGATATTTTTGTATACCAGTATAATACAATTTTAAAATAAAATTGGCCATTGGGTTCTCTAACTTAAAAAAATATTTTTTTAAAGCATGATACAATGATCAGACAATCATGAGACTAAAACACTAGGTAGTGCCGGCTATTGGATTCTCAAAACAATCATTTTAGTGAATATTTTTAAATTATGATTATTTTTATAAATATTAATTTTTTTTGAGTTGGAATGATAAAATAGCCGAAACTCTGCCTTAACCTTGTACAAGCAAATTTTTTAATATCAGGATTTGATCCAGGCTCTAGTCCCCCAAATTGATTGCAAGGGAAAGCTAGAATCTCAAATCCTGTGATAGAGTTTTTTCAACATGGAAGCCATAGTTTCGTTCTTTGTCTCCTTTGTGTCTGTCTAATTGTCTAAAATGATAGAGGTGGAGGTGATGGCATTGCTAGGCCGAAACCCGAGTGGAAGAGAGATGGGGTGGTTGTGAAAGTGGCAGAAGCAACAATGGTGGAGGAAAAGAGTATTTTTTTTTTGTGTTACGGCAGTAATGGGAAGAGGAGGGGGATGAAGAAAGAATATGGAACAAAATGCAAAGAAAAAATTGAAGTCATAGGTGTAACATATGCTTACTTCATTGATCGGTGTTTGATTAACGGTTAAGGCTTCGTTTGGATGGGCGATTGACTGCGGTGCACTGCGTTTAGTTTACTTTTTGTCTCATGTTACAGTATCGCTACATTATCTAATCTCACCGACATCGCTATTTTTACACTAGCTGCAGCTAAATGCACCGCCGATTCAAACTCACCCTAAGTCACTTTAAAATTGAGTTTTCTCAAAAAAAAATCAATAGCACAAAACCAAAAATCTAAAGCAATAGGTTTATCTCTCTGAATATTATCAGTCTGTAAAGAAGAAATATCAGTATAAAAAATAGGCAAAAGAAACGTGGGAGAGACCTCGAGATAAGGTCACTCTTACGAGCTCGTGAGCTGTCTTAACCATTCGTTTAGTCCACCGAAATGAGTCAAACAGTCTTGAAGAACAAGCCTAAATTCAGACAAATCATGCCGTGAAGAGTTATACGCGTCTATAACATCCCCGCAATCCGATTCGAAAATTACCTTTCCAAAATTTAGTGTTTTCAACCAAGAGAGAGTCTCTCGTATGGCCATCAATTCAGCCATTTGTACCTCCCAAACAGTAGGGGTCGTTCCTAAACAACCTCGGATAAAAGACCCAGTATGATCTCGAACAATAGCTGCAAAAGAACCGCACGATGTAGAAGAGATGGCGGTGTCAACGTTGCACTTTACCCAACCATCAGCCGGCTTCTCCCAAGTGACTCGACTGCTGCTCCTTCCCGACGGAACGCACTGCACCCTGGAGAAAACAGTCAGAGCATCTTGCCACTCCTTCAAAAACCTATCAGCCTGGTCGACAACCACAGCTGCTGGCACATCCGTGTGCTTCCAAACGAACAGGTTTCTATGAAACCATAGACACCAGGCTAGCGTCAGAATTCTGCACTAAATTAGTAGAAACCTGAAAAGTAGACAGCTGAATTTTGAAATCTGAAAAAGTAGAGAGTTTAATTTCCTAGAAATAAAAGTATAGGGGTTAAATCTAAATTTACAAAAGTACAGTGACTTATGGAAAAATTTATCCTTTTTATCTTATCCGATATATAATCGACAGCCACGTGGTAATTCCTCCTTTCTAGTTTTCTGACAGCGGGAAGCTATGGGTTTAATTACCTTCAACTGCCGGAGAACCAATCTCTAATCCACCGGCTCAACCGGTTTTTTGGTCAATAACTATGGATTTAAGCCTTTTATTTTGTAATGGCGGTTTTTTTTTATTTCTTAAGCTTTGAAGGGTTTTTGTGAAAAAATTTCTTCGTTTCAAATTACAACAACTTAACCAAAAAAAATAAAATCTGATCTTTGTTTCAGCTGAATTTTCATTAAAAATATTGCATTTTTAATTGTTTTCTTTGTGTATAGGTGTGTGTGTATATATATTGGGATTTAAGAACTGAAGATCCTTTTCAATTCAAAAGGTGAGTTCTTGAACCTTTTTACTTGAATTATAAGGTATCGTCCTTTTTATGGTTTCCTATTTGGAGTTTTTTAAATTTCCCGTTGAATTACGCCAAATTGTGAGTAAATTTGGGCTTTACGTGATTAAATTTCGAATCGAATTATAATTTGGATCGAGATCTGAGCTTCTTTTTTCGCCTTCGAAAATGTTAATCGTGCCAAAGTTGGAATTTCGGTTGAATTTTAAGTTTTATGGGATTTTTTTAGCTTCCACTAATTATTTTAAAAAAAACAAAGAGAATAAGAATTTAACCATTTTTTTTGCTTTTTAAATTGTATAATTTCTTGTTTAAGTTCAAGATTTTCAATCAATTCTAATTTAAATTTCACAGTGGAAATTTTAATTTTCACAGAAATTTGAATTTGATCAAAGCTAAGCAACTCTATTCTTCTCTTAATATACCATTTTGGGATCCGAAAATTTGGTACGTTAATTTTAAAAAAATTCTGGCCGTTGAATTTCCTTGTTTTTTTCAGTGATCAAGCAAAATTAATGTGGGTTATATACACAGATATAATATATATATATATATATATATATATATATTAAGGTTTGTTGTGGTTATCTTTGTTATTATTCTGATATATGAGCTACTCTATTTTTGGATTGGTTTATGTGCAGAGAATTTGAGTCTGGAATATTTTCTTGTTGATGATGGATTGAATTACCTTAACATGCCTGTGATATGGTGTTTAAGAAGAGGTTAGATTATGGATTCAATGCCTTCAATGTCCACGATGTACCCCGAGCCCCTCGATCGATGCGGGTATGTTTCATTTTTTGTAATTGTCCTTTAAGGTTCTGTTTGATCCTGTTGATGTGCTAACTCGATCTATAAAATACAATCCATTTGGGTATGTTTTGTTCTATTGTTCCTCATCTTTTAAGGTTGCATGTTGAACTTGTGCTAGTTTTGATCTCCAACTTGATGATAAAACTATGGTCCTCGATTGATTTGAGTATGTTTCAATTTTTTTACATTGTCTTTTAAGGTTGGCTGTTGATCTTGTACTAGTTTTCGATCATGTTGATGTTCTAATTTGATGTATAAAACTATGGTCATTGTTGATTACAGAGGAGGAGTCAAAGTAAGTGGACAGTTGAGGAAAGTCAGTTTTGCGCATTCGAAATGTTAGCTTCTCTAGCTGGGAAGCTACTGCAGGAGAGTGAAAGTTCTGCTTCGAGCAATGCTTCAGAAGGACATGAATGTGATTCTATAGGTAAAAATTGTTTTAAACAGGAAATCCAGTACGAAGATAAGCCTTTGAAACCCAAATGTTTTGAGCAAGGAAGGTGTGAAGCAAGCGTTGCTGCCTCAGAGTTGACTACTGAAAATGGTGATGATTCAAAGGACTTTAGATGTGCTGAAAATAATGCCATCTTGGAATGCACTTTGACAAAGAAGGATCCTGCTTGCTCAGAGGAAATCAATGGCGATTTGAAGTATGGGAGTTTTCCGGGTAATGTAGATGGTCACTCCCCTTATTTTGGGGAATCGTATAATGGTAAAACTGAGAATGCATTTAAGCAAGAGCGAGATCCTACAGGTTTGGAGACTCAGGCTCTAAATATTGCTAATAAAGGCCCTTCAAAGGATCCCGTTAAGTTTGATAGAGTTGTCAAATTGCTATCACGTCAGGACCCTGTTCCTAGTGTTCCATTTACAAGACGTAGGAATGATATTAAGTTAGGCAGTAGAGATGATGAAGAAAACTTTTCTAGGTTTAAGAGACTTAGCAAGAGGTTTAAGGCTTCTAGACCTCCAACACGTATCGGAGACCGAAGAATAAGGAAGTTGCTGACATCCAAATACCGGAAAGTTGCTACAAAGTTGAAGGATTTTGAACATTCTAGATTTGGTGAGTGGTTCCAATAGTTTTAGCATTCATAGCATGTTACTCTTTATGTGTCTGCTTCTAACCAAAGTTCTTGTGCATCTTATTTTGAATTACCAAGTTATTTCTTGCTGATTTTTTGTGTTTCATATATTTCAAGGAGGAAAAAGGCCTCTGTATCGCAAGCGGAAGACATACTACAACTACCACAGATGTCAGTATGACACGCTTTATAAACAGAGGAAGATCTTTGACCGTAAAAGCGTTACTAGTTCTCCTGAGAAGGATATGAATGGTGATAAGTGTAGCACAGCTGCAATGTCAGATAGAGGTGCTTCGCTATTGCAATTGTCTTTATAGCACTTAATAGTTTACAGATTTCTGGATTGGGATGTAACTAGTCTTTCAAAACTATGCTGCTGTGTAGCCTGTGGGATATCATCCGTGTTTACAGGTCATCACTCATCAAGCATCCTACCAGCTCAAGGATTCTTGTGGTGCAGATGGCTTTTGATAGACTGTTGCATGTTACTTGCATATATTTTTTGCTCTGGTTTTGGGGAATGTCTTATTTGGATTTGTTCTCTTGTACAGTGAAATTTAGCATCAAGTCCTTTAGGATTCCAGAACTTTACATTGAGGTGCCTGAAACTGCAACTGTTGGTTCACTGAAGGTATATAAATGCTGTGTTTTTATTGTACATCGGTGAATATAATTATTTAATTAGTCCATATATTCCAACTTTTACCATTGATGTTATGTAAATGTGAATAGAGGACCGTAATGGAGGCAGTGACAGCCTTAATTGGGGGTGGAATAGGTGTTGGGCTACTCCTTCAAGGGAAAAATGTGAGAGATGACAGCAGAACTCTATCACAGGCTGGTATTTCCTGTGATGATAATCTGGATGCACTCGGTTTCACTTTGGAGCCTGGTCCTGCAAAATCTCCTCCAACCATGTGCTCTGAAGAACCACCTCTTTTATTATCAAATGACGCCACCCCGCAAAATTTAACGAGGTGATTTTTTATGGTTTATGACTGGTTGTTTTATTACTGGTTGTTGATTCATATCACTTTATTTCATGTATCTATATTGTTAGTTGTACTGTTGATTAATTACTGCTTGGTTTCCAGCTCTCCGGCCACTCCAGCTGTAAATACTGGCACTCCTAATTGCACACCCAACCTACCTTTACTGACCAATTCAGAAAATCCTGCGACTGACCATGAACCTGTTTCCTCCAAAACTGACATGCCAACTGATCAAAGCCTCTTGGAGTCAAGGGCTCTGGTTCTGGTTCCAGTTCCAGCAACAAATGTTGAGGCACTAACTGCTGTCGCAGTCAACCAGAAATTCCAAAAATCTGAGCTTGCACGGCGTCGAATCTGGAGGCCATTTTCCATATCAGAAGTTGAAGCATTGGTACAGGCAGTTGAGGAGATTGGTACTGGAAGGTATAATATATTATGCTGCCACTGTTTCTGTTCACATTTCTACTGAGCACTACTATTTCTTTTCATGGGTTTGCGGAGGAGGGTAAAAGTAGTTGTTGGATTGGTTCTTTGAAGAAGAGGAGGGTACAAGTAGTTGTTGGATTGGCTCTTTGAAGAGGATGCAGTTATAAATATTCAAGATTAATTTTGTTTTGTCTCTTATGTAGGTGGCGTGATGTTAAATTGCGAGCTTTTGAGAGTGCTGACCATCGGACTTATGTGAATTTGAAGGTAACATTACTCATCTTTTTCTTCTCGTTCTTGTTCAATGAAGAGATATGGGCAATGAATGGGACTTACCATGTACGACAACCATTAGAGCAGATTTCTCAGGCCTGGGCGTACCATTGAGAAAGAAACCGATCAACTCCAGGACGATTACTGAATTTTTATTTATCTATCGTGCTTAGATGCCTATGCAAAAGCTTGAAAAATTTTGTTGTGAATTAGCTGAAGCCACACTGGTCTCCCAAGACCGATAAGCCTCGTTAACCAATGCTTTCATTATTTATTTTCATTGCAAACTCTATTTTGGTAACTAATCTTTGAGCTTATATATGCATTTGGGGTACAGATTAAGCAACATGTTTTGTGCAACCACGAGTATCTTATCGGTAATACCTGATTCAACTGTTTCTAATTACGGATCACTACCAACTTCAGGATAAATGGAAAACACTGGTTCACACGGCGAAGATTTCCCCACAACAACGGCGAGGAGATCCAGTACCTCAGGAACTCCTGGACAGAGTTTTGGTTGCCCATGCTTACTGGGCTCAGCATCAAGCTAAAAAGCAGCAAAGCAAGCATCACCATCATCGTCATGGAACTCCGAGCATCACAGACACCACTGAAGCTGACAGAAAGGGTGTTGCACGTGTCCCAATCGGTACAATGTAAGGAAAACAAAAAGCACACACACCCACACTGACATGAAACATTGTACAAATTATTCACATTTTATGTAATGCTGCACTCTCACTTGATTTATTGGCCTGGTTTTTTCATGGTGGGGGAGCCATTGGCACTTTCTGCAAATAAAATGATTAGATGAAATAAGATTAGTCCACTAACCACATTTTTCAGAACTTTTTGGTTATTCATTCTTTTGATTTGAATTTGTAATTCATATCCAATGAAGTTAGGGGAATCAAAGACAAGATATTTATGATTAATTAATGTAAAGGATTAGGTTAGTGTGTTAATTAGGAATTTTCTGTTTGATTTGCACTAGTGCTAAATGATGAGGATGGCAAGAAGGCTAATACACAGATATTATTGGTTTAATTTCAAAGTGGGGTATAAAATTATAGAATGTTAATCTGTGTTTAGTGTGATATTTAAAATAAATATAGTATGTTTTATATTTTTTAAAGAGTTAATTCACTATTTGGTCCTTAAACTACATTTCTTTTTTCACTTTGATTTTTTTTTTTTGTTCAATTTTGGTTCAATCCCATTATTTTAGTTCCACTTTTGCCACAAAATAAATAAATAAAATTGCCAACAAAAATGAGATGTCACATTTTTAACATGACATGTGGCACATTGCCACATTGTTATTGGATGCCGGTAAATTTTCGAAATAAAATAGATAACAATAATAGTTATGGTATTAAAAATCATAAAATGAAAATCCGTTGATAGTTATATATATATATAAATATATATATTTAACTGTAAAATAATGAAAATCCGGTGATACTTATCAGTAGAACAATAGTAAAATAATAATAAAAATAAGAATATACAGATTTTACTTGAAAAACTCTGTTTTAATCAAAATTGATTAGAAGAAGAATAGTTTTATAAAGATTCAACTTCTTACTCTATAGATCTCCGTATTTTGCCACAACATTTATTTCTTAAACAAGTGACGGGATCAGGGGCGAAGCCAGAAAATTTTTTTAGGGGGGCCTGATGAAATTTTAATTTTTTTATAGTTTATATCTTTATAATTTGTAAATGATTAAATCGAATTTTTATAATTTTAGAGGGGGCCAAAGTATAATTTTAGCTTTACTAATTTAAAATTTTTAAAAAAAATTTAAAAGTCTAAAATATAATTTTACATTTTAAGAGGGGCCGGGGCCCATGCCACCCCTGGCTTCGCCCCTGGAAGGATTCGAGTCGGGCAATCTCTAATAATGAACAATATAATAAAATAAGATAGTAAAGGTATAATGTGTTTTGTGGTCTATGGTTTTCATTTTTAATAAAAATATTATTATATTTTTTGTCCATTTAAAAAATAATGATTTGTAATATTAATATATATATATATATGCATCTAAACTTTATAATACTTCCTAAAATGAATAATGCTTTTTTTTTTTTTTAACAGGAAAATTTTAGAAATATCTGAAATAAACTTACATGTCTGACATGGTTTAGACCCAAAAAAAATGTCAGAAAAAACTCTTCTCCTTTTTGGAAAACGACTTAATTAAAAGAAAAAGAAATACCAATCTTATGAAATCAAATACTATATTTAGGAATGAATGGACGGCTAAGATTCAACCAACATCATCACCTATTTAAAAATTAATTTTCTTATTGTCCACTGAGTCTGTTCTTTTTCTTTATAATTCCAACTAAGGTTAACCTTTGTCTCCTCTTTTCTCTCTTTTTCTCTGTAAGATTCTCAGCTCAGGTACTTTACTTCTATTGATCTTTTCTCTGTTCTTTTAAAAGTAAAACTAGCTTGATGGTTTTTTTTTAAGGTTGTCTTGTAAAAGATTTTGATGTGTTTTTAAGGTTGTCTGACTTTTAAACCCTTAAAGAATCTTTTGTTTTTGGGTATATGTGTGTATGTGCTCCCAGTTTGATTCTTATATTTGTTCTTGAAATGATCATTTTCTATCTGGGTTTTGGTTTATATTTGTTTAAGTTCCCTTATTCATTACTGTTCAAATATCTCATTTTTTGTATATATAAAAAATGTTTTATATTGTAAAAACATGCTGATAATATAATGCCCAGAATTTTCATTTTTTATTTAGAATCCAGTTCTTTATATGTTTGATGTTGTGTTATTTTGATTTTTTTAGGTATTTTTGAGAAGGAACATAGTAGTTTATTGTTGGAAATTGTGTTGGTTTTTTGGACAAGGAATAGTACCTAGAGGGGAGGCGTTGGGTTTGAGGTTTGAATTTTCGTAGGTTTTATTTTGGGTTGTCAGTTTTTGAACTTGAAAGTGAAGAGCTTTGATAGTTCTGAAATTCGGGTTTCGGTTTTTTATTGCTTTGTGAAGCGTATCATCATGGATCCGTCGTTGCAGGGGCTTTACAGTTCTGTTGATAGATTCAGAGTAAATGATGATACTTTGTTAGCAATATCGAGCCCGAACTTTAATAACGGGTTTAAGAATGAAACTTTTGCTGGTATTCCTCCTTTGCAACCTGCTACGATTCCGATAAATTTGCTGCCTTCTGCAAGTGTGAACAAGCCCGAGGATTATGACTTCAGTGACGTAGTTCTTAAGTACATAAGTGAGATGTTAATGGAAGAAGATATGGAAGATAAGACCTGCATGTTTAAAGAGTCTTCGGCAGCCCTTCAAGCTGCCGAGAAATCATTTTATGAGGTTCTCGGAGAACACTATCCACCTTCTCTGGAACCCGAATTGAAATATCAAAACCATGAAAGC
Organism: Gossypium anomalum; assembly: GCA_025698475.1. Lineage (NCBI taxonomy): Eukaryota > Viridiplantae > Streptophyta > Magnoliopsida > Malvales > Malvaceae > Gossypium > Gossypium anomalum. The sequence continues at coordinate 90,884,053 of CM046961.1, forward strand.
TCGAATGAACTTCATGGTCAAAGTAGTTGCAGTTGTAGTAGTGGTGACGGTAACTTACTCAATCTTCCGTGTAACTATGATTTAGGCGTGCAAATGTCTTTAAACTACAGTTCTCAGGCCAATTCATCCCATAGTTCCGGGAACAGTGCTGGTAGTCTCATAGACAGCTTTACAGATTCTCCGGTGAGTACTCCCCGGCTTCCTGAAATATTTGGTGATAGTGAGTCAGTCATTCAATTCAGAAAAGGGTTCGAGGAAGCAAGTAGGTTCCTTCTGAATCGCGGAAACTTGTTTGTCGATGTAGAGAGTGACGGACTGTTTCTCAAAGAGGTGAAGGAAGAGGCTAAAAGTGTGGTAGAGAAGGTGGAAAATGAGTTATTGCAAGACGGATCGAGGGGAAAGAAGAAGCCTTATCCCGAGGATGTGGATTTATACAACAGCAGGAGTAACAAGCAGTCGTCGGTTTATACTGAATCCACTGTAAGCCCGGAAATGTTTGATACAGTGTTACTGAATTGTCAAAGCTTAGCCGACCTTCAAAAAGTTTTGCAACACGAAACAAACAAGAATGTGCAGCAGAACGGACAGTCAAAAGGACCTACAGGTGGGAAGGGACGTGCAAAGAAAGGTAAACGGAATGTGGTGGATTTGAGGACTCTGTTGACTCTTTGTGCACAAGCTGTTGCGACCGATGATCGGAGGAGTGCAAATGAGCTGCTGAAGCAAATCAGGCAGCATTCTTCACCTATGGGTGATGGGATGCAACGGTTGGCCCACTATTTTGTCGATGGTCTAGAGGCACGCTTAGCTGGCTCCGGGACCCAGAGTTACAATCCTGTTTTCACGAGACCGACATCAGCTGCTAACGTTTTGAAAGCTTACCATCTGTTTCTTGCTGCATGCCCTTTTAGGAAGCTCTCGGATTTCTTCTCAAATACGACGATAATGAATCTTGCAGAAAATGCTGCTAGGCTTCACATTATTGACTTCGGTATTCTATATGGCTTCCAATGGCCTTGTCTTATACGGCGTCTCTCATCTAGACCAGGGGGACCACCTAAACTAAAGATCACAGGGATCGATCTTCCGCAACCTGGTTTCCGGCCAGCAGAAAGGGTTGAGGAGACAGGGCGTCGTCTTGCGAACTATGCTGAGACTTTCAGAGTTCCGTTTGAGTTCCATGCAATTGCACAAAAATGGGACACCATTCAGATCGAGGACATAAAGATTGAAAGTGGTGAAGTGCTTATTGTAAACTGCATTTACAGGCTTCGGAATCTGCTCGATGAGACTGTGGTTGTGGAGAGTCCAAGGAATAAAGTTCTGAACTTGATGAGGAAATTGCATCCCGATGTTTTCATACTAGGGATCGTGAACGGCGCCTACAGTGCTCCATTCTTTATTACGAGATTCAGGGAGGCTCTCTTCCACTATTCCACTTTATTCGATATGCTTGAGACAAATGTGCCCCGTGAAATTCCGGAACGGATGCTAATTGAGAGAGAGATATTTGGTTGGGAGGCTATGAATGTCATTGCATGCGAAGGTGCCGAAAGAATCGAGAGGCCCGAGACATACAAGCAATGGCAGGTCCGGACTACAAGGGCCGGGTTCAGACAGTTGCCACTGGATAAGGAGATGATGAAGACGGCAAAGGAGAGAGTCAATACAAGCTACCACAAGGACTTTGTAATCGACGAGGATAACCATTGGTTGCTTCAAGGGTGGAAGGGACGGATTGTTTACGCACACTCGTGTTGGGTGCCTGCCTCGTAACCACATATTTTTGAACTACTTACGGAAAGGCAAAGTCTTGCAAAATCAGCTGCAGCCTTTTTGATGGTTACAATCCACTGACGGATTTCACATAGGCGGAGATAAGGTGATCTATCTGCTTCACTCCGTCCCTTACACACACGCATACACATAAACTCAAATTCCTGAAAACAAAACTTGATATTGACGACCGTTTGTCGTATTTTCCAACCAGGTTATGTAAGATCATTGCTGGTGCTTATTCTCATGCTGTTGGAGGCTGAAATGCAACATGTGCCATATCGTTTCGGCGGTTACCATATGGCTGGAGGTCATTGCATCGATGCTCATAACACATAAAATATATCCGGGAATAACGGCAGCAACGATAACGCCTTTTACACACCCGCAAATTCTTAACGAAACAGATACGTAATTATATTAAAACGTCCCTGTTTAGGGGAATGGTAATGATATTTAAGTATGTTGTATGCATAAAAATAGTGCTTATTGTGTTTGCTTCAAAGTTGTAAATTTTAAAGTCAAGTTACTCGGGACTTTTGATGGTAAGTTTCTGATATGTCTTTGATATGGGTAATTTTTTTTAAAAAAGAATTATGTATTTGGAAGATTTTTAAAATTTATTATAATTTTGTATCATATGTGTTGAACATAGGGATCGTAAAACCCGAACTGTTTGATAGATTTTGAATTGGTTCACTTTGAATGGAGTGGATGTTTTTGTTTGAAAAGTAGAGGCGAGGAGGGGTGGGATGGATTTTTTTTTTTTTAGTGAGTACTAAATGTTTATCCGGCTTCACTATATAAAATTACCATTATATCCTTGTATATATAAAAACTTATATAACTAGATATTTCAACAAAACTAAAATTTTTTATTTTTAAATATCATCAATCTTCTAAATAAGAAAAAAAATGATGAAAACAATAATAGAATAAATAACAAAACTATATTTATTAGTTTAAAATTTTCTTTAAATTTGTCCATATATATATAAATATATATATTGATGTAGCTATGACTGTTTGGATCACATTAGACTCATTGGTTGGATCAATAACTGGTCAAAATATTGATCCGAGAAATGGTATTAGATTGATTAACTCGAAAAGCGATATAAATTAATTGAATTGATTTTCTTTTAAATACTTTTATAAGTTTTTATAATTTATTTAAATAAGCCGGACGAATTAATAAATTAATAGCTTTAACTGATTTTCATTATGTAGCTAGTGGTATTGATGCATGCTTTTTTACTTTGATATTATCTCAATCATTTGTTATATTTAGTCATAGTCAAATGCAACAAAGTATTACTTCGTTAATGATTTTATATTATAAAATTTTCCATCTTTTAGACTTAAGATACATTCAAATCTAAACACCAAGCATAATGTTTTCCACATCTGAATATGATTGGACCAATACACCCAAGCTTTGATTGAGAAAATATCACATTCTAGAAACCTTTAAATATTTGAAAAAGAATTCTTTAAAGAAAATTATCATTTTTGTATCAGACAAATGCATGAATCTAATACTTAGGTTCAAATCTGTGTGCATTTGACTGGTTGAAGTTCACACACATGGTCTTATGTAGAATTTAGTAATTAAGTCAATTGGAGTGGTTGCTTTCTACTAAACAATTATTTAAGTTGAATGAATTTATGCATTTCATATCATGTAAATATATATATATATTTAAAATATAAATAATAAATGAGAATTTAGTTAAATGATAAAGTATAAAAATAAAAAATTGGGTTTAAATCTTATTATGTGTGTATATTTTTATATAAAAGATAAAAATAATGGCAAAAATATCTTTAAAATAATACAATTTTTTTTGTAAAAAGAGTGTATTTTTATCTTTTCTTGACCGAGTTGGTATTCAGATGAATTCCAATCTTATCTTGTGTGCTTTCTATATAAAAGATACAAAAATTACTTTATAAAATGAAGGTATTTTTATTTTTTCCAGTTAAATTATTACTCATTTAATTCGGGACAATCATTTAATTAAGTTTTATAATAAATATATATATGACGTTTAGATATAAATCTGATTGAATTATTTAATTAAATTTGTGAATTTAATGTTAAATTAAGTAAACAAAAACACGTTTTTATATTAATTTTTTAAGTTTAGATTCGAATCAAAATATAAAATATTAAAAATTATATTTAATATAATAAAATATTTATTAGATTTATTTGTTAAAATAATATTTAGTATTTCTTATGGTTAACTATAAAAATAATTAAATATGATTTATCATTTGATATAATAAATAATTTAAAACCGGTTACAAAACAATTAATTAATATTTGTAAAAATATTGTGATAGATATTATTTTATTAAATAAAATTATAATTTCACATGTTTTTAATAATTTCATAAAAATAAAATAATTTAAACTTTCTATTATATTTAATTTTTAATATAATGTCTTTAATACTAATTTTTCATTTTCACCTCACCGATATAGTTACATGAATCCAAACACATGTTTTACTATTGATTTTGATCTCACTACTACAATATCCAATTTTACCGCTATAGTAATTACTCACCGTCACTATTATTTTTCACCTCACCAAAATCAAATTCACCGTGCATCCAATGGATTAGAAAATTAATAATGGTTAGATTTGTGGTATAATTAATTCAAAATTTTCAAAAACTCTACAAATTCAAGACTTCAAGTTGGTTTAAGAAAAATATGAATTATTTTCAAGTAACATATGAAATATATTCAAAAGCTAATTGAATTATTAAAAAAATATTTAAGTCATTGGGTTTTTTTTAGAATCTAGCTAGCGAGCTTCAATTGGTAATTCGATGATCAGTATAGTAGATTAGTACTCATTGATAAGTAGAATATCATTCCTTAGATTTAAGTTGATTTGGCAGTCAATGCCGAAGATCGAAGAAGAAAAGTGTATGAATTTTAGTTCGCAAATTCGTGATGTTCAAAATTGTTTCATTAAAAAAAAATAAACTGTAGAAGAAAAGGTGAATGAGAGCTTTTGATTGGTGTAGGCGATACGAACAAAAAGTGTCATAAAACAACAGTTTTAATAGCCCAATAACTTAAATGAAAACTTTTGAATATTTTAGTTATTGTTTTGTAATTTTTTAAAGTTAGATGATCAAAAGGTAAATTTTTTAATCTATAAATAGAGCTAAACTCTTAACAAAAATTTCAAACTTTTGGAAGTTTCAAGGGGCTTTTATTTTTTAGGAAATCACAAATTAGTTAATGGTAAAATTGTACTTTACCTCCTAAATTTTATTGGCATAATTGTAAAAAAAACCTCAACGTTTGGGGGCTTTTGGTTTTATGCCCTTGACCTTTTTATTTTTTGATTGACACCCTCAACGTTACGATTTTTTAAGAAATTGGCCCAGTTTTAACGGTCAACGTGAGTTGACCGTTAATCAAACAGTTGGTCAACATAATAGCCCATGTGGCATGCCACATAAGCGCATGATGTCATAGATGATGTCATCTATTTAACAAAATTTTTTCTCTCATTTTCTCTCTTGCCAAACACCATTTTTCAACCTACTAAGTTCTAGCTCTTTCAACCCTTTCAACTTTCTTAAAGACATCCCATTGAAACCAGGTGACGATATCTTCATCTGTAAACACTCTAACCCTACCAAACCCCCCACTTCCGATGGAAACAAATTAATTTCATTTCCAAAGAACTTCAAATTCCTTAACCGACTTTACGCCCCAACCGATTTCAGAATCAAATTGAATACATTCTTGTACAAATAAAGCCTGTCCACGGGCTCCTTCGAGTCCCCCAATATAGAAAACTCCACACTTTTCCCTGAAACATCGAGAACCAAGTCTCCATCGATACAACCATTGCTACGGTCGTTGTTGTCATTGTTGCCATCGACTGCGGCAATTTCGGTTGTGCTATTAGAGTCATTATCGTCAGTGTTGTTTTCGTCTTTGGGTTGGTTGGGCTTTTGGTCAGAATTCTCTAGGAGGTTGTCAATGATATCGGTGGAATCGGGGAGCTGCATTGAGGTTGGGGCACTAAAGCTATAATTTTAGAGATGAGGAATTGAAAAAGAGAAGAAGAAAAGAGGGATTGGGGGAGAGAAAGAGGGTTGGAGACAGGAGTATGAAAAAGGGATCTCTTTGGCAAGAGGGAAAAGCATAGGGCAATTGGCGAGAAAGTTGAAGAAAATTGAAGGGAAGGGAGCAGAGAGGGAAAAAAAAGTTGGAAGAAACTGCTCCCTTGGCTTCTTTAATAGAAAATGAAAGAGAAACCCAAGAATTTAGAGGAACTGTAGTACTTCTACAGTTCAATTTTTTCTTTCTTATCTGTTTAATAATTCTTTTTATTTTATTCCTCATTCGTCAAATGCAAATTTAATTATATTTTTATGTTATACTAAGGATCTGTTTTTATGTTTTTATGTTCAAAATTGGTGTTTGGCAAGAGAGAAAATGAGAGAAAAAAATGGCAGCAAACATGTGTTTGGCAAGAGAGAAAATTTTTTGTTAAATAGATGACGTCATTTATGACGTCATGCGCTTATGTGGCATGCCACATGGGCTATTATGTTGACCAACTGTTTGATTAACGGTCAACTCACGTTGACCGTTAAAACTGGGCCAATTTCTTAAAAAATCGTAACGTTGAGGGTTTTTTTTGTAATTATGCCAATTTTATTTATTTATTTTTTACTTCCTAAAATAATTTTCTGGCTTCACCTCTGAAGAGTTTCTTCTTATATAATATAATTTAAAACCATTATTAAAATCGTTAATTTAACTATTAAACGAGACGTCTCATCTTATGTTATACAATTTAAAATGAATATTTTAAAAATAGATGTTGTAAAAGTTTTGGTTTTAAAGTTTTCGAAGCTTATAAAAAAAATTATTGTTCACTCTCTCTTTTTTTGGTTTTATTTTATTTTTAGTTTTTAATTTTTAAAGTTATGTTGTAACATTCTACTTTTCTTTAAATTTTCATTTTAAATTATGTCACGTAAGATTTTATATGACATTTAATGATTAAATTAATGGCTTCAATAATAAATGGACCTGATTGAAATTAAATTAAAAGTTTAGATATATATTTAGAATATTTTAAAATTTAAGGAGCAAATTAAAATGAGGTCATAGTTGTAAGATGTGTAGAGCAATTAAGTCGAATAAATTCCCAATCAATTCAATGTCTCTACGTTCCCACTAACAAACAGAATCACTCATATACCCACGCTTTACAACCGCGCGATATTCCACGCAAAATGCTCTCAACATTTCTAACATTTTGCACGTAGTGCTTTGTTTTTTCATTGGTTTTTAGTTCCGGCCTATGTATATGGTATGAATTAGTGTTGTTTGCCCTATTTTATAAAATTTTAAATTATAATGGTAAAATTCACCTATAATTCTTTAAAAAATGATAAAAATTTAATTTAATTCTTTAAAAATTATGAAGATATACTCTATTAAAAATAATAAAATCAAATTTTTACTATCGTAAAAATATACAATTTAATATTGACCCCAAAAAATTTTGTTGACTTCACATGAGTGTAGTGTATTTATAATAGTGAAACTTAAAAAAAATTATAATTCAACTTGATTTGGCTAGAATAACAATATAATAATTGAAAAAAATTATAATTCGACTTGATTTCACTAGAATAACAATATAATAATTAAAAAATTATTTAAATTTAATTATAAAATATAAATATTATTATAAATTAATATTTTATTTTAAATTCACAAGTTAAGCTGAAAAATAGTTCTAAAAAGAAACTGAATTCACGACTCGGCTTGCTAACATGTGTCTCGTGTTGAATGTATTTTAGTTTACATTATAAGAATAATATTTGGTAAATTATTAGTGGAGTTTTTAAACTATACAAAAAAATTAGAGGATCGATAAACGCCTCATAAAAATATAATAAAATATTAAAAAATAAATATTAAGAGAAACACATTAATTTTTTCAAATTAGTTGACGTAAGAAATACTAACCCTATAATATAAATGTTTTAAAAGATTCTTATACTCGTGTTTGATGATTTTTTAAAATATACACGTGTTAATGTAATTTTTGTATAATAATTATTTTTCTAATTTTAATGTTTGATCATGTCCAATTTAGTAATTTCAAAATCATCGTGTATTCCACGCTCTAGAACGCGAGTCCGAATCTCATTTCCCTTCTCATTTTCGAAATTCCAGTTTTAATTTTTATTTTCCTTTTATCTATTCAGCCGAACCCTAAAGAAAACCCCACTTTGACAGCTTATGGCCACCAGAATCGACGGCGATTCCTCCCGAAAAATCATCTCCGACCCGACCCGAATAACCAATCCCTCTATAACTCTTCGGATCCTGAATCTTTGCTCCATTCCAGGTGAGTTAAGGAACTCTTTTTATATTTTATTTTCTGATCTTTTTACCTAGGGTTTTAAGCCACTGTAGTTTTAAAATTGAAATTAGAGTGGAAGGAAAGTTAATGAATTTGGCTATTTTGGGAGGTGTTTGCTTTTTCAATTACAATTCTTGAGAGAAAAGAACCAAATTATGTAAGTAGTTGACATTTCCCATTCGGGGAAATTGATGTGAAAAATGGTGGAAGAAATTAGGGCTGTGGATTCAGGGTTTTATGTATTTATCCCTAATATTGAGAGAAGATTGCGAGGAAATTAGTGAAATTGGTATGTTTCTTTCTTCTGCCTTAATTAAATTTTTGTTGATTTTTATGTTAAAATCAAGGTACCATGGTGTTATTATGATCCATATAATTGACTCTGCACTGCGTGAAAAGGGCAAATTTTCTTTCTTTTTGTTTATAAAGATGTAGGAATGATCAAATTCTTCTCCTTTGATTGGGCGTTTTAATGGATTTGAGTGGTGTTTACCTTATATTCTTATTTGTAGGACAATAACATTTACTCATAGTTGAATTGTTTCTAAAGGTTCATCATCCGGTTCTCTGTTCATGGGATTGTTTTTATTGTCCGTGTATCACTGAAATGATTGTTTAATCCTTATAGATTCAAAAAGTTTGATTTTGTTTTACTCTTGTTTCTCTTACCTGATCAGGTTTTTAAAAGTCTAAGCACAATGGATGATGTAACTGATTTGACTGGTGATGGAGGTGTTATTAAGAAGATCGTAACAAGAGCCAAAGCGGGTGCGCTCGCCCCTTCCGAGGATCTTCCGATGGTTGATGGTATGCACTTGTTGCTCCCATGAAGTGTGCAGTTGGTTTCTACGATGAGTGATATTTTATTCATCCATTCATATATAAACCTTTGCTGAATTTCACCGGAAATGATAACGTGTTTGGTCAGCTTGAAATTTCGTTTTCTTTTATTTTTATATATTTCTTCAGTCCAAACTCCAAATATATAAATTAGCATTCCTACAAGATTCCGGATTTGTAAAATTTTCTTCTTTGTTGTTTGAACAGTTCATTATGAAGGTACCCTGGCTGAAACTGGTGAGGTTTTTGATACAACACATGAAGATAACTCTGTTTTCTCCTTTGAGCTTGGAAAGGGCACGGTTATTCAGGCTTGGGACATTGCTTTAAAAACTATGAAGGTCAAAATATAATTTCTCTATGTCGTTTTTAAGTTATTTAGGCTTCTCTGACATATCTTTTTTTCCCTTTTCGGCAGGTTGGTGAAGTTGCGAAAATAACTTGCAAGCCAGAGTATGCCTATGGTGCTGCCGGATCTCCCCCCGACATCCCACCCAAGTACTTGATTCTTATTTTTCATCTTTTATTGTTATTATAATGCAATTGGCTTGTCAATGGCTATGATGGCCGAAATATGAGATCTTGAATTAGCACTCTTTTGTTTACAGATATAGTTAGGACCTATTTTGTTCAGATTCAGACTATTCTTTTCTTGAAGTACCGGTGTCCGATATCCACATCTAATGCATATCCGGGCATGGTATGGGATATAACCCTTTAAGGGCCCTCAAAATACATGAAAAAAACGTAGTAGAAAAAATTGAACATACCTGTTTCAGAACATATCTGCATCCTATTTCCACCTGAGTCCGAGTAAAATAGTCAGGATGATTGTGATTTGCTAGGGTATTTAACCTAGTAATTGGGCCATTTGTATTTCTCTAATTTCCTTTGAATGAATGTGATTTCATATTTTGTATACAGTGCTACCCTTATCTTCGAGGTGGAGTTACTGTCCTGCAGGCCTCGCAAAGGTTCCAGTCTCGGTAGTGCTTCGGCAGAGAGAGCTAGGCTAGAGTAAGTTGCATTTCTTTTCCCGCACCTTATTCTGCTCGTATTCTTGCATAATTCTCTTTGCATAGATCTTGTCTAATACATGGAACAATAAGAACTTTGTTTTAACATTCGTTGAACTTAAAATCAGGGAGCTGAAGAAGCAGAGGGAAATTGCTGCTTCGGTGAAGGAGGAAGAAAAAAAGAAGAGAGAAGAAGCGAAAGCTGCTGCCGCCGCTCGTATTCAAGCCAAGTTGGAGGCCAAGAAAGGTCAAGGAAAAGGTAAGGGCAAAGGCAAATAGTTAAAGAAGGATTTTATATTTGATATGGACTGATAAAAAAACAAATGTTAAAACTGATAAAGTTTCATGTCAGCCATATTAATGGTGATATTGCATACTGGTAATGTTGGAAAATAGTCACTATAGCCCTCTTGTTTCTGGTGCTTAGCTACTTTGTTGATTAGAGCTCTTCCAGCAATTAGTTAATCGATTAGACTTATAGTTGGTAATCTTAGACACCATACGAAAAAACGACCACGAGCATGACTAGTTTGGCAAACACAGTTACACATGTTTAATACATACATTGTATTTCTATTTAGGGTTTTTACATATTCTTGATAATGTTAAACGATATGAAAACTCGAGCACTAGCATGACATCGACACTAACATAATAAATGCATTTAATATGAAAACTCGAGCACTAGCATGACATCGACACTAACATAATAAATGCATTTAATAAAAGTTCTAATTTCAGAACTTTTAGTTATAATTCCCATATACATAAATTCAGCTAAAATTTAACACAAGTTTTCATAAAATCAAAATATGGATACAAATATTTTAATATAATTAAATATTACAGTGAAAATTAAGTCCCATGGTTTTTTCAATCAGGACCATAAGTCGTACGATCAACGGTCCTCTTTATTTATAAAGATGGGCCATGTTTGGACTCTGTGGGCTCCATTCTGAACTCCAAAAAAATGTCTCTTCCATTTTAATCCTTTGGTGGGTTTCTTTATTTTAAAGTCTCGTCTCTAGCCGTTGACCGGCAAGAGCACACCTGATCTCTGCAAATCCAACCCTTGATTTCACCAAATCAAATTCCATCCACACATTTTGTTGATGATGATGGCCAATCACGAACGCTTCAATTCCTAATAGATCAGAGTTCCCAAATGTGAAGCAATACACTGAAACACTCCCCTTATTCATCTCGGGTACTCGATATAATAGCCTCTCGCCCAATACGCTCATCTCGGCCCCTTGAAACATCAAACTAACTAGTGGTAAATTCGAAAAACTCGTACCGGGTGACTCGTCAACTTGGTAACATAAGTCCATTGCTCCTTGGAAAACAAAGTTCGGATCCTCAAAAACTCGTAAGACCTCTCTTGTTTGTTGCAAAAACTCGTTTCTTAACGCAGTATAAACCGGACCCATTAAGAAAGTAAATTGGGTGCCCGAATCAACCATTGTTTGACCCGCACCCGTGTGATCCGGTAAAAAAGCGGATCTTGGTAGGTCCAACATTTTGTTCCCAACTTTAATACCTTCTAATTGCACCGTATATGCAACCCGATCAAAATATGGCAATGGATCGGATATTTGAATCAAAGGAGTATAATTTAACGTTTTAAGCCACGAGAATCTCGTATCGCCGAGAAGCAAAACACCAGAAGAGTCAAAACCCGATATACAGTACGAGAATTTGGGAAAACCCATTTGACTCACGAATGATAAGGACCCACGGTTCATGCCCATTAACCCGGTTGCTTTCGAATCTTCATCTGAATTCGAGCTAAAACCTGAGTCCATACACCCGAATAAAAACCCGGGTCGGATGGAGGACCCTATTACAAAATTCTCATACGCGAGAGTTCCCTCAATTGAGGAAGCGTCGGCATAAGAGACAGCCACGTGGCACAGCTTATTATTCGGTTCGCAGGAAGCGGGTACGAGTAAGTCTCAGGTACGGGTTTTACAAATGAGTGAAGCGCAAGGGATGTGAATGTAAGACTTGGAAAGTTCAGGGGTAAAAACGGAATTTAAGTTGGGAGTTTTTTTGCAGTGAAGCCATGAGAGTTCACTCCCAGTGTCGAGGACCATAGTGACATTCTGTGGCGGCGAGCCGACGGATAAAGAAACTGTTAAAGTAACGTTATGGTGGAAGCCAAGCTTGTTGGTGGCGGCGGCGGAGGAAAGTTTAGAGTTACGGGCAAAGGTAAGTGGGGGTCGACCAAGGGTTGTTTTGAGAGGTAAAAAGAGTGTTTGTTTGGAAGGAAAAGAAAATTTTTGATGGAAAAGGAGGAGGAAAATTGTCAAATGAAGCAGAAAATGAAAAGAAGACATTGATTTAGTTTTGGGAAAAGAGTGCTTTGATCTTCGGTTTTGTTTTGTACGTAAAATGTAACTGTTGTTTGAAAGTTTTTTCAGTTTCGTGTAGCTTTGGTTCCTTAAATACTGGTAGCAAAAATAATTATTCTTTTTTAAAAAATTAAATAAATTACAAAAATTGAAGGAAAAAGTTTTTCTATTTATTTATATTTTTTTAAAAGAAAATTCTTAAATTGGTCATGCGATTTTTTATTTTTTTTGAAACTCCAGCTATTTACACCTGTTTTTCCATTGCATTTTAAAAATGTTTTTAGAGCAAAAAAACACTTTTTGCATCATAAGCAATAAAAAATAATGCACTTTTATGTATAGAAAAAGTAATTTTAAAGTAAAATGATACTTTTAACTTGTATTTTTTTATAATATTTATATTGAATATACGGTTATTTTTTATTAAAATATTTTTTAATATTTAAAATATAATATATATAGTTAAATTAAAACTTATTAAGAATTCACATTAATTGCTTTAAAATATTTAAATTTATATTTTTATATCAAAATATTAATAATATTATTTTCTTATTTTTTACTGAAATATTGTAATATTAATGAAATTTAACATTATTTAAATGTGTATATATTTACTTTATAATATCACGTCTAAAATAGACATTTTCTTTCTCAAAAACACATTTTAACAACAATACAATACACTTAAATTTTAAGCTAAAATTTTTAAAAATACTTTCTCAAAAAATAATGAAAAACTAACCCTTAATATACATTCATGTATCGGTAAGATAAGGTGGTAATATTTATTCATGTTTGTATTTTTTTTCATGTAAAGTATTTTTGATAATTTTAAATAACAACTAAAATTTTTAGAATACTTTTTTATGTACTTTTTCATCGTATTAATTTAATTTATTCAATTTTTTTTTGTAAAATCTTGCGATTTGGTTTTTAACCGATCGGCACTTGCGTCGTTGATTCACCTCTTTTTACCTTCATGGGGCAACGCTAGAGGGTTGGTAGAGGTCTTGACCTCTCTAAAGTAGAAATTTTTATTTTTAAATTTTTAAAATTTATGAAAATTTAAATTAGTACATAGTAAAATTACACTTTAACTCTCTAAAAATGATAAAATTTTAATTTATTTATTTAAAAATATAAACTATTAAATAGTAAAATTATATTTTATCTCTTATAAAATATACTATTTAATATAACTTCAAAAAAATTCTTCGCTTTGCTTTGCGCTCTCAATCTCTCGTCATTTTGTTATTGGTCTTTCTGTCTTCTCGATTTAGCTATGGATGACCTTTGGGAAAGGGCTTCATGCCTTCTTCCGATAATGGTGCGTAGGTGGTTGTCACCCCTCGGGTTTCCCTTCATCCACTTTCCTTGCCTTTCATTTTCGCTTTTTTTTCTTGGCATGATAATGCCACAAGTACTTGTACTCTTTGAAATTTTAGACTTAAGAGTCCATATACTTTCATTTTTAAGAATATAATCTTTATATTTTTCAAATTTCAAAATTTAGTTTCAAACGCTATCATTATTATTTTTTTTTGTTAGATTCAAGTTCATTATAACGTCATTTTTTAATTACATGTTTGTCGAGTAAGTATTTTTTAATTTCAAAATATCGAATCAACAAATTTTTTCTCAAAAAAATTAATAGCATTAACAGTTGAATTTGAATTGAAATCTGAAAAGTAAAAGAACCGAACTCTTGAAAATTAAAATATATGAATTAAATTTTTAAATTTAAAAAATACAAGAACTTATAGCATATTTTAATCTTTTATTTGTGGAGGTTGGGGTCCTTTATCATGTTGAATACGAGGGAAATAGGTTTAGGTTTTTTCCTGTGTTTCTTTTGAGGGTTAGATTGTTTACGTGTATTGTGTATTTTTAATTAACTTTTTTGGTCATATATAATTAAAGGATTAATACTCATGCACTCATCATCGAAAGTTTGAATTCAAGTGAATTTTATGGGTGAACAGCCCTTACTCTTTGATGTATAATAAAATGAAATGTCTCGTTTAAAAATATATATAAATTAAAAATTATTAATTACATTTAATGCTCTTCCTTCATAAAATAACAATTGTTAAAAGATAATCACATAACCCATTTTTAATTACGTTAATATTAAACTTTAAATATTTTTTATTTTGAAAGGTATATTTAATTTTTACTAGATTATAGCATTGAAATAGATTGTGTAAAAAATATCTTTATTAAAAAGTTGATGTAAAAAATAAACGAGGCTTTGGTTGAAATGTTATCTTAGATTTAAATTTTATAAGATGTATTTTTTTAGATTTTACATATAAAAGGAAAAAAAAATGCCCCCATGATAATGCTTGTTATTTTATATAAGGAATGGATTTTTGATAATTTTTCAACTGGCTTGGGACTCAATTAATAAGTGACATAAACTCAGTCAACCTTTTAAATAATACTAGATTTTGTCGCACTCACGATGTGGGTGAACAAAAATATTTTATATCAAAAAAATATATTCTTTCAAATTTTTTTTAATAAATGATTATAGGTGGAGCGGTAAGAGATTTTTATTTGAATTGTTGGTCTTGTATTTGATTCCTAAATAATGTTTTCCAATTGTTTTATTTAAAATATTATATAAAAGTATGGAATAATAAAAATACCTTTACAATAATATTAATTAACCTTTAAAGTAAGGATATTTTAATAATTTCATAACTAAGTTGATGTTGAGTTGATTTATGATATCAACTCAAGAAATCATTTTGTATATAATATAAATTATAGATATGTAATGAATTTAGAATGGATGCAAATATTAATTCTTAAACATATATTATTCAAATTCACTTCAATTTTATAGATAACAAATTTGAATATTCAAAGCAATTTTTTTAAAATATTGACATTAATTTTTTAATATAATAATGAATTCAAATTCTAAAATATTGTGGCTCAATTTTTTCAATCCAAATCTTTGTTTTGCCAACGATAACGATAACGTCAACCTTCGAACTAGTTGTAGCTTCTTGAATAATATTTCCTGATTTTACTTGTTTCTTTTTCTATTTCAATCCACAATATTGTGATTTTTGTCCATACTTTCATGGTTTTATTTTGTCCACTTTATTTTCTCTGAAAACAATAGTAGTTTTAGTTTTAGTTTTGACAACGAAAATATTGTTAAGCCATCGATTTCTTGGTCCAACCAATTCGACTGGTCCATATATTTTGATTAAATAAAAAATTAAAAAAATTCATAAAAATAAAAGGAAATTAAAAAATTCTTGTACGATTGATTTTTAGCCCGGTTCAATTACTTTGTAACAATTCTCGGATCAATTGATCTGATGACTTTCTTCAGATCAATACTATAATCGATTTTGGGTCCCATTATACAATTTGATCTAATTCAAACAACCATAATTTTTAATTTCTTGTCAGATTTCTAGCGTTATCAATGTAAGAGTGCTACCAAATCTATTAAATTAATTTTTATTATTTTAAGAAATACTTTATGAAATTCAAATTGGAATATTAAAAAAGAAAATCCAAGATGGTATCCTAAAATCAATCAAAAGCCACTGATGAAGGCACCGAAATGAGCTGAGTACACCATTTATAGTGAATTTAATGGTGAGAGAAAATGTGAGAACAAGACAGCATAATTAATAGATTTATACAAATTTTCTTCAAAACATATTAAATTGCCTTCTTTAAATCTACACGGTTTTATTTGCGAGTTGCGGCTTATTTCGTCCATTTTCTGCCCAAAATGTTTACATTTATCAATTCTATAAAAAGAGATTATAGACTCAATTTCATAAATTTATACGTTAGGAAAAATACATTAACTTTAAGTGATTGATTAGATTGATATGAATTTTAATTATAAAATTAATATTTAATTACAAAATATATAAAAATACATATTAATAAACTATTAAAATTAATATTTATACAAAAAAAAATAAAATAAACTATTAAAATGGAAGTGGGTCACAGCCTCCCTCTCCCATTAATTTAATTTAACACCTCTCTAGAAAACATATAAATCTTTCCTTTTCAATCCTAAATTGCATCCAATATTATTTCAAATAATTATTCTACTCCTCTTCTTCATTATAATATAATATCATAAAATTCAAATTTATATAGATGATAATCACCATTTTTTTATTTTTTTTCTTTAAAACAAATACTTTTAAATTTTCATCCATTATTTTTTGTTGGCATCTAATATATATATATATATATATATATATATATATATATATATATAATGTTAACCACTAACAGTGACGCGTGGCATGAGTTAAAATGTTATAAATAAAAAGAAAAAAAAATTGTTCAAAGGTCTAAATTTTAAGAGGAATTGAAGAAAATTATTAGGTTTTAAAAGTTGGATTTGAAAAAAATTTTAATTTTAATTTAAAATATGGATTAAGGTTGGATTTTAGTATTCAAGTTTGAGATCATTTTCAAGTTCATGATATTTTTTATTTTATTTTATATATTATATAATTTATATCATATAAAAATTAAATATACTAGACTATAATATAATATAAA
The DNA here is from genome assembly GCA_025698475.1 of Gossypium anomalum. Classification (NCBI taxonomy): domain Eukaryota; kingdom Viridiplantae; phylum Streptophyta; class Magnoliopsida; order Malvales; family Malvaceae; genus Gossypium; species Gossypium anomalum. The sequence goes on from CM046961.1 coordinate 90,901,030, forward strand.
TAGTAAAAAGTATGTTAAGTTGTGTATGTTTAGATTTAATAAAATATATAAAGATAGTAATATATATAATTACTAAATATTAAATAAAATAATATTTTAAAAAATATATAAATGGGTTTAAACAGGTTTGGACTAGTTTTTTAAAGCAAACATAAACAATATTTAAGGACCTTATTTTGAATCGAACTAGACTTAAATTATATATGATATTTACTAACATGATGCATAATCCCAATCAAATTTGACTTGATCAAATCTATAAACACCTTTAATCGTAATTTTTTAAAATTTAGTAACATATTAAATACAATTTCTTCTTTAGAAGACAAACCAAAAATTTTGAACTTCCTTATTTTTAATCTAAGGTTAATATTCAAATCTTAGAATATACTTAAAATATATTAATATGAATTTTTTTAATAAAAGTTTTTTGAAAGAAAGAAATTTTAATTTTAATTTAATAACAAACAATAAACAATTTTTTGATTCCAAATTCAAGTACGTTTAAACAAATATTATACTCAACTTTAAAAGCTTGAAAAAAGATATGGATAAATAATAGAATTTGTATAAAAAAAAAAAAAAAACAAAGCAATTATATATTAAAAAAATGCAAATATTTGGGTAATTAAAACCATAAGATAAATCTTACTATTCCAAAGCCAATCTTAGAAAACTCCAAAATTTAAAATCCTAAAATGTCACTCCATATTCGACTGGAACAGATGAAATTTATTTTTAAAATATTCATATATTCATGATATACGTAAATTTTAATTTTAAGATACTGATATAATTATGTCGCATTTTATATTATGTTTTAATTATATTTCAGTATCATTTGTGTAACTATATCATGTTCTATAATGTGAGTATTGTGGATAATATATCAGGTTTGAACATTAAAGACAATATTATTGTAAGGAGTAACAGCGAATCTCGAACACCTCAAACACGACCATAAAACGGACATAAATAATACTAAAAAAAAACCCTGAATGTGGAGGATGATATCTCAACGGAGCAGCAACTTAATAGCAATACAGAAGACTACATTACCCAGTAAGCATGTCTTCCAATGGACTCAAAAATGTTCTCAAAGGTTTCATACACAACATAGCCTAACCACAAAAGATTGCATCAAGTCAACAGGTCTTACATCGGCTTCGTTTTACGATTATGATTCCGATGCAAAAATAATGAGCTTGAATTCAACATGTTAAAATGGATGCAGTAGTTTCTTCCCAGAAAGTAATATTATTACACCAGGGAGCTGACAATTATTTAACATGGGATACAATGATATGTTGATATAAACAATACTTACAGAGCATAAAACATCACTGCAGAACGTTCTTAGATATTTTGAGGACACTGCTCCCCTTATAAGCAGTCAGAAAATTAGTTCCTGCCATAAAACAACGAAAGATGTGATCAGCGATTCATGTTTACGACAGAACATTCGAAGAACTTTTACTCTTTTCAACAACTACCTGAAAAATAAGTTAGTATTGTTTCAGGTCATTCCTCGTTTGCCTTTGGTGGCATTCCACAGGTTCAGTAAAAATTCAACACCCTCTTGCAGGCTTGCCCTTCTTCCTTCGCCATAGTTCCACAATTCGGAAGTTGCGTACCGTCCACTTGGATTGTATTCGTTTATTTCATTTATAACGGAAGTGACCGACTTATACACTTCATTGCCCATCTCATCCTTCAAATCTTTCAGCTTTTCATCTTCATCATCAATCACTTCCTGAACCAGCATTATCAAACTTTGAGCACACCATTTCGTACAGTCAGAAAAGAAACTGAACAAGGAACAAGCAAGATGAGTTTCACAAGAAAACACCTAACAATACAGTCCGGAAAGGTTTTATGATTATGAAAGTTTTTATGTTAGGCAGGCTTCTGCCGCAATCTAATTCATTCATGTTTTCTACAACAGAGGAAGAGTTATATTTGCTCCGACTCTTAGTATTTCTTAAAGCACCCTATCTAACACCTATGTCCGAAACATATCGAGACATGGGTACAGAGAAATAACCCTAAAAGGATCCTCCAACTACATAGGAAAACATAGAAAATTTTGAAAATACCGATGTCAAACACATATCCATAGACACTCTTGAGTCCGAGTAAAAGAACAACAGAACTTCAGAGCTACCATGAAGTAATAGGACTCTGGCAATTGTATCCCTAGCCATGTTCAGTTCTATAAAGGATCCATACCTAGCATCAAAGCAGTAGGACATATATACATGACATCTACGTCGTACCAGTGGTAAAGTTAAGAAAGGGAAAGGGGTGAATTTGCAACACAAATTTAATGGGAGTCAAGACCTAAAGACCTGATATTCTTCTCCCTCGAGTTTAATGCGTTTAAAAGGATGCCAGTTTGGATCCTTCAGATATTCCTCCCACAATGAGCACAGTTCCACAGCTCTCTCCTCGGCTAGTTCCTCATTATACCTTCTCTTCATTGCTTCAAGGAACGGTTTATTGTCAAGTTCTCCCATTCTCTTGACACCTATATTTGCACAACTTGATATTTCTTTCAATCCCTACAAAGTGAATGGGTTAGTACTTCCTGACTAGCAAGAGTGACGAGCCATAAAAGGGTGAAGCAGAATTTTAAGAATTATATGATAAGCACTACAAAACAGTAGTAAAGTAACCACATATGAAAATCTTCTTAAGCCTTAGAAGCTTGTAATGAGGTCAAATAGCTGTACATGAAACTCAAGGAATAATCTTAATCGGCCCTGACTGACGTTTCATTTCATAAAAGGCAGGGAATCCGAACTTCCATATTCCAGGAAAAAAACATTTATACGATTAAAAACCTGTGCTTCATCCTCTTTCTGTTTTATCCTTTAGTTTTTAGGAAAAGCATTCAAATAGAATGAAAACGCGAAAGACCAAGAGAAAATAGTAATCCTCTGCATTACTATCCATTGGACATAAATTTCTTAGGCTTAATTCTGTTTTTCACAATACCATCAAATAATTCATGATTAAGCAAGCTTATCATATAATGCAACACAAATCATAGTTCCATTATCCTACATCTGAAAAATATATTGTTTTAAGATCTTAAAAGACTTTCAAATGTTCATGCAGTAAAGTTCAAGTATGTCAGCGCAAGCATTTTAAAAAGAAAAAAGAAAAAGAACTCACATTAATCAATTCTTTGCGAGCTTCCTGCAGCTCATGGTTGCTCTTACGTTCGCTTACAATAAGAGTTTGGTTCAATGCTTCTAAATCTTCAAGCTCTCTCTCCTTTTCTCTCAACTCCTTAAAACTTGCCTCTATGATTGTCAGAACTATGTCATCATCTTCGTCTCCCAGTTCTCTAATTACATTCATTGAGCCTCTCAGTTGCTCAATTTCCAGTTCTAATGCTTGCTTTTGATCTAATTGTTTCTCCAGTTGAATTATCCTATTGTGAAGTTCCTCCTTCTGCCTCTGGAAAATTGATGGTCTAGTCATGTCATCAATTCTCAGCATTCTAAAACCGACAAGGAAGTAGCGAGGTATTAAAATAAAAAGAGGGCTCGAATGACAAACAAACAAACCTTCTGATCTTCAGCCAATTTCATTAAATTTTCATCAGCCCTTTTTTGCTCGGAAGCAGCCAACCGTAATGCACTATTTTGAACAACATTCTGGAAGAAGAAATATGTTAACGTCTATATTTTCCAGTCCTAAGCATGCAATTAAAGTGGTCATATGAACTAACCATGAGACAAAAGTTTCACCAAAAACAATTTCACATAAAACTTAGCGGGTGAACACACAAAAGTGAAAATGAAGAATGAAGCATGGTACCTTTTCAAGCTCCTCAGCCAACTTTTTTCTTTCTCTTTCAATCAGTGCCTCTCGCTTTTCAAGTTCAACTTCGCGCAATTCCAGATCTTTTCTATGAGATTCTAGCTGTGACTTCACTTTTTCATGGTCACTAAAAACCTTCTGGTAGTGTAGCCTTGCACTTTGTTGAGTCTTATTAATCTCTGTGAACAGAGGCAAAATAAGTTGAACCTTTGAGACAACAGTGGTACCAGGAAGCACTTCTAAACATAAAAGTTAATGCTAGACAGTATTGTACGAAAATAGTAATGACATGTACAAGACCTGATGCAAGCTACCATCTGCGAATGAAATTGAACGGTCAAAAACAGAATAAAACCAAGAATCAAGGATGCATATAATGTATATATTTTTATTAATAAAAGTAGTTTCATAATAAAACTTAAACTGCAAGACAATAGCTAAAACACACCTTTGTTATATGCTTGAAGAAGGTTATCTTTTTCTTCCATTAAAACCTTGAGGGACTCGGAAGTTACGGAACACATTGCTTCCATCTCTTTTAGGTGTTTGTTTTTAGTCTCGAGGATATTTGTCAAATATGATACAAGTCTATCTTGTTTCCTAGCTTCTTCCTCCATGAGCTTGGAAATGGTCTTAATGTCACTAGTCTTGCGTAAATGTTCTCCAATAATACTGCTTGACTTGTGGTCATCAGCACGGGCGATCCAAGCATAAAGACCATACTTAACATCATTATTGGCACCCCAGTCCTTTTTCCCACGATGGTCTGCCTCATAAGCATTCTCAAATGACAAGGCATTGTGTAGCCCTGACCAGTCTTTACGGAATTCCACGACAGCAATTCCTGAATGACCACAGTTATTCCAAAGTGGGCGAACTCTTATGGGGTTGAACCCTCTCCTGATCAATTCATCCCTCAACTTGGATCCACTTTCCCCTACAGTTCGTCCATCCTCTGACTTTCGAGTAGGAATATTAACCACAATTCCGGTCCATGGCCAAACAATTTTCTCATCATGGTCACAACCACTAAAAGGATCCTCTTGTGCTGCAGGTTTCAATGAACTAACCAAAGGCACAAGACCCTTTTCCAAATACTTAGCCAGAGCCAGGTGATTGGCTTTCATTGTTGTTGTTCTTCTTGCAGAACTACTATTTCCCACACCAGAAGCATGCTGGACGAGGTCTAAATATCGGTAAATTTTCTTCTCAGGACAATAGGGGCACGTATAAGTTTCATCTGAAGCTTTGACAATGTGCTTCCCATTCTCATCATGGTCACAACCACTAAGCAGTTCCTCCTGAGTCACAGGTTTCAATGAACTAACCAAAGGCGCAAGATCCTTTTCCAAATACTTTGACAAAGCCAAGTGATTGGCTTTCACTATTGGTGTTCTTCTTGCAGAACTACTATTTGCCACAGCAGAAGCATGCTGGACAAGATCCATGTATCGGTAATTTGGCTTTTTCTTCTGAGGACAAAAGGGGCACGAATAAGTTTCACCTGAAATTTTGACAATGTACTTCCCATTCTTTAATTTTTCATAAGATCTATCTACATACATTCCCATTTCAGATTCAGTTATATTCGAACCATCTATCGAGCTGATATCCATTGGCAAGGAAACCTAAAAGGTAACAAGACAGAAAATCAAACTACACCCAACAGAAAACTATGCACTACTTCATTATAGGTTTGAACAATTAACAAAACAATTAAATTACAAAATTTTAAAGATATCTCGCCTTCAAACAGAAGCCATGCACATTATCTAGCAGATAATTCGAAAATATGGAGATATTTTTTAATTGAATAGCTTATAAAACTTCAATGGAGCAAGATATGATTAATTACGTTGAAGCACGGACATTTCTGGACGGCAGTGTACAAGTCTATCTTGTTTTTAGTCCCGGTGATATTTGTCAAATATGATACAAGTCTATCTTGTTTCCTGGCTTCTTCCTCCATGAGCTTGGGGATGGTCTTAAGGTCACGAGTCTGGCGTAAATGTTCTCCAATAATACTACTTGACTTGTAGTCATCAGCACGGGCAACCCAAGCATAAAGACCATACTTAACCTCAGTATTAGCACTCCAATCCTTTTTCCCATGGTGATCTGCCTTGTAAGAATTTTCAAATGACAAGGCATGATATAGCCCCTGCCAATCTTTTTGGAATTCCACGACGGCAGTCCCTGAATGACCATGGTAATTCCGGAGTGGGTGAACTGTTATGGGGTTGAACCCTCTCCTGATCAACTCATCCTTCAACTTGGATCCACTTTTTCCTACAGATTGCCCATTTTCTGACTTTCGAATCGGAATATTAACCACAATTCCAGTCCATGGCCAAACAATTTTCTCGTCATCGTCATGACCACTAGGGGTATCCTCTTGAGCCGAAAGTTTTGATGAACTAACCACAGGCACATGATTTTTTTTCAAGTACTTCGCCAAAGCTCGGTGAGAGGCTTTCACTATTGGTCTTCTTTTTGCGGAACTACTATCACCCACACCAGAAGCATGCTGAAGAAGATCCTCATATCGGTAATACTGCTTTTTCTTCGGGGGACAATAAGGGCAAATATAAGTTTTGTCCGAAACTTTAACAATGCATCTTCCTTTCTTTAGTGTTTCATAACATCTATCTTCATACTTTCCCATTTCAGATTCAGTTATACCCGAATCATCTCCTGAGCTGATAACCGTTCTCACGGAAACCTAGAAGATAGCAACAAAACAAACATCAAACTACACTCAACAGAAAACTATACTATTCCTTATAAGTCTGAACAATTAATAAGTCAACCAAATTACAGAATTTTGAGATAATTCTCCTTCAAACAGAAACCATGCACATTAAAGCAAAATAATTAATTCAATTATATAACCTTTTTAACAATAGGGTATTAACCAAACTAAAACAAGGTACAATTATGCACAAAGTACATTTTCCAAAATAAGCAACTGTTTATATACCCGGGTTGAACACATACCCGACACTCACACTCGAGGCCAAGTAACATAGATGCAAATCCAAATACTATGATTTTAATTTGAATAGTTAGAATTAGTGTTGGATGTTAATAATTCGCTATTTTTCTGTCATTAGACAAAGTTAAATATAAAAATACAAGCAGAATTAAAAAAAAAAAAAAACCCGCTGCATTGCAGTATCTAAACCAAATAAAGTACTTTACTTTCTTCTTCAACTACTTCTCCCAGGAACCAAACAAAGGCAGAAAGTAAACAATTACAAGAAAACAAATGCATGCAACGGTTTAGATTTAAAACAAAAATTGCAGGAATCTAAAGATGAATAACAAGCAGTAGAACAACAACAATATTTAAATGAAAGGTCCATAAATTATTCACACTGAAAATGCAACTTATTGGCAAAACAAAAGTAAAGATTTTCATGAATAAATTGAAGTAAGAAAGAAATGAAGAAGAAAATTAGAATCGGAATTTTACCTTCACAAATTAGAGGTTCGAATTTGAGGCTTTAGAGTTCTCCGAAGACCTCAAATTTTGCGAAGAAATTATTAAAGTAATTAATTATTTGTTCATTGTAACGAATGATTTTTGACTCAAAATTGAGAAAGTAGAAATCAAACCCGCTCGACCCAACCAGAAGACATTTATGAATTTTAAATTGGGTCGACAAATTTTAATTATTAAAATAATAATACTAATATCAATATATTTTGGGTAAACTACAAAAATAATCATTTTTGTTTGCCTCAGATTACATTTTAATCACTTATGTTTGAAATGTTACGTTTTAGTTACTTACATTATCGTTTTATTACGAAATTGTTACTCTACCGTTAAGCTCTATTACCTCCCTAATAGCGGTCCTACGTGGCAGTTCAAATGGGTTTTAAATGCCAACTTAGATGTCCTACGTGGCAATCCAAATTAATTTTATTTAATTAAAAACCTCTTTTCATCCCAGCATTTGGATATCCAAGTTGGCATTTAAAACTCATTTGGACGGCCACGTTGGACTGCTGTTAAAAACCTATCTTCATCTCAGCATCTGGATATCCAAGTTGGCATTTAAAACTCATTTGGACTGTCACGTAGGACCGATGTTAAGGAGGAACGGAACTTAACGATAGAGTGACCACTTCGTAACAAAACGATAACGTAAGTGACTAAAACGTAACATTTCAAACATAACTGATTAAAATGTAATCTAAGGCAAACAAAAGTGACTATTTTTGTAGTTTATCCACATATTTTTATTATTTTTGAAATAATAAAATTAGCTTTTTGAGTCGGCCTAAAAATTCCTTTATCATGGTTTGATGTGGCGATGTACAATGCCCATTAATATCTTTATTTATATTTCACCAAATAATATTAGGGTAAACTACACCTAATATCACTAGGATCAATAATAATCAATTTATTCCATTAATGCTTAAATTCAACCAAAATATATATTTAATACGATACATAATCATTATCGGGTCCTACACGAGCTTATGAAAGCTTTAAAACTAACCCGAGGTAGAAACAGGACCTAATTGTAAAGAATTCAAAATATAAGGTTGACGTCTTAACGCTAGCACTTCCTGGTCATGATGTTGCCAAACAGTTTGTCACATCACGACGTCAGACCACTTGACGTCGCGACGTCGCTTATTATGTTAGCCTCGTTGGGACATCAAATTCCTCGTCACACCGTGACTTTATAGGCCATTTCTTGTCACAACGACGTTCGAGCATACATATTTCAATATTCATATGACCAGAATAAACCTTAAACAACCAATTTATACATTCCAATTCTATACATAACTATACATTAAGAATTTAACACCTATAAACTAAACATTTATAATATACCAAACATACCATTTGATCCACCACATTCACATTGTCGCCATTTACAACCTTTTAAAACATATAAGCAAAGATTTCATAAACACCTTCAACCATTTGACCAACTATTCATCATAAGGTACCAATTCCAAAAGAAACATGGACTTAGAAAGCAAACTAAAACTTGACTCAACTAGGTACATGCCATTTAACTAACAAAAAAGATTCACCAACTTTGTTGAGTCTGGGATTCTAACTAGATGTTGAAGTCGATGCTCGAGACCTTGAATTGTATCTAACCTATGCACGAAAAACAAAAACTGTATGCTGAGTAATAAAGCTCAGTTGCATTTCTATAATTCAATCGATAAAATACAAGTTAATAGAAAACATGTAATCAATATACAATTCCAAATGAGTACTAAATATCATGTTATAATGTGTCACTATACTATACAATTCATTTTTATATTTGATCAATTGACTAACATAAGATACATCATATTAACATGTAATTTCCCGAATTGAATTGATTAATTCATCCCATTTTCATTCCAATTCTTCAGACTTATAGTTTCAATTCACATACTTTTTCACAATAGTAATTCAATTTATATTCCATTATCAACTTTGCATTTTAATTTACTATTAACTTGACTCGGATTTTAACAGATGCATGGATCCAACCAACACACCAATTTGGCACCTAGTGCCTCATCAGACAATTCGAAGTAAATAAATTGCGCCCAACGCTCATCGATATTGAAACACCCCTAACCCGTCTCTGTCGTCGAATTGGGTTATGAGTATTATAATGAACTTTTCAAACATTTAACATTACTTACAAATAGATATTCAAGTGGAATTACAAATAATCAATCACATTCGATTTATAGAAAACATGCACTTATGGGCCTTAAAACGAGCTTATGGGGCCCTAAAAATAGTTTGGGAACATTCTCGGATCAATTCGAAACAAAACAGAAAAATTAGGAAAAAGTTGAAAATTTTGAAAACAGGGGTCACAAGGTCGTGTCCCAGCCAGTGTGTCTGCCCATGTGCATATTCGAATTAAGGCCACATGGTCGGGTCGTAGGCAGTGTGCCAAATTATGTGTGCATTTGATGGTAGGTCACACGACTGTATTGCTGATCATGTGACAAATTATTTTAAGACACACGGTTATGTGGCAAGTCGTGTGAAACTTGCACAAAAAAAACAATAAGACACATAGCCAGGTGGATAGGCCGTGTGTGACACACAGCTGTGTGACAGTCCTTGTCCCAAGCCGTGTGTTCCAAAATTTTCTTCTAAAACAAGGCAATTTTTACATCTATCTTGGCTACTAAGCCAAGCCTAAAACTATCATTTATGTAACAGCCCGATTTTAGCTAAATTGAAACAGTGGTTTTGGAATAACAAATTTGATGTTGGAAAATTATTTTAATATTATTTTTGGTGTTTATAGCATGTGAATATATATGTGTGAAAATTTCGTGAGCTAATTTTATCATTTAATAGCTCAATTTGATAAAAAAGGACTTAATCGCGTAAAATGCAAAAGTGACATTCTATATGTTAAAGGTGTTTAATTGCTATGAATTATTAAATAAAAGCTCCTTATAATGATATTAGACCATGGATAGTGGGAATGGACATAAATGGGTATATATTAAGTGATTATATAATAGTTTAGTAAAGGTTAAAATTGTAAAATGGTTAATTAATGTTAATTAAATGAAAAAAAAAAAAGAATTTAGTCCATCTTTCTTCTTATAGCCGAAAATAAGAGGTGAAAAACACCATTGTTAGGGCTTGAAGGTTTGGTCATTGCTCTTGTTAATTGTAAGTTCGTTTTTGCTCTGTTTTTGATGATTTCTATGTTTTTGTGATCATTGCTTTGTGTTCTAGCTAGCCCGTGCCCTAATTTTTGAGTTTGTTAGTGATTTTGTAAAATTCCATTAATGATAGCTTGATGTTTTTGAGTGTTGATGATGAAATATGGAAGCTTGGTGTTTGATATACATGTTTTGTAAAGTGATTTTGAATAAAAATGCATATTAGGGATTAAATTGAGAAAAGTGTAAATTGTGGGGTTAAGTTGTGAAATAGATGAAAAATAAGGGCTTCTAGGGACCTATATGAAATTCGTCTAGGCTTGGAATAAAAGAAGTTTCATGAATTTTGTGTATTTGAAAAATAGGGACTAAATTAATTAAATGTAAAAGTCTAGGGGCTAATGTGTAAAAAATGCCCAAATGTGTGTTGTGGACTAAATTGAAAGATTATGTGATTAAATGAGTTGAAATTGTTATAATATAGATCAAGAAAAGAGGAACCCAAACTTAGATTGAGGCAAGAACAAAGTACTTGACTAATCGACTAGGTTCGTCGTTTTTACGCCTGAGGTAAGTTCGTATGTGATAAACATTGTTACAATTATATTTTTAACGATTTAATATTTCATAAATTAATATATGAGACGATGGTTGTGTACGATGATGAATCGATTATGTTTGTCACTTAGTATGCGTATCGAGATAGCTTAGGCTATATAAAGCACTAAGTGTGCGAATCAGAATAGCTTCAGCTATATAAAGCACGTAGTGTGCGAATCGAAATAGCTTCAGCTATATATATGGCACTTAGCGTGCGAGGCTGAGATAGCTTCGGCTATGAAAGGCACTTAGTGTGCGAGATTATAGTAGCTTCAGCTATGCTTTGGCACTTAGTGTGTGAGATATCGAGTATTCGACAGTATCAAGTAAAGGTTCGAGTTCGATATGAATTTGTACAGGTATGTACATATAAAGCATGAAATCCAAATAGAAGAAGTTATGAGCTTGTTCATAAACACTTGAATAAGTATGATGATTTGTTTGTCACCATGATTTAGATATTAATTAGTATGAATTGATGATTTGTATATTATGAACAGTTGAGTATATTTAGTACGAACTTACTAAGCTGTGAAGCTTACTGTGTGTTATTTGTTTATGTTTTATAGATTATTGAAGCTAACTAAGACTCGGGGATCGTCGGGAAGCGTCATCACACTATCGATCATTTTGTTGGTACTTTTGAAGCTTTGTATATATGGTATATGACATGTATAGGCTAGTGTCATCTTGGTATGTTTTGAGTTATGATTTTAGCCATGAGATTTGGCTTGTAAATGTTGGTATGTATGGCTATTTAAGTTGGCTTGGATTGTGTTTGATAAGTGATATATATGTGATATATATAATGCCTTATGTGTTGGCTTGTTTGCCATAGTTATTGATATGACTAAATGATTACTCATTTGGTTAGTTTTTAATGTTTGAGGAATGGTATATTATGGTATGATTTATAAATGATAAATTGATATGTTTGAGAGGCATAATTTAGTTGATGGTAAGGCGATGAAAATACATTTAGAAGTTATCTGAGTTTGATGATTTTGGCATAATGATTTGGTATTTTTTGAATATGGAATTGAGTAGTTGAAATAGATGAGAATAGATGGTATAATATGAGTATGAATTGGCATGTTTTGGCTGCCTATATATATGCATTGAAATGATATTATTTGGTTGCTTTATGTGCATGAGAAAAAGGGTGACAATCTGGTTTTGCAAATAGCCTATTTTTGTCCACACGGGCGTGTGTATCAGTCGTGTGCGACACACGGTTATGCTACATGGCCGTGTGTCCCCTGGAGTTCCCTTTCGAATTAAGTCAGTATACCCTACAGGTTTGGCATGGCCTAGACACACGAGCGTGTCTACTGACCGTGCGTGACACACGGGCTGGCATATGGGCGTGTGGCCGGCTGTGTGACCTAAGTCAGTAACCTCCTCAGTTTTCCCACGGCCATGGCACACAGGCGTGTCCTTAGCCGTGTAGTGCAAGTCAGTATGTATGCCCTGTTTTTACACTGCCTGTGACACGGGCGTGTCTGGTGGCTGTGTGAGGCACAAGGCTTGTTCACAAAGACGCGTGACCCTTAAATGTTGGAAAATTTTCTAAGTTTCCCAAAGTTTGCAAATGTTATTGGTTTAGTCCCTAATCACTTCTAAGCATGTTTTAAGGTTTCGTAGAGCCTTATAAAGGACAATGTGAATGATTTGAATGGGTTTTATATATGAATGCATAAATGTATATGTTATGTATGTGAATGATGTATATTGATCGGTAATGCCTCGTAACCCTATTCCGGCGACGGATATGGGTTAGGGGTGTTACACTTTAAGTATCATCAAATACACCTCAAAACATGCCAATTTCGTACAACCTATGTGCCTAACCAATGTGTCTTCATTGACACCACATGTAGATAACCATTCAAAACACAAACTTCAACTAGATCAAACATCAAAATGACCATATTAAATTACTAATTCAACAACATATTATAATGGTATAACTACAAGGTCACCCTAGTTACATGCCACTTTTAACCAACCCAAAATGAACAAAATAACTACCAAAAGTATGGAAGATAGTGTGTGAACTCTCGAGCCGATCCAATCGACGTCACGGTTCCAAGAGACCTGCAAAATGAAATCAACCAAGTAAGCTCAACATAGCTTAGTAAGTTCGGGTATTCAATGCAATTACTTCATAGCTCAATTCAAAGTTTCATAACACATCAAAAAGGCAAATATCACAATTCACCAATAGCCAAGACAATGTAATACACTGGCATGAAGCCTGCTAGGCATAAAGCCCGATAACTATACTGGCACAAAGCCTTCTAGGCATCTAGCTCGATAAATACACCGGCACGAAGCTTGCTAGGCACTAAGCCTGATAAATACACCGACACAAAGCTTGCTAAGCACTAAGCCCAATAAATACATCGCACAACCACTCAATTCTATGATATACACTACGAACCAACTTTTAATATTACATTACAGAACTAAAAGATTAAACAATTAACAAAGAATTGAACATAACCATGCATAAACATAAAACAAACTTACCAGGATCCGATAATTATAGCTATGCAACGATGATTACTCAACAACCTTCTCTTTTCCCCGATTAACAATTGATGGATTTGTTTCTTAATCTAACATAATAATTCAATTCAATTAATTCAATTTAACATCTCAAAACACTTTAAATCATATAATTAACTCTTTAATAATATTTAGCATATTTACGCCATCATTTACATTTTATGTCATTTAATCCCTCCAATCCAAAACTTCCAAAATATTCCAATTAAACCCACACTACCGAATAATTTAGAAACTATGCTCAGCCCACTGCATTCGAAAATTCACATAAAAACCCATGCTCAATTTAACATTTTAACAATTTAATCCTTCCATCAAAACTAACTAAAAACACATTATCAAAATGATTCAAACCCATCAACAAGCTATAAATCAAAGCACTTATCATTGCAACATTCAAAAATCAAGCACGGTGAACTTCTAAACATTCAATGGTTTTACGAACTAACCCCCGAGTTAACTAAATTAGGCTAATACGATAACAAAAACATAAAAATCTCTAAAAACGAACCTCAACTACACAACCATGCAAGAGAAGAGCTTAACCGAAACTTTTTCCTTCAATAATGTGATTTTTTGGCAACAAGATAAAAAAATGAACAAGATGATAATTCTTTATTTAGTTGTTTATGTTATTTATTATTAATTTACTTTTTTAACCTTACTAACTTAATTAACACATAACCAAAATTGTATCCATAAATGTCTACCACTTTAAAACATGGTTTATTAACCATCTAAGTCAATTACCTTGCATTTCCTTAACCATTTAACTAATAGAAACTTACTTTTGCATCTTTTACAATTTAGTCCATTTCTTCTAATTAACTAAATAAATATTATAATTTCTTAACCTAACTTTAATATGACTCTAATAAAACCATATAAACCTTATATAAATAATTAAATATTGACTCACTTGTTAGAATCATGGTCTCAAAACCACTGTTTTTGACATCATTGAAAACGGGCTATTATAGGTATAACTAAAGTAAAAATTGTGCCCAGCACTCATCGAATCGTAGTCAAAATAACTTGTACTCAATCTATCCTATAGCATGCCAACTATATCTGACCCTACTCGAACAGTTGATAAGGTAACCAATTATCCAATTCCGAATATAACTTAATTTCACACTTCATCAACCAAATCATCAATTAATATGTATCATAGCATGAATCAACCCAATTCAAAGTCAATTTTATATTTACATCAAGTTATAATATTTTTAAATCTATTCAATTTAGTCCTCTATCTCAATAATTTATCAAAATCGTATTAATTCAATTCGATCAATCAATTTCAACTCACCTAATAATCTTACCATGAAAAGAAGAATAAATATGCTACAATTGAAGTGATTCGAATTATAGAAATACAAATCGAAAATTCTAAGCTATTTGTCGACGACTTTAACTTTTCCTTTCCCTCTTGAGGAATCCAGGTCGGCATTAGCTAGGATTAACATAAAATATAGTACCATCAGTATTCCACAAAATTCACAATCAATTGTCATTTTATATAAATTTTGCAATTTATTAAATTTAGTCCCTATAATCGGGACTAACATGACTTTCAATTTAAAACTCCAAATTAAAATATGATTTCACTATTATCAGTTAGGGACCTCTATTTCTTATTTCTACATCCAATTTTACAATTTTTTCACTTTATTCCCTAATGTAAGAAACTATCAATTAGCTTTACAATTTAGTCCTTTTTCATATCTAAGCTTAAAACCTATCAATTTAACACCTAAAACTTTCAATTATCAACAATGACATCTTTCAAAACTTTAACATTTTTACAAATTGATGCATGGACTAGCTAAATCAAGCTCTCATGACCTCAAAAACATAAAAATTACAAAAAAAGAGAGAGATTAAATTAAACTAACTAATTTATTGTATAAACCTTGAAACCCTTGTTAATGGCGTGGAGTTCTCTTTTTTATTTTCTTCAATTTATTGGAGAAGACCATACCTCTCTCATCCCACCAAAATTATTCCTTTTATAGCAATATTAACATGTTAATTAATTTAATTAAACCAAATTTGTTTTAATCAAGTTAATAATCCTATAACCCTTTCTTTCCACTAAAACATATTTAATTAAGTTCTGGTTTCTATTTTGGACCTTTGATTAATTGCAATTTAAGTCCTCAAGCCATTTTCTAATTAAAAATCTATAGCGATTGGACTTTACAATTTAATCCCTGAGTCCTAATTAAACACAATTTTAGCTAATTTACTTATAAAAAAATTTAAATTCACTTATATGATAACTCTGTAATATTTTTATTTAATATTTATGAACTCGATTTATGAAAATGGGGTCTCAAAATCGTCTTTTCTAACACCACTGGAAACCGAGTCATTACACTTTATACTTAAATAACACTAAGATAGTTGCAACTTAGCAAGTAAATGCCTCTAAAATAATATCAAAATTAATAATAAAATGAAAGTTATACAATATCCAAGAAATAACAACAAAATGGTAAGAATATATTAGCAAAATGTCAGCAAAACAACATCAAAATGGCAACAAAACAATAATGAAAATTTTAGGCAAATTCGGGTCGTGCCCAGGCCAAAAAGTCTTACCCAAGGCCCGACCCATTTGGAAAATAGGCTTTTTTTTGTCTAAACCCATTTTTTGAGCTTATATTTTTGCCCAAATCGTTTCACTTTTCGAGCGGGCCTTTGGGCTTGGACGGGTGGCCCGACCTATGATCAAGTCTAGTATTGATCCATCGTACTGATCATCGTATCATTACTTGGAGCTCACTAGGTGATAAGCTATAAAATTAACATATTTTAATCTCATTCTTAATGCGTTTTTGGATGATTAATTATACAAATTAGAGAATTTGATGCTCTAATCCTTTAAATTCATATTTCTATACTTAGGAGTGCATTTGGGAGCGAAAGGAGCGAAAAACGAGCCAAAATCAGACAAATAGAGTTATTTTCAAAAGCCACACGGTCTGGCCATTTCCACACGGGCTGGGCACATGCCCGTATAAGCCACATGGGCTGGACACACGCCTATATGCCAGCCCGTGTCGATTTCACATCCTACTTCCCAAATAAGAGGAAAAACCCAATTTTTAGGCTTTCTGAGCATTCTGAAGTCTATAAATACCCATTAGAAGAAGACATAAGGGAGCCATCAGAGAAGATAAGAGAAAACACTCGAAGAATACCATCAGAATCAACTCAGAAGTAGATCTTCGTCAAGATCGAAGATCTCCTTTTAGTTTCTTTTGAAGTTTTATTGAGTTTCTTTATATCTTGTGGTTATTTTGACTTTGAGATGTTTCTATTCAGGATTATAAACTAAATTCCCTAGATACCTGGGGGAGTAAAACATATGATTAATCTTTTTATTTAATTGTTTGTTTTTACGCGATAAATACTTGATTCTTGTTCTCAATTATGTATGCTTATTTCTTGTTTTGATATTTCTAGGATATTAATTCATGTTTAATCTGCTTAATTCAGTAGAGTAAAAGGCCTTGTTTAAGAGTAGATCTAGTATAATTAAGTGGAGTTGCATGCAATCCTAGAAATAGGATGACATAAATCTACCAGATTAGAGTCAAATCTAATAGGGGAATCCATAGATCAAGTTAATGTGACGATAGGGGTTTTAATTAGAAAAAGATTTCAACTAATCAGCCTAGAGTCAGTTGTTCTTACTCTCGAAAGAGACATTAACATAATTTAGAGATTTCTACGGATCAAGACATAAGTGAATAAATCATTTAATTTAGATTCATAATAATAGGTGAAGTCTAGATGGATTTGTAACAACCCGTTTTTAGGGTTAATCAGAACAGTGGTTTTGGGACCACAATCCGAAGACAAAATGCTTATTTTATTATTTTAGTAAGGTTTACAGTATGATAGAATGTTCGTGTAAAAATTTCGTAAAGAAATTTTACCGTGTGAGTGGTTAATTCGGTAAAAAGGACTAAATCACATAAAGTGTAAAAGTTGAATTCTATAAGTTAAAGGTATTAAATGGCTATGAAATTAAATAGTATGAGTCCTTAAGTGGTAATTATTCCATAAGTATTGATAGTGGAATTCTATGGCTTGGTATTTTTGAAATTTATGATGTTATTAAAGGTTAAAATGGTAAAATGGTTAAAATATTAATAATAAATAAAACAAAAAACAATTTTAAGTTTATTTTCTCATCTCTTTCACCGAAATTGAACAAAGAAAATAGCCATGGAAGAGTTCTTGGGTTCGGCATACATTTGGCTTAATTAAGATTAAAATAAGCAATTATCGAAACTAGATCGGGAAAAATAGAAAGTGGATGAATAGCCGATAGTTTTAATTGAGCGAAACGAGGTAAGTTCATATAGCTAGAATCGAATTATTAAATACATGTAATTGTTTAAAATGTATGTGTATAAGTTGAATGAATAACCCACTTGAAATTTGAATTACCTGTTATATGATTATATTACTATTTACATAAGTGTAAGTGAAATGTTACAAATGTTATATACGTTACATGGATTCGGTATGATAATATGCATTAGGTATGCGAATTGAGTATTTAAATGTATATATTTAATTGAATTGAATATATATGTTTTGAAAAATTGAATTATTGATCATTGAATGCTTAAATGATAAAGTTGGATAATTACCGAGCCCCGTTTGAACCGTAAAAATTTGTTAGATACGAGTGACATGTCACTAGGGTTGCCAATTTGGTCGAGCTCCTGCATTTGTTGCGGACTCACCATAGCTCATTGGAGCTTACCGATTTAGCTCATAAGAGCTTATTGTTTTAGCTTATTGGAGCTTACCGATTCAGCTTGAAGGAGCTTAATGTTCAGCTCGACAGAGCTTACCGTTTCAGCTCAATAGAGCTTACTGTTTATCAGCTCAGGAGGAGCTTACCGACCATGACTCGAAAGAGCATGTATGATTATGAATTGACGGACCACCGATAAATACACTTAGTGTGTATCACCCGGGAATCTATCCAATTCTACGTAGTTCAACGAGCATAATTATTCTTACCGATCATATGAATGAGCTATGTTGAAATGGATGAATTATTGTTGAAATGAATGAATTACTATTGATACAGATGAATCACAATTTATACGAATAGAAATGAATTGCCATAATGTTATGTGAATTACATGGTATTGATATTTATTGATGAATTAAAATATGGAATGAAGTATATGTACTTGAGATTGAATATTTACTATTTTCACTTATGTGACTTGATGATTATATCGATATAATGATACTAACCTATTGATGATTTTATATGCTTATGTATTTGACAAATTTGATTGGATGGTATTGAACGGTAATATAGGTTGTAATGAAGTACGAACAAATATTATATATATGAATCGAGATATAGGTGACACACTCAACAAGTAAGTGATATTTAATAATTTCATATGATATGTAAGTGAAAACTGATGATTATATACAGGAATTACCAGGTTGTTATTGTATTACGTGTAGATTTTGATGGAGCTGGTTTATATGTCCTCTTGTTTCTCTAATTCTGAGTAAATTGTTAAATTGTATATAGTACCTACTAGTCATATGAGCTTACTAAGCTTATTAGCTTACTTTGTTCATTTTTCGTATTTTACAGTGATTTGAAAGCTTGTTCGGGTTGGAAGTCATTAAAGATTTCATCACACTATCCAGGAGTTGATTTGGTATTATTGAACTCTTTGAAATTTGTAATATGGCATGTATAGGCTAGTTGATGATATGAGATGTATGAGTTATTTTAGCTATAAAAGCTTATATGCATTGAGGTGTTTTAGCCATGTGATTTGGCTTAACTTGGCTAGATATTGGTTATGTATATGTGTGCTAAATATGGCATGTTTTGGCTACTTATTGAGTTGTAAAAATATGGTCACTTATGCTTGTGAATGCTCATGTTTTTAGGGTGGCAAATTTGGCTTTTCAAATGGCTTATTTTTGTCCATAAGGGCAGAGACAAGGGCGTGTGTCTCAGCCGTGTGTGACACACGGTCACATTACACGGGCATATGTTCCCTGGGGTACCCTACGATTTTAAGTCAGGCTTGGGCACGGCCAAGACACACGGGCATGTGGCTAGCCATGTAACCTAAGTCAGTTTTGACCACGGCTAAGGCACACGGGCGTGTCTTGTGGCCGTGTGAGGAAGTCAGTATGTATGCCCTGTTTTCACACAGTTTATGACACAGGTGTGTCTACTAGCCGTGTGAGGCACATGGCCTGTTCACACTGTGTAATACCCCCTACTCGTACTCATTGCCGGAATAGGGTACGAGGCATTACTGGAGTTTATAATTTTTTTTTAAGAAAACTCAATATAATCCATTTTACAGATATCTAACCTTCCCTGCAATATTAAATCGAGACCAATCCAATTCAATATATTTTCAAGATAGATTTATGCATATTTATAAGATAACCTCATCACATACCAAAACCAAGATTTGTTAGCCATACCATTGGCTAACCTTATATTCATTTCACAAAATCATTTACTTTATTAGCTTATACATGCCATTGATTCCCAAAATAAAGTTTCTTTATATATCGAAATCTTAAGGTTGATAGTGTGATGTGTCTCCGACCAAATCCAACCTCCGAGCTCTTAACACTACAAAACAGAGGAAAAGGAAACAGGGTAAACACTTTGTGCTTGGTAAGCTCATGTAACAAGAATTATACTTACCTAATATTTTCAGTACAATACAATAAACATTACATATATCCATTCAATGCATTATTACCCTAACATGCACAAACTCAACATTCAAGTTAGTACAATAATTTCCATGTATCAATAATATATATCATGGTTGATGAGATCATCAATACTATGATTTCCATTCCCTTGTTATTTTTTTTATATTTATCCTGTTGAATTACTCGGAATTTCGATGGATTTTTCAGAGGTACACTTTTAGTGTACAAATCCGGGTCCATCAATTCATTTTATGTACGCACATTTTCATTTCAAAGAGCACACTCCCGCGAACCTCATCTTTACAGCGGGATTACCAGTCTAGGCTAAATCCCCTGTAATATCCATTTTACACATATTCTTCGGGAGGGCTATATCAGGATAGGATCACCCGTCCGGGCTAGATCCTTTTTACCGTCAATTCCTTTTCAGAGATCCATTGAATTTTCCTTTCGTTCAACCGGGATTTCTTCCTCTTTTTATTAAATATGTAAATGTTTCATCAATTTTCATATAATGAACATTCAAATCATATTCATATTAAAAACAGACATTTCAAGCATTTAAGAATATAATTCAAGTTACACGAACTTACCTTGATACTCGTTTGTATATAAAAATCTACTAATCCCAAACTTTTTCCTTTCCTCGATCTATCTTCGTATTTGAATCTTCTGGATCTAAATAAATAAATTTAATTATCAATTTAATACATTTAATGTTCATATGCAACAATTTCTATAATTTCATTATTATTATTTATAGCTTATTCAAAGCAGTCTATTTGAGTCATAGTCACTAAATTATTTATAACTCGAGCTACAGAATTCTAAATTAGGATACAATAATTTTTCCTGAAACTAGATTCACATATCTTCTTACCATAAAATTTTCAGAATTTTTGGCTTAACCAATAAGTACAGTTTATTCTTTAAAGTCACCCTTGTTCTGCTGTCTGACAGTTCTGACCCTTCTTCACTAAAAATTAATTATCTCTTCATACAAGATTCAAATGATGTTCTAGTTTGTTTCTATTAAAAATAGAATCATTAAGGATTCTAAAAATATAAATTTAAGTCCCTAATTATTTTTATTCAATTTTTATGATTTTTCAAATTCAGAATAGGGGAATCCGAATTCATTCTGACCTTGTCTCACAAAATTCATTATATCTCATGATTTACAGATCCATTTCTTACACCATTTCTTCTATGAGAAACTAGACTCAATAAGCTTTAATTTCATATTTTTTTCATCTTCTAAT
The DNA here is from genome assembly GCA_025698475.1 of Gossypium anomalum. Taxonomy (NCBI): domain Eukaryota; kingdom Viridiplantae; phylum Streptophyta; class Magnoliopsida; order Malvales; family Malvaceae; genus Gossypium; species Gossypium anomalum. The sequence continues at coordinate 90,922,719 of CM046961.1, forward strand.
TCGCTTCCTACAATTTATGGTGATGTTTCAAAGTTAGTCTATTGCTGCTGTCCAATATTGTTTTAGTGCAAACTGCTTATTACCATTTTTCCCTTAAGCTTTTAATAAATAACAATTTCGTCCCTACTCAATTAGCCTCTTAATTGAGCTTATTTTTCTAAATTAACACTTTATTCTATCACCTTAAACTAGTTTACAACCTTTAGGAATCAGAATTTCAGCAATAGACTTTAATTCCAAACATTTTCACAATTAGGTCTTAAAAATCAATTTCTATTGAAATTACCTAATAAAATCATCTCATAAACAAATTAAAGCTTCAATTTCATTCTATTTTATCATATACTTATATAAATCAACCATGGTGACTTTCAATTTCATCCATGAAATCAAAAACTAATGAATTTAATAGTAGGACCTAGTTGTAAAAGTCTTAGAAACACAAAAATTACAAGAGAAAGGCAAGGATTAACTCACTTGGTGAAAAAATTATGGAATACCAGCTTAGAGAACCCTCCTATGGCATTTTTAGCTGCTGGAATTGAAGAGAAATGAAGAGAAATCTAGATATTTCCTATTTAGTCCTAGCTTTATTTAGTTAATTTTGCAAGATTCCAATTTTACCCTTAATTCATCAATTTTTCTGTTGTTTTCATGCCCTTGCCGTCCAGCCCAAATAAATTTTGGGTCTAATTTCCTTTTAAATCCTTTCTCATTAGACACTTTAGCTATTTAAACATTCTAGTAACTTTTACATCTTTTTCAATTTAGTCCTTTTCATTTAATTAACTATCCAAACATTAAAATTTCCTAACGAAATTTTAATACCACATTACTAACATTTCATAAATATTTATAAAATTATTTTTGACTCGGTTTTATGAGATAGAGGTCTTGATACCTTATTTTTACCCAATTTTTTCAATAATTTCTTTTTCTAACTAATTACTAAATCGATAAAATTTTTCTATCAATATTTTCATATGACTTTCCTATCATATCAATTTTCATGCAAAAATATTGAAATAAATTTCTCTTTAAGTCGGATTTGTAGTTACGAAACCACTATTCCAACAACCTTGAATTTAGGCCATTACACACGGGCGCATGATACTTGAAATGTTGAAATTTTTCTAAGTTTCTAAAACTTTCATATGTTACCGATTTGGTTCCTAATGCATGATTTAGGCTTTGTATGCTCGATTTAAGTTCATATTGAATATGAATGACTGATATTTATTGAAATGAGATGATATTTGATAAATGATTGTTATGAACTGAGTTACAAGTCTGGTAATGCCTCTTAACTTATTCCGGCGACGGTTACGGATTAGGGGTGTTACAGGATTCTTTCTTGGGTATTGTCTATCTCATTGGTAATCTTCGATTATTTTCCTATTTCATTCTCTGTTGCGCTTTTAGTTAAATTAGTTTAGTAATTTTAGATTAAAACACATCACTCCAAATTGTCGGCTAAATAATAGAAAAACGGTAATTACTAGTACTTTTAGTCCTCGTGGATACAATATTCCCTACTCACCATAGTTATACTATTGTTCGATAGGTGCGTTTGCCTTTGTCGTATTTATAGTTAGTTAAGTGACCATAACTGAGTAGACTTTAAAAACAACAACTTAATATCCCAATAATTTAAATAAAAACTTCAGAATAGTTTAGTGACTTACATGAAAATTTTCAAATAATTCAATGTTCATTTTGTAACTTTTTGAAGTTGAGTGACCAAAACGTAAACTTATTAATAGTTTTGCGATATTAGGTGTATTTACCCATAATATTACTAGGATGTTGTGATTACATAAAATAAATATTATATTAAAAAGGTTTTTTTAAGATATAATGCCTACTTCTACTTATAATCTCCAAAACTTTACACCAAAAGAAATTTAAGCGCATCCAAACTCATGGCCTTTGGATTGTTGCTATTGTAGCAATCAGGAGGATGAAATTCAAGTGAGCTTAAGTGTGTTCTCTTCTAATTTAAGGGTTGAAGAGAGATTAAAGGTAGATGTGTTCATGGGCTGAGTCAGACTTGGTTTAAGCTGAACTTTAGACGATATTAACATGTTTTCTGTTTGCCCAACCTCAGTCTGACTTAAAATATGAGCCTAAAATTTGCCTAAACTCGTCATATTTGTAAATGACTAACCCAAGCTATTTTAGACCCGCCCATATGATTACTATATATTTAATTTTTATACATTATAAATTACATTATATTAAAAATAATATAATATAATGTCTTACAAATTTAGAAAAACAAGTTTTTTTTCTAAACGGGTCTAATTTTTTATCCAAATCCATTTTTTGGGCCTAATGTTTTTATTCAACCCTTCTCAAATTTTGGAGAAGTAATCTTACGCATGAACAAATCTAGTTATAAATAAAAGTAAGTTTTTATAAAAAAAGGTGTATACTACACCCGAGGTCACTAAACTAGTAGTAGGTTTATATTTTCATCACTTAACTTTAAAAAGTTACAAAATTATCACTGAACTATTCAAAAGTTTTCATTTAACTCACTGAATTATTCAAAAGTTTTTATTTAAATCATTAGGCTATTAACTTTTTCTTTTTTAAAGTTCGACTAGAGAACTCCAAGCGACAATTCGACAATTGGTACGGTGGATTAGTACCCATCAATGAGTAAAAGGACATACCTTAAATCCAAATTGATTTGACGGTTAGAGTCGAGATCGGAGAAAAACTTGTTTGGATTTTGGTTCACATATTCGCGACGTTCAAAGTTGTTTCATTAAAAAAACTGAATTGCAGAAGAGAATGAAAAAGAAAGCTTTCGATTAGTGCAGGTGGTGTAAACAAAGAAGGCCATATATCAATCATTTTAACAGTTCAATGAATTTAATGAACACTTTCAAATAATTCAATTACCATTTTGTAACTTTTTAAAGTCAAATAACCAAAATATAAATTTACTCAACATTGGGTGTAATTTGGGTGTAATTTAGATTTACCCCCTCCGAAAAAAACCCAAAGTGTTTATACATTGATTGGATAGTGGACAACCTTAATAAGTGGAAATGTGGACAAAAAATTTAGCTAAATTGAATAGGGGCGAAGGCAGAAAATTTTGTTAGGGGCTGAAATTAAATTTTAATTTTTACAAGAGTAAAAATGCAATTTTACCATTTGAATAACCTATATCTTTATATTTTTTAAAGGATTAAATCAAAATTTTATCATTTTTAAGGGGATTAAAATGTAATTTTACCTTTACTAATTAAAACTTTTAAAAAAATTTAAAGGACATAAAGGGAAAGTTTTCTATTTTAGGGATGACTAGAATCCCTACCAGTCCCCCTGGCTACGCCCCTAGAACTGGAATGTTATAATATATTATATGTAAAAACAACATGCAAGACATCTTCCTTTCTATTAACAAAACACAACTCTTATTGAATTATGTTCAATTTCGCTGTTTCTCTTATTTTCTCAAAGTTTTAGGGTTTAACCAAATCCATCCAACTTATTCTGGTTGAATTAAATAAATTATTAAAAGTTTAAAAAATAATTTAATCGGTTCAACCACTTAATTCAATCAACCTTTTGCTTGGTTCAATTAATTTGTGCAGAGTCCTAAATTAATTGATGTAATAATTTTCTTCAAGTCAGTACCTCATTTAGTTCCTAATCTAACTGGTCCGGTTCAAACTATATTACATTTTCTATATAAATACTACATTATTTTCAGTTGCATGCTACACTTCCATATTTGACTTGAACTATTTAAATTTTATTAGGAATGACAATGGATTGAATATTTATTATTTTTGAATTATTCAAATTTTAATAGGTAAGTTTGCCTAAAAAATTATATCTAGTTTATTATCTTAAATTATCCGAATATCACTATCTAAATCCAAATTAAATATTAAATATTTGAATTCACAAAAATAAAAATTTAAAAATGGTAAAAGTAAAATTTTAAAAATAATATAAATGTGTAATGATAAATTTAGCTCTCAATTTTTACATCTTTTGTCAATTTGGCCCTTTTTAGCTAAAATTGATCATTAACCTTTCAAAAATAGTCAAATCGTTTTTTAACAAAAATGTGAAGTAAAACATTAATTATTTAAGGCATAATGACTTATTTGACCCTCTAATTTTATATAAAAAAAGTCATTTTAGCCCTCCATTTTATTTTTCTCATCTTTTAGTATTTGAACTTGCGGTATTTGTCAAATCATCCCAAGATAGATGGAAAAATTAACATTTGTTAACTTTGTGGACGTAACATTTACGTGGATGCCACATTAACAATTAATTATTCTTTTAAAATATAAAAAAAATTATTCTTTTAAAATATAAAAAAATTATTTTTTTAAATTTAAAAAAATTCATTGTTGATGTGATATACACGTTGATTGTCATGCGGATGCCACATCAGCAAAATTCCATACATTTTGAGGTGATTAGATAAACAATGCAAGTTTAAAGACTAAAAGAGACGAAAATTAAATAAATGGCTAAAATAAATTTTTTTATAAGTTAGAGAGGCAAATAAGTCATTATGCTATTATTTAAAAATACTGACATAACATTATTTGTCTTATATGACATCAAAAAATAATTTAAAAATTATAAAATCAAAAAATAAATAAAATTTTTTTAAAAAATTAACATTAATATATATGAATTGTCATTCGGTATTTAAAATTTAAAATTTAAATTTATATTACCGTTAAAAATAACAATAATTTGACTCTTTAAATGGAAAATATGATTAAGTTCATGAGAAAGCAAGAATGACAGCAATATTATCTATTGGATATTGGAATTCATAAAAAAATTAGTTTTAAAAATTTTGATCATTTTTCAAATATTCAAATTCACAAAAATCTAAATTCGATTTCGCTAATATTCGAATAAAAAAAATACAAATTCAAAATAACAAATACCCAAAAATCTATCTACATCCGCTCCAAATCCCCAAACAGATCAAATACTCGGCAGATATCCTAATTAAGGTTCAAGAAAAAATTTAAAGTTTTGTAACCCACTTTTCAAAATAAATAAATAAATAAACCCTCAAATTTTATCAAAATAAACAGATTACCCAAACACTTTCTAAAGTCTAAACTCAGTTTTTCTGGTTTCGTGTTCAGAACCTGCTTAGAACAACGAAAAGAGTTCTTCATATTTGCTTTTGTGGACTTTTTTTTAATCTGTATTTTATATATATTTGAAGTATATAAGTAATTTTAAAATAATTAAATAAATATATTTATATTCGATATTTATTCAAATATAAATAATATAATCATTTCCTATTAATAGAAAAAGAAAAGTAATAAAGAAAGGAAAATAGGTGTAAGAGGTTGAAGGAGTCCCCTGCACTAACCGTGAAGGCTACATTGAAAGTCTTCCATGGACTCAAAAGTTCTCAAAGGTCTTACATACCATATTCATGAGCTTGAATTCAACATGTTAAAATCAATGCAGTTTCTTCCCACTAAGGTATATTCTACCATGGGCTGGGAGCTGAAAATTTATTTAACATGGAATTCATGCAATACTTACGAATCCGATATTCCGAATATGCATTCAGTCTTTAGGTAGTCGGAAAATTATTTCCTGCGATGAAAACAAAGATACTATGATCAGCGATTCAAGATAAACATCTCCAAGGGTTCAGAATCAATTTTCAACAATACCTACCTGAATAATGAGTTAGCATCCTTTCAGGTCATTCCTCGTCTGCGTTTAACGGTTTCCCACAGTTCCAGTAAGAATTGGACACCTTCTTTCAGGCTTGCCTTTCTTCCTTCTCTGTAGTTCCACAACTCGGAAATTACGTACCTTCCACTTGGATTGTATTCGTTTATTTCTTTTATGGCCGAAGTGACAGACTTGTATGCTTCATTGCCCATCTCAGCTTTCAAATCTCTCAGCTTTTCGTCTTCATCATCAATCACTTCCTGAACCAGCAATTATCGAACTTTGAGCAAACCCTTTTTTTTACCGACAAGAAAGCAATGGAACAAAGAACACGCTAGATGTGTTTCACAAGAAAAAACATAATGATAACTTTTAAATTTATTTTCTAGCTGATTCAACATCGAGAACTGCATCCAGATATCCAATGAACAGAATGCATAATTGCATATGTAGAAAAACAGCCCTCTATGATGCCTACAACAAACAAAGATAACAATTATAGCCGGCTAACCTAAAAGGTAAGTGCGGGTAAGACTGGTGAATCTTGAAGTACATCATTGGACTGTTACAAGAGATTGCACCCAACTAAATATTTACTTCTCTATCAGGAAATATATTTATACTCACATATATAAATACATAATACATACATAGCTGTAGCTATGATTAGTGGAACAATTAGAGGTAAAGGGTTTATCCAGTTCTATCTTTTACAAGTTTCCAAGGACAAACAAAAACCAATGAGTAATGCTGTCCTGAAATTGACATTTGTGATTATAAAATGTTTTGCATGAGGTAGGCTCCAACGGAAATCTAATAGTGTACATGTTTTTTACAATGGAGGAGGAAGAGAGCAATGCAACTTTAGAACTACCATGAACTAATCACACACACACACACACTTACACACATATATATGACATCTTCATAGTAACAGTGCTGAAGTTGAGAACGGGGGGAAAAGGGGGACTGCAGCATGAATTTAAGGGGAGTCATGAAATACAGACCTGATACTCTTCTCGTCCCTCAAGTTTAATGCGTTTGAAAGGATGCCAATCCGGATCCTTCAGATATTCCTCCCACAATGAGCACATTTCCGAAGCTCTCTCCTCAGCTAGTTCCTCATTATATCTTCTTTTCATTGCTTCAAGGAACGGTTTACCATCAAGTTCCCCCATTCTCTTAACACCGATATTTGCACGCCTTGATATTTCTTTTAATCCCTACAAAGTGATTGAATTAGTACTTCCTGAATAGAAAGTGTCATGAGCCATAAAAGCTGAAGCAGAGTTTTAAGAAATTATATGAAAGGCACGTTTGCAAATCAATTCGACTGATAAAACCTAACAATTCAGTAAAAAGAACAGTTGAAAAGCCTTAACCCATGTTTCATTTGACAGAACTGCAATATCTTGGGGGAAAGAAAAAAAACATATACACAATCAACCAACTTGCTTTTGATCACCTGTGCTTCAGCTAATCTTTTTATCATATCCATTAGTTTTTAGTGAGGAAAAGGTGTTGAAATACAACAAATTAGCTAAAAACCATGCATTACAATCCAATGAGCCTGATTTCTTTGGCTTATTTCGGTTTTACCAATACCATCATATAATTCTTGTAAGGCAACAAATCATAATCTCAATATCACCATTGGAAAAATATATGTTCAAAGATGTTAAAAGACTTTCAAGTGGACATCTGCTAACTAAAGTCTGCAGTGATGCACGAGGTTGAAAAGAAAACTCACATTAATCAATTCTTTGCGAGCATCCTGCAGCTCATCATTGCTCTTACGTTCACTTACAATAAGAGTTTGGTTCAGTGCTTCTAAATCTTCAAGCTCTCCCTCCTTTTCTCTCAAATCCTTAAGACTTGCCTCTATCTTTTGCAATACTTCTTTATCATCTTCATCTCCCAGGTGCCTAATTACAATCAACGAACCTCTCAGTTGCTCGATTTCCAGTTCTAATGCCTGTTTTTGGTCTAATTGTTTCTCCAGTTGAATTATCCTATTGTGAAGTTCCTCCTTTTGCCTCTGGATAATTGGTGGTCCAATCATATAATAAGTTCTCAGCATTGTAAAACCGGAAAGGTAGTATTCTGGTAAAGAAAAAAAAAGGGCACGAATGATAAACAAACCTTCTGATCTTCAGCCAATTTCATTACATTTTCATCAGCCCTTTTTTGCTCCAAAGCGGCCATTTGTAATGAACTATTTTGAACAGCATTCTTGAAGAAGAAAAATGTTAGTTTTAGATTCCCCAGTAACTCTTTGATCAACATTCCTGAGTATACAACTAAAATGAAACACATCAAGATGCTGCAAGAGCAACCAAAGTTGATTTTATTCTTTTTATCATTTTGCCTTCATGATAAAAGAAATTAATGGTAGGAAATCACCAATTCTAGATTTTAGCTTGCAATGTAGGCACCTATGTTTACCCTTCAGAATATATGATTACATATTATTCAGGAGATTCATGATTTTGAGAATCAACGATTATCTCCACAATTTGTGATAGATGAATTTCTATCAAGACTGTCAATAAGGAACAAAAATGTTGATTTCGGGACAACATTGTTGCAAAAGAAAAAACTCTACACCAGGATTATGAGTTCCAATGGCATCAATTCCGAAGTGGTCATATGAACAGAATATGAAACAGTAGTTTCACCGAGAACACCTCAATATAAAACTTAAGGAGGAGAACAAGCAAAAGTGAAAATGAAGAATGAAGCATAGCACCTGTTCAAGCTCCTCAGCTAACTTTTTTCTTTCAGTTTCATTGAGTGCCTCTCGCTTTTCAAGTTCAACTCCACGCAATTCCAGTTCCTTTTTATGAGTTTCTAGCTGTGACTTAAGCTTTTCGTGGTCACTAGAAATCTTCTGGAAGTGTTCCCTTGCACTTAGTTGAATCTTTTTAATCTCTGTTAACAGTAGCAACATGAGTTTGATACCTTTACAGTAGTACCCGAAAACAGTTTCAAACATTAAAGTTAATGGAACACCACAGTATTGTATAAAAACAGTAATGACATGTAACAGACTCGATGTAGGCTACCATCCGCAAACAGAACTGAACACTCAAAAACAGAATAAAACCAACAGATGAATAGAATGTCTGTATTATTACGACTTGATAAGAATTAAAAACACACCTTCATTATATGCTTGAAGAAGGTTTTCCTTTTCCTCCATTAAAACCTCAAGGGACTTGGAAGTTTCAGAACATATTGCTTCCAGTTCTTTTATGTGTTTGGTTTTAGTCTCGATGATATTTGTCAAATTTGAGACAAGCCTATCTTGTTTCCTGGCTTCTTCCTCCATGAGCTCAGAAATGGTCTTAAGGTCACCAATCTTGCGTAAATGGTCTCCAATAATACCACTCGCATTGTAGTCATCAGCACGGGCAACCCAAGCATAAAGACCATGCTTAACATCATCATTAGCAACCCAGTCTTTTTTCCCATGGTGATCTGCCTCGTAAGCCTTCTCAAACGACAAGGCATTATGTAGCCCTGGCCAGCCTTTACGGAATTCCACAACAGCAGTCCCGGAATGACCACGGAAATTCCAAAGGGGGTGAACTCTTATGGGGTTGAACCCTCTCCTGATCAACTCATCCCTCAACTTGGATCCACTTTCTCCTACAGATCGCCCATCCGCGGACCTTCGAGTAGGAATATTAACCACAATTCCAGTACACGGCCAAACAATTTTCTCATCATGGTCACATCCACTAGGAGGATCCTCTTCAACAACAGGTTTTGATGAACTAACCACAGGCACAAGATCTGTTTCCAAATACCTCGCCAAAGCTAGGTGATTGGCTTTCACTCGTGGTTTTCTTTTTGCAGAACTACTATTTCCCACACCAGAAGCATGCTGAAGGAGATCCTTGTATCGGTACTTTTGCTTATTACTCTTGGGACAATACGGGCAAGTATAAGTTTCATCCGAAACCATGACTGTGTACTTCCCATTCTTTAGTTTTTCATATGATTTATCTTCATACTCTTCCATTTCAGATTCACTTATATCCGAATCATCTCCTGAGCTGATATCCATTCTCAAGAGAACCTAAAAGGTACAATAAAACAAAACATCAAACTACATCCAATAGCAAACCATACACTTCCTTATAGGTCTGAATAATTTATATGCCAATTAAATTACAAAATTGTAAACATAATTTCTCCTTCAAACAGAAGCCTCGAATATTATCTAGCTGATAATACGTAAATAATTAAAATGCTCAAGTACAATTTTGTCACTGCATTTCTTTTCCTGCCAGATACAGAAGCCATATGTTGCTCCGACTTTTTATTATTATTTTATTTTCTTGAAGTAGATATGATACTGTAAAAACTCTCCAAACATACAGAAAAAAAACTTCGGAAAAATAGAAGACGATCGAACACATACCCATAATCCGCAATCACATTCGAGTCCAAGTAACATAGAAACAAATCGAAATACTATGATTTTAATTAGTGTTGCATGTTAATTATTTGCTAATTTTCAATCCATTGTTTCTCATTTTTCTATAGAAAACAAAATTACAAGAAAAAAGACGTTGCATTGCAGTATCTAACCAAACAAAATATTGTCCGTTCTTCTTCACCTACTTTTGCCAGGAACCAAACAACGCCAGAATGTTAAAATTTTATTAACAGAAAATGCATGCAAGGACCTAAACGATCATTTCCACTTGCCCCCTCCCCCCATTCATGATCACAGTAACAAAAATGCAGGAAAAAAAAATCAAAATAAGCAGCAGATCATTACAACTACAATATCTAAAATTCAAAAAAGATAAAGAAACGATTTGACCGAAGTCAAGAAATTTTCACAGAGAAATGCAACTCTCATTAAAGCAAAAACAAGGATTTTCATGAAAAAAATTGAAGAAGAAAACAAAATGAAGTAAAAATAAAATAAAATTAACTGTTTACCTCCACAAGATATGAGCTGCTTTGATTCTGAGAATTTTGAGCTTTCTCCCAAGAGCTCTGATTTTGTTAAGATTACACAATTGTTAGTGCATAAAAGACTATTTATTATTGTCTACTTTCAGGGAATTATTTAAGGGTGCATTTACTTGACACATGGTAATATTAGACGGATATGATTGCATCTTGAGATTGACTCTAAATATGATATTATTATATTTTATATTTATTTAAATTGAGAAATTATTTTATGAATCATTTTCATTACGTTATTTATAATTCCGTCTAATTAAAATATGATACATGATTCCGTTTAATTAAAATATGACATATCATCTTTAATTTGAAAGTTTAGTCTAAATGTACATATGATGTAAAAAAATATGATATATCTTCTTTTAATTGGACGGGACCTTAAATGATGTGGTGAAAAAAGTTTATAAAATAATTTTTCATTTAAACTTGATTTATTTAATGTGAAACATAAACTTAAAATTTTAATTTTTATATTATAATATCATAAATTATTTTAGATTTAATTTTTATTTATTAAAAGTAGCATAATAAAATATATTATAAGCTTTAAAAAACGGTTCAAATTTGGACTTTCAATATTTGAGTAAAGTTTGAATTAATTTTTTCTTCAAAGTTTATTTTTTAGATTTAATATTTTTAAATAAAATTTTTCAAATTTAGAATAAATCTTCTATGTGATAACTCAATCATTAAACAAATTACATGATAAAAATAAACAAATAAACAAAATACTGTACAAATCTAGGAGTTTATGGATGAAGTTGCGACCTGAAAATTATTTTGTTTTATTGTCAGTTAAAGTGTAATAGTTTGTGTCACTATCTAAAATAATATTAAAGAATATTTTTATAATTAAAATAAAATAATTATTAAATTAAATGAAATAATATTTTGTTTTCCCTATTTTAAAAATTAATAATTTCATTTATTTTTAAGCTTTTTAAATAAAAATATGTTTTTATTTTATTAATTTATAATTCAATTTAAGTAATGTAAAAGTGAAAATTTTAACTTTAACCTTAAATTTTTTTTATTTTAATCTTAAAACAAAATTTTTAGCTTGATTCCTACATATATTAATCCAAAACAAAAAAACCTCAATCCTTATAAAGTTTACACACATAAAAACTTGCAAAATACATACACATATTAATATAATATAAAATTATTAATAGATCAAAATTTATATAAATATAAAATATTTAAAACCTTTCTCGTTAAAAGTCTAAAGAAATCTGAACAGATTGGCCAATTGGAGTACTAATATAGGATAAGGAATTGGAATGGTTGAAATGCTTTTATTTTTTTTTTTAATAATTTATTTAATCAAACCAATCGGATCAGTCGAATAGTTTGTCAAAATATACCTACAAAATATTAAAAAGATAAATATACTCGAACTTGAAATCCGAATTCGAAAAACATAATAATTAATTATAAGGGCAGGAAAGCAGATATCGAAACTCAGATTCATAATGCTGAACTTCAACCATTTTGGCAAACTGGTATTTAGATTCTTTGTTTAAACAATCCATAATGGATGTTTTCAAAGACCCAGAACGCGGCAATTGGCTATAAACCCATTCCACCAACGATTCCATGTCGTCCGCGAAATCTTTCATATGCCATTGCAGTAGCTTCGGCAATGAAACCTTCTTCTTGCTCGTAATTCCCACCGATGCTTCCAAATAATCAACTTTTGCTTTCCCCAGTTCGTTCACTACTTCATCCGCTGTATAGATCCTTAACTGCATTTTCATTTTTATTACTTTCATGTATCCAACACTAACATCCGAGTTCAAATAATATGAAAAAGACTTACTGCTGGTGAGGACCACGTGCCTCGGCACAGGGCGAAAGTTACATTGGGTTCTGGATACCCCAAACCATATGCATGTCTTAGTAGCATTTCTTTCTCATCCATTGGACCCTTCCAATGTCAAATCACATCAATGAAAAATCTGTTATAATTCGAATAGATTTTCGTTTTTTTTTTCTTAATTACATATTAAATTCACGATTGAATAGATACAATGAAATAAATATATATACAGATATATATATGCAAGAGGTAAATTGTAAAACAATGTGTATATTGACTCACATATTCTGATTCACATGGATGGCGAAGAATGAAGTGCTCAATGGCTAAAGCATTCAGTACTATACCGCCCACATTCAGTGCAGCCTGCACCATCAAAACCAAATGAATTTATAATTATTATTTATATTATAATTATGGATAATAGCTATATATATTAAAAAAAGAACACGAAACCACAAAATAATGGGCTGATAGTGATAACAAGTCTACCTTATTCATAAGTGCTAATAATTTCTCTTGTGTGGAAGGTAGCCCATGTTCAAGAAATACCTGAAATTGTGATTAAAGTATAATTAAGGCATTTTGCTGCTTTTAACTTGATGATCATATTATTCTAAAATACATATATTTTTTTGAGTTTTAAAGGTGTCTTACAGTACATGCATAATACAGGCATTGTAGATATTGATCCAAAATGCCAGCTTTTGCTTGTAGGTTAAGAATGTCAAGTCAACATTAGATAATCTATGCATCAATATCCTGTAAAACAATGGAATTATATTAAATTAAAGTAAAAGGATTAAATTGTGAGAATCGTAGGGTTTAGGGCGTACATACCTCAACTTTCCAATGGGTGCTAAGCAATCAGAGAATCGAGTGAGATCGAAGGAATGTCTTGTGATTTGGATGAAGTTCTTGTAATCCCCAATATCTCTAAAAAGGCCATCAAATTCTGGGATTATACCGTAAGGATCAATGTTTGATGCATTTTGATTGAATCCAAAAATGGGTGATTTGAAGTTAATCAATGAGTTCTTTGCCGAGTATCCTCTCGAAGCCATGCAAGAGAAGCTAAGCTTTGCTACAATGGCGGATCCTTCTTTATCTTGTGATCCCTGCTGGTTCAATTCAAGAAATATGCCTATTAAACATCTCACAAGTTCTTCCGACAGTTCATTTGGTTTCTCATTGATGATCGGGCATTGCTTTTGAATTCTCCATGTTTGTAATTTCTTTGATCGTTGATTAACTTCTCCTGCTAAAAAAAAAAAAAAAAAACCAAAGCTCCTAAAATTTGATCATGGATACCTTTAAATCATCATCATCATCATCATCATAAACTTACCAGTAGAGCATTGTGAGGAAGACAAGGTTAGGATATCTGAAGCAGAACCCATGGAGGCTCGCCTATGGCTTTTAATTCTCCTTTTTCTGAGGATATCGTAATTTTGGGATCTGGTTCGTTGATTTAGATCATCGTCGTCATTTCTCGGTGGTTTGCATAGGAGTTGATTCTGGTGTTGCCGGATTTTCCATTGTTGGGTTAGGTTTTTCTCTTGACACAGTTTCATTTTCAGGTCATCGATTTTTCTCTCCAGCCAAACAATCTCTTCTTCAACCGTTGCTAGTTCAGCAAGCAGTGCCTGAACCTGACGTAAAATTTAAAAAGTACGTATACAATATTGGAAGTGTTAATTGCAAATTAGTGTTTTATTAAGTTGTGCTACTTCCCAAACTAATCCGTAAATATACTATTGAAATGCTATATCGGCATGTTATTTTTACACAGTACTCACTAAAAATTTTAATAAATGAATTAATGATTGTTATTTATGCCAAGATTTAAATTTCAAATTTAAAAAAGTATAGGGATTTAAAATGATTTAATTGGAGGACATGGACTAAATCTACGTTTGTATGCATACAAGACTTGTAATTGAATTTAACCAAACAGATTTAATTATTACTATTTGGGTTAGAACCAAAATTTTAAAATTAAAAAAAGTACAAAGATTAAAATTGACTAATTTAAAAAATATAAAAACTTAAATTGATCAAAATAAAATATAATTATGGCCACGCCCACATATAATTTTATATCCAGATTTTAATTTAAAACTAATAGTAAGTTGATCCATGTATACAAAATTATTTTAATTTTACACTTAGGTCTATCTTTCCCATATATATGGATTATTATTAAAAAATATTAAAATATGATAAAATTTTATGCACTTTTCATAAATTTAAAATTTAGTCATTATATTTTTATTTTTAAGAATTTAGTGTTTTTACTTTAGATTTTAAAATTCAGTTCAACTCTTTAACATTGGTAAGATTATTTTGTTAAATTCAAGTTTATTACAGCATCATTTTTTAGTTATATTGCTACCAAGTGATTTTTTTTCAATTTTAAAATGTCACACCAATAAATTTTTAAAAAAATAATAGTGTTAATAATTGGATATGAATTTTAAAATCCATAAGTAGAGGAACCAAATTTCTAAAAATAACAATATAAAGATTAAATTCTAGATTTGTGATATATATATTTATTATAGATAAATAGATAGATATAGGTTGAAATCTAGTTTTAGTCTTTTATTATGTTGATATTTGATATTTAATCTCTCTATTTAAAATATATTTTTTTAATAAAATGTTAATTTTTTTCTCTATTTTATAATATTATTAATTAGTATATTCAAATGGATATTAACATTATTTAATTATTTACAATTTTTTCTTTCAAACAATTTTATGTATTCGATTAAAATGAAAATTTATTATTAATTAAGGGTAATTGATTAAATTTTCATATTGCTCTAACTGTATCATTAAATAATAATAAAAGAAATCCATATCATCAGGTATTATTAATTTTAACCTTCTAATAACATTATTAAAAATATATTATCAAATTATGAGATTAAATTCTAAATTTCAAATAAAATAAAATGATAATTACACCTATATATATGATTTTAGTATATATACTAAAAATATAAAAAAACATACATAAAATGTTTTAATAAGTAAAATATATCGTTTTTTTTTCTGTATTTAAAATAAAAAATGGATAAGGAATATATGGATGGATAAATCGGGTTTTAATTTCAGCCATCCTAAATAAATTCTAGTGTACTGAATCTGAATCATCCATATGAGTGTATATATATAAATGCGCTTACTTGAGGCGGAAGCAACGGTGGGAGCAATGGCGGCTGCTGCGACAATGACAGCGGCGAAGCCTCAAGCGCCCGCCGCAAAACCCTGTTCACTTCTTTCTCTTCATCTAGTTCCGCGTGCAATTTATCGACCTGTTTGTCAACAAACACTCACTAGATCCTTAAAAAAACTCCATTAATTCCTGCATTAACAAAAAAATTTAAATAATGGAGCTCAAATGCTTACCTCTTCTTGAAGCTCGATCTTCTTCTTCTTTTCCTCGGTTCGTTCCATCAAAAAATCTTCGAATTTCATCGTCTTCTTTAATAACACAGATTTCAGTTTTCATCCAAGATAAAATCGATCTATATAGAAAGAGGTTATATTCGGGATGACGCCATTAATGGAAGCGAAAAATTGGAGGGAAGAAGCGGGGGAGGTGATTGGGCGGTGAGTTGTAAAATGGATTTGAAGAGCATGGCCATCTCATGAATTTATTTAATTGTTGGAAAACTGGAAAGTTTATAAAATTGCAGACGTGAAGTCCATGAACAGTCAACACATTCGTGGCTTCAACTCTTTTTAAAAAAAATATTAATTTAGTGTAATTATTTTAATCTAGTGTTTTGGTTGGAAAATAATTAGAAGAAAAAAGAAAAAGAAAATGGATTAGGAGAAAAAGGAATTTTTCCAATGAGTTGAGCTATTATAACTGATTCATTAAATTAGTTGAAAAGAAGAACAAATTCATTATGAATTTTTAATTAATTAATTTATTTTATAATTGGGAAAGAAATAAGATTTCTAGGGATTGAACCCAAGTTTTTATACCTACAATATAATACTTTTGCCATAGGCTTAATATAAGTTTTAATATTTTTTAGGGAATTTTTATTATTGTTTTTCTTTTATAATTTTTATTTAATTATTATTGCACGATAACTAAGAATTACTTGTTTGACAAGGAGTTATTCAATGACTAAATCCGTGGTTAATGAAAATTGAAAACTTAAACCTAAGCTTTTTTTCGATTCCATCAAATCAAACATAGAATTAGCGTCTCAATTAAAAACTTAAATATAATGCCTTTGCTAATTTCAATAGGAGAAATAAGTAGAAAATTGCTTATTAATTAATAATGTAAGGAAGAGATTTACTTATACTTGTTTAAAATTTAAGTGGTTATATTTTAATAATTTAATTATCATATTCCATATTATTTTCATATGGATAATGCGTTTGACATAAATTAAAAAAAACTTAACTATTTGTTTGATATTAATAACTTTTAACCGTTAAATATATATTAATATAGATAATATTTTAGATTCAGATCAATTTAAAAATATGTATGCATATCAATTACAAATATCTTAATAAATTCAATGGTTAAATTGTTAAATTATTAATTATAAAAAAATACAAAAAATATAAAAAAAACATAACTTTAATTTTACAGAACCCTAAAATATGTTAACTAAATCAATTATGTTTTTATAGATTTTAGCTTAGGAATTTATATTATTATTAGAATGCAAAATATATATAATACTTTTTAGAATACAATAAATTACTATTTAAAGACAGAATGGAGATTCTCTTCTTTCTTTTTGTTTAAGTAAATAAATCATATTTCAATTATGGTAATTAGTCAAATGTTGGTGTGCTTTCTCTTTTAAAATGAAAGATTAGTTGAGACATGGCAAGGAATATATTAGGTAATATTGGATAAGATATGATTTATGGTAGTAAAAAATAGGGATAAATTTTAAAATTACACATGAATTTTAATTTAGGGTGGGTTTGGATGGTCGGTGTGTTTATTTACGGTTAATGTAAAAACAGCGCGGGAGTGAGTTTAGATGCTCTGGTGATACTATAAAGTAAGACAAAAAGTAAGCTAAACGCACTGCACCTCATCGCCCATCCAAACCCACTCTTAATGTGCAATTATATACATAAACTTTAATTTGGTGCAATCGTACATGTGAAGCTCTGATTATGATTCAAATGTACATTTGAAACTTTAATATTGATTTAGTCATACAATTTAAAGAAACAAATACATCGATTTATTTTTATATTGAATAAATATAATTATTTATGTATATAATATTTGTTTATAAAATAATATTATATTAATAATTGTGTTAATAATTTACAAGTACCGGATCAAATCACAATTTTATGTATATAATTGTACATTAAACCATAATTTATGTATAATTTTGATATTCATCCCTTAAAAAATAATATAAATTTATAAAAAAAATATAATATGAAATATATTCTTAAAAAATTATATAAATATGAATTATTGATATATCTAACTTTATAGAGATATATACTTTTAATATGAAACAGCAATAATAAGAATACATGAGCAAGAATGTTGACTTGAGTCGCTTTTTGAGTCAAGGGTGCGTTTGGTAGATTTGTTTATTAATTGTTATTTATTTATTTATGTGATGGGTCTACTCAGAAGTGCGTTTGGTAAAGCCGAAATGTTAGCTCCACAGATTCTTTTCTTCCATAAAGAAATTTCAAATAATGTGAAAAAAAAAAAAAGGTCTAAAAAGTCTAAAATCGCCGTCTGTGGGAATCGAACCCACGACCACGTGGTTAAAAGCCACGCGCTCTACCGGCTGAGCTAAGACGGCTGTTGATGCTCTGCTTATTAAAGTTTTTTCTTAGTGGTAATTTTTGACTAAGAGAAAATTATCAGGAAATATTAACTGAAATTACATGCATTTACTCATTAAATCAAATACTTTGGTACAATAGGTAACGTTAATTATATATAATATTAGAATAAAATTTAATGAGTTATGATAATCTACTATAAATATTTTTGTTAATGTATGGCTACCAAAAAAAAAAAAAAACAAAACTAGGCCCTTTAATAATTAAATTTAAATCAACATGTTTTATTGATTAAATAATAATTCATATTTAAATTATAAAAGTTTTGTTGGTTAAATAGTAGTTCGATTGGCATAAATATTGTTACCAATACAAAAAGATATAGATTTAAGTGCACTAAAACATATTATCTTTTTATTTATGGGTTGAAAATAAATTACGAGTAATGAAGAGATTTTGATAATGGCATTTTAGTTTAGGTTAGGTACGATTGACTTGGAATAAAAATAAAATAAAATAAATTTTAAATTTAAATTTTATATTAAAAATTCAAGTAGATTGAGTAATCTGGAAATTGAAAGGGGTATTTAATTTTTCTTTAAAAAAGCCAGAAAGATTGTTACAAATACATAAAATTCAAATTTAAATCCTCAAATTCCATGCAATCCATTCTCTTATCTCAAAATCCAACATAAACAAGCCTACTATTATAAAATCTACCATATGATAAATGCCATACTAAAAACCATAAGGTTAGACCACTTCTGCGGTCAATTATCGACTGCTTTTAACGGCTACGCCTAGGTGATGGGTCTGCCGACCTAGACCTGGACCCAGGCGGTGACCTTGATGCTCTACCAGCTGGTGATGGCCTCCGTGCAGCCCGTGGTGCTTCCTCAGATTCGTATGCAGACTTCCTACAAGTAGGTCAAAAGATAGATTCGATTTAAATTATGGGCTAAGTTGCGGACAATATGAATATCACAGTGGTTAACTACAGTAAATATCGGTCGTGTTGTGCCCGTAATAGGTCATTTCTTTGCATATATGGGTTGCAAGTTGAAATGGTGAAATAGACTGACTTACTCGCCATAGCCATTTCCACCAGCGTTTTCATATCCCGGAGAATATGGTCCGGGATTGTAATCACCGCCACGATCTTGTGGAGGACCTCTTGGGGATCTTGGATGGTCTTCATGCCTTCTATCTGGTGAAACCGAATAGTTTCCTCTTCGTCTTGGAGCAGGGGAGTACGACCTGACAATACCAATATTTAACCATTGAATATTTGCTAACACTCAAGGTTCTGATGGCAATTTGACAGCTTACCTTGAGCGATATCGGCCTCTAGAACCTGAAGGACGGTGAGGAGAGCGCGTTGGAGATGCTGAACGAGACCGGGAACGCCCTAACACATCGTGTAAGGAACCGCAACGAATTAGTTTACTATCACGTAGTGGAAAAAAATAAACGAATGATAATTTGCATATATCTGAAGCAAACTACCCATTTCACCACACTCGGGATCGGAAGTGAGTGTCAGATGTGGATATGTATCTAACAAGGATGCTATGAAAACAGAATTTAATGTCCGTAATAACATACCATAATAAGATGATCGTCCCCCGTATCCCGATGGTCCTCTGGAGAATTACATGCCATATAAATCTCCAAGCAAATGTAAGTAAAATAACAAAAAACCGAGTACTTGAGAGAGAGAGAGATTACCTTTGCCTTGCTTTATGCCGCATCTCCTCTGGCCTTTTCCTTGATTCCGCAGCAACAACGACAGATATCTCTCTCCCACCAAATATCTTCCCATTCATGCGCCATTGAGCTTCGGCAGCATCATAAGAATCGACAAACTGCACAAACGCAAAC
Organism: Gossypium anomalum; assembly: GCA_025698475.1. Taxonomy (NCBI): domain Eukaryota; kingdom Viridiplantae; phylum Streptophyta; class Magnoliopsida; order Malvales; family Malvaceae; genus Gossypium; species Gossypium anomalum. The sequence continues at coordinate 90,942,928 of CM046961.1, forward strand.
CCTCGAGGAGCCCTGCAGAAAGCATACAGCTAGCCTTCACTTACGAATGCGAGTTAACAACAAGATGGGACGGGGATGTCGGAACTAGAATGTAATGTTACTTCTACATTGCCATCACTTTGTACACTTCACATCCAAATACGACTCCATATGTGGTCCAAATTTACATAAAAACGAGCTTAGTGGCTGACCTTTTCCCTTAATATTATCAAAGGCAACTTCAAAAGGAGCAAGTGAGTCGAAAAATCTTCACATGCTTGAAAATATAAGAAGCACTCAATATCAACAATTTTCCTCTAACTAAATATCTCTTCAAGTAGTCCTCAATTGGTCGGGGTCTCGTGAATCAATCTTCTTCCTCAAAAAAAACCTCTATTTGATTGTGTAATTATATAGTTTCGCTTCATAAAGGAACATTCTTCATATGATCATTACTCGTAAAATCCTCGGATTCATCAAATGTGGGGCTTCGGCTTGTTTTTTACTTCAAACCAATATACCCCCTGACAAACCAGTTCAAAATTGAATTCACTCTGGGTTAAAAAAAAGAAAAGAAAAGGAACACGAGTGTTTTAAGAAATAGCACGAAAAGCAATCCAAAGGAATTAACTTTGTTTATATGTACTGACCATACAATGACTAAAGATCTAAGAGGAGAATAAGAAAAAGACAACAGCCGGTGAGCTATGGTAGTTTTAGCAATGGCCAAAGATAGAGAAAAGTCGGTTCTGATTTCTCATTCAATATAAAAAATGAGAACAATCTCAGCAGTTTTTGGCTTGGCCAACCCGTTTTATGAAATAGCAGGAAAAACAATTCAAAGGAAGCATACAATGACATAAAATCTAACGCGAGATTACAAAAAAGCAGATGGCCACCTATCACAAAACTTCATAAAACCATCCATTTATACCACAAATTGCGTTTTTTATAGCTAGCAATGGCTAAAAAAGAAAAGGACAATCAGTTTATGGTTGGTTTATGCATAAATGTTTTACCAAGTATGGCGAGAAGCTGATCATCAAATTTTCCGAACCAACCAACTTGGGTTTGACAGAAGAAAAAAAACATGAAGCTCATGTTTAATCCCAATAAAACTAAACCAAACATAATCTAAATGCCTTAAAACAAACATAAACTACAAAGAATGAATGTTACAGCAATTGTGGCAGGGAGTTGAATATCAAAATTTCTGAACCAACAATCTCGGGCTTCGACTAAAAAAAACACGGAGTTCGTGCTTAATCTGGATAAAACTAAACTGAACATAACCTAAGATGCCTTAAATAATCATAAACTACAAAGAATAAACTTCCATTAGAACAATGCAAAGAAGAATGAAATACAAACCCTGTATAGTAATCTTTCGGAATATACACATCTCGAACAAGTCCGAATCTCTCGAATGGAATTCGAAGTTCTTCAGGTCTGCAAACAGTAATACAAACATAAACTAAAACAATTCATTTAACCAGCATTTGAAAAGGGGTTGATGATGAAATATTACCTGCAATCCAAAGGAATGTTTCTAACCAAAAGGCTTCCATTATTCTGCTCCCTCCTTCTCCCATACCCTCCTCCACCGCCGCCGCCGCCGCCGCCGCCGCCGCCACCACCACCACCAACATAGCCCCTCCTTGGGGGACTCCTTTCTCTGCCTCCATAACCTCTCCTTGGTGGACTATAGTATTGAGGACTGTATCTCCTCATTCCAAAAACCCTGCAAAAAAAAAAAAAAAAAAAGTACATGAACTTCACATATATGATTTTCAAATAAGTAAATAAAATTTTACCCATCAAACTACATGAAATCCTTGTTAATTTCTCATTTTAAGATGATCCAAGAAAAAAAAAATTAAAATTATACAGTTAACTTTAATTTATTTAAATGAAAGAATGATTGATTATTTGCTTATTATTTTTAAGAGAATCAAAGTTAAAATTTCGTTTTTTAAAAAAAAAAAATCCACAAAAAGGGGAATTTCTTTTTACTCAAAAAATAACCCAGACAAATAACGAATTTGAGAAAAAAAAACACTTTCTGTTTGGTTGATGAGAAAAACCAATGAACAGAAAATCTTAACTATGAGCATTAACTGGGTTGAACCTCAACAATACCCTGTTAAAATTAAATTTATATATAATAAAAACAATAAACGTTAGCCAAATATAGCCTAAAAAATAATACCCAAATCTTGAAACTGAAAAAAATAAGGTGAAATTTTTAGATTAGGAAGAAAATAAAATAAAAGATTACCTGAAATGAAAATTTGAAAGAGAGACAAAAAAAGAGGACAAAGATTTTTGGTTTGAGTCTTTGAACTTAGATCTGAACTCCAAAGTACTATGTTATGTTATAATAATGTTAATGTTATTTCCACGTGCTTTTTTTTTTTTTTTTTTCAAATCAGGTTTGGACCAGTGTTGGGCTCGGCTCTTCCACAGTTCGACGCTAAACCCTGTTAAAAATTAGTTCTTTTTTGGTAAAAAACCTCTTATGGTTGTCTTAAATTTGAAATTTAACAAATTGGTCCCTATAAAAAAAATAAGATCAATTTAAACCCTGTCAATTTTAAAAGTAAAAGATTAAAGAGAATTAATCACAGTGTTCATGTTTTTCTTCAATTGTACATGATTTTTATTGGTATGGTAATAAATTTAGCTCTTAATATCTATAACTTTTATCAATTTAGTCTTGGTTTAATAAATTTAACCAACACCATTTACACATTCTATCAATTTAATCATGATTTAAAATTAGTCCGCAATATTTACGCATTTTATCAACATGTACACAAAATATATAAACACTGATAATTAAATTTAGTATTATATCAATCAAAATCATGTATAATTAACAGAAAAAATTAACATATTATAATTAATTGTTTTAGTTCATCAAATTTATTTATTTTGAATAAATAATTTGGATATGTTATAAATACTTCATTTCAAATAAAAAATAATAATGCTTTTAATAAAATTTTCAGCCCAATTTTATTTATTTAGTAGTAAGGATATTAAAAATGGAGTTAGATATAAAATAAAGAAGCAAAAGTGATATTTAATTTAATTTTTAAGATGTGTTTGAACACCATAAAATATTTGGATGATAGTGTAATTATTAATATAGTAATTACACCTTCTTATAATTTATAAAGATTTGTAATTTCTTAAGAGTTTATTTGGACATCATAGAATAATTGAAATTGTAATTACAAAGAGTTGTAGTTCTTTAGAGGTGTTTGGTTGATATAGTATAATTATATTGTAATTTTTTATATTATGCTTGGTAGTTCAAATTGTAATTATACAGCTTAAATAATTTATATTTTTTAAAATACTAATTACTATAAAAAAATATTAGCACGATAATAAAATCTAATTAAGTAACAAAAATTAAAATTAAATTATCATATGTATTATGTTAGTACAAAATAATAGTTGATTACTAATAAAAATAACAAGAAAAATAAACATCATATAAATTTTTATCTAAATGTTCTAGTGTTCCATATTTGTTGGTTACTCCCTCTTTAATATTTAACAACATAAGCTCCTTTTCGTCAAATGTTGGTCCTTGACCAAGTTCATCATCATCATCATCTGAATCTAAATCATTAAGATTATCAAGACCTCTTTCTTTCATATACTTTTCAAAGTATAGATTTTATTTATCAATATTCTTGTACGATCCAACCTTATTTTTATATGACATACTAAGTTGATGCTGTTAATATGAGAAATATTTTTTTTAGAATAACAAATGTCCTCTCAACCACATTTCAAAACTTTAAATGTCTTTATTTAAAGAGTTCATGAGCCATTTCTAGTGCTTATGTCTAGCTCCACTCTCTCAAATGATATCATACCCCATAATATGGTGCAAAAAAACTTTATGTATTTGCATAATTAACATCTATCATATAATATTTGGGTTCATGATGTAAATAGTCTGTAACTTTAATTATAAAAACTTATATACACTAAAATTGGAGAAAGAATTATACTAGGTTATAACTTTTTAATAATATGTAAATTAAGTTAAAAATAATATAAAAGTTATAATATATAACATTTATAAAAAAGGTTTTTATAAATTGTCCAACAACTTCAATAACATATCTTATAGATAATAAACATTCTTGTCATAACTTTAGAAAGTTATATTTGTTGGAAAATAAGTGTTGAGAGATGAATGATAAATTGATGCTCAAATTAAACAATTATATCTCTTGGTTTAATATTGCATTTTTTCATACAGTTGTATCTTTTGAACAATTGTATCTCTTGGTTTAATATTGCATTTTTTTTCATTCATTGTCTCTATTCACTTATATCTATTAATTTTTCAACAAAACTCTTCATGAATCGGTCTAATTCTCTTCATTCATTTCCTCTCCTCTATATAAAGCCAAGTTAGGAGATTTCAAAAACACATAATACAAAACCATCAATATAAAAAATTCCTTCTAAATTCATTTCTCCTAGTGATAGGGAAAGGCAAGATTGTGTTCGATTGGTCACTGTTGTTGTAACAACCCGTTTTTAGTCAAATCAGAATAGTGGTTTTGAGACTACAAATTGAGGTCAAAATAATTATTTTGTTATTATTTTAATGTCTACAGTATGATAGAATGATTATGTGAAAATTTTGTTAATAAATTTTATCGTTTGAATGCTCAATTTGATAAAAAGGACTAAATTGCATAAAGCGTAAAACTTGAGTTTTATTAGCTAAAGGTACTAAATGGATAAGGATTTATGTGGTAATTAGACCATTGGTTGCTTAAGTGGACATTTATGGACATTATTTATGTATGTTTTAATGTATAAGTAAGGCGTAAATAGGTAATTATTAAAATAAATCAAAATTAAAGAAAGAAAAAGAAAGCTATCATCTTTCTTCTTCATTTATTCAACCGAATTTAGTGGGGAAGCCATAGCTAGGGTTCGGCCAAGCTATTTTTCATGCATGTAAGTTTAATTTTGTCCCGTTTTTAATGAATTTTATGTTTTCAGAATCGTTGTAACTTAATCTAGCTAGCCCAGGGACTAATTTGTAAAATTATTAAAGTTTTAGGGTTTTTCCATTGATGAATATAGGTGTATTTTGATGTTTGATGATAGAAAATGTATGCTTGTTGTTAGATAAACAACATTTGTTAAGTGATTTTAGGTGAAATTGCATATTAGGGATTAAATTGAAAAATGTGTAAATTTGCTGGTAGAAATGTGAAATAAATGAAAAATATGGGCTGTTATGATATTAAATGAAATTCGGCTAGCATGGGTAGGGACTTAATTGCATGAATTTGTGTTTTTATGAGCTAAGGACTGGAAAAAATGTTAAAATATTAGGGGCAAAAGTGTAATTTTGCCATAATATGCTTTTTGGGCTAAATTGAATAGAATGATAATTGAATAAGTTAAATTTGATTACATATAGATAAAGAAAAGTGAAATTCAGATTTAGATCGAGGGAAAAATAACGTATCGGACTAATCGACTTATTTCGTCGTTTTTGCATCCGAGGTAAGTTTGTATATTAATAAGTGTTAATATATTTGTATTTTAAATGCTTTATTATTGAATAAATTGTGAATACGACCTTACAGATATGTTCGACGACGATTCGGTAAATGTGAAATCCCGGTTGAACCTTAGGAATAGATTATGATACAAATGACATGCCATTAGGGGTTATGTGATTTGGGTGCTGGTCCGTACGTCCTACCGGTGGCTGAGTTATCCGGCATGTGTTGCAGATTCTCGTTAGCTTGTGTGAGCAGCACCGTGTAGCTACGTTATGACCGTCAGCTTGTGTGAGCAGACCCATTGATGGCTCGAGAGTGAGCATTATGAGATATGTGATTGAGATAACTTCAGCTATGTATGTGGAACTTAGAGTGTAAGATTCCCAAGTATTCGATAGTGTTCCAAATGGTTCAACGGGTATATCAAGGATATGGATGAGTATGAAATTGGTACGTATTGGTACAGGTATATACGAAAACTATATGAGCATTGAATCTACGGAACTTGTGAATTCATGATTAATTATGTGATTGAATATATGTTAACTTTATGATTAAATGATTTGTAGTATATTATGTTCATATTATTTGAATGGTGAATTGAATGGTGAGTTTTTCTTATTAATTCGTACGAGCTTTCTAAGCTTTATAGCTTACTCTGTTTACTTTTCTATGTTTTATAGTGATATCGAAGCTAACTCAGATTGGGAGTCGTTGGAGATTGCATCACACTGTCAAGCTATCACTTTGGTACTTTAGAACTTATGTATTTGGTTATATGGCATGTATAAGAGATATGGTCATTTTGGTATGTGTTGGTAATGGATTTAGCCATTTGAGTTGGCTTGTAAATGATAAATGGTTTGTTATGTTTATAGCCATGTGATTTGGCTTATTTTTGCATGTTGGTGATATATGTATATATATGAAAAAGGGCTTTTGATATGTTGTGTATAATTTCCATTTATATTCTTGTTGTGAATTGGTACTAGAAGTATCAAATGGTTGAGATTTGAGATTGGTTTGCTTGTGGTTTTAGGTAAAGTGTTGTATAAATGAAAGTGACCATATTGATGATTTGATAATATGATTTTGGTATGAAATTGAATGGCCTATTGTGATACTTGTGTGTCTTGTGATTTATGGTATTGATATAACATGATTTGAACTTGGTTTAGATGAGTTTAGATGCCATTTGAAGATGTGGTTATATGCAAATTTTGGTTGGTATAGGTGTATGCAAATTGGGTGAGAAAGATGGCTTGGAAAATAGCCTACTATTGTCCATATGGGCAGAGACACGGGCGTGTGTCTCAGCCGTGTATGACACATGGTCAGGTGACACGATCGTGTGTCCCCTGGTGTTTAATTAGAAATCAAGTCAGTATGCTCCACACGGCCCAACACACGGACGTGTGACTTAGCCGTGTGGCATAAGTCAGTATATCCTACAGGTTTGGCACGGCCTAGCACACGGCTTGACACACGGGTGTGTGAGGCCACTTCAAAGGACACACAGGCTGGTCACACGGGCGTGTGGTTGGCTATGTGATCCAAGTCAGAGAGTTACACGGGGTCAGACACGGGCTGGGACACGGCCATGTGATCCTATTTCAAATGTCCACACGGCCTGTGACACGGGCATGTCTTTGGCTGTGTGAGACACACGGTCGGGCCACACGGGCGTGTGTCCCCTGTATTTTGTAAAATTTTCTAAGTTTTCCAAATATTTCCTGAGTTATCGGTTTAGTCCCGAACCACTCCTAATGCATGTTTTGGGCCTTGTGGGCTCATATTAGGGACAATGTGATTGATTATGAATGATTAATTGAAATGGAAATATGTATGAGAAATGTATGTTTAATTGTGTAATAAGTCCGATAATACTCCGTAACCCTATTTCGGCGTTGAATTCAGGTGAGAGGTGTTACATTTATATTGGTTATACTGAGGCATTGACTCATGTAGTGAGAGAGGTTCTAGAGAAAGTGTTCGAGGCTAGCATATAAAGAACCAGAGAAATGGTTTAAGGTAGGTGTGTAGATTGTGGGAAGAAAAGAGATCATAGTCCTTCAAGGTTGAAGCCTCGATTTAAGAAACATGTGATATCTTAGTTGAGTGTTATCAAAATTAATGTATTACATTATATATTTGATAAAATTTCATGTGTAAATTTCATATTTATCCTTATAAAAATTTAATGAAAGGATGTCAAATTAATTTAGTTTTATAAAAACCATACAAGAAATATGCTCATTTAAAGATAAAAATAAATAATCAGTAGAAAATTAAATTTGATGTCTAGCTAGCATTAAATTTATTTTTTCCATAATAAATATAATTTTTTTCACCTTAATATTTTAGTTATTTCTTTAATTGTCCATAAATAATTCATTAGTATTACATAATAGTTAAATTAAAAACTTAGAAATCAAGAAAAAGTGAGTTGTCTCGAATAATAATCATCTCTAAACATGGATGGGAGCTTCTTCATGTATTGTTAAAATGATCAATTCAATTTTATAGCATCAAAAAGAAAGTTATATATTGATTTACAATCATATGATTAAACTTATTCATGTGTCAGACTATTAAGTCAAACATGATATTTTATAATTAAAAATAAGTATTTTCCTGTTTAAGAATGAAGTAAGAGTTCTTGATTTATTCAAAGCTTGAGTTTTTTTTTTCACTTAGTTCAGTATTTAGATTCAAATTAGTCAATATAATTTCTACACGAACTTTGAAAAAATAAATGCTCACATCGGTTAGATTAAAAGTAAGTAAGGGGGCGTTCTTCATTGCTGTTGTAAGGCCAAAAGTACTTTTCCACTGTAAAAACAATAGAAAACATTTGTCTTACAAGATTTTCCTTTAAAACATCCTTATACCTAGTTGATGATTGAATTCTAATATTACGCCTAATATCAAATACAATTATTATTAACAACACTATTGAGAAAAATTGACAAAGTAATATGAATATCATATGAGGTATTGAAGGATCAAAATTGGAATAACATTTTAAGTAACCCTTAGCTTTTTTAGAACTTATTTTTGATATGGTTACATTTAAAACTCCAGTTCTTAATGGGAGGTATTTCTTTTAATTTTCCTTCATTTCTAGTGAAAACAAAGTGACCCAACCACAATTTTATTTATTTTGAATTATTTCGATTGTGCTATTATCCTTCATTTCAAACAAAAAAATAAGTTTAGTTTTTAATAAATTTCTAGGTCAATTATATTTCTCTATTAGTAAGAATAATAAGAATAGAGTTGGAAATAAAAGAAAGATGCAAAATGATATCTAATTTGATTTTTAGGATGTGTTTGGATACTACAAAGTAATTAGATGAAAGTGTAATTATTAATATAGAAATTACACTTTTTTTATAATTCCAAGAAATTGTAATTTCCTAAACCTATTTGGTTGATAGAGTGTAATTATATCATAATTCCTTATGTTCTTTCTAGTAGCACAAATTGTAATTACACAGTTACTCCCTATTAGCCTAACTCGGATGGATACACGAATCCAACCAATCACACCAATTTGGCACCCAGTGCTTATCGGATAAATTCAAAATAGAAAGTTGTGCCCAGCGCTGGTCGGTGTAATCGACACGTAGGTGTGCTCACCACCCCTCTACTCGTAGTAAATATAATTGTTGTGTGGTGTCGATAGTAAGGTTTTTGACTTCGCACCGTTCACTGATTTTTCAGGATTAGAGTTACACACCAGTTTGCAGTCAAAATGGCATCACCACCGCAACACATTTAGATCTGCATACGAAACCAAAACTTAATCAATCAACATAACTACCTAAGTCGAACACAACTTAATAAACCATTGCTCAAACCAAGCATTCGGTCCAAAGCATTAGGTGTAACACCCCTAACTAGTAACCGTCGTCAGAATAGGTTAAGAGGCATTACCAGACTTGTAACTCAGTTCAGAACAATCATTTTTTTCAAATATCATTTCAATTCAAATAATAACATTCATTCACATTCAATATGTACTTAAATCGATCATACAAAACTTAAAACATGCATTCGGGACTAAATCGGTAACATATTAAGATTTTGGAAACTTAGAAAAATTTCAACATTTCAAGTATCACACGCCCGCGTGAACAGGCCATGTGCCTCACACGGCTAATAGACACGCCCGTGTCTTAGACCGTGTGGAAACAGGGCATACATATTGATTTATGTCACATAGTCGAGGACACGCCTGTGTACCAGGCCGTATGAAAATTGAAGAGGATACTGACTTGGGTCACATGGCCAACCACACGCCCGTGTGTCTAGCTCGTGTGCCCTTCGAAATGGCCACACACACCCGTGTATCAGGCCATGCCAAAATTGTAGGGTATACTGACTTATCAACACGACCAAGTCACATGCCTATGTGCTAGGCCGTGTGCCATCCAGGGGGTATACTGACTTGTACCACACGGCCGGTCACACGCTCGTGTGTGAGACCATGTGGAGTATACTGACTTCCATATCATTTCAACGCCAGGGGACACACGGCCGTGCAATATGATCGTGTGTCACACACGACTGAGACACACGCCCGTGTGGACAAAAATAGGCTATTTGCAAAGCCATATTTTCCACCTTATACACACAATTATTCACAAGCATAAATGACCACATTTCATAACTCAATTGGCAATCATAATAACCATTTCAATGCACATTATTTGCCATATCAAACTTAACATTTACATACCCAATTACCTAATCAACATCGTGCATAATCCATTCATATACCAATTGCCAAAACATACCATAATTGAACACTTATACACAACCAAAGATGATATCAAAATAAGCCAAATCAGATGGCTTAACTCATACACAAGATACACGAAAAGCATAATTTTCAAGTGACCATAACTAACACCGTTTAAACTAGCCTATACATGCCATATTTACATATTTTCACAAGTTCAAAAGTACCAATCAGAAATTGGATAGTGTGATGTGTAACTCTGACCTGTCCGAAATGAGCGAGCTATCGAGCCTCTATAAAACATAGAAAAAGAAACAGAGTAAGCTTATAGCTTAGTAAGCCTGTATAAATAAAGATTAAACTTACCATTATACATAATCGAAGCAATTTATTCAAGGTATAATCAATTCAAGTACCAAATGCCTAAACATAAACATTCATTCAAGTTAGTCATATAATACATGAAATCCTCCATTATCACAATTCAATACTCAATATATATAGCATTCAACATTTCATTCTCAATCTTATAATAATCTTTTCAATAATAATACTCATCCGTATAAACAAAATTTATGCCCGTTGAACCTATTAGAACTTCAAAGGATACTCGGGTGATAAACATCGGTAATCCGTCAATTTATTATCATTTATTCTTTTTTGAGCCGTGATCGGTAAGCTCCTCTTGAGTTGATAAACAGTAAGCTCTATTGAGATGAAACGGTAAGCTCTATCGAGCTGAACAGTAAGCTCATACGAGCTGAAACGGTAAGCTCCAATGAGCTGAAAATAGTAAGCCCTTACGAGTTGATATATCGGTAAGCTCATACGAGCTGTGGTGAGTCCACAACAAATGCAGGAGCTCAACCAAAATGGTAACCCTAGTGACATGTCACTCGTATCCTATGAATTCATACAGTTCAAACGGGGCTCGATAACCAATAAATTATATCAATAAAGCATTTATAATTTCAAGTATATCAATTATACACATTCATTTCAATAATTACAAATATATAAAGTTTGGTTCTAATTATACGAACTTACCTCGTATCCTCGGATAAAACTATTGGCTATTCGTCCACTTTTTGTTTTCCCCGATCTAGTTCCGGTATTTGCTTATCTTGATCTATATAATATCAAATTAACTCATTCAAACTTTCATTCAATTCAATTTAGACTAAAACATTCATTTTGGCTAGTTTACAATTTTACCCCTAGACGTTTGACTACTTTGCAATTTAGTCCTTAACATATAAAAACGCAACATTACACAATTAGGGCATAACCCATAGTAGCCAAATTTTATAGGGACTCCTAGTGGCCTACATCTTTCATTTTTTCACACTTTTAACCACTACATTTTACAATTTCACAATTTAATCCCTATTTTTCATTTTTGTCAAAAATCACTTTACAAAACTAGTTTAACTATTAACAAATATTAAAAATCCATCCTCAAACATCCAATTACTCAAACATTCAACAATGGAAACATGAAAAATCTTAAAAAATTACAAAATCTAAGGTACGAGCTAGCTAGAACACAAAGCAACGATCTCAAAAACGTAGAAATCATTAAAAGCCGAGCAAAAACCGTACCTAATTGAAGAATTCAAGGTTTCTAAATTTAAAACACTAGGTTAGCTTCTTATTCCTTCAATATTTAGTGCATGAATATGAGAATAAGGCTTTAATTTGTTTTGTTTTATTTATTATAACATTATTTAACATTTTACCATATTAACCTTAATTAAAAACCACTAAAATCATGATATTATGCCCATTAATGTCCATTCGATTTAATTATGGTCTAATTACAACATAAGGACTTCTCATTTAATAAATCATAGCAATTAAACACCTTTAACAATTAGAATGTAACTTTTACGCGTTACGCGATTTAGTCCTTTTTACCGAATTAAGCATTTAAACGATAAAATTTCTTAACAAAACTTTCACATAATAATTTGATCATGCTGTAAACCTTATTAAAATAATAAAATAAATATTTTGACTTTAGATTTATGGTCCTGAAACCACTATTCTGATTTAACCCAAAAACGGGCTATTACAACTCTTCCCCTTTAAGGATTTTCGTCCTCGAAAATCTTACCGGTAAATGGGTTAGGGTACTATTTTCACATAACTTCCTCGGGTTCCTATGTAGCTTCCTCGATCCCATGTTTATGCCAGAGCACTTTTACTAGGGCTATGTGTTTATTTCTCAACTCTTTGATTTTACGAGCCAAAATCCTGATCGGTTCTTCATTATATGACATATCGGGTTGAATTTCAACATCTATCGGAGAGATCACATGTGACGGATTGGATCTGTAATGACGTAGCATAGAAACATGAAAGACATTATGTATCTTTTCAAATTCTGACGGTAAAGTAAGTCGATATGCTACTGGTCCTATTCTTTCAACGATCTCATATGGCCCGATGAATCACAAACTTAACTTTCCTTTACGTCTAAAACGGAGAATATTTTTCCACGGTGACACTTTTAGAAACACTTTGCCTTGGACTTGAAATTCAATCTCTCTACGTTTTAAATCTGCATAGGATTTCTGTTGATCTGAATCTGCTTTTAAACTGTCGCGAATCATTTTCACTTTTTCTTCAATTTCTCTGATCAATTCAACCCCGTGAATCTTTTTCTCACTCAATTCAGTCCAGTATAGCAGAGTTCAAAATTTGCGACCATATAAAGCTTCATACGATGCCATCTTTATACTCGTTTGGAAACTGTTGTTGTATGTAAATTCAATCAACGGTAAGTATTTTTCCCAGCTGTTCGTAAACTGTAAAATACAACATCTCAACATGTCTTCAAGAATATGAATAACTCTCTCGGTCTGATTGTCAGTCTGAGGATGAAAAACAGTACTGAAATTCAACTTCGTTCCTAGAGCCTATTGTAGTTTCTTCTAGAATCGTGACGTAAATCTCGAATCTCTATCAGAAATAATAGATAGTGGCACTCCGTGTAACTGAACAATTTCAGAAATGTACAATTCTGCTAATCTATCAAGTGAGTAATCTGTACATATCGGTATGAAATGAGCAGACTTCGTTAGTCGATCAATGACAACCTAGATAGCATCTTTGTTTTCCGGAGTTAGAGGCAATCCTGACACAAAATCTATTGTAACTGTATCCCATTTCCACTCAGGAATCAATACAGGCTGTAGTAATCCTGATGGTAGCTTTGACTTGCTGACATATTAAAGATTTCGATACAAACTCTGAGATATCCCGTTTCATACTTGACCACCAGTACATCTGTTTCAGATTGTTATACATCTTAGTACTACCCGGATGAACAGAAAAGTGACTACTGTGTGCTTCATGCAGGATTTTCTGAACAAGCTCTATATTTTTCGGTACACAAATTCTATTTCGAAATATTAAACAGTCATCAATTCCAATATGAAATTCTGAATCAGAAATAGACTCACATTGAATTCGTTTAGATTGCAATTCACGATCATCTTTTTGAGCTTCACATATTTGTTGAAGGAACACCGGTTTAGCTATTAATTAAGCTAAAATAGACCCATCATCACAAATCATCAACTGGGTGTTCAATACTCGTAATGCAAACAAATATTTTTGATTCAGGGCATCAACAACAACATTAGCTTTTCCCGGGTGATAATCAATCACAATGTCATAATCTTTGAATAACTCGAGCCATCTTATTTGTCACAAATTCAAATCTTTCTGTGCCATCAGATATTTCAAGCTCTTGTGATCCATATAAATGTGACACTTTTCACTGTATAAGTAGTGTCGCCAAATCTTTAATGCAAACACAGTTGCAGCCAACTCTAAGTCATGTGTCGGATAATTCTTTTCGTGCGGTTTCAACTGTCGAGAAGCATAAGCTATAAATTTTCCCTCTTGCACCAGAACACATCCCAGACCGTTTAATGACACGTCGCTATAAATCACAAATTTTTTCCCCGATTCCAGTTGAATCCATACTGGTGCTTCAGTTAACAGTACTTTCAACTGTTCAAAACTTTGCTGACATTTTTCTGACCAATCGAACTTCATGTCTTTTTGTAACAGCCATGTCATCAGCGTTACAATCATCGAGAATCCTTTCACTAATCTTCAGTAATAGCCCGCTAAGCCCAAAAAACTACGAACTTCAGATGCATTTCTCGGAGGTTTCCAATCAATAATAGCAGAAATCTTGCTCAGATAAACTCTAATACTGTCGGCTGGAACAATGTGCCCCAAAAATCCAACCTCATTGTGCCAAAACTCACATTTACTGGATTTTGCAAATAACTGTTTATCACGTAGAGTTTGTAACACAATTCTCAAGTGTTCGGTATGCTCAGATTAATCTCGTGAATAGATCAGAATGTCGTCAATGAATACAACAACAAATCTATCTAAATATGGTCTAAATATCCGGTTCATCAAGTTTATAAAAATGGCAGGAGCATTAGTTAAACTGAAGGGCATAACAAGGAATTCATAATGTCTATACCTCATTCTAAACGCGGTTTTCGGCACATCAGACTCTTTAACTCGCAACTGGTAATAACTCGATCTCAGATCAATCTTTGAAAATACTGTAGCCCCTTTCAACTGATCAAATAAATCATTAATCTGCGGTAGAGGGTATTTGTTCTTTATAGTCACTTTATTTAATTGTCTATAGTCGATACACATTCTCATAGTGCCATCTTTCTTTTTCACGAACAATACCGGTGCACCTCAGGGAGACTAACTCCGTTGTACAAAACCTCTATCTGTCAATTCTTGCAACTAAGCTTTCAACTCTTTTAATTATGTTGGAGCCATTCTGTATGGAGTTATCGATATCGGTGTTGTTCTGGGTGTTAATTCAATACCAAATTCAACTTCTCTGATCGGAGGCAAACCTGGTAATTCTTCTGGAAATACATCCGAAAACTCACAAACGACAGGTACATATTCAATCTTTGATTCAGACACCTTTGTATCAAGTACATATGCAAGATATGCATCATAACCCTTTTTCAAAATTTTTAAGCTAACACAGATGATATCACAATAGGTAATTCACTCGAATCATCAGACTCAATATGAAGAATTTCACCATATTGACATTTCAATTTGATAGTCTTTCGTCTACAATTTACAACTGCATCATGCATAGTCAGCTAGTTCATACCAAGTATCACATCAAACTCATCAAACAGTAGAAACATCAAGTCAGCTCGAAAACAGTAACCCTAAGTCATCAGAGGATAATTCTTACAAATTTTATCAACTAAAACAGACTTGCCTAAGGGGTTCGATACTTTAATTACAAATTCTGTAGACTCAACATGTAAACTCTTTTTAAACACTAAATTCATACAGATATAAGAATGGGTTGATCCAGGATCTATCAGCGCAACTATATCAATTTCAAAAAGAGAAAAAGTACCGGTAATAACGTCTGGCGATGATGCCTCCTCCTGTGCACGTATAGCATAAGCTCTGGCAGGTGCTCGTGCCTTAGATCTCACAATCGAATCTCTTGTAGCACCTCGATTACCACTCATATTTCTAGTATTTCGGGGTTGTCTCCATCTAGAAACCGTGTTACTCGCTTTCACTGGTTGATCTCTATCAGCTGTAAACTTTTCTGGACAGTCTCGGAGATAATGATCAAGCGATCTGCATTTAAAACAAGCTTCGCTCACTAATCTACATTCACCATAATGCTTATCTTGATCTCTATAATATCAAATTAACCCATTCAAACTTTCATTCAATTCAATTTAGCCTAAAACATTCATTTTGGCTAATTTACAATTTTACCCCTAGACTTTTGACTAGTTTACAATTTAGTGCTTAACACATAAAAATACAAAATTACATAATTAGGCCATAATCCATAGTAGCCGAATTTTATAGGGACTCCTAGCGGCCCATATCTTTCATTATTTCACACTTTTAACCACTACATTTTACAATTTCACAATTTAATCCTTATTTTACATTTTTGTCAAAAATCACTTTACAAAACTAGTTTCACTATTAACAAATATTCAAAATCCATCCTCAAACATCCAATTACTCAAACATTCAACAATGGAAATATGAAAAATCTTAAAAATTTACAAAATCTAAGGTACGGGCTAGCTAAAATACAAAGCAACGATCTAAAAAACGTAGAAATCATTAAAAACCGAGCAAAAATCGTACCTAATTGAAGAATTCAAGGTTACCAAATTTAAAACACTAGGTTAGCTTCTTCTTTATTCAATATTCGGTGCATGAAGATGAGAATAAGGCTTTAATTTGTTTTGTTTTATTTATTATAACATTTTACCATATTAACCTTAATTAAAAACCACTAAAATCATGATATTATGCCCATTAATGTCCATTCAATTTAAATATGGTATAGTTACAACATAAGGACTTCTCATTTAATAAATCATAGCAATTAAACACCTTTAACAATTGGAATGCAACTTTTACGCGTTACGCGATTTAGTCCTTTTTACCGAATTAAGCATTTAAACGGTAAAATTTCTTAACGAACCTTTCACATAATAATTCGATCATGCTTTAAACCTTATTAAAATAGTAAAATAAATATTTTGATTTTGAATTTGTGGTCTCAAAACCACTGTTCTGATTTGACCCAAAAACTGGCTGTTACATTAGGCATTCGGCCTTTGCAACAGTACACACAACTAGCCTCCAAATTGGAACTTTCAGATACTTACCCAAAGAAATAGTGCCTCCTAAAGCACTTAACTCATCGGAGGAGTAATCTTCACACGATCTTCACCTACAAAAATCCCAAAAATGATTACAATGGAAGCTATAGACCTAAATAAAACCATCTATCCTTCACGTGAAAGAAGGATACATAACATATAATGAGGAAGAAAAAGAATATATCATACTCGCACCCAGTCGGGAAATACTCACTACTTGATCGTTACCCGGTACAGAAGATAAGGAATTATGATGTAATTACACTCTATCAACCAAATCGATTTAGGAAATTACAATTTCTTGTAATTATAAAAAAAGTGTAATTTATATACTAATAATTACACTTTCATCTAAATACTTTGTAGTATCCAAACACATCCTAAAAACCAACTTAGATATCACTTTGCATCTTTATTTTATTTCCAACTCTATTCTTAATATTATTACTAATAGACAAATATAATTGTACAAAATCAAAATTCATGTATCAAATTGTATATTGGACAAAAAATTATGAGTAGTTTTTATGAATTTTTATCATTGAATATATACGAAATAAAATAATATTCTCAATTAAAATAAAAATATATCTATATTATATTACTAAATTAAACCAATGATTTGTCTCAATTACTACAAGTAAATTTCCAGGTCACTTGTTTTTTTATAATATTTTATTATAAGTATAAGTAAAAGGTAAAAATTTAATGTGGATTCATTTTATTAGTGGTCTATATAATGATTTTGGCTCACCATTTACTTTTTAACCTTATTTGAAAATAATTGTACAACCAATAGAATAAACTTAATTTTTTTTAAAAAAAAATTATGTTCAATCAATTTAGAAAGATATGTCCAAAGGTAAAATTGAAAATGATTCAATACCCTAAGGGATAAATGCGAAAGAAAAAATGAAAATGAGAGGCAAATACGCAAATTTGCAAAATTAACAACCTACACTAGGCTTATATATAGATAATGAGAAATGAGAAGGTTCATACAAAATAATAAGCATTGTAGGTTTTAGCACAGTCATGGAGGTAGAGAGTAGTGAGTCAAGCTCGAGGAAAAGAAAGTGGGAGAGACAACTAGTTGTAGTAGCGACAGCACAGTAGCAACAGGCTAAGGAGTAGTCGCCATTGACGCTAGCCACCCTAAAGGCAGTGAAAGAGAGGGCCGAAAAAAGGGGCAATAGGATTCCATTAGGTGTCATTGTCAAGTACTTTGACAACATCGATGCTTCGTATGACTTGTTGCTCCTGGGTTGGATTATTGAATAACGCTTTGTTCTGTCCGATTATAAGGGTCATCGGAGGACCTATAGGGTATATCAAACCACCATTGTTTCCTTCATCCTACATACATGTATGCAAATCTTAAGATTACAAGAACTCTGACATGTTTAAGTTCTTGTTCTAGTTCAACTTCTTCATAACTCTAACATGTTTAAGAGAGAAACCCTGCAATTTAATTAACTAAAAAAAAATGAAAAAAGAAAGATAATTTATATATATATATATAAGCCAAATAAAATTGGGCTTTTCTCTATGTGTGCGTGTGTTGGATTCCATGGCATTTTCACATTTGATTAATTATAATTAAGTATCAAGGCAAATGATGTTTAATTTCTCCCATGCAAACAAGACTTGACGTTTTCCGTGGTATAGATGCCCAATTGGATCATAGTTGTATTGCACCATCATCATCATCATTATCATCATCATTATCATAATCTTAAGATTTGTATACATGTATGTAGGATGAAGGAAACAATGGTGGTTTGATATACCTTATAAATCTTGTAGCGACCCTTATGATCAGACGGAACAAAGCGCTCTTTGACAATCCAACCCAGGAGCAACCAGTCATAGATAGGGAGCATCGGTGTTGTCAAAGTACTTGACGATGACACCCGATGACATCGTATTGCCCCTTTTTTCAGCTTGCTCTTTCATCGCCTTCATGGTGGCTAGTGTCAATGGTGTCTGCTCCTTAGCTTGCTGCTACTGCTGGTGGTCTTTCCCACTTCCTCTTCCTCGAGCTCGACTCACCACTCTCCACCTCCATCACTGCACTAAAACCTACAATGCTTATTGTTTTATATGAACCTTCTGATTTCTCATCATCTATATACAACCCTAGTGTGGGTTGTTAATTTTGTAAATTTGCATATATGCCTCTCATTTGCCTCTTTTCTTTCGCATTTATCCTTTAGGGCATTGGATCATTTTCAATTTTACTCTTGGACATATCTTTCTAAATTGATTGAGCATAAATTTTAAAAAAAAAATATTAGGTTTATTCTATTGGTTATACAATTATTTTCAAATAATGTTAAAAAGTAAATGGTGAGCTAAAACCATTATTTAGACCATTAATAAAACGAATCCACATTAAATTTTTACGCTATGCTTATATGTAAAATATAATATTAAAAAAAGCAAGTGACCTAGAAATTTACCTGTAATAATTGGGACAAATCATTGGTTTAATTTAGTAATATGATATATATTTATTTTAATTGAGAATATTATTTTATGTAGTATATATTCAATGATAAAAAGTCATAAAAACTACACATGATTTTTGGTCCAATATACAATTTAATACATGAATTTTGATTTTGTACACTTATACATAATTTATTTTATTCGATTTAATTTTAACAAATTACTAAAAATATTATTATCTATGTAGCACATAGCATCATTTTACATTTACATTTACATATGGTATACATAAATATTATATTTATCTAACATGAAAATAAATGTGTGCTTTTTTATCCATGTATATAGTTGAATTAAATTAAAGTTGTTTGTATATAATTACATCAAATTAAAATTAATTTATTACATTATATATTTGATAAAATTTCATGTGTAAATTTCATATTTATCCTTATAAAAATGTAATGAAAGGATGTCAAATTAATTTAGTTTTATAAAAACCATACAAGAAATATATGTTCATTTAAAGATAAAAATAAATAATCAGTAAATAATTAAATTTGATGTCTAGCTGGCATTAAATATAATTTTTTTCCATAATAAATATAATTTTTTTCACCTTAATATTTCAGTTATTTCTCTAATTGTCTATAAACAATTCATTAGTATTACATAATAGTTAAATTAAAAACTTAGAAATCAAGAAAAAGTGAGTTGTCTCGAATAATAATCATCTCTAAACATGGATGAGAGCTTCTTCGTGTATTGTTAAAATGATCAATTCAATTTTATTGCATAAAAAAGCAAATTATATATTGATTTACAACCATATGATTAAACTTATTCATGTGTCGGACTATTAAATCAAACATGATATTTTATAATTAAAAATAAAAATTTTCCTATTTAAGAATGAAGTAAGAGTTCTTGATTTATTTATAGTGTGACACCCCAAAAACCGGTCTAGAAGTTTTGACTGGATCTCGGAGGTCACATTGGCAACTGAAGTGACCGAAAAGCAATTCACAAAAAAGAATCATTTAAAACTCATTTCGAACACAGTTTGTCAAAACTGAATTAAATCATTTAACAACTTACATTTTGCAATAGGAATTAATTCGCACTTTAAACTTATATGGTTTCAAAATGTCAATTTAGTCGAATTGTAACTCAAAATATCAAGTAAATTATGTATAGAAAAATATGCGATTTTCTCAAATAAATTGGAATTTTGTATCAATAGCAGAAACCCAATTGAAAACAAAAATGTGAGCGAAATTTCCAAAATGATGTTCAAAACGAAAAACACGTGATTTAACAAGCAGTCTAGACCAAAACCCGTACCACAGTTCATATAATCGCCTTATTTTTATTCTTAAAACCAAATGTAATAATATATGCTAACTTTTATCTAAACCGAAACAAACCAAGATTTCTAAGACCTTCGATGTGCCTAGTTCTTACCATAGTCTTGCAAGATATCTGAAAGTAAGAAAGCTAAGAGGGGGTGAGCTACATGAGCTCAGTGTGAGTCTAAATTCAACAAATGGTTAAAAGACGGAAAACACAACAATGTTTCAGAACAGTATCCGTAAGAAATTCACTTACAAAAACTCAAACCGGTAACTCATTTAGAATTTATTCCAAAATTCATATCGAATGCAATAATCAGATTACGTCATAATATATTTAACATATTTTTCAAATAAGCAAACAACCAAATGTATGTACTGATACAAAATGAATGCAATAGATTAAAAACACGCCCAGCCAACCGAACACCACTTCGATCCCGTTCACACCACGAATGAGCTATAGGAAGCCCAACCAACCCTGCACACTATATAGGACCTTGAAGGTCCATCCACCCTACACACCATATACATGGAACTAAGCCACCATACACAGAAATATTGCAGTTAAATTGCTCAAACAGACTCCTTTCTCTTTACAACCAAAATCACAGAATTTTGATGCAAATGCAAAATGCACACTGGTTGTAGACAAACATACAGAAACAAAATAGAGAATCAGACATGCTCTTACTCATTTTCACAGGCTCAATATTAGATTAACACATGTCCTATCATCAAACATGTTTCAATTCATAAAACACATTACAAACACGCTTGATCAAACTGAAAGTTTAACACTATATTTACGAATAATCACAAGACTCTAAGTCGTATCGAAGTCCCTAACACTTATACGGAGGCCCCAGCAAATGTTGGGCAACACAAGAATTAAAACAGGTCAAATTATGTTACAAAACAAAAATTTGTGAAATAGGGCCACACGACTGTGTGTATGACACCCTGAATTTTAGGGTTAGAAGTTTTAAGTTTTGTAGATAGGGTCAGTGAGAAGGTTGCACTATTGTGTTTAGTTGCGTGTTTAAGTGATAGATTGGGCTGGCTGGTTTGGTGGTTGAGTGAGTGTTAGTGTGCCTCTGAGTTTTGGGTTCGAGTCCTTGTGTGTGTGTTTTGGAGAAATATTATTATTTTGTTTTGTTTTGTTAAATAGTAGTTTTATTTTAAGTTAAGATTTATAACCATTTATATTCATTTTATTATTATTATTATTTTTTTTCTTACTGGACATTTTTTTTCCTCTTTCTGGGTTTTCTTTTCTTTTTGTTCTTGCTTCTTTTCTTTTTCTTCGAAAACGATTTTGCGGGTAGGCTTTGGGAGAATTTCACTCCTTTTTCGTAGAGTCAATTTCTGGACATCTTTGGTCGCGAATAAGGTGTGGGTTTCGAGACTTTTTAATTTTATTTGTGAATTGTAAGTTTGATTTTGGTGGAATACGACAATCTCTGTGCCTTTTGGAAATTGGTTGTTGATATTCGGTAATACTGTTAATGGCATGGAAATCTGTATATGTTGGTGTGTTTCTGAATCCTGTCAATTGAGGGTCGATTTAGTGATTGGAAAAATCGATTTATAAGCTATTTGTGGGTGGTTTCGTGACCGCACCGGTGGCCACACCGGCGGTCCACACAGCCGTGTGCATTTAGGAATTAGGGTTTTTTGGTAAGTTTTGGTGTCACACGTCCGTGTGGTCAATTTAAGGATTTTTTTTGATTTCTACATGGCTGTGTCCCCTGGGCACACGGGCATGTGTGTTTGGGAATTAGGGATTTACTGATTTGGTGCCACACAGTCTAGCCACACGGTCGTGTGGCTAATTTGAGGATTTAGGGATTCCATACGGGCATGTGTTTTGGACACACAGACCTGTCTGCCTTGTACTCTATTTTAGCACAAATAGACAGAGAGCTACATGACTTGATCACAAGGCCATGTCCCTGGCCCACACGGGCGCGTGCCTCATCCATACGGCAGTGTGCCTCCTCCCACATGGGTGTGTTGACCCCCCCATTTGGTCTAGGCATTTCCACATGGCCAAAGCACACGACCATGTGGTCCTAAGTTATCAACTTTAGTTTTGTGTATGTTTTTGATCTAAAAATGTGTTTGAGTGTTTCGACCCTTGGCTAGGCTTTAGTGAGGGTAGTTAAGACTCTAATTTGGGTTTTGGATTATGTGTTATTTGTGACTGTTGTGTGAGATGTCTGATCCTGAATCTGTTTAACTGGGTGTGCGTGCATATCTATTTCTATCTGACTATCTGTCGATGTGTTCAATGTTTCTGTGAGGTTGTAAGCATACATGCACTCGCATAAAGAAATTTTGGGGTTGGAAGTGAAGAGAAATAAGACTGATTCTGATCTGATCTGGCAGTTTTACCGTAACTTATTTGTACAGCAGTGGTTTACTACACTATACTGCACGTACGTCAGCTTTACTGCGTACCATTGTCTGATCTGGCAATTTAAACTGCAACATGTCTGTGCAGTGAATTATCGTATTGCGCTGTATTGCATATACACTAGCCCTGTTGTGTATTAATATCTGAGTGGCTTAGTCCATATACATGGTGTGTAGGGTTGGATGGGCTTTTCGAGGTCCTATGTGGTGTGTTTGGTTGGATAAGCTTAAAAAACTCTTTTGAGGTGTGATCAGGGGACGGGGAGGTGTTTTTGCTAGATGGGTGGGTTTTTATTACTTGACTGCATTCATATGCATCTATTTGAGTGTTCTGGGTGTAAGATTATCTGGGTGTAAGATTATTTGACTGAATAACACTTGTGATTGAGTGTTTGTGTGTGACTTGGCGTACTTGAGTTGTTACGTTTTGTTGGGACATTGGTTCCAAGTTTACTTTCTGACTCTATGTATATCTGTAAGCCTGTTTTGCTATTGAATTGAGTTCCGTAACTCTATTATTAGTCACGTATCAAACTCACACTAAGCTCGTGTAGCTCACCCCCTTTAGTGTTTTCCCCTTTCAGGTACATTTCTGAATTCTGATGTTGGACTCAGTATGCGGAGGTATCAGAAACGTCCGTTTTTAAAAAAAATGGTTAATAAAGTATTTTATGTAAATCTCAGTTTTATGTAAATGATTTTGGACTGTAAGTTCTAATTTAAATATTGTGGTATGAAATTTTGTGTTAAATGCAAGTAGGCGTTATTTGGATTGAACTACTTTGTGTTTGAACATCGGGATTTGATAACTGAAAATTTTTATGTAACCAAAATTCTGTTTGTTTTCTCACTTGTAGAACCAAAATTTTCCTACGATCACTTCAATGATCAATGTAACCTCCGGGATTCAGCCTAAACTTTTAGGCCAGTTTTTAGGGTGTTACAGTGTGCAAGAGGCACACGCTCGTGTGAAAGGAGGCACTCGGCCGTGTAAAGATGACATACGCTTGTGTGTTTGGGGACATTACTGTGTGAACAGCCTGTGTAACTCTCTGTCCAAAATGCCAAATTAGGTGCAGAGTAGACACGGCCGTATGGAAACTTCACACGCCCGTGTGGCTACGGGACACGACTGTGTGTCCAAAACACACGCCTGTGTGGATGTTGACTAAAAACCCCAAAATTAGCCACACGGCTGTGTCGCACCAAAAATTGCCTAAAACCCTAATTCCCAGTTGCACACGGCCGTGTGAACCACCCGTGTGCGGAACACGCTCGTGTGGCCACCTGTGTGGTCATGAAACCATACCGAAACAAGCTAAAAAAAGTGCCTTTCTTCCCTGAAACTAATTCCTAATAACAATAGTTCTAAAACCTACCTTGAAATTGATTGAAAATCATGTAACCATCATCAAAACAATATCTATCCACTTTAATTCGAAAACATATGATTTAATTTCAGTAACATACAAGATACAACCAAATTCCATAGAATCTAACATCGAAACTAAACAATTCAGAAACACACCCATAATTGCCAAATTTCATCGATCCAAAACAAAATTTCAATAATGAAAGGAAAGTTTCCAAACCCACACCAGATATGCGATTTAAGAGTGCCCAAAACGATCGACTCCTCAAATCCCAATTTTGATTCAAAACCCCAATAGAAGTCACTACACACAGACATCTATAACTAAAAATTTGGTACCAGCTTCTAAAGTTTTGAGGTTGAAAACAATGCAAAAGGAAAAATTCCCCTAACTAAGAATCCCAAAATAAGTTTTATGATCAAAACCTTAAACTTGAGAAAACAAAAATTGAAGAAAGAATAAGAAGGAAAAAGAACGTGAATAAGGAATAAGGAGAGAACATGGGAGGGAGAGAAACCAAAAAGAACGCGGGGAAAAAAATGTGAGCTTTAACTTTTAACTCACTAACTAAATTTAATTAATAAATAATTAAATAAAATAATAAAAAATACAAAAAATATCAAAATACTCATAAGGATTCGAACATGAGACCCAAAAGTCACCTTCCACACTTAAGACCACTAAACCAGTAGGCTCATTCTGATAATAAAACATGGAAACAAATTCAATTGACCAACCAACTCATTGACCCTAACCACAACCCTTAAAACTTCTAACCCCAAAAACTTGGATGTTACACATAGCATAATTTTTTTTACTTAGTTCAGTATTTAGATTCAAATTATTCCAAACAATTTCTACACGAACTTTGAGAAAATAAATGCTCACATCAATTAGATTAAAAGTAAGCAAGGGGCGTTCTTCATTGCTATTGCAAGGCCAAAAGTACTTTTTCACCGTAAAAATAATAGAAAACATTTGTCTTACAAGATTTTCCTTTAAAACATCCTTATACCTAGTTGATGATTGAATTCTAATATTACGCCTAATATCAAATACAGCTATTACTAACAACATATTGTGAAAAATTAACAAAGTAATATGAATATTTTCGAAATCATTTTTAAATCGAACTTTGGAAAATGGGAATCGACTTTAAGAAAAACGAAAACGGGAGTCGCCACCAATCTTTTTAAGGTGTGATTGTATCACCTTATAAAATGTTTTGTTTTAAAACATTAATTTTGGTCTACGAAAGTCGAGAAAACGGATTCCGGAGTCGGTTACGTACGAGGAAGGGTTAGCACCCTCGTAACGCCCAAAAATTGATACCTAATTGATTATCAAGTGTCTTTAATGTCGGAGGTTTAAAGTTTTTAAAATGCAATCCTCTTTATAATATTTTAATTTTGAAAATTAGGGTTCACTTGTATCAAATGAATCACAATATTACATCCAATAAGTTAGGAAGTAATATTTTTAAGACATTCGAAGCTAAGCTAGCCCTTTTTGAAAATCCCTATCTCAAAACAACAAAACGCCATATCCAGTAAGTTAGGACACAACGCTTTGAAATTCCAAGACAGTTGTTCGTATTTTGAAAACCTTAAAAACTTAGAAGGGTGCTTAACTATTCGAACTCAACGAGAAAGGTCGCAATCCAATAAGTTAGGGCACTACCTTTCTCGAAGTTTCCAAATACCAAGCATTGCCTTTCTATTTTTTGAAAACATTTGAATCTCGCTTTTAATTAATGCATGAAGAACCATATATATACATTATAACATATAATATAGAATACTACAATAATAGATAGCTAAAACATGCATTTAAATAATATGATAGCAATAATATAAAGGTCCTATACTAGATACATACATAAATATAGCAAATCTTAGTTACATAACAACATATATATTAAGATATACATAGCATATGTTAAAGATGAATAAGCAAAATATACGAACATACAAAATAATAATTAAATAAAAAACGATGCATGATATACCATTAGACATATAAATATATATATACAAAACAAATGTGATAATATATAAAAATAATAATAATGTAATAACATATATATCAAACAAACAACACTTAATAATATTATGAAACTAGCATTTAATATATAAATGATATAAAATATAACAATATATAAAAAATTTAATACGTATTAAAATATAAAATATAGTGAGTGATTTTTTAAAAAAAAAATACATAAAATATAAATTAAAGAACAATATTTAGTAATAAATTTCAAAATAAGTCATATATAATAATATAATATAAATAGTATATGTAATAAAAGGTAAATTTTTATAGCATGTAATATAAAAGTATACAAGTTAAAAATATTTAATAACAATTTGCCAATTTTTAAAAATTATATAATAAGTAATTTAAGATAAATAATAATAATATATATAAATATGAAATGATATATAAAAATAATATTTATATTAAAATAAAAGTAATCTATATAAATTTTTTAAAATAAATAAATTATAAAAAATTTAAAAAGAAATAAAAAGGACTAAAATTAAATTTAAAATAAAAAAATCAGAAGTTAATTTAAAAAAGAATTCGGGTCTAATCGAGATGCCCATTAAAATCCTAGGGACTCATTGGGAAATTTTTCCTTATCTCCAAAACGACGTCGTTCCTCAGAATGAAATTTAATAGCCAATTGGGACTAAATTAAAACAACCATAAAATATTAGGGTCGAATTAAAAATAAAATGAAATGAAATTATAAAATTTAATAAATCGGAAGGATCAATTGGGCAATGGTCCCAATTTACAAAAACACGCGGATCTCCCCGGGTAACCGGGTCAACGCGCGGATCCTCTTCCAAATACGGTGCCGTTTTAGTGCCTATCGAATCAAGCAAAACGACACCGTTTTCGTAGGGTTATATAAGCCAAAACTTAAGCCTAGAATTCATTTCTCACCAGTCTTAAAAAAAATGATTTGAAACTCTCTGCAGAGGGAAGTGAAGAGTCCCTGGCTTCGGCGTTGGGTCACCGGGCAGCAATGTCCACGCGCCACACGCGCCTCCTTGCATGACGGTCAGAAGGCTAAAAGCCTTCATTTCCCTCGGCAAATCTTAGGTTATTCCTCCTTTTTAAATATTATTAATTTTGTTTTTTTTAAAAAAAATCGATTCGTATATTTGTTAGGAAATAAAATAACAGAACAGGAAATTTAAATCACCTTTTTAAAATGAACAAACGCTCCTTATTTCTTCTTGTAAATATATGTGTGTATCACTTTTTTCGTATTCTCCAAAAAAAATCCGGTCCTCTGTACAATGAAATGATTCGGCTTTTATAGCCCCTATTTACAAGTTTAGTTTATCCCTATTCGATTTCTTGCCTTGTTCGCTGCTGTTTTCTTTCCTTTTTTGCAGGTACCAGCGAGGAGAGTAGACCACCGGCGTTGATTCGGCCGTAGATCACGGCGTGATACGAGGCCGTAGTCACAGCGTTGATTCGGGGCCAGAATCCCGGGATGAGACGAACAGACACGAGCTAAAGGGGCGTGACTCTTGGAATGATTGCGGCGTGAAGCTTCTGGAAACCCTAGGGTTTCCAGATCTGTTTAGGCGTTGGGCCTGGATAATTTTGGGCCGTTTGAATTGGGTCAAAGGTGTATGTGTTGGGCTTGGGGTATATTTGGGTTACACGGGTATTGGTTATGCGGTTTGTTTAGGCTTGGGCCCCAATGCTTGGGCTTTGTAACCTGGACTGTTAAATAAGTATTTATTTATCCATTTATCTGTTTTGTCCTTTTAAAGCCCAGTTAAATTTGGGCTATTACAAATAACATATGAGTTATTGAACGATCAAAATTGGAATACCATTTCAACTAACCCTTAGCTTTTTTAGAACTTATTTTTAATAAGGTTACATTTGCAAATTTGGTTCTTAATGGGAGATGTTTCTTTTAATTCATTTCTAGTGAAAACAAAGTGACCCAACCACAGTTTTATTTATTTTGAATTACTTCGGTTGTGCTATTATCCTTCATTACAAACAAAATTTTTTTTTATAAATTTCCAAGTTAATTATATTTGTCTATTAGTAAGAATATTAAGAATAGGGTTGGAAATAAATGAAAGATGCAATGTGATATCTAAATTGATTTTTAGGATGTGCTTAGATACTACAAAGTAATTAGATGAAAGTGTAATTATTAGTATAGAAATTACAAGTAATTAGATGAAAGTGTAATTATTAGTATAGAAATTACACTTCTTTTTTATAATTCCAAGAAATTATAATTTCCTAAACCAATTTGGTTGATAGAGTGTAATTACATCATAATTCCTTATGTTTTGTCTAGTAGCACAAATTGTAATTACATGGTTACTCCCTATTAACCTGACTCGGATGGATACACGAATCCAACCAATCACACAAATTTGGCACCCAGTGTTTATCCGATAAATTTGAAATAGTAAGTTGTGCCCAGCGCTGGTGGGTATAACCGATAAATAGGTGTACTCACCACCCCTCTACTCGTAGTAAATATAACTGTTGTGTGGTGTCGATAGTAAGGTTTTTGACTTCATACCATTCACTGATTTTTCAGGATTAGAGTTGCACACCGGTTTGCAATCAAAATGGGGTCACCATAACAACACTTTTAGATATGCATATGAAACTGAAACTTAATCAATCAACATAACTACTTAAGTCGAACAAAACTTAATAAACCATTGCTCAACCCAAGCATTCGGCCCAAAGCATTAGGTATTCGGCCCTTGCAACATTACGCACAACCAACCTCCAAACTGGAACACTCAGATACTTACCCAAAAAATAGTGCCCCCTACAGCACTTAACTCACCAGAGGAGTAATTGTCACACGATCTTCACGTATAGAAATAAAAAAATTGATTACAACAGAAGCTATAACTAAAACCACTCATTCTTCATGTGAAAGAAGTATACATAACATATAATGAAGAAAAAAAAGAATATATGATACTCACACCCAAACGGGAAATACTCACTACTTGATCGACACCCGGCACTGAAGATAATGAATTATGATGTAATTACACTCTATCAACCAAATCAGTTTAGGAAATTACAATTTCTTGTAATTATAAAAAAGTGTAATTTCTATAATAATAATTAAACTTTCATCTAAATACTTTGTAGTATCCAAACACATCCTAAAAATCGAACTAGACATCGCTTTTCATCTCTCTTTTATTTCCAACTCTATTCTTAATATTCTTACTATAGACTAATATAATTATAGAAAATCAAAATTCACGTATCAAATTGTATATTGGACCAAAAATCATGTGTAGTTTTTATGACTTTTTATCATTGAATATATACCAAATAAAATGATATTCTCAATTAAAATAAATAAATAAATATTATATTACTAAATTAATCCAATGATTTGTCTAAATTACAGGTAAATTTCCAGGTCACTTATTTTTTTTATAATATGTTATTTTAAGTATAAGTAAAACGTAAAAATTTAATGTAGATTCGTTTTATTAGTGGTCTATATAATGGTTTTGGCTCACCATTTACTTTTTAACCTTATTTGAAAATGATTGAATAACCAATAGAATAAACTTAATTTTTTTTCAAAAAACAATATGCTCAATCAATTTTGAAATATCTGTCCAAGGGTAAAATTGAAAATGATTCAATACTGAAAAGGATAAATGCGAAAGAAAAAGGGAAAATGAGAGGCAAATATGCAAATTTGTAAAATTAACAACCCACCCTAGGGTGTTATATAAATGATGAGAAAAGAGAAGGTTCATACAAAACAATAAGCATTGTAGGTTTTAGCGCACTAATGGAGGTGAAGAGTGGTGATTCGAGCCTGAGAAAGAGGAAGTGGGAGAGACCACCAGCAGTAGTAGAGACAGCACAGTAGCAGTAGGCTAAGGAGTAGCCGCTATTGACACTAGCCACCTTACAGGCAGTGAAAGAAAGGGCCGAAAAAAGGGGCAATAGGATTTCACCGGGTGTCATCGTGAAGTACTTTGACAACATCGATGCTCCGTATGACTGGTTGCTCCCGGGTTGGATTGTTGAAGAGCGCTTTATTCCGTCTGATTATAAGGGTTGCGACAAGATCCATAAGGTATATCAAACCAACATTGTTTCCTTAACCCTATATACATGTATGCAAATATTAAGATTACAAGAACTCTGACATGTTTAAGTTCTTGCACCAGTTCAACATCTTCATAACTCTGACATGTTTAAGAGAGAAACCCTGCAATTTAATTAACCAAAAAAAATAATGAAAAAAGAAAGATAATTTATATAGATATATAAGCCAAATAAAATAGGGTTTTTCCCCGTGTGTGTGTGTTGGATTCCATGGTAGTTTCTCCTTTGATTAATTATAATTAAGTACCATGGAAAATGATGTTTAATTTCTCCCATGCAAAAAAGACTTGACATTTTCCATGGTATAGATGCCCAATTGGATCATAGTTTTTTTGCACAATCATCATCATCATCATTATAATCTTAAGATTTGCATACATGTATGTAGGATGAAGGAAACAATGGTGGTTTGATATACCTTATAGATCCTTTCACGACCTATATAATTGGACGGAACAAAGCGCTCTTTGACAATCCAACCCGGGAGCAACCAGTCATAGGGAGCATCGGTGTTGTCAAAGTACTTGACGATGACACCCGATGAAATCCTATTGCCCCTTTTTTCGACCCTCTCTTTCACCGCCTTAAAGGTGGCTAGCGTCAATGGCGACTACTCCTTAGCCTGCTGCTACTACTGGTGGTCTCTCCCATTTCCTTTCCTCGGGCTCGACTCACCACTCTCCACCTCCACCACTGCGCTAAAACCTACAATGCTTATCATTTTGTATGAACCGTTTGATTTCTCATCATCTATATATAGCCCTAGTGTGGGTTGTTAATTTTGCAAATTTGCAATTTTGCCTCTCATTTTCCTCTTTTCTTTCGCATTTATCCCTTAGGGTATTGAATCATTTTCAATTTTACCCTTGGACAGATCTTTCTAAATTGATTGAGCATAAATTTCTTAAAAAATATTAGGTTTATTCTATTGATTATACAATTATTTCCAAATAAGGTTAAAAAGTAAATGGTGAGCCAAAACCACTATATAGACCATTAATAAAATGAATCCACATTAGATTTTTACGTCATTTTTATACTTAAAATGAAATATTAAAAAAGGCAAGTGGCCTGGAAATTTACCCGTAATAATTGAGACAAATCATTGGTTTAATTTAGTAATATAATATATATTTATTTTAGTTGAGAATACTGTTTTCTTTAGTATATACTGTTTTCTAATATTACGCCTAATATCAAATACAAATATTGTTAACAACATTATTGAGAAAAATTGACAAAGTAATATGAATATCATATGAGGTAATGAAGGATCAAAATTGGAATACCATTTCAACTAACCCTTAGCTTTTTTAGAACTTATTTTTAATAAGGTTGAATTTGCAACTTTGGTTCTTAATGGGAGGTATTTCTTTTAATTTTCCTTCATTTCAAGTGAAAACAAAGTGACCCAACCACAGTTTTATTTATTTTGAATTACTTCGGTTGTGCTATTATCGTTCATTACAAACAAAAAAAATATTTTTTAATAAATTTCCAGGTTAATTATATTTGTCTATTAATAGGGTTGGAAATAAAAGAAAGATGTAATGTGATATCTAATTTGATTTTTATGATGTGCTTAGATACTGCAAAGTAACTAGATGAAAGTGTAATTACTAGTATAGAAACTACAAGTAATTAGATGAAAGTGTAATTATTAGTATAGAAAATTAGACTTCTTTTTTATAATTCCAAGAAATTATAATTTCCTAAACCAATCTGGTTGATAGAGTGTAATTACATCATAATTCCTTATGTTCTGTCTAGTAGCACAAATTGTAATTACATAGTTACTCCCTATTAACTTGACTTGGATGGATACACGAATCCAACCAATCACACGAATTTGGCACCCAGTGTTTATTGGATAAATTTGAAATAGTAAGTTGCGCCCAGCGCTGGTGGGTATAACCAATAAATAGGTGTACTCACCACCCCTCTACTCGTAGTAAATATAACTATTGTGTGGTGTCGATAGTAAGGTTTTTGACTTCGCACCGTTCACTGATTTTTAAGGATTAGAGTTACACACCAGCTTGCAATCAAAATGGTGTCACCATCGCAACACTATTAGATATGCATACGAAACTGAAACTTAATCAATCAACATAACTACCTAAGTCGAACACAACTTAATAAACCATTGCTCAAACCAAGCATTCGGCCCAAAGCATTAAGTATTCGGCCCTTGCAACAGTACGCACAACTAGCCTCCAAACTGGAATATTCAGATGCTTACCCAAAGAAATAATGCCCCCTAAATCACTTAACAACTAAAACCACTCATCCCTCACATGAAAGAAGTATATATAACATATAATGAGGAAGAAAAAGAATATATGATACTCTCACCCAAACGGGAAATACTCACTACTTGATCGACACCCAGAAGATAATGAATTATGATGTAATGACACTTTATCAACCAAATCAGTTTAGCAAATTTCAATTTCTTGTAATTATAAAAAAGTGTAATTTCTATAATAATAATTACACTTTCATCTAAATACTTTGTAGTATCCAAACACATCCTAAAAATAAAATTAGACATCCCTTTTAGTCTCTCTTTTATTTCCAACTCTATTCTTAATATTCTTACTATAGACAAATATAATTATAGAAAATCAAAATTCATGTATCAAATTGTATATTGGACCAAAAATCATGTGTAGTTTTTATGACTTTTTATCATTGAATATATACTAAATAAAATAATATTCTCAATTAAAATAAATAAATAAATATTATATTTCTAAATTAATCCAATGATTTGTCTAAATTATTACAGATAAATTTCCAGGTCACTTGTTTTTTTTATAATATGTTATTTTAAGTATAAGTATAACGTAACAATTTAATGTAGATTCGTTTTATTAGTGGTCTATATAATGGTTTTGGCTCACCATTTACTTTTTAACCTTATTTGAAAATAATTGTATAACCAATCGAATAAACTTAATTTTTTTTCAAAAAAAATTATGCTCAATCAATTTAGAAATATTTTTCCAAAGGTAAAATTGAAAATGATTCAATACCCAAAGGGATAAATGAGAAAGAAAAAAGGAAAATGAAAGGCAAATATGCAAATTTGTAAAATTAACAACCCACACTAGGGTGTTATATAAATGATGAGAAAAGAGAAGGTTTTCATACAAAACAATAAGCATTGTAGGTTTTAGCGCACTAATGGAGGTGGAGAGTGGTGAGTCGAGCTCGAGGAAGAGGAAGTGGGAGAGACCACCAGCAGTAGAAGAGACAGCACAGCAGCCGCAGGCTAAGGAGTAGCCGCCATTGACACTAGCCACCTTACAAGCAGTGAAAGAAAGGGCCGAAAAAAGGGGCAATAGGATTTCACCGGGTGTCATCGTGAAGTACTTTGACAACATCTATGCTCCGTATGACTGGTTGCTCCCGGGTTAGATTGTTGAGGAGCGATTTGTTCCGTCTGATTATAAGGGTCGCGACAAGATCTATAAGGTATATCAAACCAGCATTGTTTCCTTCATCCTATAGACATGCATGCAAATCTTAAGATTACAAGAACTCTAACATGTTTAAGTTCTTGCTCCAGTTCAACATCTTCATAACTCTGACATGTTTAAGAGAGAAACCCTGCAATTTAATTAACCAAAAAAAATAATGAAAAAAGAAAGATAATTTATATAGATATATAGGCCAAATAAAATAGGGTTTTTCCCCGTGTGTGCGTGTGTTGGATTCCATGGTAGTTTCTCCTTTGATTAATTATAATTAAGTACCATGGAAAATGATGTTTAATTTCTCCCATGCAAAAAAGACTTGACATTTGCTGTGGTATAGATGCCCAATTGGATCATATTAAAATTTGCATACATGTATGTAGGATGAAGGAAACAATGGTGGTTTGATATACCTTATAGATCCTTTCACGACCCTTATAATTGGACGGAACAAAGCACTCTTCGACAATCCAACCCGGGAGCAACCAGTCATAGGGAGCATCGGTGTTGTCAAAGTACTTGACGATGACACCCGATGAAATCCTATTGCCCCTTTTTTCGACCCTCTCTTTCACCGCCTTAAAGGTGGCTAGCGTCAATGGCGACTACTCCTTAGCCTACTGCTACCACTGGTGGTCTCTCCCACTTCCTTTCCTCGGGCTCGACTCACCACTCTCCACCTCCATCACTGCGCTAAAACCTACAATGCTTATCATTTTGTATGAACCTTCTGATTTCTCATCATCTATATATAGCCCCAGTGTAGGTTGTTAATTTTGCAAATTTGCAATTTTGCCTCTCATTTTCCTCTTTTCTTTCGCATTTATCCCTTAGGGTATTGAATCATTTTCAATTTTACCCTTGGACATATCTTTCTAAATTGATTGAGCATAAATTTCTTTAAAAAATATTAGGTTTATTCTATTGATTATAGAATTATTTCCAAGTAAGGTTAAAAAGTAAATGGTGAGCCAAAACCACTATATAGACCATTAATAAAACGAATCCACATTAGATTTTTACGTCATTTTTATACTTAAAATGAAATATTAAAAAAGGCAAGTGGCCTGGAAATTTACCCGCAATAATTGAGACAAATCATTGGTTTAATTTAGTAATATAATATATATTTATTTTAATTGAGAATACTGTTTTCTTTAGTATATATTCAATGATAGAAAGTCATAAAGACTACACATGATTTTTTGTCCAATATACAATTTGATACATGAATTTTGATTTTATACAATTATACATAAGTTTTTAATTCGATTTAATTTTAACAAATTACTAAAAATATTATTATCGATGTAGCATGTAACATTATTTTACATTTACATATGGTATACATAAATATTATATATATCTAACATGAAAATAAATTTGTGCTTTTTTATCCTTGTATATAATTGAATTAAATTAAAGTTGTATGTATATAATTACATCAAATCAAATTTAATGTATTACATTTTATATTATATAAAATTTAATGTGTAAATTTCATATTTATCCTTATAAAAATTTAATGAAAGGATGTCAAATTAATTTAGTTTTATAAAAACCATACAAGAAATATATGCTCATTTAAAGATAAAAATATATAATCAGTAAATAATTAAATTTGATGTCTAGCTGGCATTAAATTCTATTTTTTCCATAATAAATATAAATTTTTTCACCTTAATATTTCAGTTATATCTGTAATTGTCCATAAATAATTCATTAGTATTACATAATAGTCAAATTAAAAGCTTAGAAATCAAGAAAAGTGAATTGTCTCGAATAATAATCATCTCTAAACATGGATGGGAGCTTCTTCATGTGTTGTTAAAATGATCAATTCAATTTTACAGCATAAAAAAACAAATTATATATTGATTTACAATCATATGGTTAAACTTATTCATGTGTCGGACTATTAAGTCAATCATGATATTTTATAATTAAAAATAAAAATTTTCCTATTTAAGAATAAAGTAAGAGTTCTTGATTTCTTCATAGCTTGAGTTCTTTTACTTAGTTCCATATCTAGATTCAAATTAGTCCGTACAATTTCTACACGAACTTTGAGAAAATAAATGCTCACATCGGTTAGATTAAAAGTAAGTCAGGGGACATTCTTCATTGCTGTTGCAAGGCCAAAAGTACTTTTCCACCGTAAAAATAAAAGAAAACA
Organism: Gossypium anomalum; assembly: GCA_025698475.1. NCBI lineage: Eukaryota > Viridiplantae > Streptophyta > Magnoliopsida > Malvales > Malvaceae > Gossypium > Gossypium anomalum. The sequence continues at coordinate 90,979,351 of CM046961.1, forward strand.
TTTGTCTTACAAGATTTTTCTTTTAAATATCCTTATACCTAGTTGATGATTGAATTCTAATATTACGCCTAATATCAAATACAACTATTGTTAACAACATTATTGAGAAAAATTGACAAAGTAATATGAATATCATATGAGGTAATGAAGGATCAAAATTGGAATACCATTTCAACTAACCCTTAGCTTTTTTAGAACTTATTTTTAATAAGGTTACATTTGCAACTTTGGTTCTTAATGGGAGGTATTTCTTTTAATTTTCCTTCATTTCTAGTGAAAACAAAGTGACCCAACCACAGTTTTATTTATTTTCAATTACTTCGGTTGTGCTGTTATCCTTCATTACAAAAAAAAAAAATTTTTTTAATAAATTTCTAGGTTAATTATATTTTTCTATTAGTAAGAATATTAAGAGTAGGTTTGGAAATAAAAGAAAGATGCAAAGTGATATCTAATTTGATTTTTAGGATGTGCTTAGATACTACAAAGTAATTGATGAAAGTGTAATTATTAGTATAGAAATTACACTTCTTTTTTATAATTCCAAGAAATTATAATTTCCTAAACCAATCTGGTTGATAGAGTGTAATTACATCATAATTCCTTATGTTCTGTCTAGTAGCACAAATTGTAATTACATAGTTACGCCCTATTAACCTGACTCGGAGGGATACATGAATCCAAACAATCACATGAATTTGGCACCCAATGTTTATCGGATAAATTTGAAATAGTAAGTTGCGCCCAGCGCTGGTGGGTATAACCGATAAATACGTGTACTCACCACCCCTCTACTAGTAGTAAATATAACTGTTGTGTGGTGTCAATAGTAAGGTTTTTGACTTCGCACCGTTCACTGAGTTTTTAGGATTAGAGTTACACACCAGTTTGCAATCAAAATGGCGTCACCACCGCAACACTATTAATACGAAATTGAAACTTAATCAATCAACATAACTACCTAAGTCGAACACAACTTAATAAACCATTGCTCAAACTAAGCATTCGGCCCAAAGCATTAGGTACTCAGCCCTTGCAACAATACGCGCAACCAGCCTCCAAACTGGAACATTCAGATACTTACCCAAAGAAATAGTGCCCCCTAAAGCACTTAACTCACCAAAGGAGTAATTGTCACATGATCTTCACCTACAGAAATCCCAAAATTGATTACAACAGAAGCTATAACTAAAACCACTCATCCCTCACGTGAAAGAAGTATACATAACATATAATGAGGAAGAAAAAGAATATATGATACTCACACCCAAACGGGAAATACTCACTACTTGATCGACACCCAGTACTGAAGATAATGAATTATAATGTAATGACACTTTATCAACCAAATCAGTTTAGGAAATTTTAATTTCTTGTAATTATAAAAAAGTGTAATTTCTATAATAATAATTACACTTTCATCTAAATACTTTGTAGTATCCAAACACATCCTAAAAATAAAATTAGACATCCCTTTTAGTCTCTCTTTTATTTCCAACTCTATTCTTAATATTCTTACTATAGACAAATATAATTATAGAAAATCAAAATTCATGTATCAAATTGTATATTGGACCAAAAATCATGTGTAGTTTTTATGACTTTTTATCATTGAATATATACTAAATAAAATAATATTCTTAATTAAAATAAATAAATAAATATTATATTACTAAATTAATCCAATGATTTGTCTCAATTATTACAGGTAAATTTCCAGGTCACTTGTTTTTTTTTTATAATATGTTATTTTAAGTATAAGTATAACGTAAAAATTTAATGTAGATTCATTTTATTAGTGGTCTATATAATGGTTTTGGCTCACCATTAACTTTTTAACCTTATTTGAAAATAATTGTATAACAAATAGAATAAACTTAATTTTTTTTCAAAAAAAATTATGCTCAATCAATTTAGAAATATCTGTCCAAGGGTAAAATTGAAAATGATTCAATACCCAAAGGGATAAATGCGAAAGAAAAAAGGAAAATGAGAGGCAAATATGCAAATTTGTAAAATTAACAACCCACACTAGGGTGTTATATAAATGATGAGAAAAGAGAAAGTTCATACAAAACAATAAGCATTGTAGGTTTTAGCGCACTAATGGAGGTGGAGAGTGGTGAGTCGAGCCCGAGGAAGAGGAAGTGGGAGAGACCACCAGCAGTAGAAGAGATAGCACAGCAGCAGCAGGCTAAGGAGTAGCCGCCATTGACACTAGCCACCTTATAGGCAGTGAAAGAAAAGGCCGAAAAAAGGGACAATAGGATTTCACCAGGTGTCATCGTGAAGTACTTTGACAACATCGATGCTCCGTATGACTGGTTGCTCTCGGGTTGGATTGTTGAAGAGAACTTTGTTCCGTCTGATTATAAGGGTCGCTATGGGATCTATAAGGTATATCAAACCAGTATTGTTTCCTTCATCCTATATACATGTATGCAAATCTTAAGATTACAAGAACTCTGACATGTTTAAGTTTTTGCTCCAGTTCAACATCTTCATAACTCTGACATGTTTAAGAGAGAAACCCTGCAATTTAATTAACCAAAAAAAATAATGAAAAAAGAAAGATAATTTATATAGATATATAGGCCAAATAAAATAGGGTTTTTCCCCGTGTGTGCGTGTGTTGGATTCCATGGTAGTTTCTTCTTTGATTAATTATAATTAAGTACCATGGAAAATGATGTTTAATTTCTCCCATGCAAAAAAGACTTGACATTTGCCGTGGTATAGATGCCCAATTGAATCATAGTTGTTCTGCACAATCATCATCATCATCATTATAATCTTAAGATTTGCATACATGTATGTAGGATGAAGGAAACAATGGTGGTTTGATTTACCTTATAAATCCTTTCACGACCCTTATAATCGGACGAAACAAAGCACTCTTCGACAATCCAACCCGGGAGGAACCAGTCATAGGGAGCATCGGTGTTGTCAAAGTACTTGACGATGACACCTGATGAAATCCTATTGCCCCTTTTTTCGGCCCTCTCTTTCACCGCCTTAAAGGTGGCTAGCATCAATGGCGACTACTCCTTAGCCTGCTGCTACCACTGGTGGTCTCTCCCACTTCCTTTCCTCGGGTTCGACTCACCACTCTCCACCTCCATTACTGCGCTAAAACCTACAATGCTTATCGTTTTGTATGAACCTTCTGATTTCTCATCATCTATATATAGCCCTAGTGTGGGTTGTTAATTTTTCAAATTTGCAATTTTGCCTCTCATTTTCCTCTTTTCTTTCGCATTTATCCCTTAGGGTATTGAATCATTTTCAATTTTACCCTTGGACATATCTTTCTAAATTGATTGAACATATATTTCTTTAAAAAATATTAGGTTTATTCTATTGATTATACAATTATTTATAAATAAGGTTAAAAAGTAAATGGTGAGCCAAAACCACTATATAGACCATTAATAAAATGAATCCACTTTAGATTTTTACGTCATTTTTATACTTAAAATTAAATATTAAAAAAGGCAAGTGGCTTGGAAATTTACCCGTAATAATTGAGACAAATCATTGGTTTAATTTAGTAATATAATATATATTTATTTAAATTAAGAATACTATTTTCTTTAGTATATATTCAATGATAGAAAGTCATAAAGACTACACATGATTTTTTGTCCAATATACAATTTGATACATGAATTTTGGTTTTATACAATTATACATACTTTTTTAATTCGATTTAATTTTAACAAATTACTAAAAATATTATTATCGATGTAGAATGTGACATCATTTTACATTTACAAATTATATATTGATTTACTATCATACGGTTAAACTTATTCATGTGTCGGACTATTAAGTCAAACATGATATTTTATAATTAAAAATAAAAATTTTCCTATTTAAGAATGAAGTAAGAGTTCTTGATTTATTCATAGTTTGAGTTCTTTTACTTAGTTCCGTATCTAGATTCAAATTAGTCCATACAATTTCTACACGAACTTTGAGAAGATAAATGCTCACATCGGTTAGATTAAAAGTAAGTCAGGGGGCGTTCTTCATTGTTGTTGCAAAGCCAAAAGTACTTTTCCACCGTAAAAACAATAGAAAACATCTGTCTTACAAGATTTTTCTTTTAAATATCCTTATACCTAGTTGATGATTGAATTCTAATATTACGCCTAATATCAAATACAACTATTGTTAACAACATTATTGAGAAAAAATGACAAAGTAATATGAATATCATATAAGGTAATGAAGGGTCGAAATTGGAATACCATTTCAACTAACCCTTAGTTTTTTTAGAACTTATTTTTAATAAGGTTACATTTGCAACTTGTTTTTAATGGGAGGTATTTCTTTTAATTTTCCTTCATTTCTAGTGAAAACAAAGTGACCCAACCACAGTTTTATTTATTTTCAATTACTTCTATTGTGCTGTTATCCTTCATTACAAACCAAAAAAAAATTTTTAATAAATTTCCAGGTTAATTATATTTTTCTATTAGTAAGAATATTAAGAATAGGGTTGGAACTAAAAGAAACATGCAAAGTGATATCTAATTTGATTTTTAGGATGTGCTTAGATACTACAAAGTAATTAGATGAAATTGTAATTATTAGTATAGAAATTACAAGTAATTAGATGAAAGTGTTATTATTAGTATAGAAATTACACTTTTTCTTTATAATTCCAAGAAATTGTAATTCCCTAAACCTATTTGGTTGATAGAGTGTAATTACATCATAATTCCTTATGTTTCGTCTAGTACCACAAATTGTAATTACATAGTTACTCCCTATTAACCTGACTTGGATGGATACACGAATCTAACCAATCACACAAATTTGGCACCTAGTGTTTATCGGATAAATTTGAAATAGTAAGTTGCGCTCAGTGCTGGTCGGTATAATCGAGAAATAGGTGTACTCACCACCCCTCTACTCGTAGTAAATATAACTGTTGTGTGGTGTCGATAGTAAGGTTTTTGACTTTGCACTATTCACTGATTTTTAAGGATTAGAGTTATACAGCAGTGTGCAATCAAAATGGCGTCATCATCGCAACACTTTTAGATATGCATACGAAACTGAAACTTAATCAATCAACATAACTACCTAAGTCGAACACAACTTAATAAACCATTGCTCAAACCAAGCATTCGGCCCAAAGCATTAAGTATTCGGCCCTTGCAACAATACGCACAAGCAGCCTCCAAACTGGAACATTTAGAGACTTACCCAAAGAAATAGTGCCCCATAAAGCACTTAACTCACCAAAGGAGTAATTGTCACACGATCTTCACATACAGAAATCCAAAAATTGATTACAAAGGAAGCTATAACTAAAGCCACTCATCCTTCACGTGGAAGAAGTATACATAACATATAATGATAAAGAAAAATCGTAACACCCCAAACCTGACCTAGACGTTATGGCCGAATCTGGCGATGTCACATAGGAGTGTTTTTCGCAAAGCTTGATATCGAAAGAAAACCCTTTTTCATATTTACCTTTTTCACGTGTTCTAAATGATGATTTTAAAACTTGTCGTTTATAAAATGTTACTCATGTTAAAACGCCTTTACTTTTTAAAACATTGTCTCTTGCGGAAGTTCTTAAACAATTACGTATTCTTGGTATATTTGGAAAACATTAATCTTTGGAAAAAAACGCGTCTTATCCTACTGCTAGCAGTTATAAATCAAAGTAATTAAAAGCCTAAATTAAAGATTAAAAATTTATAGAGGCCTTATTACATAAAAAGATACCCAAATTAAGATACTTATAATTTAAAATATAATAAGGAAGTCCATGTAGTTGTGCGGCCACCTTTGAGTCCCTCGTAGCACCGACCCGCCTAAGGCTAGGGATTACCTGCGCAGATAAACAGAAGGATGAGTTTACAAAAACTCAGTGTGTAATCCCTTAAAAACATACAATCAATCATAAAGTAGGCATATACAGTCTGGGCCTAAACCCGTATCAGTAACAGTTCAGTTTCTATTAGGGCTTTAGCCCATTACAGTATCAATACCAGTGTGGGCCTTAGCCTATTTCAGTAACAGTAACAGTACAGATATGCAATCAGAAACCTATCTAACCAGCCTCTCCACTCCACTCCGTCCAACCCTACACTCCATGTGGGGATAAAATTAACCCACCCATCCCTACACTCCAAAATAGCACCGGTTGCGGCACTAAACAGTATTTGCAGTAGAGCTGCCAGTACAGTACACTTCCTCCAATCATAAAAAACCCGTCCCCCATGCAACACATCATAATATCATACATGTATGCATTATATATAAAATGGCATGCTCAATAACAGTCATACATCTCATAAGGCCATAACAGTCATTTTAACTCATAGGGGCATACTAGTCATTTATCAATTTGGGTCTAGGTATACTTACCGACCCAACAGTAGGTCCACAGTCATCTTGGGTGACCCGTGCAACCTTAACAGTCAAACAGTGAAAATGGGCCCAAGGCCCATAATGCGGGCCCACATGCTCGTGTAGCCCACATAGCCCAGAGATGGCCTTGGCCGTGTGGATTACATAGCCTGACCCAATATTCTCCACACGTCTGTGTGGTTTACCCGTGTGGGGTCCACGTGCCTTGGGGCCCATACGCCCGTTTCGGACCAACATGGCCCAAAACAGCCTAAGCCCATGAAATCGCTCATGGTGGCTTGTATGATCAAACGCCCATGTCTATGCATTCGAATTACCACACGAGCAAGCGCACGCCTGTGTAGCGTAAATGGTCACATTTACCGGCTTTTGTCGATTTACGAATTGGGCAGTGTTTACACACCTGAAAGGATTCTAGATTCGCAACCCCTCCTAAGATGAAACATACCTAAAACAAATGACAAATCCATGACCAGCGTTAGTCATGCTTAATACTAAAATAGTCACCAAACGAACTTGTTACTGTCACTTACTTCTATTGCGTCAACCGATGAAGCCTTACAACTCCGTAGGTAAACCAAGTCCAACACGATTAGATGCTGTCAAAATAACATTATTAGAACCTTAACATAATTTAGTCAAATGACATCTTTCCCTAATCAATTGGGCATAAATTTCCCCCTTACCAGAAGACATACCGAGCCTACAAGACAAGAGTTGAGCTCAAGAGGAAGAAAAGATTCGACAGTGAACTGAAAAGGAGGATTGAACTGAGATAGTAAATAGAAAGGTGTAACGACATGTATAGACAAAGAAGAGAAAAGCCGAAAGAGCAGAAGCCAAGCAAGGACCTACTGAAAACGCAAAACCTAGATTCGGAGAAAGGAGTAGTCGGCTTACACTCAACACGAAAGCTAGAAACACTCACTTTGACAGAGGCAAAAATGGAACAATTACCCCCTAACAGAAATCGACAGCATAAGAAGAAAGAAAGAGGAGATGAGAATTTGACAATGAAGAAAAAGGGAAAGATTGATGGAATAAAAACAATATTCGTCTATAAAGGAAGGAGGTATTCGGCTACATAAAACCGAGTGAGAGCGATGGAAAAGCAATGAGAATAATCGAGAGAAGAAAAGTGAGAGAGAGAGGGAAAGAGTAGAGAAAAGGGAGAGCAGAATTTCAACAAGTAGAAGAAAATACCCGAATGGTCTATTCGGCCTCAAACAAAAATGCAAAGAAGCAAAAGATAACAACTACCGAAAAGGAGAGCAAAACTAGAACACAATTTCGGCACTAAGAGTAGAAGGTCTTATGACCGATTTTTCCAAAATGAACTCCCCCAATCGACACCCCTAACACTCACACTCTCCTCAATTGGATCCTCAAATCTCTCCAACTGATCACTATCCATAACCCAACCTCCCTCCTAAAATCCCTCCATCATAATCTCCTCAACTACCAATTCAAACTCCCCTTACTCAGTAGTGTTTCGATCAACTTCTACTACCCACACGGCAAAGGCAGCAAAATAAAACACTCCTTTGCATTGCCAAGATTCGAAATCCAGACCTCAGGAATCAACAACATGCCACTTACCCCTTAGACCAGCAGGCATTTCCTGTCATATTTTACCCAATTTTAATTAAAAGCCTACTGACTATAGACAGGTTTTATTCAAGAAAGAAAAAAATTTTTACACAAGCCAAGGCTTGAACCTAAGACTTCTCAGATACTTTTCCGAGCACTTAACCACTAAAACAGATGCACAATTGTGTCACAACCATACAAAAATAATTATTCAAGATTTGGGGCGTTACAACTCTGCCCCCTAATAGAAAATTTCAGCCTCAAAATTTACTTGATCAAAATAGATAAGGGTACTGTTGTCGCATCGCCTCCTCGGGTTCCCACGTGGCCTCCTCAGAACTATGATTACGCCAAATTACCTTAACCAGTGGGATCGACTTCCTCCTTAGAACCTTTACATCACGGTCTAGAATCTGAACCGGCTCTTCCTTAAAGGTCAGATCTGGCCTAACCTCAATCTCCTCAGTCGAGCTAATATGCGCAGGATTAGAGTGATAGCGCCTCAACATAGAGACGTGGAACACATATGATAAACCATAATATATACATATTTTTAGACCATGCTTGGCATATTTATGGATGATTTCCCCTTGTTTTTATTGAATTTGATGCTCCTAATCCTTTAATTTCATGTTTTATACTCAAGAAAGCTTAGGATAGCAAAAAGAGCGTGAAACAAGCCAAAAATGGACAAATTAGGCCTAAATTAGTGTTTCACATGGCCTAGGCACTTCCACAGGGGTAATCCACACGCTTGTGTGTGACACATGGGCAAGACACACGCCCGTGTGTGATCGCATGATTCGTAACAAGTAATAAATATTTATAATGAAAATTAAACCTAGACTAACTATTATCACGATGAAAAGGCAAGCGCACCTATCAAACAATAGTATAGTAATGGCAAGACCGGGATATCGTACCTAAGGGAACCAAAAGTACTAGTAAAAACTATCTTTTTATTATCTAGCCTAGTAAAAAAGGGTTTGTTTATTAAACTAATTATCTAAACTAATTAACTAATTTAATTAAAGCGAAGAGAAGATTTGGAAAAAGACTTGAAGAGAAGCAATTGATAAAGACGACACCCAAGGAGGAATCCACCTAGATTTCATTATTATCTGACTCTGAACCAGACGATTTATTCACTTGACTTAATCCGTGAGACTCTCTAACCTACATTATTATCTCTTTCGAGACTAATAACGCCTAACCCTCAGTTGAATTAATTGAAATCTCTTTCTAATTAAAACCCCTAGGGAAGTAGTAAATCGATCTATAGACTCCCATATTAGGTTTCACCCTAATTCGGTAAAATCTCGTAACTCTATCTCTAGGCGTTCGATCAACTCTGCTTAATTATGCCAAATCTACTCTTAGGCAGGGTTTATTCCTCCTCTGCATAAGCATATTAAATCATGAGTCAATACCCAAAATATTAACTGAAGCATTAGAAACCAATAATTAAGAGCAAATCTGGTATTTATCATATAGTTTAGATAATAATAACAAGATCCATCATAGGTTTCATCCCCCTTAGGTATCTAAGGGGTTTAGTTCATAATGAAATAAGAGTACATCTCAAAAGTATAAAAATAATAAAACATGAGGAAAACTCTAAAACTCCTGAAGGGATTCTGAGAAAGATCTTCAGTCTTGGAGTAGCTCTGACTTTTTGGGATGGATCGTCTGGCTTCCTTCAAGTAATTCTTGGCGTGTGATTCTCTGTTCCAGAAAAGCCCTAGAAGCCCCCTTTAGTAGGTCATACTTAGGATGTTTATAGAGGCTTTGGATTGGCTTTCTTCTTCCCTAAGTATCCTTTTTCCGTGTAAAATACAACTCTTTGAAAAAGGGATACACCCGTGTGCCACGGCTGTGTGACGTGTTTGCCAGGCCGTATTCATTCCGCTAAATTTCACACGGCTGTGTGGGTCAATGGCCAGGCCTTGTGAATCGTGAAATCCTTGGACGACACCCTTGACAGAGACAGGCATGTGATCAGCCCGTGTGGCAAGGCTTAGGCTGTGTGATCTTCTTGATTTGGTCCTTTTTGTCTCTTTTAAGCTCGTTTTTGGCTCCTTTTGACTCTTAGTTCTCTCCTGAGTACAAAACATGAAATAACCGGATTAAGAGCACCAAAATCCATAAATCTAATAGTAAACATCCATAAATATGCTCAGTATTTGGGGTAACAATATGTATAATTTGGCGTTTATCAAATATCCCCACACTTAAGCATTTGCTTGTCCTCAAGAAAAACTCTCATTTATTGCTAGAATTCATTCCTTTCAATCACATAATCATTATCGATGTCGTTACAAATTATTCCACGGAGAATCATACAGTGAGAATTCAACCATAGGGGCATTAAAAACCTTAAACAATCTAAATCGAATATTTTGATAATAAAATTATAGGTAATCTCCTTCCTCTAAGTAATTAACTTTAGTTCTAAATATACAAGAGATGACATCCTCACTAAGGATTCACTCAAATCACTCAAAGTGTTTAAGGTTCAAAATTAAGCACTCGATTGTCTAACATGAGGTGTTATCACTATAGGCTTGCATGAAAATCAAATCTCCACCACTTGTAAATGATACGATACACAAATCAAAAGGTCTTTGCATGGTTGTAACGGGGTTTTAGGTTACGGTATGGATACAAGTCAAGAAGAAACGAAGGTTAGAATCGGAATGATTTCAATATATCACCCCACTATCAAAAACTTAATTACTGAATGACAACAAATATCTAGAACTATATTACATGAGCTCTCTTTTTCATGACAACTTTAGCTTGCTAGAATAATAAAACTGAGGTTAGTTGTTTTTTTTAGAACAAATCAAGTCAATACAATATAGAAGTTATACTCCATATTTAGTGACAAAAATTGGTGATCATAGTGAGGTAAACATATTCAAATCAATCTCGATAAAAAGGGTCAAATTAAGTAAGGGGATTTCAATAATAATGGGTTAATGGGTTAATGATGAGGGTTAATCAAAAAAGAAAAAGGGTTAGTAGGCTCAAAGGGGGTTCACTAAGGGTTTAATTATGTGGGAAGGCTTTTTATGGAGTAAGTGGGTTAAATCCTAAGTGTCTTTATCATCTTAGTATATCAAATCATACGTGTGATCTCGACATGTATAATCGAAGCAAGTTCTAGAATAACAGTTCAGTGTTGACACACTCAAACCACAAAAGAAGTGAGCAAGAAAGAAAGCTACATGCTCAAAAAGGCTCAAAAAATCTCACCAAAATTTGGGTTTTTGATGTCATTCCTGTATACTTAAGATTTCAAGATAATACCTCGATTCAGGAAAATAATCTAAAAATTTTAGTTCTCAAAATATCAACTTATCATGCTTGATTCTTCAAGGTCCTACAATCAAATACTCATGCATAATTCCCTTGGTCTAATTCATGACATATAAACAGTAATTATAGATTAATTAGAATTCATGCTATCAATATTATGAGAAAATCAGTTAAGCACAAGACTACATTCAGGGATTTGAGAATAATGCAAAAAGTTAGGTTTCATGTTTACGTTCACCCCCCACACTTAAGATGTACATTGCCCTCAATGTACAAAGATAGACTATTCAAAATAAAGAAAATCATAAGAGGGAAGAAGGTGAAACTCCCTGTTATATGGATACGGAGCTTGATTCTGAGGCTGTAGTGTTTGGGGAAAGTAGTAGCTACCATTGTTCTTAGCTAGATGAAGAAATTGGGTCATTGAACATGGCATTCATTTTGTATTGTTCCCTGTTTGTTTACTCATTCTGTAAAATATTCCTAGCAGCTTGCTTGGAAATCTGTAGAATCATGAAGAGCTTATTAAGAGTTGGTGTGGAAGAAAGTGTAGTGGGATTACTTGTTAGAAATACCAGAAAAAAAATGAAGAAAGTAAAATTTACTAATATAGATATGTCTTTCATAAGAAAATAATAAAATTAAAATGAAATTAAAAATTAAGAATAAAAATAAAAATAAAGATAAAAATAAAAAGATAGGAGGATTCAATGATCCTCGTTAGTGGGGGCCTTAGGTGGTGGTGCTGGAGTGGCTACTATCCCACGCCCATGTGTCTTGGGCATGTGTGGTACATGGCCATATCGCACGGCCGTGCTTAGCTTCGTTCACTTCTCCTATGCCCGTGTATATGGTACCATGCTCGTGTATCGTTGTCCACGGTTTAATGGCACGGGCGTGTCGCACGCCCGTGTTAGAGAAACACAATCGAGCCTTGCCCTTGGCACGCCCTTATTTTTCTATTCCTACGCTCGTGTTCATCTATCAACCTCATCCACGGCCATGTCGCACGGTCGTGGGGATTTATCGCATCCCGTGTTTTGGGGAAATTTTTGCCCTGTTTTCACACGACCGTATCGCACGGCTGTGTCACTTCCCCTGTTTTGCCACGGCTTTAGGCACGCCTGTGTGGGTAGTCGTGTGAGGGTTATAGATCTACGTTCAGAGATTCAGTTAATGGTCTAAGAAAATCTTGTAATTTTAATGAAACTTAAATAAATAAAAGTTGTTAGTACTCGGGTTGCCTCTCGAGAAGCGCTTGTTTATAGTCTAAGCTCGACTTTCCCTTATGGATGTATTCAGAGAGGTTTGTGGAGTCGTAGCTCTTCTCCATCATCTTTAAAATTCTCATTGTTATAAAGTTTGAGACGATGACAGTTTACCTTGAAAGTTCCTTGTGATGGATGACTTATCTCTGCTGTGCCATATGGAAAAATACTGAGTACCATAAGAGGGATCTCCTCATTTGGTGTGGTAGTGACAATGTGGGGATCTGTGGCATCCAGTAAGACTTTATCGCCTACCTTAAGCTGATTAGGAGAGGTATCAGACTTGTTTTGGCGAAGTTTCGGTTTATCATGTGTTCTCGGTTTGTATTCTTGCCATTCGTCTAGCTCCTCTATCCCTAGCCTTTGTTCTTCATGGACGTCTTTGTTCTCTTCATGATAGTAGCATACTGTCTCTGTTGTCTTGGTTCAAGGAAGTTCCTGCAAGGACGATTGAATATTAGTTTTATCATCGACAGGTTTTATAACATTATCCTGAGTCTTAGAGGTTTTGACAGAGTCGCGTGCTTGAAGTGTTACTGTGTCGTCACCTGCACGAAGTGTTAGCTCTCCTATGCCGACATTAATAATTATTCTGGCAGTTGCTAAAAAAGGTCGTCCTAAAATTAAAGATACCTCATTATCCTTATCCATATCTAGTGTAAGAGTATGCCCAAAGATTAATCACGAGATGGTTGTAATAACATACTTGGTTTATCATGTTTATTAATATAAGGCGTTGTCATTATTATTTTAGTTTCTTTTCTGTGTGCATAAATAAACTGTTTTTTAATAATTTCCTGAGAATAATATGATTATTCTTAAAAGATCCTTAGTCAAGTATTATTGTTGGCTAGGACAATAATAATGCATTAAGACTAACATGTAGTTGATTGATGATAAAGAGTTGTCATTGATATGGAGTGTCAGAATCAATGCATGAATATGTGTGTTAGAGAGCAACATATTGGACTGACCCGCTATGAGTATGTTTTTTGGTTTATTATGTAATTGTCACTATGTTTCTTGGATTATTATGTAATTGTCACAACATTACTCATAGTGATTAATATGTATATGATCCTCATACTTGAGATCATCTTTATCCCAACATCGTAAGTTGTATATTTTGATATAGTCAAAAAAACACCGTAACTGGTTGTTCTATAAAGACTGATGTTGGATATACTACAATCTATGTTGAGGGATATAGTTGATCAATATAGGATAAGTCCCTCATACATAATGGGAGTAATATCTCAGGCCACTTGATTGAGTGAGGCTAGAAATGCATGGCCATGCTCAAATCAGTTGATATGAGATGTCATACTTATTTGTATATCATAGTCTACTCAAGGTATCAAGAAACATGGGATGGACTATGCAAGTGTGACTATTCCATGACTTGTGTCCATTCCAAAGATATAGGACTTAAGGATTAATGCATGAAAGGTTAATCACAAAAGGTTATGTCGAATCATGACTTCTTGTAACTTAGGTAGCATTGATGCATTGCTAGATGCCACTCATTGTTTGTAACTTTAGAATTGTTCTAATATTACTACTAACGTTACAAGAACCTATAGGGTCACACCCTATGGTTGAAATGAACGAGGTAAAACATAGTTGGTATATTGCTTGGTTGTCACATGAATTAAATTAATTATAGAATTGATTTAATTGGGCAATCAAATTGTTGAACATACTATATGTACAAGGATGTTGTACACATAATCAGAACATAATTTTATTGATTTATGAATTTAGTTCGTATATAAGTTTAAATAAATATAGTTTACCGAAATCTTTATTATAATTAATGTAATTATAATTTTTCAGTTAAACATTATTATATTTATTTGAATGATAATTATTATGTTCAGATTAATTTTAATGAATTAAAATTCATTATAAATATATACCAATTAAGAGGGAGTTATATATAGCAAGGGTAAAAACCATAAAAAGGATATATAAAAACTAGCCCGAAAATATGCAAGGTGGTCTATCGACGCGTTTAGCAAAATACTCTCTAAAAATAGTTTTCTGGGATTTCTACCGTTCATTGTCAATCGGGTGGACTACGTAGAGGCCGACATCGGAAAAGGTTGCGGCTTGGTTCGATAGTGGTTTAGCATTCCTGTTGCCTAGGCGTCACTGTCTACTCAGATTGAAGTTTTGGTAATTTTGAAACCTTTTTATCACCCCGATTCGTTCCTTACACATGGATCCTTGGTTTGGATCGCCGATTTTTTTTTTAATTTTTCGCTGCGCCTTGGAGGCACCGGTGTTCCAACATCTAGGACGACAAAGTCTTCTAGGTAAATAAACTTATAAATTTTAACGAGAACATCTTCAATAATACCCTTAGGAAATCTAACTATTTTGTCAGCCGATTGTATGCTCATCCTAGTCTGTTTGGGTTTACCGAGACCTAGTCGTTTAAACATTTTATAAGGCATAACATTTATACTTGCCCCTAAATCAGCTAAAGCATTATTCACAGATAAACTACTAATTAAGCAAGGAATTGTAAAACTCCCTGGATCTTTCAATTTATTAGGTAGCTTATTCTTTAGAATAGCTGAGCAGACTGCATTGAGTTCCACGTGCGATGTAGCATCTAATTTTCTTTTATTGGTCAGAAGTTCCTTTAAGACTTTTGCTGAGTTGGGCATCTGCGAAAGAACTTCAATAAAAGGTAAGTTAATATGTAATTTCTTTAAGAGTTTGACGAACTTACCGAATTGTTCTTCTGTTTTGTCTTTTGTCATCACTTTAGGATATGGCACGCGAGATTTATAATTCGTACTTACCGTTTTATTATGACTTATCTCACCATCACCTTTGTTTTCCACATTTTCTTGCCTTGGTTCTTGCTCAGTCTCATCGCATCCTTCTTGAGTATCAATTGCATTGAGCTGTTCCCTTGGGTTTGGTTCAGTATTACTTGCCAAACTACCTTGTGGTCGTTCAGAAATTAATTTGGATAGTTGGCCTATCTAAGTTTCGAGTCCTTGAATTAATGCTTGTTGATTTTTGAGTGCTGTCTCAGTATTCTGGAAGCGAGTTTCTGACACCTAGATGAATTTGGATAGCATCTCTTCAAGGTTTGATTTCTTCTCTTGTTGATATGCTGGCTGTTGAAAATTCTGAAGATTCTGTGGCCTCTGATTCTGTTGACCACCCCAAGAGAAATTTGGGTGGTTCTTCCAACCTGCATTATAAGTATTACTATATGGGTTATTTTGAGATCTAAAATTATTGTTACCCATATAGTTGACTTGTTCCTCTTCGGTTGTAGGATTGAATGGTGGGTATTCTGTAGGCACACCTCCTCCACTTGAATCGCACCTCATCACTGGATGTACCTGCGTAGAACCAAGTAAACCATCAATTTTCTTATTTAGAAGTTCTACTTGGTTAGAGAGCATGGTGACCGAATGGATGTTATAAACGCCAGCTGTTTTTGTTGGCTTTGTCCTCATAACTTGCCACTGATAGTTATTCAGTGACATCTCCTCTATAAATTCATAGGCATCTTCCGGTGTTTTATTGTTGATGGTTCTACTAGCAGTTGCGTCAATCATTTGTCTTGTCGAGGGATTCACACCATTGTAGAACGTTTGAACTTGCAGCCATAGAGGTAATCCATGATGTGGGCACCTTCGCAAAAGGTCCTTGAATCTCTCCCATGCATCGTAAAGTGTCTCTAAATCCATCTGCACAAAAGAAGAAATATCATTACGCAACTTAGCTATTTTTGCCGGTGGAAAATATTTTAATAGAAATTTTTCAGTCATTTGCTCCCAAGTGGTAATGGATCCTCGTGGTAGTGAGTTCAACCACTGTTTAGCTTTATTTCTCAGTGAAAAAGGGAATAACCGAAAGTGAATGGCATCATCAGAAACGCCATTAATTTTGAAAGTGTTGCACAGTTCTAGGAAATTTGCCAAGTGCGTGTTGGGGTTCACATCCTGCAAACCATCAAACTGAACAAATTGCTGTATCATTTGAATCGTGTTAGGTTTCGAGTTCAAAATTGTTAGCGACAATAGCGAGTCTAACTATACTTGACTCGAGTTCTGTAAAATTAGGTTTAGCATAATCATACATAGTACGAGGAGCGGGATTACGATTTGCTAATTCAATGGTATGGTGGCGGTAGCAGATTGTCTTGATTTTTAGCCATCTCTTCAGTAGTAGTTGAGATATCGTCCTCTTGCTCTTCCTCTGTGTATCTTAAGCTGCTCCTGATTTCTCGTCGGTTTCTACGAGCTGTACGATCATTTTCCTCGTCAAAAAGTAACGGTCCTGACGGGTTTATTCTAGTCATACACTACAAGAACCTACCAGGAGAAAGAAGAAGAAAGTTAGTAAAATAAAATAGAAATAAAGTTATATTACAAGAAAAATAAATGGCTAAAGTAATAAAAATTAAGTGTTCCTAATATTTCAGTTCCCCGGCAATGGCGCCAAAAACTTGATCGCGTGATTCGTAACAAGTAATAAATATATATAATGAAGATCAAACCTAGACTAACTATTATCACGATAAAAAGGCAAGCACACCTATTGAACAATAGTATAGTAATGGCAAGACCGGGATATCGTACCCAAGGGAACCAAAAGTACTAGTAATAACTATCTTTTTATTATCCAGCCTAGGAATAAAAAGGGTTTGTTTATTAAACTAATTATCTAAACTAATTAACTAATTTAATTAAAGCGAAGAGAAGATTTGGAAAAAGACTTGAAGAGAAGCAATTGATAAAGACGAACCCAAGGAGGAATCCACCTAGATTTCACTTGTTATCTGACTCTGAACCAAACGATTTATTCACTTGACTTGATCCGTGAGACGCCCTAACCTACATTATTATCTCTTTCGAGACTAATAATGCTTTCGAGACTAATAACGTCTAACCCTCAGTTGAATTAATTGAAATCTCTTTCTAATTAGAACCCCTAGGGAAGCAGTAAATCGATCTATGGACTCCCATATTAGGTTTCACCCTAATCTGGCAAAATCTCGTAACTCTATCTCTAGGCGTTCGATCAACTCCGCTTAATTATGCCAAATCTACTCTTAGGCAGGGTCTATTCCTCCTCTGCATAAACACATTAAATCATGAGTCAATACCCAAATATTAACTCAAGCATTAGAAACACATAATTAAGAACAAATCAGGTATTTATCATATAGTTCAGATAATAATAACAAGATCCATCATAGGTTTCATCCTCCTTAGGTATCTAAGGGGTTTAGTTCATAATGAAATAAGAGTACATCTCAAAAGTTTAAAAATAATAAAACATGAGGAAAACTCTAAAACTCCTCAAGGGATTCTGAGAGAGATCTTCAGTCTTGGAGTAGCCCTGACTTTTTGGGATGGATTGTCTGGCTTCCTTCAAGTAATTCTTGGCGTGTGGTTCTCTGTTCTAGAAAAGTTCTAGAAGCCCCCCTTAGTAGGTCATACTTAGGGTGTTTAGATAGGCTTTGGATTGGCTTTCTTCTTCCCTAAGTATCCTTTTTTCGTGTAAAATACAACTCTTTGAAAAAGGGACACGCCCGTGTGCCACGGCCGTGTGACGTGTTTTCCAGGCCGTGTTCGTTCCGCTAAATTTCATACGGCCGTGTGGGTCAATGGCCAGGCCGTGTGAATCATGAAATCCTTGGACGACACCCTCGACAGACATGGGCGTGCGATCAGCCAGTGTGGCAAGGCTTAGGCCGTGTGATCTTCTTGATTTAGTCCTTTTTGTCTCTTTTAAGCCCGTTTTTGGCTCATTTTGACTCTTGATGCTCTCCTGAGTACAAAACATGAAATAATCAGATTAAGAGCACCAAAATCCACAAATCTAATAGTAAACATCCATAAATATGCTAAGTATTTGGGGTAACAATATGTATAATTTGGCGTTTATCAGTGTGTCATGGCTGTGTCGACATTAAATCAAGTCAGAATTGCACACGGCCTGAGCACCTTCACACGGGCATGGCACACGATCGTGTCCCTGTTAAACCTAAGTCTAATTCTATTCGGAAAAGGATAATTTTTGGCTATTTTGTACATTCCAAAGTCTATATAAACACCCTAGGAGAGGATTGAAGGGGACACGCAGAGTAGAAGGCAGAAAACACTAAAGTAAAGCCATCAGAATCACCTTAGAGGCAGGATCTACATCAAGACTGAAGATTTCCATCCAATTTCCTAGAAGTTCTTTGGGTTTTTTTTAATGTTTTTGTTGTTTTCCAAACTTTGAGATGTTTTCCATTATTATTATGAACTAAAACTCCCTAAATACCTAAGGGAGATGAAACCTAAGGCAAATTTTATTACTCTTTGATTTGTATGATAAATACTTGTTCTTATTCTTAATTGTGAGTTTTAATCCTTGCTTTAATATTTCAGGATATTAATTTAGGTTTTTGATGTGCTTATTTAATGGAGGAAAAGTCCCTATTTAAGAGTAGATCATTCATAATTAAGCTGAGTTGCATGCAATCCTAGAGATAGGACGACATAAATCTGCTGATTAGAGTCAAATCTAATAAGGGAATTCATAAATCGAGTTAATGCGACAATAGTGGTTTTAATTAGAAAGAGATTTCAATTAATCAACCTAGAGTCAGTTTTTTTTAGTCTTGAGAGAGATATTAACATAAATCAGGGATTTCTATGGATTAAGTCAAGTGAATAAATCGTCTAATTCAAAGGTAATAAGTGAAGTCTAGGTGGATTCTTCCTTGGGTATTGTCTTCTCCATCGGTTTTCCAAAAGTATTTTCCAACTTTAATCTCTGTCGCAAACTTAGTTAATTAGATAATTAGTTTTAGATAAAACATTATCTTAATTTTTAGACTAGATAATAAAAAGATAGTAATTACTAGTACTTTTAGTCCTCATGGATATGATATTTCCGGTCTCACCACAACTATACTGCTGTTCGATAGGTGCACTTGCCTTAGTCGAATTTTTAGTTAGTTTCACGACCATCAAGTTTTTGGCGCCATTGCTGGGGACTAAGATATTAGGTACGCTTAATTTTTATTACTTTAGCCATTATTTTTATTTAATTTTTTTATTTTTAATTACTAAATTTTCTTTTATTTACTTCTGACAGGTTTTTTTATAGTTTATGACTAGAAGAAACCCGTCAGGACCTCTACTTTTTGACAGTGAGATTGAAAGCACAGCTCACAGAAACCGAAGAGAAATAAGGCGAAGCCTACAATACATAGAGGAAGGGCAAGAGGACGATATTCATACCACAACCGAGGAGATGGCTGATAATTAGAACAATTCGCTACCTCCTGTAGTTACTGCAAATCCAGTAGATTAGAATCCTGCTCCTCGTACTATGTATGATTATGCTAAACCTACTTTAACAAGAACTGAATTGAGTATAGTTAGACCTACTATTGCTGCAAATAATTTTGAAGTGAAACCTAATACGATTCAAATGATACAACAATTTGTTCAGTTTTATGGTTTGTAGGACGAGGATCCAAACACTCATTTAGCAAAATTTTTGGAATTTTGCGATACTTTTAAGATCAATGGCATTTCTAACGAAGCAATTCGCCTTCGGTTATTTCCTTTTTCATTAAGGAATAATGCTAAACAGTGGTTAAACTCGTTACCACGAGGGTCAATCACCACTTGGGAATAAATGACCGAAAATTTTTTGCTTAAATATTTCCCGCTGGCTAAAATGGCTAAATTAAGGAATGATATCTCTTCTTTTGTGCAGATGGATTTAGAAACACTTTATGATGCATGGGAGAGATAAAAGGACTTTATTGAGAAGGTGCCCTCACCATGGGTTACCCCTTTGGCTACAGGTTCAAACTTTCCACAATGGTTTGAATCCCTCAACTAGACAAATGATTGACGTAGTTGCTAGTGCAACCATCAATAATAAGACACCTAAAGATGCTTATGAGTTTATAGAAGAGATGTCACTGAATAATTATCAGTGACAAGTTCTGAGGACTAAGCCAACCAAGGCAGTAGGCGTTTTTAACGTCGACTCGGTTACTATGCTGTCAAATCAGGTAGAACTCTTGAATAAAAAGATTGATGGTTTGCTTGGTTCTACGCAGGTGCATCCAGTAATGCAGTGCGATACAAGTGGAGGTGGAATGAGTAATCCAGAATATCCATCTTACGGACACAACATGGAGAATGAGCAATTGAATTATATGGGTAATAATTCTCGCCCTCAAAATAATCCTTATAGTAATACTTACAATGCAGGTTTGAGGAACCACCCAAATTTCTCATGGGAAGGCCAAGGGAATCAGAAGCCACCACTCTTTCCAGGCTTCTAACAACAACCTTACCAGCAAGAGAAAAAGCCGAACCTTGAGTAGATAATGGCAAAGTTTATTTCAGTAGCGAAAACCTATTTTCAGAACAATGAAACTGAACTTAAAAATCAACAAGCATCAATCCAAGGGCTCGAGAATTAAATTGGACAGCTGGCTAAGATGATTCCAGAGAGACCACCAGGAAGTCTACCTAGTAACACCGAACCCAATCCAAAAGAGCATGTGAAAGCAGTTACACTAAGGAGTGGGAAAGTGTTAGCTGAATTTGAAAAGAAGTCACCACAAGAAGCTGACAAAAATAAAGGAGATGAGGTAAAACCCGGCAACAATGAAAATTCAGTGCCAAGGGAATATAAACCACCAATCCTATATCCAGAAAAGTTGAAAAAAGACCGCATGGATGCACAATTCGGTAAATTTCTTAAACTCTTTAAACAGTTACATATTAACTTGCCTTTTGTTGAAGCTATCTCGTAGATACCGACATACGCAAAATTTTTGAAGAAGCTTCTAACTAACAAAAGGAAGTTTGAAGAAATGTCCACAGTAGAACTTAACGAGGAATACTCGGCCATACTCCAAAATAAACTGCCAACCAAATTGAAAGATCTAGAAAGTTTTACTATTCCCTGCTTAATTGGTAGTTTAAATGTTTAAAAGGCACTAGCTGATTTAGGCGCTAGTATTAATTTGATGTCTTATAAAATGTTCAAGCAACTTGGTCTTGGGGAACCAAAACCCACTAGGATGAGTATTCAACTAGCTGATACATCTGTTAAATATCCTAGGGGAATTATTGATGATGTGCTTGTTAAAGTAGATAAATTTATATTCCCTATTAATTTTGTTGTGCTTGACAGGGATGAGGATGTTGAGGTGCCTTTAATTTTAGGTTGCCCATTTTTAGCCACTGCTAGGGCTGTTATTGATGTGGGTGATGGTAAAGTTGTGCTTAGAGTAGGTGACGAAGAGATTATTTTTAAAATTTATGATGCCATGAGATTTTCTAGGGATCAGGATGACTCATGTTATTATATTGACTCTATTGATCATGCTACTCAAGATTCTTTACAGGAAATCATGCATAAGGATATGTTGGAACTGTGTCTTGCCCAAGGAAAGGAGGTAGATGATGATGATTCTGCAATAGGTAAGATAAAAGCTGAACTAAATTCCAATGAACCATCACCGAGACAGAAGAGTGACGAGGGTATTAAAGTAAACAATAAATTAAAATTAAAACCCTATGTTGAAGAACCTCCTAAATTGGAATTGAAGCAACTACCAAATCACTTAGAGTATACGTTTCTTGGAAATAACTCCACATTACCAGTGATTATTGCTTTAGATTTATAGCCAATAGAAAAGGACTGATTACTTCAAGTATTGAAGGAGCACAAGAAAGCCATAGCTTGGAAGATTTCTGACATAAGAGGGATCAACCCTTCTTTTTGCACGCATAAAATTTTAATGGAAGATGAATACAAACCTTGTGTACAAGCTCAAAGATGATTAAATCCTAACATGAAAGAAGTCATAAAAGCTAAAGTAATTAAACTTCTAGATGCTGAAATTATTTATCTTATTTTTGACAGTTCTTGGGTGAGTCCTGTGCAGGTTGTTCTGAGGAAAGGAGGCATGACTGTTGTAGCCAATGAGAAGAACGAATTAATTCCAACGCGAACAGTCACGGGATGGAAAATTTGCATTGATTATAGGAAATTGAATGATGCCACAAGAAAAGATCACTTTCCCTTACCATTCATCGATCAGATGTTGGAAAGATTATCTAGGCACATGTATTATTACTTCCTAGATGGACTCTCCGGTTATTTCTAAATCCCAATAGCTCCTGAGGACCAAGAAAAAATGACATTTACATGTCCATACGGTACGTTTGCTTATCGACGAATGCCCTTTGGATTATGTAATG
Organism: Gossypium anomalum; assembly: GCA_025698475.1. Classification (NCBI taxonomy): domain Eukaryota; kingdom Viridiplantae; phylum Streptophyta; class Magnoliopsida; order Malvales; family Malvaceae; genus Gossypium; species Gossypium anomalum. The sequence continues at coordinate 91,002,194 of CM046961.1, forward strand.
CTCCTGCTACTTTTCAGCGATGCATGTTGGCCCTTTTTGATGAACTCGTGGAAGACATTATGGAGGTATTTATGGATGACTTCTTGGTATTCGGTAACTCTTTTCATCTTTTCCTTAAAAATTTAAAACGAGTTCTAATGAGATGTGAGGAAACAAATCTTGTACTAAATTAGGAAAAATGTCACTTCATGGTTCGTGAGGGATTGTGTTAGGCCACAAAATTTCTAGCAAGGGAATCGAGGTTGATAAAGCAAAAGTTGAAACTATTGAGAAACTACCTCCCCTTAATTTAGTTAAGGCTATTCGTAGTTTTTTAGGTCATGCTAGATTTTATAGAAGATTTATTAAAGACTTTCCTAAAATAGCTAAGCCTTTAACGAATTCGCTAGAGAAAGACATACCTTTCAATTTCAGTTAGGATTGTTTAGAAGCTTTCAATACTCTTAAGGATAAATTAATTAACGCTCCGATTGTAGTTGCACCTGATTGGAATTTACCGTTTGAACTAATGTGTGATGCAAGTGATTTTGCAGTAGGAGCGGTTCTTGGACAGCGAAAAGAAAAACACTTTCAACTAATTTATTATGCTAGCAAAACATTGACAGTTGCACAAGAAAATTATACGATGACTGAGAAAGAATTGTTGGCTGTGGTTTTTGCATTCGATAAATTTATACCATATTTAATATTATCTAAAGTTGTCGTTTACACTGACCATTCAGCTCTTCGATACCTCCTTACTAACATAGATGCAAAACCTCGACTAATAAGATGGATTTTATTATTGCAAGAATTTTACTTAGAAATTCAAGATAAGAAAGGAGCAAAAAATCTTGCAGCAGATCATCTATCCAGATTAGAAAACCCACATCTTAATGAGCTGAATGAACAATATATAAATAACTCATTCCCTGAAGAACAACTTTTTGCTATCTCTGACTTTGAGGTACCTTAGTTTGTGGACATCATGAATTATTTAGCTGCTAACATTACACTAAAAGGGTTGACACATCAGCAAAAGAAACAATTCTTCACTGATGTGAAAAACTATTTTTGGGAAGATCCTTTTCTATTTCGTATATGTGCAGATCAAGTTATTAGAAGATGCATCACGAAGTCAGAAGCAGGTAAGATATTGGAACATTGCCACTCAGGACCGACTGAGGGACATTACAGAGGAACTAGGACCGCACATAAAACACTCGAATCAGGTTTTTACTAGCCCACACTATTCAAAGACTCCAACAGGTATGTTGCTACTTGCGATAAATGCCAACGAACAGGTAATATCTCTAAACGTGATAAAATGCCCCAAACATACATGCTTTCATGTGAAATATTTGATGTATGGGGTATTGATTTCATGGGTCCATTCCCTAGCTCGTTTGGGAATAAATACATATTAGTAGCCATTGATTATATGTCTAAATGGATGGAAGCCCAAGCCTTACCTACTAATGATGCTAGAGTAATGGTGAAATTCCTAACGAAACTTTTCTCTTAATTTGGAGCACCTAGAGCAATTATCAGTGATAGGGGTACCCATTTCTGTAATGCCCAACTTGATAAAACCCTTAAGAAATATGGAGTTTACCATAGAACAACTACCCCTTACCATCCTCAAACTAGTAGAAAATTTGAAGTTACTAACCGAGAGATTAAATGGATTATAGAAAAGAATGTAGAGTCAAATAGGAAGGATTGGGCAAAAAAACTAGATGATGCTTTATGGGCCTATAGAACCGCCTTTAAGACTCCCATAGGAACATCTCCTTACAGACTCGTTTATGGGAAGAGTTGTCATTTACCGTTTGAATTAGAACATAAAGCATTCTGGGCTATAAAATTTCTGAACTTTGATCCCAAACTCGCAGGTGAAAAGAGATTGATGCAGCTGAACGAGTTAGATGAATGGCGAGCTAATGCCTATGAGAATTCACGATTATACAAGGAAGCAACGAAGCGCCACCACGATGCTCGTTTAAGGCAATGTAAGCAATTTAAAGTTGGAGATCTTGTCCTGTTATACAACTCAAGGCTCAAATTGTTTCCTAGGAAGCTTAAATCACGATGGTCAGGTCCTTTCGTAGTCTAAACTGTATTTCTATATGGCACAGTAGAGGTAAGTCACCCATCACAAGGCACTTTCAAGGTAAATGGACATCGTCTCAAACTTTATAACGATGAGAATTTTAAAGACGATAGAGAGGAGATACGACTCCACGAACTTTCCTAAATATACCCATAAGGTAGAGTCGAGCTTAGACTCTAAATAAGTGCTTCTCGGGAGGCAACCCGAGCACAAACCCCACTAAATAACTTAGTTTGTTTTTCCTTTTAGTGTTTACAATCTAATTGCAGGTATTCTTGGCACACACGACCTAGCACACGGCCGTGCTTGAGGCCGTAGGCTCCCCACGGGCAGGAGACACGGGCATGGCCACGGCCGTGCTAAAACAGGACAAATATTTTTCTCAAGATAGGATGACACATAGGCTGCGATAAATAGCCACAGCTGTGTAATACGGTTGTGTGAACCACACAGTTAAGAGACATGGGCGTGTCCCAGACCATGGTAAAACTGCACCTTAATTTCCAAAAAGATCAACAGAGACATGACCTACGATAAATCACCACGGCCGTGCGAGGCAGCCGTGGGAGCCACACGGCTTTTAACACGGGCGTGCTTGAGACCGTGTGCGAACTTGCCCAAAGATCAAAATGTTTAACGAAGTCAAAATAGAACACGGGCTATGCCATGACCGTGCTCTAAGGTCGTGCGCAATCTTGATCAATTAACATAGGCATGTTGGACCTCCAATGGGCGTGGGAGAAACAAAGGGAGCACCACATGGTCGTGCGATACGGCTGTATGGACCACACGGCCTCGACACACGGACTTGTCCACAGGCCGTGTGCAATATTGACTTAAACATTAGACCACAAGCATAAGTCATGAACACGGGCGTGTTGGATATACCACGGGCGTGAGAGAAGCGAACAAATGTGCACATGGCCATGCGACGCGGCCGTGCACACCATACGGCCTTGGGAAATGGGCGTGTCTAAGCGACCATGTGCAATCCTGACTACGAGTTCATGAAAAACACGGGCTGAGAGCATACCACATAGAGTGGGCCACTGCCGTGTGGCCTGAAATGGGGCTTACACGACCGTGGCCCCTCTTTTATTTCCCCCTAACCTTAATTTCTTCTCATTTCCCTTCACTATTCATCATCTTCCCTAACCAGCCACCCTCTTTCTCCTTCTTTTTTCTTTATTTTTCTTTCCTTCTTCTCTTTTCCCTTCTTCTTCTTTCCATTACTTCCCTATAATTTCTTCACCTCCATCCTCTTTCTCCATTTTTCTTTCTTTTTTCCCTCTTTTAGTCTTTCTTTCTTCCCCCTCTCTTTCCTTTTCCCCTTTTCTCCCTTCTCCCTCCCCCTCCGACCACTACGCACCACCCCTGCCCACCTACTCACCCTATGCACGCACCAAGCACCATCCAGCACCACCGTCGTTCATCAGTCGTTTGTCCCTCCTTTTACCCCCACCACTTTTATTTCTTTTTCTTTCTTTATTCTATTCTTGATTTATTTTTGGTTACTCTTTCCACTGTTAATGATTTGTATGCTTATGATTCTTATTTCTATTTAGTGATTTTCAAATTTTACTAATGATAAAGTTTTATTTAGTCTTTTGTGTCTTCATTGATTTCTATTCCTTCCTACTCTGCCCACATGATTAGTATTGTCAATAGGTCCTTACCATATTTCATTGGTGTCTCAGTCTCTGCTTACTTGTTTATTCCTCTTTATAATGCTCTCATGCCTATTATTAGTCTAAGTCAGTTCTTAGGCATTTTTAAATGTTAATCACTATTTCTGGTATTTTCTATTATAACTTGATTTGTCTTTTAGCTTGTCTTTGTTTAGTCTTAGTACTATTTACATCTTTTATTTAATAATATCCCTTTGGCCCTTTGATTCATATGCAGTATCACCACTTGGTTTAGCCTGCTTGAGTTTTTGTCGATATTATCTTACGAGCAAGTTATTATCATTTTGGACTACTCAGATTTTGCTTGCAGATGTGGGGATTATTATTGATGACCTAATCTTTTATTTGCAGATATCATGACAAATACTCGAGGAAAGAAAACTTCCATCCCTGCCTCTAAAAAGTGAAAAGGAGCGGCATCCTCCTCGGGCCCCACTACCAAGATACGACACCCATTCCTCTAATTCCCACCAGGGCCCCAAGAGGAAATATTTTAGATTCTACGTGCCCGACCCTTTGGTATGGGGTGTTGCATCGATTGGGTCACACTAGAGTAGGTTCACCTAGCTGATTCGGTTTGGGAACTCCTTGCCACCATTCCATAGGACTGTTTCTTTGATATAACTGAGCTGACATATTTGGAATTCACCTTAGAACTCGGCTCGATTTTCTAATTACAGACAGTGATGGCAGAGTACAATGACCCAAGAACAGTTCAATTCTGCCTTGGCAGTCTAGTACGTCAGTTGAGTGTCCCCGAATTTGGAGTTGCCTTAAGACTCTATACTAACGAGTTTATGGAGGCCGACGATTTCCTTCACCTCCACCGCCACATACATCGTTCACCTTCATCATGTTGGGTAGACCTTCACCCTACTACAGGCATTTATGATACTAGCCGTTCAAAGGCATCGGCTTTAGCTCCAGCTCTGCGCTATCTTCATGCCCTTTTGGCACACACATTAACGGGGAGGTGAGAGAGCACTGGTGTCGTCAACACTCATGACGCATACTTCCCATGGAGTATGAGGCAAGGGCATATTTTTGATCTCACTTACTTTGTCGTCCTTGCCTTTCGTCATCAGACAGAATGACACCGAAAGGGAGTCATCAGTATCGGCCCATATGTGACTCGTCTAGCGAGATATTTTGGGCTCCTGAATACAGTGGCGCAGTCTTCATCGCTCACTCTCATTGGTTAGATGTCCCCACAGGGCATCCAAAGTATGCTCCATGTGCGAAAGATTGAGCGTCATCATGGGTTCGACCCTCCTCAGTACCGACTTGCACGAGCTATCGATGAGGATGTCGACGAGGATATTCCTGATGATATCCTTGCATTTCAGGAGGACCCACCTTCACAGCCATCACCGAGTCATCGACCAGTTCATGCGGCTACTTCATTGTCTAAAGTTTCAGACCACCTTCATCGCTTTAAGCAATATTGCACCCAGCGATTCGACAGCATCGAGGCGACTCTACAACAAATTTGCCAACATTTTCACATATCGCCTCTACCACCACCACCACCTCAGGATCCAACTGTTGACGAGGACTTTTAAGTCCATTTAATTTTCAACTTGTTTTTCTTTTTCTTTTATTTTTATTTTTGCGTTTCTTTTGGACTTTATTTATCATTTTCTTCCAAGACTTTTATTAGTTTAATTTGAATTTTCTTTTATTTAGTTATTTCATTATTACAAACCATAACAACTCTATAAATATAAATCCCTTAAATCTTACTAATGGCATCGCAGTTTCAAAAGGTTCAGTTGATGGATACTACTCAGGAATAAACAAACAATCACCCACGACTGCCTTGTCCTGCTCGACCACTACCATAGCCACCACAACACCGACCACCATGATAACCTCTTCCCTGGGCACTGTGGTTGTGGAACCCAACCTCTACCACCACCTTTACCTCTGTCTACATGTCACATACACATCACTTTCAATGCCTCTAAACCTGTTTCCGCTCTTTCAAGGCTTACATCCAAAAAAAAAAAAAAAAATCAGGGCAGTTTCTCTTCTCTCCCTCTCTTCTAATATTATGCTTATATTGTTACTAACTATCTTTGTACATTGAGGATAATGTACATCTTAAGTGTGGGGAGGTTATTTATGTGATTATCTAAAAAATCCTTGAAATTTTTTATCTTGTTCTCAAATAATTTTCTCATATTACTATTAGAATGAATGTTGATTGGTTTATGATTTTTATTGATATGTTTTGAATTAAATCATAGGTAAGTGTGCATTGACTTTCTAAACTTTAAGACATTAGAGAATCAAGCATGATAAGTTGACTTTTGAGAAGTAAAATTGCTAGGTTGTTTCCCTGAATTGAGGTATTATCTTGAAGTTTTGAATTTACAAGATTGACATCAAATACCCAAAATTTTCGTGAGATCTTGAGCCTTTGAAAGAGCATATATCTTTCTTGCTCACTAATTTTATTGGCTATGTAACATCCTATAACCCTCATCCGTCGCTGGAATAGATTCATAAGGTATTACCTATCAGAAGACAGATCAAACTAGCCATTCAAAATCAATCATGCATAACCAAATATAGTTTCTTTGATCTTTCAACCATAAACAAATTTTATCCAAAGTTAAAATAACTAATGAATTTCAAGATATTTGACACATAAGTCTATAGAACCATAAACTCGTTTTTAGGAATTTAGCAAGCCATTTTCGCATGGCTAAAATATTTACAATTTCAAAATATATCTTGCTTCAAAAGAGAGTTAAGCCTATACATGCCATATTTCAAAATATAAACTATCAAAAGTACCAAAATAGTGACGATAGTATAGATGACTTTGAACTTGAAATCCCCGAGCTCGTAGCTTCCAACAAGATCTATAAAATAGGACAACACAAGACATTCACAATAAGCCATTAAGCTTAGTAAGTCTTAAGTATCTTAAACAACAAAACTTATTTGTACACATTATAACATATTCGAAATGCAATACTAATTAGCCGAATATACATAACCACGTAAAATCCATTTCATTTACTTATTATTTCATCAGAGTTTGAATTACATAATCATACCTTCTAAATGACTCGTAGTGATTCATCTATTCGACCTTATAAAGTTAATTCGAATCATTACATTCACATATAATTTCAATGATCATAATTATATGCATATAACATATACTTGCATGTATTAAATTCAGGATAGCCGAATATAAATATACACGACCACCTTTCATATACTTCTCGTTTCAATTCATACTTTAATTTACATTTCTTCATATGCATAACAATTTATACGTACCTGGACAATTTAATCTATCGAATGAATTTAGATGTTGTATAGCATAATCTCATATTCATAGACTTTTATTATTTCATCGACAATTTGCCTGCTAGGTATAAACCTGAACTTATCACCGGCACGAGGCCTGCTAGGTATAAACCTAAATTTATCACCGGCACGAGGCCTGCTAGACATTAAGTCTAAAACTCATTCACCGGCATTATGCCTACTAGGCTCATGGCCCAAAACAATTCCATCTGCTAAAAGCTTGCTGAGCCATAGGCCCGAATAATAATTCAAATATAAATTTCACAAATTCATAACATATACACTTCTTGTATTTATGCATTTCACATAAGCTAGTCACATCAGTCCACTTTGACTTCATTCACGTATAATCACTTGATAACTATCACACTATTGCTTCTTAATTTACCATTACATATCTTCAATCTAATGAATACAACTCACGGCAATATGATCATAACAAATTTCCTTATTTCACTCTCATGCATACTAATCGGCTTCAAGTATGTGTATATATATATTTATACTAAAGGTATGGCTAAATTCTCGTGACATATCATGATTCATTCACAAATAACTTATGTTTAAATACTGAAAACTTACCTCGAGTATTTCCAACAATCAATCTACTGGGTCGGCTACTACTCAACTACTTTAGCTTTTCCCTTATCCGAATTTGTCCCTCTATGCTCTTGAGCTTAATTCAAAAATTTTAAACTAATTATTATTCGACTATTCAAGCATTACTTCAAATTATAATATATATATATATATATATATATATACATATTTAACTTTCACATATATGGATCATAGTAAACAAAAAAAAAAATAAAATACATCATAGGTCATCTTTGACCTTTCTATTTTCATCAATTTGAACCACTCCTTGGCCAAATATTTCATTCGGCATTAAGATACAAAAAAGTTAACATTTTCTTTATACACACCCTTAAGACCAAATGCATAATTCATTTATTTTAACATATAACCCAAATAGCCAAAGTACATATAACTCTAATGACTGAACAATTTGAATATGTATATCATCAAGGTTACTATGATCTAACCCTTAAACCGCATAGCCGAATATTCATTGTATATCTAACTCACATACACAAGCACAAAACTCATATGGCTATTATATAATTTGATAAACAATCACACACATACAACCATATATATATATATATAACATGTTCGAATATGCTATTATAAATTAAATACATATTGCATTCTTAATATGGATTCAAGAATACATTTAACAATTGAATTTATTCTTAAATAATAGACTAAAACAATCATGGAACATTTTCCTAACTCATTACCTCGCATATCCGAATTTCATTAATTAATATACATACACCTCCAAATATCACATCATGGAACAAGTGCCGAATTACAAATTGTAATAAAATCAAAACATAAATCTTACCACGATATAAACATATTAAAAAATTTTTTTATTTATCAAATTCGGATAAAACAAAATAATCCTTAGATATCAAATCTCTTACAACACATTGACTAAGTTCAATAACCTAATACATTTATATATATATATATATATATTTATCCATGCATATTATAACCGAACCAGCCACACAAATTCAACCTAAAACATTAACCTTTCCCAAAACATATTATACCTATCTCAAAATTAATTTATAACTATCTAAATCATTTAAACATCCAACACCAAATTTTCTTTAACTAAGCACATTTTCGGCAATGATAATGGTAATGTAACAAACCTTTAATCCAACTTATAATTTTTGCTTATCACATTCAAAGCATCCACTCCATTCCATCATTTTAAAACACAAACATTACTCAAATATTGCCTAAGTTCACATTCGCCAATTTCACCAATACACAAGCTGATTTTTCCTATCATCTAAACTACCTAAATGAACATTAAACTATCTCAAACATCACCCATTTGCAATTATTCATTAAAACATAAGGACAACAATCATTCCCTTCAAAAATCTTCTGTAGCCGAATACTCATATCACTACTAAATCTAAAATTTTGACATGGCTAAGTTAGGGACTTAGTAACTAGCTTAATATATACTACAATTTCAAAAATTAACATGAATTTCATACTTTAATTCTAGCTCAAAAGTGACCGAATGGCTATCTCCCCTTTCTTCTTTAAGGTTCGGTTCAACTAAGGAAGAAGATGAACCAAACCTTTTGTTCTTCTTTTCTTATTTCAATTAATATTTTTACTTCATAATTTAAACCATTACTATTATATAATATTAATATATAATACATATTTTTCTTAACATCATCATTATGGCCGGCCACTACAACTAAAGTGGGAAATTTGACATGCAAATCCACTTATTTTACACCATTAATTATTTAACCACTACAAAAATTACCTATCACATTTTTAAAAATTTCCACATAAGTCCTATTTAATAATTTCACTCACAAATGACAATATCAAAGCATGAAATTTTCACACATGCACTTTCACATATAATAAGCATAGAATATAACATCTAATTATTTTTATGACTCGATTTTATGGTCCCGAAACCACTTTCTGATAGGGTTAAATTAGGGCTGTCACAGGTTATGAGTGTGTCAACATTGATTTGTTATTCTAGAACTTGCTTCGATTATGCATGTCAAGACCACACCTTTGATTTGATATACGAAAATGATAAAGGCACTTAGGTTTTAACCCACTTACCCCATAAAAAGCCTACCCATATAATTGACCCCTAGTGAACTCCTTTGGGCCTTAACTATTATTTCTTGATTTTCCCCTTAATATTAACTCACAAATTAACCCTTTTTGATTAACTATTATTTCTTGATTTTCCCCTTAATATTAACTCACAAATTAACCCTTTTTGATTCATTAAGAAGTACTCCCTTTTCATTGACTCCTTTTTATCAAGATTTGATTTAATTAGTTACCTAACTTTGTTCGTTTATTCCAGTTGCTGAATTATTTCTTATTATGTATTTTTCGTTATTGTTATTATTCTTTAAAAAAATGTATTTTTATATTCATTCAAGTTACATATTGTTCTAAAGAGCTTGGATAAGTTAAAGTCATTATATTGAGAGAAAAACTCACTTCATTAGTTATGGGTAGTGTTAATTCTGGCACTTGTTTGTAATTTAGTGATTAGCTTTGCTTTTCTAAGTTTGGTAAGCTATTAAATTATCTCAATTATAACCATCTTTTTCAGCTTTTATCCACACCTTTAACCCAAGCCCCATTACAACCCTGTTAAAGACCTTTTGATTTGTGTATCATATCATTTATAGTGGTGGAGATTTGATTTTCATGCAAGCCTATAGTAATAACCTTTCATGTTTGACTATTGAGTGCTTAATTATTGAACCCTAAATACTTTGAGTGATTTGAGTGAATCATTAGTGAGGATGTCGACCTTGTCAATTTGGAATTAAAGGTGATTACTTAGATAAAGGGGGATACCTATGATTTTATGATTAAAATGCTCAATTTATATTGTTTGAAACTTTAATGTTCTTTTAGTTAAGCTCTTAACGTATGATTACTTGTGGATTATTTTGAACATTATTAATGAGGATTATAAGTTGAGAAGGATTTATTTTAATTGTGAGTTGAGGATTTTGCTTGAGGACAAACAAATGCTTAAGTGTGGGGATATTTGATAAACCATAACATATACATATTTTTACACCATGCTTAGCATATTTATGGATGATTTCCCTTTGCTTTCATTGAATTTGATGCTCCTAATCCTTTAATTTCATGTTTTATACTCAGGAAAGCTTAGGATAGTAAAAAGAGCATGAAACAGGCCAAAAACAGACAAATTGGGCCTAAATAAGTGTTTCACACGGCCTAGGCACTTCCACACGGGTAATCCAAACGCTAGTGTGTGACACACGGGTAGGACATACGCCCATGTGTCATGGCTGTGTCGACCTTAAATCAAGTCATAATTGCATACGGACTGAGTACTTTCACACGAGCGTGGCACACGATCGTGTCCCTGTTAAACCTAAGTCTAATCCTATTCAGAAAAGACCAATTTTGGGCTACTTTGTGCATTCCAAAGTCTATATAAACACCCTAGAAGAGGATTGAAGGGGACACGCAGAGTAAAAGGCAGAAAATACTGAAGGAAAGCCATCAGAATCACCTTGGAGGCAGGATCTACATCAAGACTGGAGATTTCCATCCAATTTCCTAGAAGTTCTTTGGGTTTCTTTATGTTTTGTTGTTTTCCAAACTTTCAGATGTTTTTCATTATTATTATGAACTAAAACTCCCTAAATACCTAAGCGAGATGAAACCTAAGGCGAATTTTATTAATCTTTGATTTATATGATAAATACTTGTTTTTACTCTTAATTGTGAGTTTTAATCCTTGCTTTAATATTCCAGGATATTAATTTAGGTTTTTGATGTGCTTATTCAATGGAGAAAAAGTCCCTGTTTAAGAGTAGATCATTCATAATTAAGCGGAGTTGCATGCAATCCTAGAGATAGGATGACATAAATCTGCGGGATTAGAGTCAAATCTAATAAGGGAATCCATAGATCGAGTTAATGTGACAATAGGGGTTGTAATTAGAAGGAGATTTCAATTAATCAACCTAGAGTCAGTTATTTTTAGTCTCGAGAGAGATATTAACATAAATCAGGGATTTCTATGGATTAAATCATGTGAATAAATCATCTAATTCAAAGGTAATAAGTGAAGTCTAGGTGGATTCTTCCTTGGGTATTGTCTTCTCCATCGGTTTTCCAAAAGTATTTTCCAACTTTAATCTTTGTCGTAAACTTATTTAATAAGATAATTAGTTTTAGATAAAACATTCTCTTAATTTTTAGGCTAGATAATAAAAAAGATAGTAAATACTAGTACTTTTAGTCCTCGTGGATACGATATTTCTGGTCTCACCATAACTATATTGCTGTTCTAGTCAAATTTTTAGTTAGTTTCACGACCATCAACATCATGAATCCGGTTCAACTCTCGAGGTATCTCTAACTGATAGGCAACCGGTCCCACACGTTTCAGTATGCGGTAAGGCCCAATGAATCTAGGGCTCAGCTTGCCCTTCTGTCTAAACCTTAGTACCTTCTTTCATGGCGAGACCTTGAGAAATACTAGGTCCCCCCCACAGAATACTCAATCTCCTTACGTTTCAGATTTGCATACTACTTCTGTCTGTCTGATGCTGTCTTCAGTCGATCCTGAATTAGTCTAACTTTATCCTATGTATCAAAAAAAAATTTAGGGCCTAGAACACGCCGTTCACCCAACTTAGTCCAACACGAAGGAGTTCTTACACCTACGACCATATAATGCCTCGTAAGGTGCCATCTGTATGCTAGACTGATAGCTATTGCTATACGCAAACTCTGCTAACGACAAGTAGTTCTCCCAGCTGCCTCGAAAATTAATTACACAACTCCGTAGCATGTCCTCCAGTATCTGAATCACCCTCTCTGACCGACCATCTGTTTGAGGATGGAGCGCAGTACTGAAGTCTAGCCTTGTACCCAAAGCCTCGTGTAACTTCTTCTAGAACCGAGACGTGAAGCAAGGATCCCTATTAGATATTGTGGACACTAGCACCCCATGCAGTCTCACTATCTCAGCCACATACAGTTTAGCCAGTTTCTGTAAAGAATAATCAGTATGGACTGGTATGAAATGAGTAGATTTGGTCAATCGATCCACGATTACCCACACTGAATCCTTCTTACGAGGCGTAAGGGCAGCCCACTGACGAAGTCCATAGTCACTCTTTCCCACTTCCAAAGGGGAATCTTAACTGGCTGAAGCAACCCTAAAGGTAACTGATATTCAGCCTTAACCTGTTGGCAAGTCAGACATTTACTCACAAAGTCGGTAACTTCACGCTTAAGACCTGGCCACCAATATAACTCATAAAGGTCTTGGTACATCTTATTCCACCGAGATGCATAGCATAAGGGCTACTATGCGCCTCTCGTAATATAGACTACCCCAAATCAGTATCCTTCGGTACACAGACTCTCCCACGAAAAAAGAGTACCCCTTTGTTATTTAGTCCAAGATCTGATGTTTTTTCACGCTCAATCTGTTGGAATCGATGACCCAACGACTCATCCTCCAATTGTTTACCCTTAACCTATTCAATCCATATCGGTTTAACTTGGAGCTCAGCCAACAAGCTACCATCATCGAATAAGCTGAGACGAGCCAACATCGCCCTTAGATCAGTCATAGCCTTATGGCTCAGTGCATCGGCCACCACATTGGCCTTCCCAGGATGGTATTCAATTGAACAGTTATAGTCCTTAAGTAGCTCAATCCATATACGCTGCCTAAGATTCAACTCCTTCTGAGTGAGGAGATATTTGAGGCTCTTGTTATCAGTTTAAATGATACACTTCTCACCATATAGGTAATGCCTCCAAATTTTCAGTGCGAATACCATTGTGGCCAACTCCAAGTCGTGCGTAGGATAATTCATCTCATGCGTCTTAAGCTGGCTAAATACATATGCTACGACCTTACTGTCTTGCATTAACACAGATCCTAACCCAACATGTGATGCATCACTGTAAACAGTGAACTCTTTCCCAGACTCTAGGTGTATTAAAATAGGGGCCTCAGCCAGAACTTTCTTAAGCTTCTCAAAACTCTCTTACTTTGCATCAGTCTAGCTAAACGGCACACCCTTACGCAGCAACTTAGTCAGAGGTGCCGCAATCAACGACAACCCCTCAACAAAACGTCTATAATACCCTGCTAGTCCTAGAAAACTACGAATCTCAGATACCGTCTTAGGCAGCTTCCAGTCCAGAATAGCTTTAATTTTTCGAGGGTCAACCCTAATCCTTTATTAGATACCACATGGCCCGAAAATGTTACCTCTCGTAACCAAAACTCACACTTACTAAACTTGGCGTACAATTGTTTCTCCCTTAGAATTTGCAGAACAACTCGGAGATGTGTATCATGTTCATCCTCATTTTTTGAATACACCAGAATTTTGTCTATAAAGACCACAACGAACCGATCTAGATAGGGCTGGAACACTCGGTTCATCAAATCCATAAAAGCCGCTGGTGCATTTGTCAGTCCAAATGACATCACTAGGAACTCGTAATGATCGTAACGAGTCCTAAATGTTGTCTTGTAAACATCAGTTTCCTTGACCCTCAGTTGATGGTACCTAGATCGAAGATAAATCTTAGAGAAAATTGAAGCTCCATGAAACTGGTCGAATAGATCATCAATCCTCGGAAGGGGGTACTTATTCTTAACGGTCAATTTATTCAGTTACTGGTAATCGATGCACATACGCATGGATCCATCCTTCTTATTTGCAAATAAAACCGGTGCTCCCCACGGAGATACAGTAGGTTGGATGAACCCTCGATCCAACAACTCTTGAATCTGGGCCTTAACCTCCACAAGCTCCTTCGATGCCATCCTATAAGGGGCGATGGACACCGGAGCTATACCAGGCAGGAGCTCAATCCCAAACTCAACTTCACGGTTTGGAGGTAACCCCAGGTAACTCATTGGGAAAAACATCCGAAAAGTTTTTAACTACTCTAATATTTCCAACCGAAGCAACCCCAGAATCAGAAACACTGATGTAGGCTAGATCACCTCACAACCCTTACGAACCAGTTTCTCGGCCCTTAGTGCAGAAATCACATTCGACAGATAATTCTGACACTCCCCAATTACAACTATCTCATCACCCTCCGCAGCTTTCAATACCATCCGTTTAGTTGCACAATCCAAGTTCACTTGATGTTTAACTAGCCAGTCCATTCCTAGAATTAAGTCAAATTCTCCAAAAGGGAGTTCCATTAAATCCACCAAAAAGATAGTTCCTCGAACTTCCAAAAGTACGTCTCTGAACAATTTATTTACCCTCACTGACTGCCCTAATGGACTCAACACAGTAACCTCATTGGTAGCACTCTCAACCATTATACCCAAAGTCTCAGATACAGTGCATGCTAAATAAGAATGAGTAGATCCAACATCAATCAGTGCAGTATAAGGTACATTATGAATAAAGACCGTACCTGTGACAACATCTGGGGCGTCTCTATCCTTTCGGTGTCGTGCAGCATAAACCAGAGCTGGCTATCTCGCCTCAGTATGACCAACTCCTCTGTCCGGTACCCTCTGTCCACGACCTATACCATTACCACCTTTGGCCTGACCACGGCCTCTCGGTGGCTTCTGAACACCCCTCAGCGGTTGAACAATAATCATACCAGTAGCTCCAATGATCCGCACCTCAAACATACCTCAATCCTTTTCCAACACTCGCCCTGATAGCGTTTTCCACAATCTGCACAGGGCTGCAGTCCAGTAGAAGCAACAGGGGCCCCAACTCTGGTCGGCCCATCAACTCTGGCCTTTTCCTTAGGCTTCAGAAAAGAACTTGAGGGATCTGATTCCCCCTTGTTCCTACCGCTTTCCTTCTCATGGTTCTGACGCTCAGCACGCTTCACATCCTCAATGATCTTCTCCTTATCCACTAATGCAACAAAATCTCGCTCCCTCTATGGAGCTATCAGAACCCTTAGACTATCCTTGAGGCTGCCCTTGAAATGAACACAATACTCATATTTAGTTGCCACCATCCCACGAGCATAGCGACTTAATTGTAAAAATTTTGCCTCATATTTAGCCACTGATTTATCCCTCTAAGTCAAATTTAGAAACTTTCTCCTTCGGGCATCCATGTAACTAGTGCCCACATACTTTCCCTAAAGTAGTCTTAAAGAATTCCCAGGTCAATCGGTCGAGCTGAGTACCTTCTTTAACTGTAAGCCACTACTGATAGGCCTTATCTCGCAACAATGACACTGCACCTTTTAGTTTCTACTCAGGGGTACAATCGAGATCATCCATGATCCTTTCAGTGGCCTCTATCCAATATTCATCCACGTTAGGGGCAACTCCAGCAATACCCCTAAAAATCTCAGCCCCATTAGACTGGAGTCATTTCGTAATAGACCTACGACCCATAGTACCAATATTGGGCCCAACGACCCCCTCTAGAGCCCGTAACATGGCCTAGGACAATGCGTCGTCTCCAGTCACGCGATCGTGAGACCTAGTCTTAGTCACAGGTGAAGCCAATGCCTCTCTAGCTTCAACATTAGGCATGTGGCCAGATGACAAAGACCCAGCCCGAGCACCTCCATGGCCTCTGCCGCGGCCTCTTGTACCCCTTCACGAGTACCTCTAGTGCTCATTATTGATTTACGCTTTATCTGTATTAACAATTTTATGCATCAGATTACAGTTCTAGTGTTTATTACAGGATATTTTATGAAAAATAGTATCAGTATTTTTAGAGTTCGTTTTCGCATATCGCAGTTTTACTACAGTTTCTGGTTTACCCTAAATAGAGTATTTCAGTACAGTCTACTACCTACAGTAGTGTCAGTATTTCAATTTAAACAAATAGCAGTTTCAGAGGACTTATAGAGTCAGCTCCGGAGACTCGGTGTACCACACATTCAGTTAAACATTTCCAAGTATTTCAAATCATTTGAAATAATTCTTTTTCAAAATTCCAAGTTTTAGAAGAAACCCAAATCCACAGTCAAGTTTTGCAACTTAGCTCTGATTCCACTAAATGTAACACCCCAAACTCGGCCTAGACATTATGGCCGAATCTGGCGATGTCACATTGGAGTGTTTTTCGAAAAGTTTGATATCGAAATAAAACCTTTTTTCCTATTTACCTTTGTTACGTGTTCTAAATGATGATTTTAAAACTTGTCGTTTATAAAATGTTTTAAAACGTCTTTACTTTTTAAAACATTGTCTCTTGCGAAAGTTCTTAAACAATTATGTATTCTTGGTATTTTTGGAAAACATTAATCTTTTGAAAAAAAAACGGGTCTTATCCTATTACTAGCAGTTATAAATCAAAATAATTAAAAGCCTAAATTAAAGATTAAAAATTTATTGAGGCCTTATTACAAAAAAAGATACCCAAATTAATATACTTATAACTTAAAATCTAATAAGGAAGTCCATGCAGTTGTGCGACCACCTTTAAGTCCCTCGTAGCACCGACCCGTCTAAGACTGGGGATTACCTGCGCAGATAAACAGAAGGGTGAGTTTACGAAAACTCAGTGTGTAATCCCTTAAAAACATATAATCAATCATACAATAGGCAAATACAGTCTGGGCCTAAACCCGTATCAGTAACAATTCAGTTTCAGTTAGGGCTTTAGCCTATTACAATATCAGTATCAGTGTGGGCCTTAGCCAATTTCAGTAACAATAACAGTACAGATATGAAATCAAAAATCCTACCCAACCAGCCTTTACATTCCACTCCGTCCAGTCCTACACTCTATGTGGGGATAAAATCAACCCACCCATCCCTACACTTCAAAATAGTACAGGTTGCGGCACTAAATAGTATTTGCAGTAGAGCTGCCAGTACAGTACACTTCCTCCAATCATAATAAACCTGTCCCCCATGCAGCATATCATAATATCATACATGTATGCAATATATATAAAATGGCATGCTCGATTACAGTCATACATCTCATAAGGGCATAATAGTAATTTTAACTCGTACGGGCATAGCAGTCATTTATCAATTTGCGGTTTAGGTATACTTACTGACCCAATAGTAGGTCCACAGTTGTCTCATGCGACCCGTGAAACCATAACAGTCAAACAGTGAAAATGAGCCCAAGGCCCATAATACGGGCCCATGTGGCCCACATAGCCCAGAGATGGCCTTGGCTGTGTGGATTACACAGGTTGACCCAATATTCTCCACACGTTTGTGTGGTTTACTCGTGTGGGGCTCACGTGCCCTTGGGGCCCACACGCCTGTTTCGGCCTAACATGGCCCAAAACAGCCTAAACCCATGAAATCACTCATGGTGGCCTCTACGATCAAAAATCCATGTCTATGCATTCAGATTACCACACGAGTGAGTGCACACCCACGTAGCATCAATGGTCACATTTACCGGCTTTTGTCGATTTACGCTTTGGGCAGTGTTTACACACCTGAAAGGATTCTAGGTTCGCAACCCCTCCTGAGATGAACCGTACCTAAAACAAATGACAAATCCATGACCAGTGTTAGTCTTGCTTAATACTAAAACAGTCACCAAATGAACTTGCTACTATCACTTACTTCCATTGCTTCAACCGATGAAGCCTTACAACTCTGTAGGTAAACCAAGTCCAACATGATTAGATGTTGTCAAAATAACATTATTAGAACCTTAACATAATTTAATCAAATGACATCTTTCCCTAATTAATTGGGCATAAATTTCCCCCTTACCAGAAGACTTACCGAGCCTACGAGACAAGAGTCAAGAGGAAGAACAGATTCAGCAGTGAATCGAAAATGAGGATTGAACTGAAATAGTAAACAGGGAGGTGTAACGATATGTATAGACAAAGAAGAGAAAAGCTGAAAGAGCAGAAGTCAAGCAGGGACGTACCGAAAATGCAAAACCCAGATTCGGAGAAAGGAGTAGTCGACTTACACTTAACATGAAATTCGAAAGCATTTGCTTTGACAGAGGTGAAAATGGAACAGTTACCCCCTAACAGAAATCGGCAGCACAAGAAAAAAGAAAGAGGAGATGAGAATTCAGCAATAAAGAAAAAGGGAAAGATTGATGGAATAAAAGCAATATTTGGCTAGAAAGGAAGAAGGTATTCGACTACACAAAACTGAGTGAGAGGGATGGGAAAGCAATAAGAATAATTGGGAGAAGAAAAGTGAGGGAGAGACGAAAAGAGTAGAGAAAAGGGAGAGCAGAATCACAACAAGTAGAAGAAAATACTCGAATGGTCTATTAGGCCTTAAACAAAAATGCAAAGAAGCAAAAGGTAACAACTACCGAAGAGGAGAGCAAAACTAGAACACAATTTCGGCATTAAGAGTAGAAGGTCATATGACCGATTTTGCCAAAATGAACTCCCCCAATCGGGACCCCTAACAATCATACTCTCCTCAATTGGCTCCTCAAATCTCTCCAACCGATCACTATCCATAACCCAACCTCCCTCCTAAAATCCCTCCATCATAATCTCCTCAACTACCAATTCAAACTCCCCTCACTCCGGTCAACTTCTGCTACCTACACGGAAAAGGTAACAAAATAAAACACCTCTTTGCATCACCAAGATTCGAACCCCAAACCTCAGGCATCAACAACACACCACTTACCACTTAGACTAGCAGGCACTTTTTGTCATGTTTTACCCAATTTTAATTAAAAGCCTACTGACTAGAGACAAGGTTTATTCAAGAAAGAAACAAATTTTTGCACAAGTCAAGGCTTGAACCCAAAAATTCTCAAACACTTATTCGAACACTTAACCACTAAAGCAGATGCACAATTGTGTCACAAGCATACAAAAATAATTATTCAAGATTTGGGGCGTTACAAAAAGAATATATGATACTCACATCAAAACGGGAAATACTCACTACTTGATCGACACCTAGCACCGAAGATAATGAATTATGATGTAATTACACTCTATCAACCAAATCAGTTTAGGAAGTTACAATTTCTTGTAATTATAAAAAGTGTAATTTCTATAATAATAATTACACTTTTATCTAAATACTTTGTAGTATCCAAACACATCCTAAAAATCAAATTAGATATCACTTTTCATCTCTCTTTTATTTCCAACTCTATTCTTAATATTCTTACTATAGACAAATATAAGTATAGAAAATCAAAATTCATGTATCAAACTATATGTTGGACCAAAAATCATGTGTAGTTTTTATGACTTTTTATCATTGAATATATACTAAATAAAATAATATTCTCAGTTAAAATAAATATATAGATTATATTACTAAATTAATCCAATGATTTGTCTCAATTATTACAGGTAAATTTCCAGGTCACTTTTTTTTTTTTATAATATGTTATTTTAAGTATAAGTATAACACAAAATTTAATGTAGATTCGTTTTATTAGTGGTCTATATAATGGTTTTGGCTCACCATTTACTTTTTAACCTTATTTGAAAATAATTGTATAACCAATAGAATAAACTTATTTTTTTTAAAAAAATTATACTCAATCAATTTAGAAAGGTATGTCCAAGGGTAAAATTGAAAATGATTCAATAACCAGAGGGATAAATACGAAAGAAAAAGGGAAAATGAGAGGCCAATATGCAAATTTATAAAATTAACAACCCACACTAAGGTTATATATAGATGATGAGATATGAGAAGGTTCATACAAAACAACAAGCATTGTAGGTTTTAGCGCATTAATGAAGGTGGGATTGGTGAGTTGAGCTCGAGGAAGAGGAAGTGGGAGAGACCACTAGCAGTAGTAGAGACAGCACAACAACAGGCTAAGGTGTAGCCGCTATTGACGCTAGCCACCTTACAGGCAGTGAAAGTGAGGGCCCAAAAAAGGGGTAATAGGATTTCACCGGGTGTCATCGTCAAGTACTTTGACAACATTGATGCTTCGTATGACTGGTTGCTCCTGGGTTGGATTGTTGAATAGCGCTTTGTTTTGTCTGATTATAAGGGTCTCGGTAGGATCTATAAGGTATATCAAACCAACATTGTTTCCTTCATCCTATATACATGTATGCAAATCTTAAGATTACAAGAACTCTGACATGTTTAAATTCTTGTTCCAGTTCAACATCTTCATAAATCTGACATGTTTATAAGAGAAACCCTGTAATTTAATTAAAAAAATAATGAAAAAAGAAAGATAATTTATATAAATATATAAGCCAAATAAAATTGTGCTTTTCCCCGTGTGTGCGTGTGTTGGATTCCATGGAAGTTTCTCCTTTGATTAATTACAATTAAGTATTATGGAAAATGATGTTTAATTTCTCCTATGCAAAAAAAAAAGACTTGACGTTTGCTGTGGTATAGATGCCCAATTGGATCATATTTGTACTGCACCACCACCATCATCATCATCATTATAATCTTAAGATTTGCATACATGTATGTAGGATGAAGGAAAAAATGGTGGTTTGATATACCTTATAGATACTTTCGCGACCCTTATAATCGAAAGGAACAAAGTGCTCTTCGACAATCCAACCCGAGAGCAACCAGTCATAAGGAGTATCGGTGTTGTCAAAGTACTTGACGATGCACCCGATGAAATCTTATTGCCCCTTTTTTCGGCCCTCTCTTTCACCGCCTTAAAGGTAGCTAGCGTCAATGGCGACTACTCCTTAGCCTGCTGCTACTACTGGTGGTCTCTCCCACTTCCTTTCCTCAGGCTTGACTAACCACTCTCCATCTTTATCACTGGGCTAAAACCTACAATGCTTATCATTTTGTATGAACTTCTGATTTCTCATCATCTATATATAGCCCCAGTATGGGTTGTTAATTTTGCAAATTTGCCTCTTATTTTCCTCTTTTCTTTCACATTTATCCCTTAGGGTATTGAATCATTTTCAATTTTACCCTTGGACATATCTTTCTAAATTGATTGAGCATAAATTTCTTTAAAAAATATTAGGTTTATTCTATTGGTTATACATTTATTTCCAAACAAGGTTAAAAAGTAAATGGTGAGCCAAAGCCACTATATAGACCATTAATAAAACGAATCCACATTAGATTTTTTCGTCATTCTTATACTTAAACTGAAATATTAAAAAAGGCAAGTGACTTGGAAATTTACCCGTAATAATTGAGACAAATCATTGGTTTAATTTAGTAATATAATATATATTTATTTTAATTGAGAATATTGTTTTCTTTAGTATATATTCAATGATAGAAAGTCATAAAGACTACATATGATTTTTGGTCCAATATACAATTCGATACATGAATTTTGATTTTATACAATTATACATAATTTTTTAATTCGATTTAATTTTAACAAATTACTAATAATATTATTATCGATGTAGCATGTAACATCATTTTACATTTACATTTACATATGGTGTACATAAATATTATATATCTCTAACATGAAAATAAATTTGTCCTTTTTTATCCATGTATATAATTGAATTAAATTAAAGTTGTATGTATATAATTACATCAAATCAAAATTAATGTATTACATTTTATATTTGATAAAATTTCATGTGTAAATTTCATATTTATCCTTATAAAAATTTAATGAAAGGATGTCAAATTAATTTAGTTTTATAAAAACCATACAAGAAATATATGCTCATTTAAAGATAAAAATAAATAATCAGTAAATAATTAAATTTGATGTCTAGCTGGCATTAAATGCTATTTTTCCATAATAAATATAAATTTTTTGACCTTAATATTTTAGTTATTTCTGTAATTGTTCATAAATAATTCGTAGGTATTACATAATAGTCAAATTAAAAGCTTAGAAATCAAGAAAAGGTGAATTGTCTCGTCATCTCTAAACATGGATGGGAGCTTCTTCGTGTATTGTTAAAACGATCAATTCAATTTTACAGCATAAAAAAGCAAATTATATATTGCTTTACAATCATATGGTGTGTCGGACTATTAAGCCAAACATGATATTTTATACTTAAAAACAAAATTTTCCTATTTAAGAATGAAGTAAGAGTTTTTGATTTATTCATAGCTTGAGTTCTTTTACTTTGTTCCATATCTAGATTCAAATTAGTCCATACGATTTCTACACGAACTTTGAGAAAATAAATGCTCACATCGGTTAGATTAAAAGTAAGTAAGGGGGTGTTCTTCACTGCTGTTGCAAGGCCAAAAGTACTTTTCCACCGTAAAAACAATAGAAAACATTTGTCTTACAAGATTTTCCTTTAAAACTTTGTTATACCTAGTTGATGATTGAAATCTAATTTTTCGCCTAATATCAAATACTACTATTATTAACAACATTAGTGAGGAAAAATGACAAAGTAATATGAATATCATATGAGGTATTGAAGGATCAAAATTGGAAAAACATTTCAACTAACCCTTAGCTTTTTTAGAACTTATATTTGATAGATTTACACACCAGTTTGCTATCGAAATGGCATCACCACCTTAGCACTTTTAGATTTGCATACGACACTAAAACTTAATCAATCAACATAACTACCTAAGTTGAACACAACTTAATAAACTATTGCTCAAACCAATCATTCGGCCCAAAGTATTAGGCTTTCGGCCCTTGTAACAGTACGCACAACCAGCCTCTGAACTGGAACATTCAGATACTTACCTAAAGAAAGAGTTCCTCTTAAAGCACTTAACTCACCGGAGGAGTAATCGTCACACGATCTTCAACTACAGAAATCCCAAAAATGATTACATTGGAAGCTATAAACCTAAATAAAACCACCTATCCTTCACGTGAAAGAGGGATACATAACATACAATGAGGAAGAAAAAGAATATATGATACTCACACCCAGACGGGAAATACTCACTACTTGATCGATATACGGCATAGAAGATGGCACAATAGTGATAAGCTATAAAAGTAACATATTTTAATCCTATTCTTAATGCATTTTTGGATGATTAATTATGCAAATTTGTGAATTTGATGCTTCTAATCCTTTAAATTCATGTTTCTATACTTAGGAGAGCATTTGGGAGTGAAATGAGCGAAAAACATGCCAAAATTGGACAAATAGAGTTGTTTTCAGGATACATATGGCCTGAGCATTTCCACACGAGTTGGGCACATGCCCAAGTGAGACACATGGGTTGGGTACACGCCCATGTGCCAGCCTGTGTCGATTTCACACCCTGTTTTCAAAATATGCAAAAAAAACCCCATGTTTTAGGCATTCTGAGCATTCTAAAGTCTATAAATACCCATTAGAAGAAGACATAAGGGGGCAATCAGAGAAGATTGAAGAAAATGCTAGAAGAACACCATCAGAATCAACTCGGAAGCAGATCTTCATCAAGGTCGAAGATCTCCTTTTGATTTCTTTTGAAGTTTTATTGAGTTTCTTTATGCTTTGTGGTTATTTTGACTTTGAGATGTTCCTATTCAGGATTATAAACTAAATTCCTTAGGTACCTAGGGAAGATGAAATCTATGATGAATCCTTTTATTTAATTGTCTGTTTTTACGCGATAAATACTTGATTCTTGTTCTCAATTATGTATGCTTATTTCTTTGTTTAATATTTTCGAGATATTAATTCATGTTTAATGTGCTTATTTTAGTGGAGGAAAAGTCCCTGTTTAAGAGTAGATCTAGCATAATTGAGTGGAGTTTTATGCAATCCTAGAAATAGGACAATCTAAATCTACCTGATTAGAGTCAAAGCTAATAAGGGAATCCATAGATCGAGTTAATGCAATGATAGGGGTTTTAATTAGAAAGAGATTTCAATTAATCAACCTAGAGTTAGTTGTTCTTACTCTCAGAAGAGATATCAACATAATTTAGGGATTTCTACGGATCAAGACACAAGTGAATAAATCATTTAATTGAGATTAATAATAAAAGGTGAAATCTAGGTGGATTTTTTCCTGGTTATTGTCTATCTCATTAGTTAATATTCGATTATTTCCTTGATTCATTTTCTGTTGCGTTCTTAGATAAATTAGTTTAGTAATTTTAGATTAAAACACAATCGCTCTAATTTGTCAGCTAAATAATAAAAAGACGGTAATTACTAGTACTTTTAGTCCTCGTGGATATGATATTCTCTACTCATCATAGCTATACTATTGTTTGATAGATGCGCTTGCATTTGTCATATTTAAAGTTAGTTTAGTGATCATCAAATAGCAACGACGACACCACATAAAAAATAAGGGTGACAATAAAACCGTACCAAAGGGACGACAACTAAAGATGGATCAAAGTAAGGATAAGGAAATAAAGCTAAGATTTTCTAATGGAGACATATGAAAAACATAGTAAAAGGGAAAGACAATAGAAGGAAAGGTGTTAACGAGGAAAGAACTCAGTAAACAGAAAATTGGAAAAAAAAAAGGGAAAAAGGGGAAGTAGGAGACTGAGAGACGTGAGGGAAGGCAATAGTGGAAAGTGGAAGAATGGGATGACAAATTTGAAGTATAGCTAAGACTTTACCGCTTAACCAGCAAGCTCATTCTTGTTAACAATTCATGGAAAATAAAAGATAAGAAAGATGATCAAAACAGGGATTGAGACAAAAACAATAAAACTTCCAAACAAGAGAATCAAACATAGAACCTCACACACCCAGAATAGCACACTTAAGCACTAAACCAGACCAATTAATTGAAATAAATAACAATTCAAAAGAAATGAAAACTTGGGAATCTCAATTCATATCATAATCTCATTATCAAACCATTGATTTTGTATCTCAATTCCAAATGAGAAGGTTACCTTATTAATTGTTCAGGCAAATCTAAAATAGTAAGTTGCACCCAACGCTGGTTGGTATAACCAGATTAATTACTTTGGCTGAACAATTAATAGGGTAATCATTTTTCAATTTCATTTATAAGTCAATATCTCAATTCATATCATAATCTCATCATTAAGTCATTGATTCACACACGTGGCAGCATAGTTCATCACAATATAGATCAATTTCACTTTTGTATCAATATACAACATTTTCAAAGCTATTCATTTTAGTCATTATAGCAACAACTAATCTAAATCAATTCAATTTCTCTCCTATTTGGTTTCGAAGGCTTGAAGAAGATGAAATCTTCTCACTGCATCCAGTATGTTTTTATCATTTTCTTTATTTTATGATTTGTTTTATGATTTAATTAATTGAATTGAGATTTTATATCACATATATATACATTTGTCTACTTACCTATCCACTTATGTATAGAGAATGTGTAATAGCCCATTTTTCAATGGTGTCGAAAATAGTAGTTTCGGGGCCACAAATCTGAGTAAGTTCATAAATATTATTATTTAATATTTACAATCCAATTAAGGTTTTTAAAAGGTTTTTTATATGGTAATTTATGCTATTCGAATGATTAATTAAATTCAAGTGGTAAGACCCTAAAGTCAAATGATTTTAGAAAATGAGGTATCGGGACCTTATTTCTATAAACCAAGCCGTAAATATTTTTAGAAATATTTACAGAGTGTCATTAAGGTGGTATTAATTTTTTGTTGAAAAATTTTAACGTTTCTATTGTTAATTAAGCGAAAGGACTAAATCGTAAAAGTTGAAAAAGTCAATCGCTATTGCTTTAAAGTTGTTAATTGATTAAATAATTATAATTGGATGGACTTATTGAGTAAATTTGCCATCCTAAAGATAGTAGGATGGTTGGATGCTTTAATTTCTTTTAATTATAATGTTTTATATGTTATTTTATTAATTAAATAAAATAAAAAATTAATAAAATAAAGAAAAAATAATAGTTTTCTTCTCCATTTGGTTTTGTTATTCACTGAACAACCATTGGGGATTTTGAATCTCAGCTAACCATGTTTCTTTGCATGTAAGTCCCTAAGCTATCTGTTTTTAATAATTTTGATATTTTTGAGATCATTGTAACTAGGTCTAGCTAGCCCGTATCTTCGATTTTGAAGCTATTAAAGATTTTGAATGTTTCCATTGATGAACCTTGTGATTTTAAATGTTAAATGATGAATTTGAAGTTTTAGTTGATATTTAAAAGTATTTTGTTAAGTGATTTTGATGAATTTTTCGATTAGAGACTAAATTGTTGAAATAGTAAAAGTATAAGGATTTGATGTGAAATTGTTACAAATGTTGGTTGTTTTTGGTGCCATGTGTAACACCCCAAACTCGGCCTAGACGTTATGGTCGAATCTGGCGATGCCATGTGATAGTGTGTTCGAAAACTAAATTCTTACAATAAAATCATTTCCATGTTATTACCTATCTTTATCTCTTATTAGTTCTAAAGGGAATCGTTTTATTTATTTAAAACATTTGCTTTAAAATGTTTCTCATTGCGGAAGCTTTTAAAACAAAGCAGTTTAAGTAATCGTGAGTTTAGAAAATACGTTAGCTTTTTGAAAACCGAACTTCCTACGACTAGCAGTTATAATTCCACAAAAAAATAAAAATAAAAACCAAATTTAAGCAAAAGTCCTAAGAGTCCTCAAATTACATCTCGATAATAATAAAACCATAAAACATAAATTAAAAAAATGTAAAGTCCAAAAACTGTGGTCACCATCGAGTCCTTCGCCACACCGATCCGTCTAGATCTGGGATTACTTATGCACATTAAACAGAGAGGGGTGAGTTTACGTAAACTCAGTGTGTAATCCCACAGAAAACAAACAATAGTAGACACTGTGCGCAGTTAAATACAGTTTTGGGCCTAAGCCCCTTTCAGTATCAATAACGGTTTGGGACTTAGCCCATCTCAGTACAGTATCAAATATGCAGTACGGCCTTAGCCCATCATAGTATCAGTATGCATTAGGCTAAGCCTTAGCCCATCACAGTATCAGTAGTAGTCATGCAGTATTCAATAACAAAGTCCTACCCAACCAGCCTCTACACCCTATCTTCGTCCAACCCTACACT
This sequence comes from Gossypium anomalum, assembly GCA_025698475.1. NCBI lineage: Eukaryota > Viridiplantae > Streptophyta > Magnoliopsida > Malvales > Malvaceae > Gossypium > Gossypium anomalum. The sequence continues at coordinate 91,029,767 of CM046961.1, forward strand.
CGATGTGGGGATTAAATCAACCCAACCATCCCTACACTCCAGGTAGTACCGAATGCGACAGAAAATAGTAATTTGCAGATGAGCTGCCAGTATATTAGGCATAAGAGCCTTTCAGTACACTTCCTCCAAATATAATCAACCCAACCCCATGCGATGCAACATACAAATCATGACATGCTATCTCATGATATCAGTACATATAACCAGTTCAGTATACATGCATACTATCATCATGCTCAATATATATAAATCAAACAGTCAGTTTACACAATTAGGGTCTAAGTGATGCTTACCGACCCTATAGTAGGTTCACAGTCGACTTGGGTGACCTGTGCAACCTTAGCAATCAATTCAGTGAAAATGGGCTCACATGCCCATGTGGCCTACTCGTGTGGGCCCACACGCCCGTGTGGCCCGCACGGCCCAATTTGGCCTTGGTCGTCACATGGTCGTGTCTTGCGTACACGGCCTGGCGTTGTCGATCGCACGGCCGTGTGGTCATAGAGGGCCTACCACACGGGCAATCACACGCCCGTGTGGCGTCGACAATGGGGTTTTTGGCTTTTGCCAAAACCCCATTTTCCATGTTTCGGGTACACACCTATATCGTTTTCAACGTAAAAGCAACTCCAAGCAATCCCCAACCTAAAATTTATCAATATTTCACTCCATTAATCACTTAAACAAAAGCTCCAGCTACATCTATTGTCAGTGTTGGAAATGCTAAATCTGATCGCCCTGAGTGCAAGCATTGTGGTAAAAGACATCCCGATAATTGTAGACTTTATGATCGAGCTTGTTTTAGACATGGATCGTTAGACCATTTTATCCGTGATTACCCTATATCTGTCGAGCGAGAAAGTGTGCAAAATCTGAGACCAAGTGGCAATGCTTCTCTTGGTAGACCTCCCAAAAATACGGGAAATGTAAGTGGTAGTCAGAGAGGAACAAAAGATACAACTGTTAGATCCGAGGCTCGTGCACCTGTCAGAGCCTATGCTATCCGAGCTCGTGAGAAAGCTTCGTCGCCAGATGTGATTACGGGTACATTTACTCTTTAAATCTACGCTTGTTGAAGGTGAAGTTTATAAATAAAGCAATTCCTTCTGTCGTGTATCCCCGATTAATGCAACCTCAGATGCTTCAATTGTTGATTCGAGTATTGAGCGAAAGGTTACACCTATGGGTCTGTATTGTGGGTCAACCCTACTACACTAGTACCAATAGGCGGCATAGAGGAAGAAGCACTACGCCTAGGAATCAACAACACGAAAACTTTGTTATTAATGATTCCCTTTCTTTATCGTAAATCACAAGCTTCTGATAAAAAACGAGCGGTTCTAGTCAGATTTGTAATATGAATACCCTTACGTTTTGCAGAGACATATGGCGCCATTCTAGGATTCCATTTCCTAGTACCATGACCAAAATGAACTCCTGCTTCCAACATCTCTTCCAAATTTATGTTCCAATATCTTCTTGCCATTTCTGTTTGCATGTTTATTTCTATTGGGTTACACACTGAGTTTTTGCCAACTCACATCTGTTGTTTGTTTTGTCAAGTAATCCATAGACTTAGGTGGATCGGTGCGTCGGACCTCTCGGAGACCATAAGTTCATAAACTGGTTATGTTTATGGTTTTTATTTTAATGTTTATTTCTTGATTTTTGAAACAGTTGGACTCTTTGAACTTTTTGCCTGATTTTCTTTTCAATTTAGATTTTCATTTTAGTACTTGATTTGTGACTAATATCTAAAAACTATGGTTTCTATTAAAATAAAGGTTTTCTATAATTACAAACTAAATTCTTGAAATACAAAGTTTTCGTAAGCTTCCACTATAAAACGTGTTTTAAGGCTAATTAATTAATTGAATCAACATTTTGACATTAGATGAAGGCAGATAAGAGTTTTAAAATTGAAGTGGTTTTAATGTGTGGAGTTCGGTATCAAAACCATTCTTTGTGACACCTCTTAATTTGGCCATAGAGTCTAGGCCGGTTTTGGGCTATTATAGAAAATTAGAAGGAAAGGTTTTAGTGAGGGAAAAACTCAGTAAAAAGAAAATTGGAAACCAAATGAGAGGAAAAGGGGAAGTTGGAGAGTGAGGGACGTGAGGGATGGCAAGAGTGGAAAGTAGAGGAGAGGGACAACAATTTGGGAGTATAGCTAAGACCTTACAGCTCAATCAGCAAGCTCCTTCTTGTTAACAATTCACGAAAAATAAAAGTTAAGAAAGATGATCAAAACAAGGATTGAGACAACTTCCAAACAAGAGAATCAATCATGGAACCTCACACACCCACAACAGCACACTTAACCACTGAACTAGACCAATTACTTGACATAAATAGCAATTCAAAAGAAATGAAAACTTTGGTATCTCACTTCATATCATAGTCTCATTATCAAATCATTGATTTGGAATCTCAATTCCAATTGAGAAATGGTTACCCTATTAATTGTTTAGGCAAATTCAAAATAGTAAGTTGTGCCTAGCACTGGCCAGTAAAACCAGATTAATTACTTTGCCTAAACAAATTAATAGGGTAATCATTTTTCAATTTCATTTATAAGTGAATATCTCAATTCATATCATAATCTCATCATTAAATTATTGATTCACACATGTGGTAGCATAATTCATCACAATATAGATTCAATTTCACTATATATCAATATACAACATTTTCAAAGCTATTCAATTTAGTCCTTATAGTAACAATAATCTAAATCAATTCAATTTCTCTCATATTCGGTTTGAAGGCTTAAAGAAGATGAAATCTTCTTACTCATTCCACTATGTTTTTATCATTTTCTTTATGTTATGATTTTTTTTATAATTTAATTAATTAAATTAAGATTTTATATCACATATCACTTACAAGTCCACTTAAGTATTGAGAAGGTATAATTGCCTTTTTAATCTTGCTTCTTCTAACCTTCCCAACCCGGCCTAAATGTTAGGCCCGAACTCGAAAGATCATATTAGCTACTAACACGATCAGTAAGCTATCAGAATTTTTAAAATATTGAGAAAGAAAAATATTGAAGAAGAAGCCAAGGCATTTGGCCATGGTTATCTCCATTTAAAGGTATGTAATGCAATTTTTTTTTTTTTGTAATTGATTATGAAATTAAATTGGTAAATACATAGCATAGTTAACCTATGGTTTAAATTCATGAATCAATGAACAAGTATCCATTCGGCAAGTGCTAAATTGTGTTATTTTGATAAGTTTTTGGGATGATGTTAGTTATATGTTAAGTAGCTCAAATGATGGTTGAATAAGTTGAATTCATGGTTGAAAGGTATGAATTGAAATTTGTCGTATGTATGTATATGCATTTTGGAAAGAAAATTTTGTTGTTAATTGAGTTTTTTTATTTGATATGCACATTCGGTCAAAAAAAAGGGGGGATAAGATGAATTTAAAATGTTAAAGATTGTTTCTAAGATTTGTTAAATTGTTGTGGTCATTGTCGAATGTATGTTTGATTAAAGAAAATTTTTAAAGTGTTTATGTTTGTGTATGTGAACTAGATATTTAATGGATATTCGGCTAAAAGGGGTTAAAGGTTAAGTCATAAGAATTTTGGGTGATATTCATATTTGGACATTAGGGTTATATGTACTTTGGCTATGTGAGTTATGTGTTAAGTAAGCTATTTATTTGATATGCATATTTAGTCATTGTTTGGCAAGAATGAAACCTATGTGCAATTTGCTACATTTGATCATGAAATGGAAATTGTATATGAAAGCTGAGTTTGAGTGGTTAGGGCCGAATGGGGTATATAAGATATTAAGGCATGCTATAATTATATATAAGTGTATACGTGGTTGTGCATGAAACGAGTAATCGATTAAATTGTGAGTCACACATAGGTATAAATATATATATACCTTATGTATGTACCTTGTAACATAGAGACATTCGGATATACATATATATATATATTATATATAGTTAAATTCGTGTATAGGAAAGCATGGTAAGTTATGTGGATCTTTGTTTGTGTATGCGAATTAGATATTGATATAATAAGCAATCATGGCACATTTTATAAAACATAATGTGTATAGAAGCTATATGATTGTCAAATGTGACTATTAAAGAATTAAAGTTGAGTAAGTAATTAAACAAATTCATTTGTTTAAATTTAAAGCTCAAGAGCAAAGAGGAACTAATCAGATAAAGGAAAGGAGAAAGCGATAGAGTAGCCTATCCACAACTGTTCAAAATATTCGAGGTAAGTTTTGAGTAGTCTCTTTTAGTATATAATTGATGATGCCTTTATAAGAGTATAGTAGGTGAATTGCGATCTTTGGCTAGCACTTGAATAAAGTTGTATAATAAATAATGTGTGTATATGACTTATAGTCTGATGGTCACTTTGAGTTTAAGCTTGAATGGTGAAATGAATGTGTGATATTAGGTATAACTCTTGAGCCGAAATGTGAATGCTAATGTGCATATTGAGTCTATAGCTGAATGTAATAAATGACTACTAAAGTGATAAGTTGACTGAGGTGTGTTAAAATATGACTAAGTATGGATGACATTTGAAATATATCCGGACATGAGGTCTGCAGGCTATATGCTGGAATTGTATCCGGGTTAAAGACCCGCAGGCTATATGCTGGAATTGTATCCGGGTTTAAAGACCCACAAGCTTCATGCTGGAATGACATCCGGGTTAAAGGCCCGCAGGCTTGTGCTAGAAATGTATTTCAAGTTCTAAGGCTTGGCAGGATCGATGCCAGTAAGAAGTAAGATTACGACATTGAATATCCGTGGTAACCATCATCGAGTAAGTAATATATATTTTACATTTTAAGGTACGTATTATGTACTCATATGTGAATTGATTTCAAAGTGAATTATTAGTATCAAAGAACGACATATATATATTTATGTGTGTGTGGATGAATTCGGTATTTAAGAATAAGACAATAACCTATTCGGTTAATGTATGTCATTATACGAAAGTGTGTGACTTAAATTAATTGTATAAGCCAATAGGTTTCGGCCAAGTGAATTACAATTAGAATACGAGTTTTGTGATACTCAATGTTCAATTTTAATGACAAGTTTTAATTGTATGAAATGCTTAAAACTTACTAAGCCTCGAAAGCTTACTCCGTTTCTTATTTCTCTATTTTATAAATTGTTGATTTTGGCCACCGACTCGGGGATCATCAACAGTTCATCATACTATCGATCTATTTGGTACAGTTATATTTTGGTCTCGATATGGCATGTATAGGTTAGGCTGTTGACAAAATATGTGTTGTAATTTTAAAAATATTTTGGCCATATGAAAATGGAATTTATAACTCAAAGATCAGTATGTATATTCAGTTCGATTTCTGCTTTTGTTGATAGATTATGTGAATGAAAAAAATTAAATGTTTAGCTCGGTAATACCTCATAGCCTAAACCGGCGATCAGACTCGGGCTAGGGTGTTACATATTTGTAAGTCACGAGATTACTTCAGTTATGAAATTTTAAGAATATCATGTCCAATCATGCTGGATGTGATATTCGTACTCTTTTGGAGCGAAGAAATCTCGATTTTCAACTCAAATTATCTTGGTTTTTAAAGGGATCTTTTTTTTAATTCTTTCAAACTTTTGACATCAAGACAAAAAACTATTTAATTTGGTACTAATTTTGGGCGTTGCGAGGGTGCTAACCCTTCCTCGTACGTAATCGACTCCCGAACCAATCTTCTCATGTTTTCGTAGACCAAAATGTTTTTTATAAGGTGATCCAATCACACCTAAAAAGGTTGGTGGCGACTCTCATTTTCAAAATCTCGCTTTTAAAATATGGAGGTTTTGACAATCTTCACCAATAAAAATCCCAAAAAAGATTACAATGAAAGCTATAGACCTAAATAAAACCACCCATCCTTCACGTGAAGGAAGGATACGTAACATACAACAAGGAAGAGAAAGAATATATGATACTCGCACCCAGACGGGAAATACTTACTACTTGATCGATACCCGACGCAGAACATGGCACAATAGCGCTTAGTGCGAGTTCATTCACAAGAAAATCAGTGCAAATAGATAATAAGATAGATTAAATAATAAAACATAGAATAGACGCATTCGTCTAGCAGTTCGGAGTATCAATTTTTCAAATTAACCATCATTAGTATCATAGATTTTATATTTAACCCTTTTTATTTTGGCCTCCATTTAAAAGATATATATCTCACCTTTCAATAAAAATTCTTGATTTCACCTTTACCTTTTGCTTGGGAATTTAGAAAAATCAGTCAATCTTAATAGATGATAATCAAAGAGAAGTTGAGTTTGTAACTTAAACAAATTTTATTTAATTTATTCAATGTTTATTTTTCATCATTTGTTAAAGATACAAAGCATTTGAAACACAAGAAAAAGAAAACTACTACATAAATTTTACTTCGACACATAATTTATAGATATTATATATAGTCTTCATGTTCATGTTCCAGTTCAACATCTTCATAACTCTGACATGTGTAAGAGAGAAACGCTGCAATTTAATTAACCCAAAAAATAACGCAAAAAGAAAGATAATTTATATATATAAGACAAATAAAATTGGGTTTCTCTCTCTGTGTGTGCATGTGTTGGCTTCCATGGGATTTTCACCTTTGATTGATTATAATTAAGTATCAAGGAAAATGATGTTCATTTGCTTCCACGCAAACAAGACTTCACGTTTGGAGTAGCACATATGCCCAGTTGGATCATAGTAATACTGCATCAACATCACCACCACCATCATTATCATCTTAATATTAGCATACATGTATGTAGGATGAAGGAAACAATGGTGGTTTGATATACCTTATAGATCCTACCAAGGTCCTCACGACCGGATGGTACATAGCGCTTTTCAAAGAACCTATCCAGGGAGCATAGCGTTGTCAAAGTACTTGACAATGACACCTGTGACATCCTATTGCCCCTTTTTCAGCTGCTCTTTCTTTCACGCTTTCAAGGTGGCTAGCGTCAATGGCGACTACTCCTTAGCTTTATTGTTGATTTGTTGTTATGTTTGAGACCATTTTTAAATCGAGTTTTGGAAAATGGGAATCGACTTTAAGAAAAACGCAAAACGGAGTCGCCACCAATCTTTTAGGTGTGATTGGATCACCTTATAAAATGTTTTGCTTTAAAACATTAATTTTGGTCTACGAAAGTTGAGAAAATGGATTCAGGAGTCGATTACGTACGAGGAAGGGTTAGCACCCTCGTAACGCCCAAAAATTGGTACCTAATTGATTATCAAGTGTCTTTAATGTTAGAAATTTGAAAGTTTTAAGATGCAAACCTCTTTTAATTAGAATGTCTCAATTTTGGAAATTAAGGCTCACTTATTTCAAACGAGTAAAAACATCACATCTAGTAAGTTAGGACGCAACATTTTAAAACCTTCGAAACTAAGCTCGTCTTTCAAAAATTTCTATCTCGAAACAACAAAACGCCATATCCAATAAGTTAGGACACTATGTTTTGAAATCTCGAAATAATTGTTTAAGTTTTGAAAACTCAAAATCACTTAGAAGGGTGCTTGACTATTCGAATTCAACGAGAAAAGTCGCAACCCAGTAAAGTTAGGGCACTACCTTTCTCAAGTTTCCAAACATCAAGCATTGCCTTTTATTATTTTTTTTTTAAAAAAAACCTTGGAATATTATTTTAAATGACGTTCTAGGATGACATATTAATGCATCATGAAGCATAGGTGTACAAAATATTCTAACATTTCCATACAAACATAAATAATATCATTAAGACAAAACTAAATAACATGAACATACGTTTAATGAAAAAAATCATACTAGGGTAAATATAAGATAATAAACAAATAAAAACATGAGTAAATTAAAAGAAAAACATAATACATGCAAAAATTAAACAACAATATATATCATAAAATAGCATATAAAAGAAATAATTAAACATAGCATATAAAAAAATGAAACTATGCACAAATAAGATAAATGACATACACTAAAAAATGAATAAATAGAACATTTACAAATTATAAAAATATAATGCAATAGTTCAAAATACATGAAATGATAATATAATATATATACATGCATAGAAAATATATATTTGAAAATAAACTATATAAAAGGTTAAATATTATAATATATAAAATACATAATCAAATGTATAAAAGATAGGAATAAATATACATATTTGAAAAATGAAGAAATTAAAATAAAAAAAGGTTGAAAAACTAAAATAGACGAAGAATAAAATAAGAACAAACCACGAGAGACTAAGAACGCAAGAGAGGAGAGAAATTTGAGTGAATGCTCTTAAGAATTCTTATTGCTTCCCAAAACTCAACTAATTTACAATGAAGGGAGAGGCCTCTATTTATAGTTGAGCCTCCCCAAATCCAATGGTACAGATCAATTACATCAACGGTTAAGATTAAAGGATATCTACAAATTAAATCTCTAAGATTACAAGATCATATCTTCAAGATTGCATATCATATCTAAGATTGCAATCATATCACATCTCTAAGATTGCATATCATTGAAGATTATATTCCATATGAGTCAAGCTTGTAGATGGACCTTAAATCTTTTCAAGTAATGGGCCATTCGATCGGGCCAAATTATATTTGTAATTCAGGTGAACTTGGACTTCGTTTTTTTGGGTTTTATTATTTTGTTTTGGACTTATTTCTGGGCCCGGGCAAAATTGAGTGTCTACAACTGCCCCTCTTTGCTCATTGCTGTGTATTAGGAATAGAGCAAAGACTATAAAAAGACCAATTTTGCCCAAGCTCGACGAGTCTTGAGTTCTTGATCCTTGATCTTCTTTAAATGGCCTCTTGACGGCTTCAATCTGCTTCACTGCAACTCAGGAAGGTGATATCTACTATCTTTGATCTGTTCCCCGTCTAATACAGAGACGCCAAATCTATTATCTTGGATCTGCTTCGATGTAGGTCTAATCTATTATGTCTTCGATCTGCTCCCCGTCGAATACAGAGATGCCAAATCATCTTGGATCTGCTTCAGTGTAAACACTTGAAGGTTAGATCTACTATGTCTTCGATTTGTTCCTTATAAACACAGAGATGCCAAATCATCTTGGATTTGCTTTAGCGTGAACACCTGAAGGTCAGATCTGCTATGTCTTCGATCTGCTCTCCGTCGAATATGGAGATGCCAAATCTATTTCTTCGATTTGTTCTCTGACAATACAGAGATGCCAAATCATCTTGGATCTGCTTCAGCGTGAACACCTGAAGGCCAGATCTGCTATACTTTAACCTATTACCCTACTGCTTAGGGAGTTAAGGCGCATCTTCGATCTGCTCCACTACTGCTTAAGGAGATAAGATCTGTAATTTTAGCCTGTTACCCTACTGCTTAGGGGATTAAGGCAGGTCTTCGATCTGCTCCACTACTGCTTAGGGAGATAAGATCTGCAAATTTAACCTATTACCCTACTGCTTAGGGGATTAAGGCGAGTCGTCATCGATCTGCTCCGCTACTGCTTAGGGAGATAAGATCTGCGAACCTGTTACCCTACTGCTTAGGGGATTAAGGCGAGTCTTTGATCTGCTCTACCACTATTTAGGGAGATAAGATCTGCAAATTTAACCTGTTACCCTACCGCTTAGGGGATTAAGGTGAGTCTTCGATCTGCTCCACTACTGCTTAGGGAGATAAGATCTGTAAATTTAACCTGTTACCCTACTGCTTAGGGGATTAAGGCGAGTCTTCGATCTGCTCCACTACTGCTTAGGGAGATAAGATCTGCAAATTTAACCTGTTACCCTACTTCTTAGGGTATTAAGGCGCTGAATTTTGTAATTTTCAATCAATCTTGCTACATTGTCCACTGGGGAATCCACCTGTAGAATTGATTTCTTGGAATTTATGCTTATGCCAAATAATTAAGATGCCATGATCGAAGTGAGTCAAATGCTCCTAATTAGACATATTATGTAACGCCCCCACACCCGAGACTGACGCCGGAATCGAGCTTGAGGTGTTATCGAACATAATTTATCAATTTAATTACTTCGAATCATTTGTTTCTACATTCACAGCTTTCTAGCTATCTGCGTCACAGTTACAAGAAAAATCATATCTCGAGTTACCAAACTCGAAATCAAGATCCGTAAATTTCCCTAAATCTAGAATCATATATCTATTTACTAATTTTTTCTAGAATTTTTGGTTGGGCCAATTAGTACAGTTTATTAGTTAAAGTCTCCCTTGTTTCAGGTTTTGACTGCTCTGACCTCTGTGTATTACGAATAAGATATCTCTCTATACAAAATTTCAATGACCATGAGGTTTCTTTCTCTTAAAACTAGACTCAATAAGGAATCTGTATATGTAAATAAAAAATTATAATTATTTTTAAAATTTATTATAAATTTTTAAAGTCAGAACAGGGGATCCAGAAATCATTCTGCCCTATTTCACAAAAGTTTAAATATCTCATAAAATATAATTTATATGCCTATTTTGTTCAATCCACATGAAAATAGACTCATTAAGATTCAATTTGATAACTTACTCATAATTTAGTTCCACTTATACTATTTTTAGTGATTTTTCAAATTCATGTCATTGCTGCAGCAATATTCTGTTTTAAGGCAAGTTTCATCTTTCCATGAATTTTTTTATGAACTAGATAACCTATTAAACTTCCATGATATCAAACATGATCTAATTAGCCATCACCATGACTTATCATATCAAACATTTTCTCAACCAAACATGGCCATATCATAAAATTATTTACACAAAATAGGTACATTGCTATACATGTCATACTTAAGTTTTACAAGCCATTTACCAATAGAAATCCTTCGGATAGTGTGATCGAAACTTCGACCTGTCCCGATTCCCGAGCTGACTTGTTTAAAACTACAATGAATGAAAAGGAAGGAGTAAGCATAAATGCTTAGTAAGTTCATATGCAAATAACAAGTAACATAACAATACAATTATACCAAACAACCTTAGCATGGCATCACCAAAACATATATCACATTTCTAAACATCATTCATCATCTTACCACTTTATCATTGTTGTATCTATTTTCAACCCGAGGGTTAAGTACATACCTGTCCAAAGTGCCCATTTCACAACACTTACCAAAACGTCACTTACATCTTAAGTGTTCTTCCATTTCATAGAAATTTTCACCCGTTGAACACATCGGAATATAACTCGGATACACGGATAATTTGCACATAAGTGCCACATATGTAATCAAGCAATCATGTAACCCGCCCATAAGTGAACTCGGACTCAACTCAACGAGCTCGGGCGTTCGCATCCATAAGTGAACTCGGACTCAACTCAACGAGTTTGGATGCCTAGTTACATCTCACGAACTCGGACTCAACTCAACGAGTTCGAACATTCGCATCCATAAGTGAACTCGAACTCAACTCAACGAGTTCGGATGCCAAATATCCTAGTGACATGTCACTTGTATCCTAACCTATTCCTAAGGTTCAAACGGGATTTTTCCGTCGATCTGACATTAGCCGTCTTCCACGGAATATCGAAACCGATACTCGGTAGCAATTCATATTTATCAAGTAGTAAACATAATTTGCATATTACTCAACATTAACCACAAAGCATAATATTTCACGATAAAAAAAATCAGCATATCATATAATTAACATCAATAACTTAAAAATAAAAATTATGCTACATTATTTACACATGAACTTACCTTGGTACCAAAATATAAAGATTTTGCAATTTAGTCCGCAATCTTTTCTCTTCCTCGATCGCGACTTGATTCCCGTTTCTCTTGATTATAGAGCTTGGAAGCTTGCAACAAACCCTAACTATGGAGAATCCTTGAAATTTTGGCCTAATGAAGAAGATGGACAAAAATTGGCTTTTAATTTTGTTTTTAATTCATTTTAATAACTAAATGACCAAAATGCCCTTACTACTAAACTTTCAAAAATTCCTTCCATGTCCTAATTTTGTCCATGAACTTAAAATTGGTCAAATTGCTATTTAAGACCTCCTAATTAATATTTCAATGCAATTTCATACTAAAAACTTCTAGAATGCAAATTTTGCAACTTATTCGATTTAGTCCCTACTTTCAATTTAAACACTTTAGGCATAGAATTTCATCATGAAATTTTCACACAATCATGCAATCATATCATAATCATCAAAATAATTATAAAATAATTATTTCTATCTCGGATTGTGGTCACGAAACCTATGTGCAATTTGCTACATTTGATCATGAAATGGAAATTGTATATGAAAGTTTGAGTTTGAGTGGTTAGGGCAGAATGGGGTATATAAGATATTAAGGCATGCTATAATTATATATAAGTGTATACGTGGTTGTGCATGAAACGAGTAATCGATTAAATTGTGAGTCACACATAGGTATAAATATATATATACCTTATGTATGTACCTTGTAACATAGAGAGACATTCGGATATACATATATATATATATTATATATAGTTAAATTAAGTGTATAGGAAAGCATGGTAAGTTATGTGGATCTTTGTTTGTGTATGCGAATTAGATATTGATATAATAAGCAATCATGGCACATTTTATAAAACATAATGTGTATAGAAGCTATATGATTGTCAAATGTGACTATTAAAGAATTAAAGTTGAGTAAGTAATTAAACAAATTCATTTGTTTAAATTTAAAGCTCAAGAGCAAAGAGGAACTAATCAGATAAAGGAAAGGAGAAAGCGATATAGTAGCCTATCCACAACTGTTCAAAATATTCGAGGTAAGTTTTGAGTAGTCTCTTTTAGTATATAATTGATGATGCCTTTATAAGAGTATAGTAGGTGAATTGCGATCTTTGGCTGGCACTTGAATAAAGTTGTATAATAAATAATGTGTGTATATGACTTATAGTCTGATGGTCACTTTGAGTTTAAGCTTGAATGGTGAAATGAATGTGTGATATTAGGTATAACTCTTGAGCCGAAATGTGAATGCTAATGTGCATATTGAGTCTATAGCTGAATGTAATAAATGACTACTAAAGTGATAAGTTGACTGAGGTGTGTTAAAATATGACTAAGTATGGATGACATTTGAAATATATCCGGACATGAGGTCTGCAGGCTATATGCTGGAATTGTATCCGGGTTAAAGACCCGCAGGCTATATGCTGGAATTGTATCCGGGTTTAAAGACCCACAAGCTTCATGCTGGAATGACATCCGGGTTAAAGGCCCGAAGGCTTGTGCTAGAAATGTATTTCAAGTTCTAAGGCTTGGCAGGATCGATGCCGATGAAGAAGTAAGATTACGACATTGAATATCCGTGGTAACCATCATCGAGTAAGTAATATATATTTTACATTTTAAAGTACGTATTATGTACTCATATGTGAATTGATTTCAAAGTGAATTATTAGTATCAAAGAACGACATATATATATTTATGTGTGTGTGGATGAATTCGGTATTTAAGAATAAGACAATAACCTATTCGGTTAATGTATGTCATTATACGAAAGTGTGTGACTTAAATTAATTGTATAAGCCAATAGGTTTCGCCAAGTGAATTACAATTAGAATACGAGTTTTGTGATACTCAATGTTCAATTTTAATGACAAGTTTTAATTGTATGAAATGCTTAAAACTTACTAAGCCTCGAAAGCTTACTCCGTTTCTTATTTCTCTATTTTATAAATTGTTGATTTTGGCCACCGACTCGGGGATCATCAACAGTTCATCATACTATCGATCTATTTGGTACAGATTATATTTTGGTCTCGATATGGCATGTATAGGTTAGGTTTGTTGACAAAATATGTGTTGTAATTTTAAAATATTTTGGCCATATGAAAATGGAATTTATAACTCAAAGATCGGTATGTATATTCAGATTCGATTTACTTTTGTTGATAGATTATGTGAATGAAAAAAATTAAATGTTTAGCTTCTGGTAATACCTCATAGCCTAAACCGCGATCGACTCGGGCTAGGGTGTTACATTTTGTAAGTCACGAGATTACTTGATTTATGAAATTTTAAGAATATCATGTCCAATCATGCTTTGGATGTGATATTCGTACTCTTTTTGGAGCGAAGAAATCTCGATTTTCAACTCAAATTATCTTGGTTTTTAAAGGATCTTTTTTAATTCTTTCAAACTTTTGACATCAAGACAAAAAACTATTTAATTTGGTACTAATTTTGGGCGTTGCGAGGGTGCTAACCCTTCCTCGTACGTGATCGACTCCCGAACCAATCTTCTCATGTTTTCGTAGACCAAAATGTTTTTTATAAGGTGATCCAATCACACCTAAAAAGGTTGGTGGCGACTCTCATTTTCAAAATCTCGCTTTTAAAATATGGAGGTTTCGACAATCTTCACCAATAAAAATCCCAAAAAAGATTACAATGAAAGCTATAGACCTAAATAAAACCACCCATCCTTCACGTGAAGGAAGGATACGTAACATACAACAAGGAAGAGAAAGAATATATGATACTCGCACTCTGCACGGAAATACTTACTACTTGATCGATACCACCCGACGCAGAACATGGCACAATAGCGCTTTAGTGCGAGTTCATTCACAAGAAAATCAGTGCAAATAGATAATAAGATAGATTAAATAATAAAACATAGAATAGACGCATTCGCCTAGCGATTCGAGTATCAATTTTTCAAATTAACCATCATTAGTATCATAGATTTTATATTTAACCCTTTTTATTTTGGCCTCCATTTAAAAGATATATATCTCACCTTTCAATAAAAATTCTTGATTTCACCTTTACCTTTTGCTTGGGAATTTAGAAAAATCAGTCAATCTTAATAGATGATAATCAAAGAGAAGTTGAGTTTGTAACTTAAACAAATTTTATTTAATTTATTCAATGTTTATTTTTCATCATTTGTTAAAGATACAAAGCATTTGAAACACAAGAAAAAGAAAACTACTACATAAATTTTACTTCGACACATAATTTATAGATATTATATATAGTCTTCATGTTCATGTTCCAGTTCAACATCTTCATAACTCTGACATGTGTAAGAGAGAAACGCTGCAATTTAATTAACCCAAAAAAATAACGCAAAAAGAAAGATAATTTATATATATAAGACAAATAAAATTGGGTTTCTCTCTCTGTGTGTGCATGTGTTGGCTTCCATGGGATTTTCACCTTTGATTGATTATAATTAAGTATCAAGGAAAATGATGTTCATTTGCTTCCACGCAAACAAGACTTCACGTTTGGAGTAGCACATATGCCCAGTTGGATCATAGTAATACTGCATCAACATCACCACCACCATCATTATCATCTTAATATTAGCATACATGTATGTAGGATGAAGGAAACAATGGTGGTTTGATATACCTTATAGATCCTACCAAGGTCCTCACGACCAGATGGTACATAGCGCTTTTCAGCAACCTATCCAGGGAGCATAGCGTTGTCAAAGTACTTGACAATGACACCCGGTGACATCCTATTGCCCCTTTTTTCAGCCTGCTCTTTCATAGCTTTCAAGGTGTCTAGCGTCAATGGCGACTACTCCTTAGCCTGTTGCTGATTTGTTGTTGTCGAGACCATTTTTAAATCGAGTTTTGGAAAATGGGAATCGACTTTAAGAAAAACGAAAACGGGAGTCGCCACCAATCTTTTTAGGTGTGATTGGATCACCTTATAAAATGTTTTGCTTTAAAACATTAATTTTGGTCTACGAAAGTTGAGAAAATGGATTCAGGAGTCGATTACGTACGAGGAAGGGTTAGCACCCTCATGCGCGCCCAAAAATTGGTACCTAATTGATTATCAAGTGTCTTTAATGTCAGAAATTTGAAAGTTTTAAGATGCAAACCTCTTTTAATTAGAATGTCTCAATTTTGGAAATTAAGGCTCACTTATTTCAAACGAGTAAAAACATCACATCTAGTAAGTTAGGACGCAACATTTTAAAACCTTCGAAACTAAGCTCGTCTTTCAAAAATTTCTATCTCGAAACAACAAAACGCCATATCCAATAAGTTAGGACACTATGTTTTGAAATCTCGAAATAATTGTTTAAGTTTTGAAAACTCAAAATCACTTAGAAGGGTGCTTGACTATTCGAATTCAACGAGAAAAGTCGCAACCCAGTAAGTTAGGGCACTACCTTTCTCGAAGTTTCCAAACATCAAGCATTGCCTTTTATTATTATTTTTTAAAAAAAACCTTGGAATATTATTTTAAATGACGTTCTAGGATGACATATTAATGCATCATGAAGCATAGGTGTACAAAATATTCTAACATTTCCATACAAACATAAATAATATCATTAAGACAAAACTAAATAACATGAACATACGTTTAATGAAAAAAATCATACTAGGGTAAATATAAGATAATAAACAAATAAAAACATGAGTAAATTAAAAGAAAAACATAATACATGCAAAAATTAAACAACAATATATATCATAAAATAGCATATAAAAGAAATAATTAAACATAGCATATAAAAAAATGAAACTATGCACAAATAAGATAAATGACATACACTAAAAAAATGAATAAATAGAACATTTACAAATTATAAAAATATAATGCAATAGTTCAAAATACATGAAATGATAATATAATATATATACATGCATAGAAAATATATATTTGAAAATAAACTATATAAAAAGGTTAAATATTATAATATATAAAATACATAATCAAATGTATAAAAGATAGGAATAAATATACATATTTGAAAAATGAAGAAATTAAAATAAAAAAAAGGTTGAAAAACTAAAATAGACGAAGAATAAAATAAGAACAAACCACAGAGACTAAGAACGCAAGAGGGAGAGAAATTTGAGTGAATGCTCTTAAGAATTCTTATTGCTTCCCAAAACTCAACTGATTTACAATGAAGGGAGAGGCCTCTATTTATAGTTGAGCCTCCCCAAATCCAATGGTACAGATCAATTACATCAACGGTTAAGATTAAAGGATATCTACAAATTAAATCTCTAAGATTACAAGATCATATCTTCAAGATTGCATATCATATCTAAGATTGCAATCATATCTAAGATTGCATATCACATCTAAGATTGCATATCATTGAAGATTATATTCCATATGAGTCAAGCTTGTAGATGGACCTTAAATCTTTTCAAGTAATGGGCCATTCTGATCGGGCCAAATTATATTTGTAATTCTGGACTGAACTTGGACTTCGTTTTTTTTTTGGGTTTATTATTTTTGTTTTTGGACTTATTTCTGGGCCCGGGCAAAATTGAGTGTCTACAACTGCCCCTCTTTGCTCATTGCTGTGTATTAGGAATAGAGCAAAGACTATAAAAAGACCAATTTTGCCCAAGCTCGACGAGTCTTGAGTTCTTGATCCTTGATCTTCTTTAAATGGCCTCTTGACGGCTTCAATCTGCTTCACTGCAACTCAGGAAGGTGATATCTACTATCTTTGATCTGTTCCCCGTCTAATACAGAGACGCCAAATCTATTATCTTGGATCTGCTTCGATGTAGGTCCAATCTGTTATGTCTTCGATCTGCTCCCCGTCGAATACAGAGATGCCAAATCATCTTGGAATGCTTCAGTGTAAACACTTGAAGGTTAGATCTACTATGTCCTCGATTTGTTCCTTATAAACACAGAGATGCCAAATCATCTTGGATTTGCTTTAGCGTGAACACCTGAAGGTCAGATCTGCTATGTCTTCGATCTGCTCTCCGTCGAATATGGAGATGCCAAATCTGTTTCTTCGATTTGTTCTCTGACAATACAGAGATGCCAAATCATCTTGGATCTGCTTCCAACGTGAACACACAAGGCGGATCGCTATACTTTAACCTATTACCCTATCGCTTAGGGAGTTAAGGCGCATCTTCGATCCGCTCCACTACCGCTAAGGAGATAAGATCTGTAATTTTAGCTTGTTACCCTCTCGCTTGGGGATTAAGGCGGGTCTTGATCTGCTCCTCTATCGCTTAGGAGATAAGATCAAAAATTTAACCTATTACCCTACCGCTAGGGGATTAAGGCGAGTCGTCATCGATCGCTCCGCTCATCGCTTAGGGAGATAAGATCTGCGAACTCATTACCCTACCTTTGCTTGGGGATTAAGCGAGTCTTTGATCTGCTCTACCACTATTTAGGGAGATAAGATCTGCAAATTTAACTCTGTTACCCTACCGCTTAGGGGATTAAGGTGAGTCTTCGATCCGCTCCACTACCGCTTAGGGAGATAAGATCTGTAAAATTTAACTCATTACCCTACGCTTAGGGGATTAAGGCGAGTCTTGATCTGCTCCCTCATGCTTAGGGAGATAAGATCTGCAAATTTAACCTGTTACCCTACTTCTTAGGGTATTAAGGCGCTGAATTTTGTAATTTTCAATCAATCTTGCTACATTGTCCACTGGGGAATCCACCTGTAGAATTGATTTCTTGGAATTTATGCTTATGCCAAATAATTAAGATGCCATGATCGAAGTGAGTCAAATGCTCCTAATTAGACATATTATGTAACGCCCCCACACCCGAGACTGACGCCGGAATCGAGCTTGAGGTGTTATCGAACATAATTTATCAATTTAATTACTTCGAATCATTTGTTTCTACATTCACAGCTTTCTAGCTATCTGCGTCACAGTTACAAGAAAAATCATATCTCGAGTTACCAAACTCGAAATCAAGATCCGTAAATTTCCCTAAATCTAGAATCATATATCTATTTACTAATTTTTTTTCTAGAATTTTTGGTTGGGCCAATTAGTACAGTTTATTAGTTAAAGTCTCCCTTGTTTCAGGGTTTGACTGCTCTGACCTCTGTGTATTACGAATAAGATATCTCTCTATACAAAATTTCAATGACCATGAGGTTTCTTTCTCTTAAAACTAGACTCAATAAGGAATCTGTATATGTAAATAAAAAATTATAATTATTTTTGTAAAATTTATTATAAATTTTTAAAGTCAGAACAGGGGATCCAGAAATCATTCTGGCCCTATTTCACAAAAGTTTAAATATCTCATAAAATATAATTTATATGCCTATTTTGTTCAATCCACATGAAAATAGACTCATTAAGATTCAATTTGATAACTTACTCATAATTTAGTTCCACTTATACTATTTTTAGTGATTTTTCAAATTCATGTCATTGCTGCAGCAATATTCTGTTTTAAGGCAAGTTTCATCTTTCCATGAATTTTTTTATGAACTAGATAACCTATTAAACTTCCATGATATCAAACATGATCTAATTAGCCATCACCATGACTTATCATATCAAACATTTTCTCAACCAAACATGGCCATATCATAAAATTATTTACACAAAATAGGTACATTGCTATACATGCCATACTTAAGTTTTACAAGCCATTTACCAATAGAAATCCTTCGGATAGTGTGATCGAAACTTCGACCTATCCCGATTCCCGAGCTGACTTGTTTAAAACTACAATGAATGAAAAGGAAGGAGTAAGCATAAATGCTTAGTAAGTTCATATGCAAATAACAAGTAACATAACAATACAATTATACCAAACAACCTTAGCATGGCATCACCAAAACATATATCACATTTCTAAACATCATTCATCATCTTACCACTTTATCATTGTTGTATCTATTTTCAACCCGAGGGTTAAGTACATACCTGTCCAAAGTGCCCATTTCACAACACTTACCAAAACGTCACTTACATCTTAAGTGTTCTTCCATTTCATAGAAATTTTCACCCGTTGAACACATCGGAATATAACTTTCGGATACACGGATAATTTGCACATAAGTGCCACATATGTAATCAAGCAATCATGTAACCCGCCCATAAGTGAACTCGGACTCAACTCAACGAGCTCGGGCGTTCGCATCCATAAGTGAACTCGGACTCAACTCAACGAGTTTGGATGCCTAGTTACATCTCACGAACTCGGACTCAACTCAACGAGTTCGAACATTCGCATCCATAAGTGAACTCGGACTCAACTCAACGAGTTCGGATGCCAAATATCCTAGTGACATGTCACTTGTATCCTAACCTATTCCTAAGGTTCAAACGGGATTTTTCCGTCGATCTGACATTAGCGTCTTCCACGGAATATCGAAACCGATACTCGGTAGCAATTCATATTTATCAAGTAGTAAACATAATTTGCATATTACTCAACATTAACCACAAAGCATAATATTTCACGATAAAAAAAATCAGCATATCATATAATTAACATCAATAACTTAAAAATAAAAATTATGCTACATTATTTACACATGAACTTACCTTGGTACCAAAATATAAAGATTTTGCAATTTAGTCCGCAATCTTTTCTCTTCCTCGATCGCGACTTGATTCCCCGCTTCTCTTGATTATAGAGCTTGGAAGCTTGCAACAAACCCTAACTATGGAGAATCCTTGAAATTTTGGCCTAATGAAGAAGATGGACAAAAATTGGCTTTTAATTTTGTTTTTAATTCATTTTAATAACTAAATGACCAAAATGCCCTTACTACTAAACTTTCAAAAATTCCTTCCATGTCCTAATTTTGTCCATGAACTTAAAATTGGTCAAATTGCTATTTAAGACCTCCTAATTAATATTTCAATGCAATTTCATACTAAAAACTTCTAGAATGCAAATTTTGCAACTTATTCGATTTAGTCCCTACTTTCAATTTAAACACTTTAGGCATAGAATTTCATCATGAAATTTTCACACAATCATGCAATCATATCATAATCATCAAAATAATTATAAAATAATTATTTCTATCTCGGATTGTGGTCACGAAACCACTATTCCGATTAAGCCCTAATTCAGGATATTACATATTATGATGCAAAATGTTTATGAAAATAACTCCTATTTCGGACGTCATCACTCATTCATCTATCGAGCTTTCCACCTCGTTCTTCTCGACATATCAATCATACTCTGCTCGTATGCCTCGAATCTTCTCCATCAATTTGGCCTATCGTACTATTCCCCAAATGTTACGACCCACTGAAGATGTTTATGAAATGATCCTTTCTTAAGATCAATATTGCTTAAAACGTCCAACCACCTTTTGGACTGAAGAAGAAAATCTCTCGAGTATCTCCAACCCATACATATGAGAATTCCTTAATCAATTGTCTTGTTTCAGTTTCTTGTATTATCTAGAAATTTCCAGAGTAATATGCAAAACTTCATTTGTGAAGATATTTTAGTTCATCTATCATTATTTCAATGCAACATGCTTTATGAATAATGGGAGATAAATAAATTGATCTTGAGGATAATTAGATTTGGACAAATTATTGGAAGGAATGCAAAAAGATTAACCTGAGAACATATCTTTGCGAAGAAAAAGAATCCAAAGATAGTAAATAGGATGTAAATCGATGCCCCCAGATATCGCCGCTTGAGCGTCTATACACTAGCTCCATGAAGACTTTCTTGAGTTCAACATGTGTTTAAAAGATCCAAAGTAATTCATTGATGCCTCGATATGTAACATACTTCACTTCTCGTCGAATTCGGTATAGCAAGGTCACTGCACGACTTTCCAAATTTGAGCTGCCCTTTCGGGTTTTCAACTCAAAACCCCTTTGGTCTCAAGGCGCCCTTGCGGGTTTTCACCTTGGCCTCTCCATTTTTTCTGTTTTTTTTCTCTTTTTTCTTTTTATTTTCTTTTTATTTTTATTTTCTTTATTTTTTTTCTGAAATGGAAGTCCCAAAGTGCCCTTTGCGGGTTTTCACCTTGGCTTCCCTTCTTCTTCAAACAAAGTACTCCTTGACCGAGTCCGAATTCACTGGATCAGATAAATTCTTCCTATCCATTTCTTGTCAAAATCAGTGCACCTCTAGAGAAAGCCCTCTTCGCAACATATGGCCCTTCCCAATTCGGCATCCTTTTGCATGGGAAAGATATCTTTCAGCATAAGGTTTCCTTTATAAAATTCTTTTGGACGAACCTTCTTTGTCATAAGTCTGTGTCATCCATTCTTGGTACATTTTCTTAGGATGAATACTTTCAAGTTAAGTTTACTAGAGGTATTCAATTCTTGACTCCATTAAAGCTTAGAGGAAAAATCTTGATTCATAAACCCATGAGAAAGGGATTGCCCCAGCAGCAGACCTGGCTGTTGTTTGTCAAACCCTACAAAAAGATGGTTCAATGATTCTCAGCAGACAAGAATAAAGTTGCTGACTTTATCCTTCAACCTGGAAAGCTGAGGTACAGAGATTACTCCCGGAGCATACATCCTACCATGACTCGATGATGTTTCTGAAACATCCCTAATCTTCATAAATTGCCCCCAACTGTGAAGCTGCCAAATGAGCGTAGAAAATAGGAGCCACAACAAATATGGTCGTGGTGCTCCTTTGATACATATAGGATAGAGAATGAACCAACTCTTGCAGATCATCAGCCGAAAACCCAGCCTGGTCTAAGAGAACATGATAGTGGGTCTGCCTTGTGATTCCAATCATTCCAGCATGGGTACTAAGGTAAAAACCATTGTTCTTTGGATGGAATACTTTGTTGACAATGACAGTACCATGTAGCACATTGTCAGGAGATCCCTGCTGAAAAAGCTTGGTATGATGGTTTTTCATACAACAATAACCATAATCTTTAGGGTTCCACTTCTCGTCAAGGAACTTGCAAGCCTCAATAACTTGATCAAAACTTGATTGAATTGAAACTCGCTAACCCCATCCCTGAAAATAATGATTTGATCAGGTTTCCTCTTCCCTAAACTTGTATAGAAGTCTAAGAGAGCTTCCTTCATGATACCGTCATCCACTTTGTCAGAAACTGGTTTTGAAGAAAGAATCTATCATTTTAAGCTTCAGAGACTGTGTACGGCCTGATGCCCCATAGTTGGAAATCAATGGCCACCGCCTGGAGCTAACCATCGCAGCTATTGACAGTACATCAGACTGCTCAAGAAAGCCAAACAATGCACCCATTCCAAGGATGATGGTTGGAACCTTTGAAACAACTGGAATTGAAGGTGTTTGCCCCAGCGTAAGCATAGAGAGTAGGCGGTAGTTTCTTATGCCAATTTTTACCAGTCTCGGTCATCTTCTGTAATTTTTTTTCTTTTTCTTTTCTTTTGGCAACCTTTGTTGTATTGTGGTATAGCGCATTATCTTTGAAAAGACTGCAAACTTTTGGCATTGTGCAGTTATATATAATCTTTTTTTTTTGAAATAGATGACTTTTGACTTTGTAATATTGGCATATGAAGCTATCTCTCCCTCTTAATGGAGTAGTTGACGTCCACAAAGATGAGTCATTGTCAGCTTGAAACTTTTGATGAGCTCGGCCCCATAACATACATGCCACATAAGTCTTGACTCCTTTAAATTTGGCATTCATTGTACAACTGATGCGATCCCTTTCCATGGTGGACCAACAGTGCCCCAAAACCTCATTTTTATCCTGGCAATTACAAATCCTCCTGCATGTGTCTTTGGACCACATTTTTGAATTCCCATAATAGTCTCAACAAGGTCTTGTTTTGTCTCCTCAGCTAATTCCAATTTCACAATCTTTCCTTCCTCTAAGGCTATATTTCCTACCACCACTTCATGAGGTAAAAACTATTTTCAACAAATTCAGAAACAAGTCACAATTTCTGTCACCTTCAAAGTACTGAGATTCCTCTAAACACATATCGCACTCAAAAGGAACTCTGAATCTGTAGTATCGTTGCCAGTGTCATTGATATCTATGGATCTATGATAGGCACACAAAGGAATATACAAGGAATAAATGAATTCAAGAATGACTATTTACATGAAATGAAAATTTATAAAGAATGTCAAAGGTCAAAAGAATCAGAATGAAAGAATATTTACTCTTATAAATAATAAAAGTATGTTTTATTGAAAATAAAAATGTCTGAACATGAGCCCTCTTCTCAAAAGAAATCTCATTACTCCTAGGCTTTAGAGCAACAAAAGTGTTCTGAATATTACTCCGTAAAATTCCTAAATATTACAGGAAGTTCTTCTGCAGTCCAATTGTTTAAAGAACTTCCCAGTTCGTAAGGGCGAATGCCCTCAAGGTTTCTTTGTTTAGTCCCTTCCTCATGTATGACATTGATGGGATGATTTTCATTTCCAACCCTCTTCTCTAGGTAAGCTATCCCTCCTGACACAAAAGTCGGGGATATGTAAGGAACGTCATTAATTCCCATTCAACTTCTTTTTCACTTAGCCGTGACCCTCTTCTCTTTCTCTCTTTTTCTTTCTCCTTTTAATAACTTTAACTAATTAGGGTCTTTTTATAATTTTGAATGCAAATGATGCAATGAAATGCTATAAGATGCAAATGAATGCAAAAGGTATTGATTTCGATTCAATCTCATTTAGAAAACTTTATTTAGAAAAATAATATCTTTACATATAAATGGATTACAAATACGCTTTCACCCTAATGCCTAAAGTTTTAACTCAACAAAGCTAACTCTTGACAATGATCTGACTGTAGCTTGTATTTCATGCTCAATGTATCAGCTTGTACCTTCATGGTCTGTAAATGATCTACTACCATCCCGAATTTGAGCTATGGCTTCACCCATGAGATAATCCCTACATCTATGGACACCTCTTCCAATGTCTGTGAAGTTGTTCTAATTATCTTGAAAGAAATATTGGCAAACAAGTGGGCATTCCTGCTTAACATGCTACCTTAAAATGATATCCAACACCTTTAGTGTTTCTTGAGAGCTTTTAGATTCCTGTCCACGCAAAGCATTTTGAAATGCTTACATGGGTATCTTTTCAGCATAGTTAATCTCTACTTTAAAGGTCTTTTAAATGATATGGACTTCTTTAATCTCATTTTTTTACGTCCATTTTCATAGATCATCAAGGCTTGCATTTCCATTACCTCTGATAAGTGCAACATAGTAAACTCATGTTTGTTGTTTGGTCCTATGATAAATAAGCCTTTTACCATCATAGAAACAATTCTTCCCACCCAACTCACCTTTGTAGGTCTATGTAACATCCTGATTTTTGGATTTATTAGCGGTTCTCGATATTTTGGTAAAGTTTTTAAAATTTGGTATTTGGTGGTGAAATTCATAATTGGAATATGTAAATGGGCTTGTGGAAGGCCCATGTGTTGGCCAAAACTCGGTAGAATTTTTGAATTTTGGACTTGAGAAGTTAGGGGCTTTGGGATAGGTGGTCTTATTAAAATTTGTGAGTAAAATGTATCACAAAGAGCCTCTAGTAAAGTGGCTAAGTGACGCCACTAGGGAGCTATAAGGGTAGCGTGTAAGTGGTTTAGGAAGACATGGGTTCGATTCCTTGTGGTGGCAATTATGATGCTAATTTTTATGCTTTGTGCACACTAGAGTTTAAAGCTGAATGGAACTCTGCTGAGGGGAGTTTGAATCAGTCAAGGGCATGGATTAAGGAGGGATAAGGGGAGAGATTTTAGGGATTTAGAGAGAAGCTAAGAGTTGGCCGAATAGTGGGAATTAGAGAGGGAATTTTGGCAGAGGAGTATTAGGTTAGTATTTCGGCACTTAGGGGTTTAGTTGTGCCATTTTCTTCTGTTTAAAACACCATGGGATTATTCTTTTCTTCTCTTTTCCTCTCTAGCCGAAATTACCATCCTTTCCATCTATCTTTCTTTCCTTTTCTTTTCCGAAATCAATATACTATTCCTTTTCTCTTAAGTACTTTTACCGAAAACCATAAAAGCCGAAACCTGTGAAGCTTAAAAGGTGCCGATTTCTTGTTGACCAGCAACCTTCTTCTTTTTCCTTCACTTTTTGGTGGCCAATTTCTTCATCTGCTAAAGCTTTAATAGGTGCAAATGGGAAGATTGTGGTAAGTATTCATACTCCAATCGATTCGGTAATAACTATTGACAAGAGCCGAAACCCCTATATTTTAGGGAGGTGGCCGAATATGGGCATAGGCCTTATGTGGTTCTTCTTTTAATATTTCTATGGTTTATATAGTGGAGGAGCAGCAAGGCATAGTGTCGACTTGGATTAGCTTGGATCATCGGAGTGACTAGATCTAGTCATCAACTTCGGCAAAGGTATGGATTCTAAGGCCATTATGGATGGTGGCCGAATGAGGAAGTGTTGATAGTAGATGGTTTTCATTTTGGTTTAATTATTGTGGGCTGATACATAAGTGGTTGATTATAGGAGAAATCGTGTAGGAGATCTCGTCAAGGAATATCGTAAATCAGGTGTGTAACGAACCCTCTTTCGTTACTTAACTCAATAAATGCCGAAATTCTGGCATTTCGAGGACTTGTGAGCAAGCAAATGCTCATCGGTTAATTAGAGCCTCTAAGATGATGATTGTGAACATTGGAAAAGGTAAGATCATGATGTTTGGCATTCACGGTGAGTTGGGCCTCGAGGGGTTAAAATCGGGCCCAATGGGCTTTCAGGCCCATTTGGGTAAATTTGGTAGAAAATGGAATCCTGTTAAATTGCATGTTAAGACAGTTAATAATATGGTGGAATACTGGCTAAATGGGCTTAAAGGGCTAAATCGACACTCATAGGGCCCATTAGGGGTTTAGGGCCCAAAAGCCTGAATTTGCCAAGGTGGATTAAAAATTGTTGTTTAAGCATTCGAAACTACTATTAATAGTTAATGTACATGGAAAACTCACGATAGTAGGTAAAATTACAAAATTACCCATATGTTATGAAAATTGACTATTTTGCCCCTAGGTAAAAATGACCATTATACCCCTAGGGTTTAATTATAAATTTGATACATGGGATATGATTGCATGATTGATATGATATGCACATGATATATATGATATGTACATGATATGTATGATATGCACATGATATGTATGAAATACACATGATATATTTATAAATGCATTGGGTTGGGTTTTTATATGGATGGAGGAAGTGAAGAAGGGCTTTGCCCAAGTTTACCGAAAAGGGCTTTTGCCCCAGTTATTAAAATTGGCTAGGCCTCCAGTTATATGATAAAGCAGCTATGCTGCCAGTGGAGAGTTTGGTTGAGTGGGTTGAGTTATTCCCTACATGGAGAGCTTGGTTGGTACGGGTGGAGAGTAGCGGATGGTGGGTTGAGTAGTCTCCCCAAATGGGTTTGCATTCTTGCATGAATATTACATGTGATGTTGAAATGGGCCTATGGGCCATACCGTTTATAGAAAAGGCTTCAGATCAGTGATATGAATAATGAAAAGGCTTCGGCCAGTATATGAACAATTAAAGGCTTCTACCCAAAGATATGTGGTAATTGAGTTCGGGCTTAGGCCCGAGAGGGTCGATATTGACTTGGGCTCAAGGGGGCTTGTTGCACACTGAGTTTTCCAAACTCACCCCCCTTTCTTTCTTATCTTTGCAGGTGAGCCTTGATTTGGAGACTTGGAGCCGGAGGGGATTTGGGGTGGCCATGATGATCACGTTTGCACTTACCAATAAATAAACGGTTTTTCTTTCAGTTTATCTTCACTTTTAATACTATTTATATTTGGGTTGTAATAAGGCATTTTAACTATTTATTTGGGATTATCTTTAAATAACTCTATATTTTCTGATAATAATCAAAATGGGCTAGACTTAGGACGCGTTTTCAAAGTGATACCTGTTTTCAAAATAACACAACGACACATATAATTGGTATAACAAAGATAACCACTTAAAGGAAATTTCAACTCGTTTACCAAAGTGTGGCAATGGTTGTGGGCATGTCTAGGATTGGATCCAATCAAGAGCTTGGTACTTAAGCAGCCTTTATGGCTCACCTCCTCTGTTTCGGACACCTACCTGGTGCCCAGCCTCCATTCACTCTGGTTAGCCCATCAATAGTCGATTTTTAGATAATAAAACAAAACATGGATTTTTAAACTGCGTGTGACACGTCAGATTCGGCCATAACGTCCAGGCCGGGTTTGGGGTGTTACATTTAGTGGTATCAGAGCCAGGTTGCAACAACTCGACTGTGGGTTTTTAAATGGGTTTAAAATCGAGAATTTCAAAACAGAGGTACTTAAAATCAGTTTTGGGAAAATTTTTATTTTTGACCAAATGCATGTTTTTAATTTTTTTAAAATGGTTTGAAGAAAGACGTGGCACACTGAATCCCCAGCACCAAGTCTATAAGTACCCTTACTTTTACGTTAGTTAACATTGATAAAATGTTGTGGATAAAACTGAGGCCCTACTATGATACTTTAGATAGGGTAGAACCGTAAAACAGTAGGATTGAGACGGGAGTTAGGCTACGTCGCTGCGAAAACAATCCCTGAATTACCATATTTCCATAAGACATCTCTTAATCAAAACTAAAATAATTGACTAATATCATAAAATTCGTAATCAGATAATTCGATATGAGTACAAGGGGAACGCGTGGACGAGGCCGCGGACATAGTCGTGGAAGAGTGCAAGCTGAATCTTCATCCTAAAGGCATAGGCCAGCCGAGGAGACATTTGTGCCAGAGACAACTGAGACTGGGTCGTATGATCAGGCTGTGGGGACGATGCTTTGTCCCAAACGATGCTAAGGGTCCTGGAAAGGGTTGCTGGAGCTAGCACCGGGACAATAAATAGAGGATCCATCTCTGAGAGACTCCGGGCTAATGGAGTAGAAGTTTTTAGAGGCGTATCTGGAGTAGCCCCAAACGTGGCTGAGTATTTGTTAGAGGCAACAGAGCAGATTATGGATGACCTCGATTGCTCTATGGAGCAAAAACTGAAGGGAGCCGTGTCGTTGCTAAGAGATGAGGCATACCAGTGGTGGATCACTGTAAGGGAGAGTACCCCGATCGAACGTGTGACTTGGGAGCTATTCAAGTCTGCTTTTAAGGGGAGGTATTTTGGAGCTAGTTATGTGGATGCCCGCCGAAAGGAATTTTTGAATCTGGCTCAGGGTAATAAGACTGTTGCAGAGTATAATGCAGAGTTCTTGAGGCTGAGTCGATATGCTAGCGGGATAGTTGCGACTGAATATGAGTGCAGCGTTCGATTCGAGGATGGCCTCTGCGATGAGCTTAGAGTGTTGATAGCTCCACAGAGGGATCGTGATTTCATTGCATTAGTGGAGAAGGCTAAGATAGCTGAGGAAGTAAAACAGACTGAACGGCAGAATCGTGAGAGGGATCGACCCAGATTCAGAAGGGATTCCAGACCCTTAGGTACTGCAGATAGAAATGTTAAAAGAGCTAGAGTGGAGGAGCCAGCTCCGGGAAATACTTTTAAACCGCAGGTTTGCAAGGACTGTGGCAGAGCACATATGGAGAAATGTTGGAAACGAACTAGAGCGTGTTTTCGATGTGGGTCAAAGGAGTATAAGTTCAGAGAGTGTCCTCGGAGAGCAGCTCAGGATCACGCTGCGGAGCAAAGAGGTGTTCAATCACAGCGAGGAAGACCACCACCACAGAGGGGCCGTAGGCAAGGTAGAGGTGGAAATGGTGGTGGACGAGGACGTGGGGCACCAGGCAGGGGTGCTGGACAAGCTGTGGCTCGACAACTGGCATTGGTTTATGTTGCACGACATCGTGAGAAAGGTGATGCTCCTGATGTTATAACCGGTACATTTCTCATTCATAGCAAGCCTTACACTGCTTTGGTTGATGTGGGTTCCACCCACTCGTATATTGCTTGTGATGTATCTGGGGCGTTGGGTGTGCCTCCTGAGGAAACTATGAGTGGGGTATTAGCATTAAGCCCTTTGGGACACTCGATTAGGGTAAATAAACTCTTTAAGGAAGTGCCTTTAGAGACACAGGGTGAGATATTTGTAGGGGATTTGATGGAGCTACCATTTGGGGAGTTTGATCTTATTTTGGGGATGGACTGTCTGACCAAGCATAGGGCAACACTGGATTGTGCTGTTAAGAGAATGGTGCTAAGAACTGCTAAAGATGAGGAAATAATGGTCATTGGGGAGCGAAGGAATTATTTGTCTAATGTTGTTTCAGCTTTAAGGGCAGAGAAGTTGATTCAGAAAGGTTGTGAGGCATTTTTGGCATTTGTAAGTTAAGCTGAACCTGCGGAGATGACCATGGAGTCAGTTAGGACCATTAAGGAGTTCCAAGATGTATTTCCGGAGGAACTTCCTGGACTACCTCCGAACAGAGAAGTCGAGTTTGGAATCGACTTTTTAGTTGGAACGGCTCCAGTGTCCATTGCACCTTATAGGATGGCACCAAAAGAGTTGGTAGAATTGAAAGCTCAGATTCAAGAACTGTTGGACAGAGGGTTTATAAGACCCAGTATTTCTCCATGGGGTGCCCCAGTGTTGTTCGTAAAGAAGAAAGATGGGACCAATGGAATGTGTATTGATTATCGCCAGTTGAACAAACTGACGATCAAGAACAAGTATCCGTTGCCAAGAATCGACAATCTGTTCGATCAACTGAAAGGAGCTTCGGTGTTCTCCAAGATTAACCTTCGGTCAGGATATCATCAATTGAGAGTCAAAGACGAGGATATCCATAAGACGGCATTCAGAACTCGATATGGTCATTACGAGTTTTTGGTTATGCCCTTTGGCTTAACTAACGCACCGGCAGCATTCATGGATTTGATGAATCGAGTGTTTTAGCCATACTTGGATCAGTTTGTTGTTGTTTTTATTGATGATATCTTAGTGTACTCGCAAACAGAAGAGAAGCATGATGAGCATCTGTGGATTCTTTATGCAAAGTTTAGGAAGTGCGAGTTTTGGCTGAATGAAGTAGCCTTCTTAGGGCATGTTATGTCTACAGAAGGGATTAAGGTAGACCCTCAGAAGATTGAGGCGATTTTGGAGTGGAAGCCACCGAGGTCTGTAACAGAAATCTGAAGTTTTCTGGGATTGGCAGGTTATTATAGAAGGTTTGTGGAAAGATTTTTTGTGTTGTCAGTGCCATTAACGAAACTTATAAGGAAAGAAGCACCTTTCGTTTAGACGAATAAGCAGTAAGAGGCTTTTGAAAAGTTAAAGAAAGTTCTGACTGAGGCACCGGTGTTGATTCAAACCAGATCGGCAAAGATTTCACTCATGTACAGATGATGCATCACATGTAGGTTTGGGTCTGCGTGTTGATGCAAGAGGGCAAAGTGGTCGCTTATGCTTCACGATACTTAAGCCTCATGAGTCGAATTATCCTACTCATGACTTGGAGTTGGCAGCGGTGATTTTTGCACTTAAGATATGGAGGCACTACTTGTATGGAGAGAGATGCATTATTTACACGGATCATAAGAGTCTTAAGTACTTGCTGGCTTAAAAAGAGTTGAATCTTAGACAACGAAGGTGGATAGAGCTGTTAAAAGACTATGATTGTTTGATTGAATACCACCCAGGTAAGGCAAATGTTGTGGCTGATGCATTGAGTCGTAGAACTATGGCGGAGTTGAAGGCGATGTTTGCTCGCTTAAGCTTGTATGATGATGGAAGCTTATTGGCAGAGTTACAAGTGAGATCGACTTGGGTAGAGCAGATTAAGAGGCAACAGTTGATGGATGAGTCGTTGGTTTCTCGTTTCAGCAAGTTGAGAAAGGCGAGAATCCAGACTTTGGACTAAATGGTGATAGGGTTCTTTATTTTCGAGGAAGAATTTGTATACCGAAGGACTCTGATTTGAGGTTGATGATTTTAAAAGAGGCGCATAGTAGACCTTGTGCTATGCATCCAGGAGGAAGCAAGTTGTATCGAGACTTGCGAGAGCTATATTGGTGGCCTGGGCTTAAGCGAGAAGTGACTGAATTTGTAAGAAAGTGTTTAACGTGTCAACAAGTAAAGGCTGAGCATCAACTGCCTTCAGGATTGTTACAGCCAGTAAAGATACCACTTTGGAAGTGGGAAAGGGTAACCATGGATTTTGTAAGTGGTTTGCCATTGACACCTTCTAAGAAGGACTCAGTTTGGGTAATTGTGGATAGGCTGACGAAGTCTGGTCATTTCATACCTGTTCGAACCGATTACTCACTTCAAAAGTTGGCCAAGTTATATGTGGCGGAGATAGTACGGTTGCATGGGGTGCCAGCGTCAATAATTTCTGACTGAGACCCAAGGTTTACATCTCAGTTTTGACAGAAGTTGCATGAGGCGTTGGGAACGTGATTAGATTTTAGTACGGCTTTTCACCCTCAATCGGATGGCCAGTCAGAGAGGGTTATTCAGATTTTGGAGGACATGTTGAAGGGTTGTGTTATTGAGTTTAGGGGCAGCTGGGAGGATTATTTGCCATTGGCAGAGTTCGTGTATAACAACAGTTACCAAGCAAGTATTCAGATGGCTCCTTATGAGGCACTATATGGGCGAAGGTGTCGTTCGCCTACTTGTTGGGCAGAATTGGGGGAAAGGCAAGTACTTGGGCCAGAGTTGGTAGCAGATACTGAAGACAAGATTAAGGTCATCAAGAATCGGTTAAAAGAGGCAGCGAATCGACAAAAGTCTTACGCCGATCTGAAACATAAGGATATTGAATATGTTGTAGGGGACATGGTCTTTTTGAAAGTTTCGCCTTGGAAAAAGATATTGAGATTTGGTAAGAAGGGTAAGTTGAGCCCACGGTTTATTGGGCCTTACCGAATTATTAAGCGGATAGGACCGGTGGCTTATCAGCTAGAGTTACCACCGGAACTGCATTGTATCCACGACGTTTTTCATGTGTCCATGCTAAGGCGATATCGTTCTGACCCAACTCATATCGTACCAGTCGTAGAAATCAAAGTACAGTTGGATTTGACTTTCAAAGAGGAACCTGTGCAAATACTTGATCGTGACGTCAAGGTGTTGAGAAGGAAATCAGTTCCATTAGTGAAGGTACTTTGGAGGAACCATGGCAAGAAAGAAGCTACTTAGGAGACCGAAGAGGCGATGCGTCAACAGTACCCTCAACTGTTTGGATCAGGTAAAATTTCGAGGCCGAAATTTCTTTAAGGAGGGTAGAGTTGTAACATCCTGATTTTCAGATTTATTCGCGATTCTCGATATTTTGGTGAAGTTTTTAAATTTTGGTATTTGGTGGTGAAGTTCATAATTGGAATATGTAAATGGGCTTGTGGAAGGCCCATGTGTTGGCCAAAACCTGGTAGAATTTTTGAATTTTGGACTTGAGAAGTTAGGGGCTTTGGGATAGGTGGTCTTATTAAAATTTGTGGGTAAAATGTATCACAAAGAGCCTCTAGTAAAGTGGCTAAGTGACGCCACTAGCGAGCTATAAGGGTGGCGTGTAAGTGGTTTGGGAAGACATGGGATCGATTCCTTGTGGTGGCAAATATGATGCTAATTTTTATGCTTTGTGCACGCTAGAGTTTAAAGCTGAATGGAACTCTGTTGAGGGGAGTTTGAATCAGTCAAGGGCATGGATTAAGGAGGGATAAGGGGAGAGATTTTAGGGATTTGGAGAGAAGCTAAGAGTTGGCCGAATAGTGGGAATTAGAGAGGGAATTTTGGCAGAGGAGTATTAGGTTAGTATTTCGGCACTTAGGGGTTTAATTGTGCCGTTTTCTTCTGTTTAAAACACCATGGGATTATTCTTTTCTTCCCTTTTCCTCTCTAGCCGAATCCATCTTTCTTTCCTTTTCTTTTCCGAAATCAATATACTATTCCTTTTCTCTTCAGCACTTTTACCGAAAACCATAAAAGCCAAAACCTGTGAAGCTTAAAAGGTGCCGATTTCTTGTTGACCAGCAACCTTTTTCTTTTTCCTTCACTTTTTGGTGGCCAATTTCTTCATCTGCTAAAGCTTTAATAGGTGCAAAGAGCAAGATTGTGGTAAGTATTCATACTCCAATCGATTCGGTAATAACTGTTGACAAGAGCCGAAACCCCTATCGTTTAGGGAGGTGGCTGAATATGGGCATAGGCCTTATAGGGTTCTTCTTTTAATATTTCTATGGTTTATATAGTGGAGGAGCAGCAAGGCGTAGTGTCGACTTGGATTAGCTTGGATCATCAGAGTGACTAGATCTAGTCATCAACTTCGGCAAAGGTATGGATTTTAAGGCCATTATGGATGGTGGCCAAATGAGAAAGTGTTGATAGTAGATGGTTTTCGTTTTGGTTTAATTATTGTGGGCTGATACATAAGTGGTTGATTATAGGAGAAATCGTGTAGGAGATCTCGTCAAGGAATATCGCAAATCAAGTGTGTAACGAACCCTCTTTCGTAGCTTAACTCAATAAATGCCGAAAAGCTGAAATGCCGAAATTCTGGCATTTCGAGGACTTGTGAGCAAGCAAACGCTCATCGATTAATTAGATCCTCTAAGATGATGATTGTGAACGTTGGAAAAGGTAAGAGCATGATGTTTGCCATTCACGATGAGTTGGGCCTCGAGGGGTTAAAATCGGGCCCAATGGACTTTAGGGCCCATTTGGGTAAATTTGGTAGAAAATGGAATCCTGTTAAATTGCATGTTAAAATAGTTAATAATGTGCTGGAATACTGGCTAAATGGGCTTAAAGGGCTAAATCGACACTCATAGGGCCCATTAGGGGTTTAGGGCCCAAAAGCCTCAATTTGCTAAGGTGGATTAAAAATTATTGTTTAAGCATTCGAAACAACTGTTAATACTTAATGTATATGGAAAACTCACGATAGTAGGTAAAATTATGAAATTACCCATATGTTATGAAAATTGACTATTTTGCCCCTAGGTAAAAATGACATTATGCCCCTAGGGTTTAATTATAAATTTGATACATGGGATATGATATGCATGATTGATATGATACGCACATGATATATATGATATGTACATGATATGTATGATATGCACATGATATGTATGAAATACACATGATATATTTATAAATGCATTGGGTTGGGTTTTTATATGGATGAAGGAAGTGAAGAAAGGCTTTGCCCCAGTTTACCGAAAAGGCCTTTTGCCCCAGTTATTAAAAGAGGCTAGGCCTCAAGTTATATGATAAAGCAACTATGCTGCCAGTGGAGAGTTTGGTTGGGTGGGTTGAGTTATTCCCCACATGGAGAGTTTGGTTGGTACGGGTGGAGAGTAGCGGATAGTGGGTTGAGTAGTCTCCCCAAATAGGTTTTCATTCTTGCATGAATATTACATGTGATGTTGAAATGGGCCTATGGGCCATACCGTTTACAGAAAAGGCTTCAGCCAGTGATATGAATAATGAAAAGGCTTCGGCCAGTATATGAACAATTAAAGGCTTCGGCCTAGTATATGTGGTAATTGAATTCGGGCTTAGGCCCAGTAGGCTGATATTGACTTGGGCTCTTAAAGGGGCTTGTTGCACACTGAGTTTTCCAAACTCACCCCCCTTTCTTTCTTATCTTTGCAGGTGAGCCTTGATTTGGAGACTTGGAGCCGGAGGGGATTTGGGGTGGCCATGATGATCACGTTTGGACTTACCAATAAATAAACGGTCTTTCTTTCAGTTTATCTTCACTTTTAATACTATTTATATTTAGGTTGTAATAAGGCCATTTTAACTATTTATTTGGGATTATCTTTAAATAACTCTATATTTTCTGATAATAATCAAAATGGGCTAGACTTAGGATGCGTTTTCAAAGTGATACCTGTTTTCAAAATAACACAACGACACATATAATTGGTATAACAAAGATAACCACTTAAAGGAAATTTCAACTCGTTTACCAAAGTGTGGCAATGGTTGTGGGCATGTCTAGGATTGGATCCAATCAAGAGCTTGGTACTTAAGCAGCCTTTATGGCTCACCTCCTCTGTTTCAGATACCTACCTGGTGCCCAGCCTCCATTCACTCTGGTTAGCCCATCAATAGTCGATTTTTAGATAATAAAACGAAACATGGATTTTTAAACTGCGTGTGACATGTCAGATTCGGCCATAACATCCAGGCCAGGTTTGGGTATTACAGTCCATGCATTCTGTCAATCACTTTCCTTCCAACACTCTTACCATCGACCATCTTCCTATGAAAGAGAAATGTTGTAATGGTGGAAATGTCCATCAATACTCTTCTTGTTGACCTTAAAATGATTGGTGAGTACATTACCTTTTGCCCTGCAGCACGCCTTGCCATAGAGTGTCGAACAATATTCTTCGTATCCAATTCTGCTTTGATTGGAAACAACATTAAGACGCACCAGTGGCGGAAGAGGTAGGAATTCCAAGACTGCCCATTTTTCTTCCTGCTTTTTCCATTTTAGCTCACTCCCTATCCCCATGACGTTCATGATCTTCCTCATAAAAGTTGGAATACGGTCAGCCTTTGAGTAAACTTGAATCATAGGACAACGCCACAAAACTGAATATTCCTCCACCACGGATACCATATCGGCTTTCCCAAATGTAAAGCAACTGTATACAAGATTCCAATACTGAGTGATGGCCCGAAACAAATTCTCGTCTATTCCCAAGTCTAGCAAGTACTACGAGTCCCCATGGTTGTTGTAGAACAACTGCTTGGCTTTGATACCCCATTGATCCCATATTTCCTTTAACTCATGCTGATTATCTTGTATGACGTTGATACGAATGTAGTCTGACAGCTTTGACACATATCCCATGGTTAGACTATTTTCCTTTACTAACTGAGTTTGCTCTTGACCATATATGGACGTTAGCATTGCCCTCCACTCTATCAAGAAGTCCGTCCTCCATAATAAAACTCTCTAACTTAGAAACTGACCGTGAATCGATACCTTTGTAAATGCAAAATGTCATGCAAACAAAAGAAAAGAAATAGTCAGTATCACATGATATCAATAAATCTCAACAATAATTTATAAGGGTAATATCTAAAGTTTAACTCTAACTAAGTTGGGCTCTTATGGTTTTTTCTATATGAGGTTGGTTCTAAAGTTTTAGGTACCTAAACCAACAGATTCCTCGATCCTCACCCATTATAGGCTCATTTGAATCGAGTTCAGTTCAGGGGAATACATTTCCCTATGGCTACACGGAGATGAAAATCTCACGAAACCATAGGTACGGATGTATCCCGAAAGTGATCCACTATCCTGCACGGAGGCGAAAACCTCACGAAGGCGTAGCTTCTCACTCCCACTTAAGGGCGTGACCACAACGGTCATGCAAATGCAATGCGTATTAGAATATAGCAACACATGCAATAATACAAACACATGTAATGCAAAGAGGATTAAATTTTAAAATTTTTAATTTTTGACATTAAGACAAGAGATAATCAATTACACGGCTTGACTCTCTTATTAGTCCCCAGTGGAGTCGCCAAGCTATCGAGACCATTTTTTAATCGAGTTTTGGAAAATGGGAATTGACTTTAAGAAAAATGAAAACGGGAGTCGCCACCAATCTTTTTAGGTGTGATTGGATCACCTTATAAAATGTTTTGCTTTAAAACATTAATTTTGGTCTATGAAAGTCGAGAAAACGGATTCGGGAGTCGGTTACGTACTAAGGAAGGGTTAGCACCCTCGTAACGCCCAAAAATTGGTACCTAATTGATTATTGAGTGTCTTTAATGTCAAAAATTTGAAAGTTTTAAGATGCAAACCTCTTTTAATTAGAATGTCTCAATTTTGAAAATTAAGGCTCACTTATTTCAAACGAGTCAAAACATCACATCCAATAAGTTAGGACGCAACATTTTAAAACCTTCGAAACTAAGCTCGTCTTTTCAAAATTTCTATCTCAAACAAAAACGCCATATCCAGTAAGTTAGGACACTATGTTTTGAAATCTTGAAATAATTGTTTAAGTTTTGAAAACTCAAAATCACTTAGAAGGGTGCATGACTATTCGAATTCAACGAGAAAAGTTGTAACTCAAAGAAGTTAGGCACTACCTTTCTCGGTTTTCCAAACATCAAGCATTGCCTTTTATTATTATTTTTAAAAAAACCTTGGAATATTATTTTAAATGACGTTCTAGGATGACATATTAATGCATCATGAAGCATAGGTGTACAAAATATTCTAACATTTCCATACAAACATAAATAATATCATTAAGACAAAACTAAATAACATAAACATACGTTTAATGAAAAAAATCATACTAGAGTAAATATAAGATAATAAACAAATAAAAACATGAGTAAACTAAAAGAAAAACATAATACATGCAAAAATTATACAACAATATATATCATAAAATAGCACATAAAAGAAATAATTAAACATAGCATATAAAAAAATGAAACCATGCACAAATAAGATAAATGACATACACTAAAAAAATGAATAAATAGAACATTTACAAATTATAAAAATATAATGCAATAGTTCAAAATACATGAAATGATAATATAATATATATACATGCATAGAAAATATATATTTGAAAATAAAATATATAAAAAGGTTAAATATTATAATATATAAAATACATAATCAAATGTATAAAATATAGGAATAAATATACATATTTGAAAAATGAAGAAATTAAAATAAAAAAAGGTTGAAAAACTAAAATAGACGAAGAATAAAATAAGAACAAACCACAGAGAGTAAGAACGCAAGAGGGAGAGAAATTTGAGTGAATGCTCTTAAGAATTCTTATTGCTTCCCAAAACTCAAGTGATTTACAATGAAGGGAGAGGCCTCTATTTATAGTTGAGCCTCCACAAATCCAACGGTACAGATCAATTACATCAACGGTTAAGATTAAAGGATATCTACAAATTAAATCTCCAAAATTACAAGATCATATTTTCAAGATTGCATATCATATCTAAGATTGCAATCATATCTAAGATTGTATCATATCTAAGATTGCATATTACATCTAAGATTGCATATCATTGAAGATTATATTCCATATGAGTCAAGCTTGTAGATGGACCTTAAATCTTTTCAAGTAATGGGCCATTTTGATCGGGCCAAATTATATTTGTAATTCTGGACTGAATTTGGACTTCGTTTTTTTTGGGTTTATTATTTTTGTTTTTGGACTTATTTCTGGGCCCGGACAAAATTGAGTGTCTACAGTTGTCACTGCTACTGCTAGTGGTCTCTCCCACTTCCTCTTCCTCGAGCTCGAGTCACCACTCTCCACCTCCATAACTGAGCTAAAACCTACAATGCTTATTGTTTTGTATG
Organism: Gossypium anomalum; assembly: GCA_025698475.1. Taxonomy (NCBI): domain Eukaryota; kingdom Viridiplantae; phylum Streptophyta; class Magnoliopsida; order Malvales; family Malvaceae; genus Gossypium; species Gossypium anomalum. The sequence continues at coordinate 91,068,808 of CM046961.1, forward strand.
AACCTTCTCATTTCTCATCATCTATATATAACCCCAGCGTCGGTTGTTAATTTTGCAATTTTGCATATTTGCCTCTCATTTTGCTCTTTTCTTTTGCATTTATCCCTTATGCTATTGAATCAGTTTTTTTCTAAATTCATTGAGCATAATTTTTTAAAAAAAAAATAGGTTTATTCTATTGGTTATACAATTATTCTCAAATAAGGTTAAAAAGTAAATGGTGAGCCAAAACCATTATATATACCATTAATAAAACAAATCCACATTAGATTTTTACAGTCATACTTATACTTAAAATAAAATATTAAAAAAGGCAAGTGACCTGGAAATTTTCCTGTAATAATTGAGACAAATCATTGCTTTAATTTAGTAATATAATATATTTTTATTTTAATTGAGAATATTATTTTATTTAGTATATATTCAATGATAAAAAGTCATAAAAACTACACATAATTTTTGATCCAATATAAAATTTGGTACATAAATTTTGATTTTGTACAATTATAAATAATTTTTATTCGATTTAATTTTTACAAATTACTAAAAATATTGTTATCCATGTAGCATGTAGGATCATTTTACATTTACATTACATACGGTATACATAAATTATATATATATTTTATAATTACAAGGAATTGTAATTTCCTATGCTTATTTGGTTGATAGTTTAATTACATCATAATTCTGATGTTCTGTTTAGTAGCACGAATTTTAATTACATAGTTACAAAATTTAATTTTTTTTAAAATGATAATTACTGTAAAAGAGAATTAATAATATTTTTAAAAAAATCTAAACAATTAACAAAAATTAAAGTAAAATCATATGGTGTCGATTGAGTCTTAGCTCGATTGACATGGGCATTGTTGCTAATGCAAAAGGACCTAAATTCGAGTGCGCTGAAGCACATTATCTTCCTATTTATGGGTTGGGAGGGGTTATGGGTAGTTCTACGCATTGCCTGAAAAAGAATAGATATGATCTGATCTGATCATATGCAATTTTCTAATTGCTCTAGCATTCCATATTTGTAACTTGAATCTATATCATTAAGATTGTCGGGATCTTCTTTTCCCATGTATTCTTCAAAGTATGAATTATCTCAATTCCACCTATAATTGAAGTTTACAAAGTAAGCAATAAACTACTATGTCTATACTGAAGTGGTGTTGTTGATATGAGAAAAAAATTTAGAATAATAAATATCCTCTCAAGCACATTTTAAAGTTTTTAGTGTCTCGAATTAAAGAGTTCATGAGCTATCTTTGATAATAATGCAAAACCTGGGATTGAATTTTAAAAGCCTAAATAATCAATTCGAAGTAAATGAAACGAAAAACAAACTTTCTTGGAAAATAAGAAAACCACGAAAAAAAGGGATTTTAAGACTTTTAATAACTTCAAAATTAAATGGAAAATATCAAGATTAAAAATAAAAAAATTTCTAGAATTAAAGAAAATAAGAAATGATTGAAAAATGGATTGACGAAACTGAAGGTAGAATGTGATAAGTGAATGGTGGCGAGATAACTGGACAAGTAGTCTAGTGTAAAACGGGTATAAATCTACTTTTCGTAAATTTTGAAAAAATGTCGTAAAACTTTATTACTTAAAATATTGGTTTAATAGAAAAATACATCTAACTTAAATTTATAGTTGAAAACGATGTTTGCTTGCATTTTCTAAAAGAATACTTTGCAGCGAAAATTCTCTGATTGTTATGTTTTGGAAAAATCAAGTTTATTTTCTCGAAACCAATTGTTTTGCAAGAAATTAGACATTTTCAATAAAATGTTTTTAATGGTATCATGCAAAAATTGAAAATAAAGTCCCAAAAACCAAAACAATCCAAAATAGCCAAATATTACAAAACATAAAAATCCAAATTTAACTGAATCAAATGTAAAAAATTTATTATAACCGAGCTCCCATGGCACCGACTCGCCTAAACCTGTGTATTACCTGAAAATATCAATCAAACAGAAGATGAGTTTTCGAACCTCAGTGTATAAGAAATAACTTTACATAATTTATATCAGACAGATTTAGCAGAATAGATTCATATCAAAGTGGTACAAATACAAATATATATTCCTACCCCCATCTGCTACACACCATCTCCAACCATCCTAACACACCACATGGGGTATGAAACACCCATCCAACCCTACACACCACTTTGTGCCGATATGACACTTTTCAAAAAATTTGCAGTTGAACTGCCAGTGTAATAGGCGAGTTATCGCCATTCACAAAAATACTTCCTCCACATAATATAACTCATCCCAAACGCAAATACAAAATAGATAAGATATCAGACATGTTATAGTTATACATGAATGACATAACAGTTACAAAGTATACATATCATTTTTCAGATTTCACATAGCCTACTACAAAGTTTATTAATCGTATAACATTTCAAATATACATCAGATATCAGAATTAATACTTACATATGATCGAATTCTATGTTTTATAGCTTATTAGATCACATACTGACCCCACGGAAGGCCTACATTCAATCAGAACAACGTTTATGGCCCAAGGGTAAAATTTAGAATTTTGGGCCCACAAGGCCGTTTACCCGTGTGGATCACACGATCTGGCACACGGCCTCACACACGCCTGTGTGGCCCACACGCTCATATGGTCCACACGGCCCAAATGGCACAGACCATATGTAACACACAGTCCAGCACACGGCCATGTGGCATCGACAGATTGCTTTTTTGGCTTTCGTCGATTGCTGTTTTTCGTGTTTTGTGTTACACACCTGAGTATTTTCTGATGCTGTTCCTAAAAACCTATAAACCCACACCTAAACCAACAGTTAACACAACCCATATCAGTAACAGTTCATGAATTTAAACGAAAGTTTCTTACAAATGAACTAACAAAAAAAAAAAACCCTCCAAAAACACATTCGAAACCCTTACCACTAAACGGACAGCAATCACATGAATTTTAGGATGCTGGAGGATCATCAATCATCACACGAATTTTAGGATGCTGGAGGATCATCAATCATCTCATGAAATTCCCCTAAAACAAATCAAATTAATTAGATAACCTAAAATAAGAATCTTTGCGTAAAATCTTGAAATTTCAACATAGCCAAAAACCCAACGAACAATTGTAACAAATGAATTGAGTAAAATAATAAAACCTTACCTCTGTGAAATGAACCCAGCTAAATGAAGCCAAAGAACCAAAACCATTTGAAAATGAAGGTAACAAAAGAAAGAACACAAAACAAAAGAAACAAACGAACCAAAAAAAAATGAACAGGAGCAAAAACGAGGAAGGGAGAAAAATTAAAAGAAAAAGAAAAAGAACTAATGAAACGTGGGAAATAGGGAAAGAAAATTAATTAAAAAAAATAAAGATTGTAATAGCCCAATTTTGCCCGGGCCCGTGAAATGAAATAAAAACAAAAAATAAATATAATGTTCAGTTTACAATAAACAGGCCTAAAGGCCTGATGACCCAAAACCCAGTTACATCCCTAAAACCCAACAAATGGACACGGCCCAAAGAGGCCCAAACCACAAACAGAGGACAGAAGGCCTAGGTTTCAGAAACCCTAGGAGCCGCAAGCACCAGACAAAGGCTCCTGAATTCACGCCGCAATCAGCGTGCCAATCCCACCACCGACAGATTCGCGTCATCAGCACACGATCGTCGCCTATTTTCTCGTCGTCACCTACAAAAAGAGAAGGAAACACACAGCAAATATGGAAAGGAATCAAACAGAGGAATATACCAAACTTGTAAACGGAGGCTATAAAAGTTGACTATTTTCACTTGATACAAACAGATACACGCATATACAGAGAAGAAAGAAATAAAAACATTTTATTTTTGAAAAAGGTGATTTAGTTATTTCTTCGTTCCTTTTAATTTATTTCTTTTTAATGCTTATGAATCGTTTTTTTTTTACAAAAAAAAATTAGTATTTAAAAGGGAAAAGATTTCATGTGTTTCGCCCAAAAAAATGAAGGCTTTTGACCTTCCGACCGCTGTACAGTCGTGTCTGTGCGTGTGTGTGGCGCGTGCTACCCAAAGAATCGAGCCCTGGGCCGGGCCGACGGCCCTTCTCCTCTCCTCTTTCAAAGGATTTCAAAGTTTTTTTTAAAAAAAAAACAGTTTCTAAAAATGAAATTTGGGCCAAAATCTGACTTAAATAGCATTATAGAAACGGTGTCGTTTTTGCTTAGTCTAATAAGTACCAAAACGGCGCCATTTAAGCTTAGAATCCGCGTGTTGACCCGAGACCCGGAGAGGATCCGCATGTTTTCGTTTAAAGGGCAAATTGCCCAATTGATCCTCCTGTATTTTTAATATTTATAATTTTATTGTATTTTTATTTTAAAATTGGCTCTAACCTTTTACATTTATTTCAATTTAGTCCCAATGGCCATTATAAAACTTTTTCTGAGAACGACGTCGTTTTGAGATTAGGGCTAATTGCCCAGTGAGTCCCTCAGAATTAGTGTGCATTTCAATTAGGCCCAATTTATTTATTTATTTATAATTAACCCTAGATTTTTAAATTAAATTTAATTTTAATCCTTTTTTATATATATTTAATTTATTTTAAATATTATATGTATTGTTTATTTTTATAAACATTAGTTATATGTAAAAATAGTATATATATATATATATATTATTTATCATATTATTTATATTATTATATATTTTATTTATAAATTTTATTATATGTTATATATTTTACTATATATATCATTCCTTACATTATTTTTTTATTTATTATAAATTATATATTATTTATTTATTCATTAATTATGTAAAATCTTAAAAAATTTGTAAATTATTATTAAATAATACATATATCGTTATTAAATATTTAACATTAAACATTTTTAAATTTACTATAAAATTTTGTTCCTACTTAACACATTATTATTTTTATAAACATATATTAATTTATGATATCATATGGTATGTATTAACCGTTTTTAAAAATCTCCTTTATTATTTATATAATGTTTTGAATATTTTTACCTCATTCATTTTTAAATTGTATTTAGATTTTTTATCTTTATCTTATTTTATATATGATCGTAATTTTTTTATTTATTTTATATAATTTTGCATTTATTTAGTATTATTTTAAATCTTGTCGATTACTCGTTATATTTTTTATGTTTTATATATTTGCATAAAATATTATTATATTATTTAATTCATATTGTTATATTCATTATTCTCTATGTTGTAATTTGCATGAATTGATAATGTATGTATAATTATGTCATTTATGATTATATATGTATAAAATGTTAATATATATTGTGTAATTTATGTCATTACTTATCATTTTTTTATGATATTCGCATGAAATGTTAAAATACGTATCGTGTAGTTTAATTTATTCAATATTGATCTTTTGTAATATGTTAAATACATTGTTGTTGTGAAAAATTCATATTTCATTTAATCCAAAAGAATTTAAAAAACAAGGCAATGTTTTTTGGTATTTAGGACTTCGGGAAATAGTGCCCTAACATGCTGGGTCGCGATTTCCCGTTTGCTTAAACGTCTAAAAATATCCTTCTAAATAAGTTTTGTAAATCACGAGATGATTCCGGTTACAAAATTTTAAGAATATCGTGTCCAATCATGCTGGATGTGATGTTTGTACTCTTTTGGAGCGAAGAAATCTCGATTCTCAACTCAAATTATCTTGTTTTTTTTTAAAAAGGGATTCTTTTAAATTCTTTCAAACTTTTGACATCAAGACAGAAAACTATTTAATTTGGTACCAATTTTGGGCGTTACGAGGGTGCTAACCCTTCCTCGTACGTAATTGACTCCTGAACCTATCTTCTCATATTTTCGTAGACCAAAAATGTTTTATAAGGTGATCCAATTACACCTAAAAGGTTGGTGGCGACTCCCGTTTTCAAAAATCTCATTTTTTAAAAGAGGAGGTTTCGACAGCTTGGCGACTCCGCTAAGGACAAATAGAGAGTCAAGCCAAAATTGATTATTTTCTGTCTTAATGTCAAAAGTTTGGAAGGACTTAAAAAATATCGATCTTTTTTCACATGTTTGTTGCATATGTCTGTTATTTTCGAACACATTGCATTTGCGTGACCGTTGTGGTCGCACCTTTAAGTGGGAGTGAGAAGCTATGCTTTCGTGAGGTTTTCACCTCCGCATGGGCTAGTGAATTGCTTCCAGGATACATCTGTACCTATGTCTTCGTGAGATTTTCATCTCCGTATGGCCATAGGGAAATGTGTCCCCCTGAACTGAACTTGGTCCATATTAGCCTATAATGGGTGAGGATCGAGGAATCTGCCGGTTTAGGTACCCTCGCTTTAGAACTAAAACACATATAGTGAACTTTAAGTGCTTACCCTAGGGAGTACAATGATAGCTGTCGAGACCCTTTTTTAAATCGAGTTTTGGGAAAATGGGAATCGACTTTAAAGAAACGAAAACGGGAGTCGCCACCAATCTTTTTAGGTGTGGTTGGATCACCTTATAAAATGTTTTGTTTTAAAACATTAATTTTGGTCTACGAAAGTCGAGAAAACGGATTCGAGTCGACACGTATGAGGAAGGGTTAGCACCCTCGTAACGCCCAAAAATTGGTACCTAATTAATTATCAAATGTCTTTAAAGTCGGAAATAAGAAATTTTAAGATGCAATCCTCTTTTAATATTTTTAAACTTGGAAAATTGGAGCTCATTTGTATCAAAATGTTGACATTGAGTTAGTCCTTTGGAAACCTCTATCTTGAAACAACAAAACGCCACATCCAATAAGTTAGGACATATTGCTTCGCAATTCCAAGATAGTTTGCTTATATTTTAAGAACCTTTAAAAACGTGGAAGGGTACTTGATTATTCGAACTTAACAAGAAAAGTCGCAACCCAATAAGTTAGGGCACTACTTTCTTGAAATTTCCAAATATCAAGCATTGCTTTTATTTAAAAAAACTTTGGAGCCCCTTTTACATAGGGAATTGTATTGCACTATAAATCATATCTAGTAACATATTATTGTAACAGGCAAATAATACATGTATTTAATCAAAATGATGGCAATGATATAAAGAATAATACATATAAAGCAAATATTACAATATGCATACAAAGATATATAACATGTGTTAAGAATGAATAAATAAAAACATACAAAGTAATAACTAAATAATGCATGATATGCAAAAAGGAGTAATATTATATCAATGTACATGTTTATTAAATGTAATATCAAATAATAGATGAAATAACATTTAACACATGGTATATACAAAATAAAATCCAATGAAATGAGTTATTATTAACAAAATATACATATAACACAAATAAAGACATGATATCTAATAATAATTCTTGAAATAGTATTTGCTATACAATATAAAACATCATAACAAAATATTTATAAAATAATAATAATTATATAAAAATAATATATTGAGTTTTTCTTAAAAAGGGATAAAAATATGTAAAAGGTTTTATAATGTAAAAAAACATCATTTTAAAATAAAATAATACATAATAAATAAATAGTTAGTAATTTAATATATATATATAGTATGAGTTAAAAAAAAGATAGTTTAATTTACAAATCTTAAAATTTTAAATAGTATAATGAATAATATAAACATAAATAATATAGTAGATAATATATGATACACATAACATATATATAGAAAAAAACAATAAGTAATATAAATAAAACATAATAAATATCATATAATAAAATGTAATATAAACATATAAGAAAGATAATAGGAATAATATAAAGAAACATATAAAGCAATATATATATATATATATATATATATATATATAAATATAATATATATATGAAGACATAATAATATATAAAAAGATGTAAAATAATAATTTAAGAATATATAATAAATAATAATAATATATATAATAAAAATAATACTTATAAATAAAATAATTTTATGATATATAATATAAAAGTAAAATTAAAAATAAAGCCAATAATAAGATATATAGAATAATAAATATAGGACTAAATTTAAAGTTTAGCAAAATTACAGGCGAATCTCTCGAAGGAATAAAACTGAATCGAGGCCCTAATTAAAATGCGCACAAAATTAAAGGGACTCACTGGGCAAAATGCCCTATTCCCAAAACGGCGACGTTTTAATTCCGTTTATTCAAAAGGGGCAGTGATCAGATTGAAACCAAAGTAAAATTAATGGGCAACATTAAAAACGCAATAAACTTAATTTAAAAGATGAAAAGAACGGAAGGACTAAAGGGATAAATATCCCATTTTTTAAAACACGCAGACCTCAGGTCGGATCGGCCGGGTTCTCAGCCTCTATATAAGTTAAAATTTGATTTTAACTTTCATTTGTAACACCCTTTAAAAAAAAAAAAAAAAAAGCTCAAAACCCTTTCCCTCCTCGCTCGAGTTCCAATCTGACGACGGCGACCATCGCTCACGTGCCTCACGCGCCACCGTATACGGTGGTCGGAGGTTCAAAATTCCTCCCCTTTCCAGGCGAATCACAGGTAGTATTTCTCCTCTTTATTTTTAAAAGTGTTTTTGTGTATTATAATTTGAAAATGAACTGTTTTCCCTTTGGTTTTCAAATCTATTTTCGGATCGTATGTTTATATAAAAATGCATGTATAAGAGAAAAGATATATAAATAAATAACGTTTAAACAGCAAAATAAGTCACCTCTGTTATAGCTCAAAAGTCAATTCTTTATTTTGTATCCTCTCCGATTATGGTGTGTATCTCTTTTTTTAGAAAAAGATCCCCCCTTACAAATAAAATATCCAGGCTTTTATAGCCACTGTTGTTTTTACATTTTTGGAAATAAGTCTGTTTCTTTCTATATTTTCTTCTTTGTTTGTTCTTTCTTCCTTGCAGGTGTCCCGAAGATTTTGGTGACGGAGGGGTGCTGGCGTTGATGGAGGGCTGAAATCGATGGCGGCGCGATTACACGGAATTGGACGAGACGCATCTCGATGACTTCTTCACGAATCTTCGCTTGCGCGCGAGAAGAAGGAGAGCGAGAACCCTAGGGTTTCTGCACTGAGTGCGAAACTGTTTGGGCCAATTGGGCCTGTGGGATTTTTTGGGTTTGTAACGGGTAGAGCGTTTTGGGCTAAGTAGTTTAATTGGGTCTTGGTCTCAGAATGTAATGGGCTTAGCTAAATTATTTTGGTTTTGGGCTATGGTTTGAGCTTTGTAACCTAGGATGTTTAACTAAACAAGCAAACATTTATTTATTTATTTCTCGTATTTTGGTTTTGGTATTAAGGCTGCATTTAATTTGGGCTCTTACAACGCCCTCTCTTTGCTCATTGTTGTGTAACAGAATCGAGCAAAGACTTATAGAAAGACCAAATTCGTCCAACCTTATCGGATCATGGTCCTTAATCGCTCACTTTGTAGACTTAAAATCGTCATGTTGATATCTTTGATCTGCTCCCGTCGAATATAGAAATGTAGAATCGCTTCTTCTTCGATTTGTAGGGGTGCCAAATCATCTTGAATCTATTTGAGAACATCTGAGAGTCAAATCTGCTACGTCCTCGATTTGTTCCTTGTAAGCACAAGGATGCCAAATCATCTTGAGTCGGTTTGAGAACATCTGAGAGTCAAATTTGCTACATCCTCGATTTGTTCCTTGTAAGCACAAGAATACCAAATCATCTTGGATCTGCTTCAGCATAAACGTCTGAAGTCTGGATCTTCTATATCTGAGAACATCTGAGAGTCAAATCTGCTATATCCTCGATTTGTTTCTTGTAAACATAAGAATACCAAACCATCTTTGATCTATTTGAGAACATTTGAGAGTCATATCTGCCATGTCCTCGATTTTTTCCTTGTAAGCACAAGGATGCCAAACCATCTTGCGTCTGTGTGAGACCATTTGAGAGTCATATCTGTAATGTCCTCGATTTGTTCCTTGTAAGCACAAAAATATCAAACCATCTTGAGTCTGTTTGAGAACATTTGAGAGTCATATCTGCAATGTCCCCGATTTGTCCCTTGCAAGCACAAAGATGCCAAATCATCTTAGATCTGCTTCAGTATAAACATCTGAAGGTTAGATCTGCTATATTTGAGAACGTCTGAGAGTCAAATCTGCTATGTCCTCGATTTGTTTCTTGTAAACACAAGAATACCAAATCATCTTGGATCTGCTTCAGCATAAATGTCTGAAGTCTAGATCTGCTATCTTCAATTGGTTTCCCATAAGCACAGGGATGCCCTGTTGAAATCTTTAATCTTCATTGTCCCCTAGAGGACATGACCTGTAGAATGAGTATGTGCCTATGCCTCAGTATGCTATGATTGAAATGAGTCAAATGTGTAACATCCTGATTTTCGGATTTATTCGCGGTTCTCAATATTTTGTTAAAGTTTTTAAAATTTGATATTTGGTTGTGAAATTCATATTTTGAGTAGGTAAATGGGCTTATGGAAGGCCCATATGTTGGCCAAAACCCGGTTGAATTTCTAAATTTTAGACTTAAGAGTTAGGGGTTCTGGCTAGGTGGCCTTATGTAAAGTTGTGGGAGAAATGTATCACAAAAAGAGCTTTGGTAAAGTGGCAAGGGTGAAGCCACTAAGCTCCTAAAAAGGTGGCGTGTGGAGCTTAAGGGAGGACTTGGGATCGATTCCCTGTGATGGCAAATAGATGCATTTATTTTTATGTGTAGGAAGGGTAAGTGTTGGAGTCCAAGTGGATTCTGCTAGAGGAGAGTTTGAATCAGTCAAATGCATGGATTAAGAAGGGATAAGGGGAGAGATTTTAGGGATTTGATATAGGGATAGAGTTGGCCGAATAAGGGAGATTGGAGGGAGAAATTTCGGCAAAGAGGTTTAGTTAGGGATTTTCGGCACTTAGGTATTTTTGTGCCGTTTTCTCCCTGGAGGATTAGTCTTTTTCTCCCTTTTTCTTTTGCAGCCAAATCTACCATCTTTTCTTCCATCTTTTCTTCCTTCTCCTTCTTCCAAACCATCCCACTATTTCCCTCCATTCACCATTGTTTCTTTCCCTTATTTCTATTTCTGCCGAAATACCACAAAAGCCGAAATCAGTAAAGATAGGGGGTGCCGATTCTTTCTTACCAGAAACCTTTTCTTTCCTTTTCAATTGTTGGCGTTCAATTGCTTTATCTTTTAGGCATAACGGATTCAAGAGGAGAAAGACTGGGGTAAGTGCTCGAATTCTAGAGTAACTTATGGCCAAAAGCCGAAACCTCTCCAGTTTAGGGAGGTGGCCAAATATGGGTTTAGGCTTTATGCAGTTCTTCTTTTAATTTTTTTATGATTTCTATAGTGGAGGAGCAGCAAGGCGTAGTGTCGACTTGAGCCAGTTTGGATCTCCGGAGTGGCTAGATCTAGTCAATCAATATCGGCAAGGTAGGGTTTTTAAGGCCATTTTGGATGGTGGCCGAATGTGTGAGTACTAATATAAGTTGGTTCGTGTTTTGGGTCAATTAATAGAAGCTGATTTATTAACGGTTGATTATAGGAGAAATCGTGTAGGAGATCTTGTCGAGGAATATCGCCAAACAGGTGTGTTACGAACCTTCTTTTGTAGCTTAACTCAATAAATGCCGAAAAGCCGAAATGTCAAAATTCTGGCATTTTAAGGACTTGTGAGCAAGCAAACGCTCATCGGTTAATTAGATCCTCTATAACGATGATCGTGAACGTTGGAAAAGGTAAGAGCATGATGTTTGGCAGTTACTGTAAGTTGGGCCTCGAGGGGTTAAAATCGAGCTCAATAGGCTTTCGGGCCCATTTGGGTAAATTTGGTAGGAAATGAAAACCTTTTAAATTGCACGTTGAGACTGATAATACTATTATGGAATATAGGATAAATGGGCCTAGATGACTAAATCGGCTATGTAGGCCCATTAGGGGTTTTGGCCCAACAACACGGTTTCGCTAAAAATAGGCCAGAATCGCGGTATAAAACCTATGTATTGATAGTAACTATTAATGAACATGGAAAACCCTAATACTTGGTAAAATTATGAAATTACCTTTATCATATGAACATGACTATTTTGCCCTAAGTGAAAATGACCATTATACCCCTAGGGTTTAATTATGAATTTGATATATATGAGATTTTGATATACATGATTGATATGATATGCACATGATATGTACGATATGCACATTACATGTATGATATGCACATGATATGTATGATATGCACATAATAAGTATGATATGCACATGATGTGTTCATAAATGCATTGGGTTGGGTTTTTATATGGATGGAGGAAGTGAAAAAGGGCTTTGCCCCAGTTTACCGAAAAAGGGCTTTTGCCCCAGTTATTTAAAGAGGCTAGGCCTCCAGTTATATGATAAAGCATCTATGCTGCCAGTGGAGAGTTTGGTTGGTACGGGTAGAGAGTAGCGGATGGTGGGTTGAGTAGTCTCCTCAAATGGGTTTGCATTCTTGCATGAATGTTACATGTGATGTTGAAATGGGCCTATGGGCCATACTGTTTACAAATAAAGGCTTCGGCCCAGTATATGAACAAATAAAGGCTTCACTTGAAAGATATGAACAAATAAAGGCTTCACCCAAGATATGTGGTAACTGAATTTGGGCTTAGGCCCAGTAGGCTGATATTGTCTTGGGCTCTGAAGGGGGCTTGTTGCACACTGAGTTTCCAAACTCACCCCCCTTTCTTTCTAATCTTTGCAGGTGAGCCTTGATATGAGGACTTGGAGTTGGAGGGGATTTGGGGTGGCCATGATGATCACGTTTGGACTTTTCAACGAATAAACGGTTTTTCTTTTAGTTTATCTTTACTTTTAATACTATTTATATTTGGGTTGTAATAAGGCCATTTTAACTATTTATTTGGGATTATCTTTAGAATAACTCTATATTTTCTGATAATAATCAAAATGGGCTAGACTTAGGACGCGTTTTCAAAGTGATACCTGTTTTCAAAGTAACACAACGACGCACATAATGGGTATAACAAAGATAATCACATTAAGGAAATTCCAACTAGTTTACCAAAGTGTAGCAATGGTTGTGGGCATGTCTAGGATTGGATCCAAACAAGAGCTTGGTACTTAAGCAGCCTTCATGGCTCACCTCCTCTGTTTCGGATACCTACCTGGTGCTCAGCCTCCATTCACTCTGGTTAGCCATCAATGGTCAGTTTTTAGGTAATAAAACGAAACATGGATTTTTAAACTGCGTGTGACACGCCAGATTCGGCCATAACGTCCAGGCCAGGTTTGGGGTGTTACAAAATGTCCTTAACATTTTATGATGCAAAGTGCTGTGAATATGACCCCTATCTCAAGTGTCATTATTCATTCCTTAATTTGTCTTTCTTTTCTCAAAATTTTATTCTTACTCAGCTTGTAGGCCTTCCTCCAATGCTATGATCTACTGAGGATGTCTGTAAGAATTGAGTCATCCATTTTTTGACTAGAAGAAAGAAATCCCTCGAGTTCCTTCATCCCTTACTTACGTGAATTTCTTGAACAATTGCCCTGTTTTAGTTTCTTGCATTATTTAGAAATTCCAAAGTAATGTGCAAAACTTCGTTTGTGAAAATATTTTAGTTCATCTATCATTATTTCAATGCAACATACTTTAAAAACATCGGAAGATGAGTAAATCTTTGAGAATAATTGGATTCGAATTGTTAATAGTACAAAGGAAATAAGTCTGATAGCATATCTTTAAGAAGAAATAGAATCTAAAGATAGCAAACAGGATAAAAATTAGATGCTCTAAATATCGCCGCTTGAGCGTCTATACATTAGTTCCCCGAAGCCTTTCTTGACTTCGACATGTGTTTAAAAGATCCAAAGTACTTCGTTGATGCCCCAATGTACATCATGTTTTACTCTCTGCCGAGTCATATATAGAAAGGTTGTTGTGTGCCCTTCAAAATTTGAGCTGCCCTTTCGGGTTTTCAACTCAAAATCCCTTTGGTCACAAGGCGCCCTTTACGGGTTTTCACCTTGGCCTCTCCATTTTTTTTTTTAAAATTCAAGGCGCCCTTTGCGGGTTTTCACCCTGGATTCTTTACTCCTTTAGACAAAGTACTTTTTAACTGAGTCTGAGTTTACCGGATTAGGTAGGCTCTTTCTATCCATTTCTATCAAAATCAATGCACCGCCAGAAAAAGCCTTCTTCACGATGTATGGCCCCTCCCAATTTGGCATCCATTTTCCTCTAAAGTCCTTCTGAATGGGAAGGATTTTCTTTAGCACAAGGTCCCCCTCATGGAATTCCCTTGGACGAACCTTTTTATCATAAGCTCGCATCATACGCTTCTGGTACATCTGACCATGTCGGATAGCTTTCAGCCTCTTTTCCTCAATCAAGTTTAGCTGGTCATATCGAGACTGAACCCATTCAGCTTCATCTAACCTTATTCTATTAAAATTCGGAGATAAGGTATTTCTACTTCAATAGGTAAAACTGCTTCTATCCCGTAAACTAACGAGAATGGAGTTGCCCCAGTAGAAGTTCTAACAGATGTTTGATAGGCCAAGAGTGCAAACGGTAGCTTTTCAGGCCAATCCCTATAAGTCTCAGTTATCTTTCCCACTTTTTTCTTAATGTTCATATTGGCAGCCTCTACTGCCCCATTCATCTTTGGACGATAAGGTGAAGAGTTGTGATGCTTGATTTTGAACTGGTCACAAACCTCTGCTATCATTTTGTTGTTCAAATTGAATGCATTGTCGGATATGATCCTCTCAGGCATTCCATACCGACAAATGATTTCCTTCTTCAAAAATCGACTTACAGCTGACTTAGTAACATTTGCGTAAGAAGCAGCTTCTACCCATTTTGTGAAGTAGTCAATCACTACGAAAATAAACCGATGTCCATTCGAAGCTTTCAGCGATATTGGTCCGATGACATCCATGCCCCACATGGAAAATGGCCATGGAGACGTCATGACATGTAAGGGTGAGGGTGGTACATGAATTTTGTCCCCATAAATCTGACACTTATGGCATTTTTTGGCATAGTTGATACAGTCTCCTTCCATAGTGGCCTAGTAATAGCCAAACCTCATGATTTGTCTTGCCATTGTGAACCCATTTGCATGTGTACCACATACACCTTCATGAACCTCTTCTAGAATTATCTTGGCTTCCACAGCATCGACACATCTCAAAAGTACTTGATCTTTTCTTCTCTTGTACAGAACATCCCCGTCTAAAACATAGTCACAAGCTAACCTTCTCAGGGTTCGTTTGTCATATTCGGATGCCTGTGCAGGATATTTACGATCTCTTACATATCGCAATATATCCTGATACCAAGGATTGTCATCCTTTTCTTCCTCTTCAAGGTTACAACAGCTAGCTGGAAATTCATAGACACTCATTTGAATTGGTCTCATCTCTTCTTCTTTGTTTGCCTTAATCATTGAAGCCAAGGTTGCTAAAGCATCTTCTATCTGATTATCATCTCGTGGGAGATAGTTGAAGGTGATGTCATCGAACTCTCTTAGTAACCCCAAAACTACCATTCGATAATTGATCAATTTAAGGTCTCTTGTCTCCCATTCACCTCTTAGCTGATAGATTACCAACGCAGAATCGCCATATACTTCTAGGGTTTTTATGCCTCTTTCTATGGCTACTTGGAGCCCCATGATGCATGCTTCGGATTCAGCCATATTATTTGTACAGTCAAAATCCAACTTGCACATGAACGGGTAATGGTCGCCATTCGGGGATACCAAGACTGCCCCAATTCCATTTCCGACTGCATTAGAAGCCCCATCAAAATTTAGCTTCCATGGAGAATCTTCAGTTGCTGCTATACACATTAGCTCCTCATTTGGAAAATCAAAATTCAGTGGCTCGTAATCCTCCAAAGCTCTACTAGCCAAGAAGTCTACCACCGCACTTCCTTTGATAGCCTTCTGACTTACGTAGACTATATTGAACTCTGAAAGTAAAATTTGCCATCTCGCCATTCTTCCATTTAGAGCCGTTGATTCCATCATGTATTTTAATGGATCTAGTTTTGAGATGAGCCAAGTAGTATGGTATAGCATGTACTGTTTTAATCTCCGTGTGGTCCAAATCAACGCACAGCACAATTTTTCGATTGGCGAATATCTCATTTCACAGTTAGTGAATTTCTTAAAATAAATTGCCTTTTCCCTTTTCCCTGACTTGTCATGCTGACCAAGCACACATCCCATAGAATTGCTGAACACTGACAAGTATAGTATTAACGATTTATCTGGACTAGGTGGAGATAACACTGGAGCATTCAACAAATACTGCTTGACTTTCTCAAAAGCATTCTGGCATTCTTCATCCCAAATACCTTGATTGTGCTTTCTGAGGAGGCGAAAGATAGGATCACATTTCTCCGTCAATTGTGAAATGAACCGAGCAATGTAATTCAACCTTCCTAGGAATCCTTGAACATCTTTTTGAGTACGTGGCGGAGGCAACTCTCGTATGGCTCTGACCTTGTCTGAGTCAACTTCAATTCCCTTTTCACTGACTACGAAGCCTAATAACTTCCCCGATCTGGCTCCAAAGGTGCACTTTGCTGGATTGAGCTTCAACTGAAATTTCCCCAACCTTAAAAAAAATCTTCTCAAGACCTCAATGTGTTCATTTTCTGTTTGTGACTTGGCAATCATATCATCAACGTATACCTCAATATCCTTATGCATCATGTCGTGAAACAAGTTTACCATGGCTCGTCGGTATGTTGCCCCTGCGTTCTTCAGCCCAAATGGCATGACTTTATAACAAAAGGTGCCCCACAATGTTATGAAAGTAGTTTTATCCATATCCTCTGGATGCATCTTTATCTGATTGTGTCCTGAGAAGCCGTCCATGAAGGAGAACAACGAATATCCCGCTGTGTTGTCTACTAAAGTGTCGATGTGTGGCAGAGGAAAATTATCCTTTGGGCTTGCTTTGTTTAGATCTCTGTAATCAATGCACATTCGTACCTTCTCGTCCTTCTTAGGGACAGGTACAATATTAGCTACCTATTCAGAGTACTTCACTTCCTGCAAGAAACTTGCATCAAACTGCTTCTTGACCTCATCTTTTATTTTCAGGACAATGTCTGGCCGCATTCTTCGCAACTTCTGTTGGACCGGTTTACATTCTTGTCTTATCAGAAGACGATGTACTACAATGTCAGTACTCAATCCGGGCATATCCTGATAAGACCATGCAAAGATATCTTTGAATTCCTGAAGCAACTCAATCAAGCTACGCCTTGTGTCATTAGCGATCAGTGTTCCAATTTTCACCTCTTTCCCTTCCTCTAGGGCTATATTCTCTATTGCCTCCTTTTCATGTGGCATGATTTGTTTCTCCTCCTGTTTTACCATTCTTAATAGATCTAGAGATACGTCACAATCTTAAACATCTTTAAAATCTTGAGGCTCCTCTAAACACATGTCTTGCTCACAAGAGAAATCAGAAGCGGCAGTATTAGCGCTCATGTCATTGATATCTAGAGACCTGTGAGGGGTATGAAAGAATATACAAAGAATGAATGAATTTAAGAATGATCATTATATGCTATGAATAAATGAATAAGAGTTGTTAAAATTTAAAGGAATATTGGTTGATAAAAATGAAGCAATACTCTTTTAAATTGATAAAAGTTATGTTTTATTTGAATAATAATAGATGAACATAAGCCTATTTTCACAAATGTAATCTTACTACTCCTAGGCCCTAGAGTAATAAACATGTTTCGAGAATTACTCAAAAAATTTCTAAAGACTACAGGAAGATCCTCCGCATCCAATTGTTCGAGAGAGCTCCCGGTTCGTAAGGCGAATGCCCCAAGGTTTTCTGTCCCTAACCACTCACTATGTACAACATTGATTTGATGACTCTCTTCTACCAAAGAACCCTCCCGACTTAAAGGTTTTGGATATAGGTGGGAATGTCATCATTTCCCACTCTAATTCTCCTCCGTTCAAATGCGCCTTCCTTCTTGCTTGACGCTTTTCCATCTCCTGTCTCTTGTGTTTGTGGTCTGGCTTAAAACCCAAACCAAAGCGATCCTTCTTCTCCATCAATTTTGGGACTTGAATCCCACCTTGTAACTGTTTTCCTAGTCCTTTTCCTGGCAATGCTCCTTTCCCCATCATTATTTGTAGGGCCATCCTTGTTGCTCTAGACATTCTGGGAACCGGCACTTCACTTCCCTCCGAAATGAAGGTAGCATTAACAATTTCCAAGGAACGAAAAGAACACTTTATGGCCTCCTCATTTGTCTCCACATAAGGGGCTTTACTGGTGACAGCTGCTATGATGTCCTCCTCTGCATTAATGGTTATCAAACGTCCATCTGTCACCAACTTCAATTTTTGGTGCAGTGAAGAAGGCACCGCTCCTGCCGAGTGTATCCATGGCCTCCCCAACAAACAATTATAGGAGGGCTTGATATCCATTACCAGGAAGTCAACTTCGTACGTATTTGGTCCAATCTCCAAAGGGATGTCAATTTGTCCCATTACTTTCCTTTCAGTTCCATTAAAGGCTTTTACCACATTGTGACATGCCTTCATATGCGAACTGTCAATGGGAAACCTATTCAAGGTGGATAGCGGCAGGACATTCAAAGCAGAACCATTATCCACAAATACACTTGGAAGTGTGTATCCTTTGCAACGAGTGGTGATGTGCAAAGCGTTAGTTGACCCTATGCCCCCAGGTGGAATTTGATCATCATTGAAGTAGATAAAATTATCAGCACTGATGTTATTTATCAATCGGTCCAATTTATTGACAGATATATCGTGAGTGACATACGTCTCGTTGAGTACCCTCATCAACGCTTCCCAATGTACTTCAGAGCTTAACAATAAGGCTAAAACCGATATGCGTGCTGGTTGCTTACCCAACTGCTCGACCACACTGTACTCACTATGCTTAAGGAACTTTAGAAATTCCTTAGCCTCCTCCTCCTTCACTTGCTCGTTAACAAGTACTTCGCTCTTTTTCTCTTTTTCTGCCTCCACACTTTTGGATTTTGTGGGCTCCACTCTAAAGTTCCCTGTATCATAACGTTTCTCACTCCGCGTATGGGAACCTTCAATTTGTACATCTTCAGATGTGCTGGCTACATTTCCTTCCTCCGGTACTGTCACGCTACAGTCATAACTCCATGGTGCCTTCTTGCTATCCTTGTAAGGGAAAGGAGTAGGTGCATGGCTAATGACTTTGGGTGCTGCTGGTGTCCCCACTTCATTATTCCCTGTCAGGGAGATAACAATCCTTGGTTTGCTAGTTCTTTGCTGTTTATTTTCCAGCGCACATACTTGCTCTTCACTAGAGCTACCTTCATAAACCTGTAGCTCTTTGTTGTCTATAAAGCCTTGCACCAAGGCCTTGAATTTCTCGCAATCTTCACGGAACTCACCGTAGTCCCACGTTCTTTCTTTCGTGTTTTTAGAGGTCAACATACCTCTCCTCATCATGTCCTCTCAGATTACCCTCATAGGCATCCTTATCTTATCAACATTTTCCTTTTCCCTCTTTCCACCGGCTTCACCAATGGCAATTACTTCTTGATTGTCATGGTTCGGTAAGGGATTCTCGGTATTTTAGGTACTCTCAAATTTTAAAACCCCATTCTTGATCAACCTCTCTACGGCTTTCTTGAATCCAGTACAATTCTCGATTGAGTGCCCCGATATTCCAGCATGACACTCACATCTGGCATTTGCATCATACCATTTAGGATACGGAAGTTGTAATGGTTTTAAATGGAAAGGGGCTATAGCATGCGCATCATATAGATTTTGATAGAGCTCCCTATACGTCACAGGTATAGGTGTAAATTGCATCCTCTCATGCCTAGTGTTGGATTCCTGCTTTTGATACCCTTGTTGCCCAACTGTGGCTACTTTGGGCTGGCTAACTGTGACTGCTTTTGAGTTAAAACCACTTGTATTATTTACCTCGTTGTCTTTTCTTCCTGGGGCTGATCTTTTGGCTACTTCCCCCTCAATTCTTCCCCCTCTTATGGCATTCTCTATCATCTCTCCTGCCATAACTATGTCCGCAAAACTTTTAGTAGTGCTTCTAATCATATGAGTAATAAATGGGGCTTTCAGAGTATTAATAAATAACATAGTGGTCTCCTTCTCCAACAGTGGTGGTTGAACTTGCATCACTACCTCTCTCCACCTCTGTGCATATTGCCTAAAATTCTCATTAGGCTTCTTCTCAATGTTTTGCAGGGTAATCCTGTCAGGGGTCATGTCTGTTACATGATTGTACTGTTGCATGGAGGCTTGTGCAAGATCCCTCCATGAACTTATTCTAGTCCGGCTCAACTGATTGTACCATCTGGCTGCCGCTCCTATCAAACAATCCTAAAAACAATGGATTAACAGTTGATCATTGTTTACATACCCAGTCATCCTTCTGTAGAACATTGTGATGTGGGCCTCTGGGCAAGTAGTGCCATTGTACTTCTCAAATTCTGGCATTTTGAATTTCTGAGGTAACATTAGGTTTGAGACCAGACTTAAGTCCTTAGCATCAACCCCATGATTATTGCCAGTACCTTCTAAAGCCTTGAACTTTTCTTCTAACCATCTGCAGCGTTCATCCAATTGCCTTGCAGCTTCAGCCTTCAAATCCTCCTTTTCCACCATATCTAGATCGGGAATAAGAGGATTAGTAGGATTGTCACCCATATTAAACCCTGAACCAACCGGGAAATTCACATGGACACCAGCATCAATTGGCCCATGCTGAGGTCTCACCGTAGTAGATGGCCTTCTAGGAGGTGCCTCAGTTTGCAATGGTACATGCGGCAGTGCAAAACCTGGAGGAGGACCCTCATTTTCCTCTTCAGTGATGGCCATAGGAGCCTTTCCCTTATCAGTGGCCCTCAAGAACTGAGCCATTTCGGCCCCATCATATTCCTCTGAGCTTCCATCATTTGCTCCCTCATCTCATTCTGCATTTTAGCCAACTGCTCTTGTAACTGGTCTTGCATATTCTTTTGCAACTGCTCAAACCTTTGATCCATGTTCTTAGTTTTAGTGCGAGTACCGTAAGGATGTGTGATTTCCAGATTTTCTTTTCTACCTTTATAAAGAAACTTTAACTAATTAGGGTTTTTCTATAACCTTGAATGCATATGATATGATGTAATGGAAATGCATGAATGCAACAAAGGCATTAATCTCGATTCAATCTTATTTAGAAAACTTTATTTAGAAAAGGAATATCTTTACATATAAATGGATTACAAGTACGCTTTTGCCCTAATGCCCAAAGTTTTAACTCTATCTAATAAAAGGGCTAACTCTCTTCCTATGTTTGACGACGACCCACACATCAAACTCAATACATCGGCTCGTACAGCCAAGTCCTGCACATATTCAGCAACCTCTCGAATCTGGGCTATGGCTTCTCCCATTACATGATCCCTTTCTCTAACCTGCCTTCTAGACTGATGAAGCTCTCCCTTTAGATAATCTCCTTGCGTCTTGAGTTGCTCGATCCGAAGTTTACCTTCCTGCAATGCTGTTTCCAAATCTTCAACTTTTCTCTTTAGCTCTTTCAGCTCGACCGTAGAATCATGGTTGCGATGCCAACGAAGGGATCTTCCAAGCTCAGTTATTTTAGACTTCAACCCTTTATTCTCTTCTTCTAATGCCAAGTTCCGCGATTGTATCTCCTGAAACTTTTTTTCCCAGTACTCAGCTTTAGCCTTTCCTTCTTGGACCTCTTTCTGCAACTGATTTGAAGACCCTCCTACTTTCGCTCTTCTTAAGGATACCTGTGCCTTTTTGTAGTGTTCCTTCAAATCATCTCTATCCTCTTCAATTTTCCTCTTTTCCTTTCTTTCTTTTTCGACCTCCATCTTCTGGACATTGATAGCTAAACTCAAATACATCTTTTCTTCTTCGAGCTTGGCTATCTTTTTCTCAAGCTCCAAATTTTTCCTCTCAAATTCTTGCATCATAATTTCCAACTCCGAGGGCATCACTTGCAGATATTCCTCTATCGGTCGAGCTCCTTCCACATTTGGCTCAGGAATATTATCATTGATCCTTCTACCTCTCCATTCAACATATTCTAGAGTCGTAGTAGGGCCAATAGCTACTCCTTTCAACCGACACGTCTTGTTCCAAGCGCTAGACATCTCACCAACCCTTTTCTTGTAATCGGCTCCTCTATATGCAAACTCACTTTGAGTTAGCCCATGAGTTGCTGGCATGAACTGCCTCAAACTGAATTGTCACAACACGAGCAAGGAGGCATAACCAATGGCACCCCAAATTCCCAATAAAGGGACCCAATCGAAACTGCCGCAACGGTAAAGAATCTCACCAGGAATCATCCACGGAGCTCTCCACTCAACATCTTTCGACTGAAGATTTTGAAGTAGTGCAATCCAATTCTCTTCTGGAACATCAACTCTCCTAGTTAAAGCGATTATGTCCTTCAGCGGTGAGTAATCCTCGAAGAAAACCTGACAAACGACCTTATCTATCAATCGAAAATGACTATAGAACCAAGCTAGAAGCAATTGTGCACAACCAACAAACCTGCCTGCACCAGCTTTCCTACATGTGCCTAAGGACCTGAATGTCTCTGCCAAAATTGCAGGGATAGAAGTGACCCTCTTACTGAGTCTATGGAAAAGATCCGTGGTTACCTCATCCGCATATCCCAAAGCCCTAGGGAACACCATCAATCCGTACAAACTTAAGGCAAAAACATCTACCCTCTTTGCTTCATCAGGGTGTGTCAAAATTAGACCCTTCAAAGCATCCCATGAAATGCACTTGCACTCGCCCTTCTCTTTAATTCTGGCAAGAATCCACTTTGCTCGCTCATCCTCCTGTAATAGCCATCAATTTCTTCCAAAAGGTAGGGACATTAACAGCTCGAGAATAGATTCTATCAACCTAGAACCTGGGACAACGTAACAAGGCAGTGTACTCCTCTACGGTAGGCACCAAGTCTACCTCCCCAAAAGTAAAGCAACTGTACGCTGGATTCCAAAACTGAGCGAGGGCTCGGAACAAGTGCTCATCTATTTGAACATCGAGCAAGTAAGGTAAGTCTCCGTAGTTACCATAGAATAACTGTTTAGTCTCGTTGCCCCATTGATCCCAAATCTCCTTAAGCTCTTGGAGATTATTCCGCGTAACACTGATACGAGTATATCCTGACAGCTCCGACATATGTCCCGCAGCTATACTATCTCCCTTTTCTAACTGAGTTTGCTCAGACCATCTATGGACGTTGGCGTTGCCCTCCACTCTATCAAGAAGTCCGTTCTCCATAATAAAACTCTCTAACTTAGAAACTGACCGTGAATCGATACCTTTGTAAATGGAAAATGTCATGCAAACAAAAGAAAAGAAATAGCCAGTATCACATGATATCAATAAATCTCAACAATAATTTATAAGGGTAATATCTAAAGTTTAACTCTAACTAAGTTGGGCTCTTACGGTTTTTTCTATATGAGGTTGGTTCTAAAGTTTGAGGTACCTGAACCAGCAGATTCCTCGATCCTCACCCATTATAGGCTCATTTGAATCGAGTTCAGTTCAGGGGAATACATTTCCCTATGGCTACACGGAGATGAAAATCTCACGAAACCATAGGTACGGATGTATCCCGAAAGTGATCCACTATCCTGCACGGAGGCAAAAACCTCACGAAGGCGTAGCTTCTCACTCCCACTTAAAGGTGTGACCACAACGGTCATGCAAATGCAATGCGTATTAGAATATAGCAACACATGCAATAATACAAACACATGTAATGCAAAGAGGATTAAATTTTAAAATTTTTAATTTCCGACATTAAGACAAGAGATAATCAATTACACGGCTTGACTCTCTTAAACGTCCCCAGCGGAGTCGCCAAGCTATCGAGACCCTTTTTTAAATCGAGTTTTGGGAAAATGGGAATCGACTTTAAAGAAATGAAAACGGGAGTCGCCACCAATCTTTTTAGGTGTGATTGGATCACTTTATAAAATGTTTTGTTTTAAAACATTAATTTTGGTCTACGAAAGTCGAGAAAACGGATTCAGGAGTCGGTTACGTACGAGGAAGGGTTAGCACCCTCGTAACACCCAAAAATTGGTACCTAATTAATTATCAAATGTCTTTAAAGTCGGAAATAAGAAATTTTAAGATGCAATCCTCTTTTAATATTTTTAAACTTGGAAAATTGGAGCTCATTTGTATCAAAATGTTGACATTGAGTTAGTCCTTTGGAAACCTCTATCTAAAAACAACAAAACACCACATCCAATAAGTTAGGACATATTGCTTCGCAATTCCAAGATAGTTTGCTTATATTTTAAGAACCTTTAAAAACGTGGAAGGGTACTTGATTATTCGAACTTAACGAGAAAAGTCGCAACCCAATAAGTTAGGGCACTACTTTCTCGAAATTTCCAAATATCAAGCATTGCCTTTATTTAAAAAAACTTTGGAGCCCCTTTTACATAGGAAATTGTATTGCACTATAAATCATATCTAGTAACATATTATTGTAACAGGCAAATAATACATGTATTTAATCAAAATGATGGCAATGATATAAAGAATAATACATATAAAGCAAATATTACAATATGCATACAAAGATATATAACATGTGTTAAGAATGAATAAATATACAAACATACAAAGTAATAACTAAATAATGCATGATATGCAAAAAGGAGTAATATTATATCAATGTACATGTTTATTAAATATAATATCAAATAATAGATGAAATAACATTTAACACATGGTATATACAAAATAAAATCCAATGAAATGAGTTATTATTAACAAAATATACATATAACACAAATAAAGACATGATATTTAATAATAATTCTTGAAATAGTATTTGCTATACAATATAAAACATCATAACAAAATATTTATAAAAGAATAATAATTATATAAAAATAATATATTGAGTTTTTCTTAAAAAGGGATAAAAATATGTAAAAGGTTTTATAATGTAAAAAAACATCATTTTAAAATAAAATAATACATAATAAATAAATAGTTAGTAATTTAATATATATATAGTATGAGTTAAAAAAAAGATAGTTTAATTTACAAATCTTAAAATTTTAAATAGTATAATGAATAACATAAACATAAATAATATAGTAGATAATATATGATACACATAACATATATATAGAAAAAAACAATAAGTAATATAAATAAAACATAATAAATATCATATAATAAAATGTAATATAAACATATAAGAAAGATAATAGGAATAATATAAAGAAACATATAAAGCAAAATATATATATATATATATATATATATATGAAGACATAATAATATATAAAAAAGATGTAAAATAATAATTTAAGAATATATAATAAATAATAATAATATATATAATAAAAATAATACTTATAAATAAAATAATTTTATGATATATAATATAAAAGTAAAATTAAAAATAAAGCCAATAATAAGATATATAGAATAATAAATATAGGACTAAATTTAAAGTTTAGCAAAATTACGGGGCGAATCTCGAAAGGAATAAAATTGAATCGAGGCCCTAATTAAAATGCGCGCAAAATTAAGGGGACTCACTGGGCAAAATGCCCTATTCCCAAAACGGCAACGTTTTAATTCCGTTTATTCAAAAGGGGCAGTGATCAGATTGAAACCAAAGTAAAATTAATGGGCAACATTAAAAACGCAATAAACTTAATTTAAAAGATGAAAAGAACGGAAGGACTAAAGGGATAAATATCCCATTTTTTAAAACACGCGGACCCTCCGGGTCAGATCGGGTCGGGTTCTGGGCCTTATATAAGTTAAAATTTGATTTTAACTTTCATTTGTAACACCCCTTTAAAAAAAAAAACAAAAAAAAAGCTCTAAAAACCCTTTCCCCTCCTCTGGACTGAGTTCCAACTGCGGACGACAGCCATCGCTCACGCATGCACCAGATACTGTGGTCTGAGGTTCAAAATTCCTCCTTTCCAGTGCGAATCGCAGTAGTATTTCTCCTCTTTATTTTTAAAAGTATTTTTGTGTATTATAATTTGAAAATGAACCTGCTTTCCTTCCGGTTTTCAAATCTGCATTTTGGATCGTATGTTTATATAAAAATGCATGTATAAGAGAAAAGATATATAAATAAATAACGTTTAAACAGCAAAATAAGTCACCTCTGTTATAACTCAAAAGTCTATTCTTTATTCTATATCCTCTCCAATTATGGTGTGTCTCTCTTTTTTCAGAAAATGATCCCCCCTTACAAAAAAAATATCCAGGCTTTTATAGCCACTGTTGTTTTTACATTTTTGGAAATAAGTCTGTTTCTTTCTATATTTTGCTGCTGCTGTTCTTTCTTTCCTTGCAGGTGTCCCGAAGATCTTGGTGACGGAGGGGCTGCTAGCGTTGATGGAGGGCTGAAATCTGATGGTGAGGCGCTGATTACGGAAATTGGATAGACGCGTCTGATGACTTCTGGAATCTTCTGCTTGCGGCGCGAGAAGAAGGAGGGTAGAAACCCTAGGGTTTCCTGCCTGGGTCTGGAACTGTTTGGGCCAATTGGGCCTCTGGGAGTTTTTGGGTTTGTAACGGGTAGAGGCGTTTTGGGCTAAGTAGTTTAATTGGGTCTTGGTCTGTAATGTAACGGGCTTAGCTAAATTATTTTGGTTTTGGGCTATGGTTTGAGCTTTGTAACCTAGACTGTTTAACTAAACAAGCAAACATTTATTTATTTATTTCTGTATTTTGGTTTTGGTATTAAGGCCCGGACGAAT
The DNA here is from genome assembly GCA_025698475.1 of Gossypium anomalum. NCBI lineage: Eukaryota > Viridiplantae > Streptophyta > Magnoliopsida > Malvales > Malvaceae > Gossypium > Gossypium anomalum. Next base: position 91,095,625 of record CM046961.1, read on the forward strand.
TTGGGCTCTTACAATAGCCTTTAGTAAGCTGCCCTTATAAGTGCTTGTCTATTATACCTTTTATATATGATACTGACCTATTTTATTTTGCTATCATTGCATGTCACTCAACATTTAAAGGTGTCAATTCAAGGTTTGATTTCTAGATTAGAAAGTTTTGTAATGAGGAACAAATATCTTGATAAAGTGGAGGACAACACTTCTGTCTGTACTTGGTCAGAGAAAACCTGGTTAGAGAAAGGAGATAGTGTCACCGAGGGGTATACGTCAAAGTTGTGCGACTTCACTCGTATTAATTTGACACAAAATGAGTTTCAGGAGATGAGAGACATTTGGACCCAATGGAATGACGAGACTAAGCAGTTGTTCTACCAAAATTATAGAGATCTTCCCTATTTGTTAGACGTCAAGGTGAATAAGCGTCTATTTTGAGCTATGGTACAGTTTTGGAACCCTGCTTATAGCTGTTTTACATTTGGAGAGGTAGACTTAGTGCCTACCTTGGAGGAGTATACAACTTTGCTGCGTTGTCCGAGAATTCAAGGTAACAAAGCTTATGTTAGGGCTGCTAATCTTCCGACTTTCATGAAGAAATTAATGATGATCACAGGGATGAGTGAACAGTGGGCCACAGCTCAAATCCAACAAAAAGGTGATGGTAAATGCATTCCGTGGGCAAGTTTGAGGGATCTAATATTGGCACACCCAGATGTAAAGAGGAGGGTCGATGTCCTGGCCTTAAGTATTTATGGTTTGGTGATTTTCCAAAAAGCTATGGGACACATAGATGAGGTAGTTGTGGATTTATTTGATCGACTGGGTAAGCAAAATACACATGTGCCTGCAATCCTAGCTGAGACATTTAGATCCTTGAATGCATGTCGGAGAGCTGGGGAAGGAAGGTTCATTGGATGCGCACAGTTGTTGTTAGTATGGTTCCACAGTCACTTTTGGAAGGTTGATAAGGTTCCTTGTCGAATGTTCTTTAAGGATTATTCTCCCTTAAAGGAAGCAGCAGCTACGCCAAGGAGGGATGACATTACAGAGGAAAGGTGGATGGAAATACTTCAGAATCTCCGAGAAGAAGATGTTATGTGGAAAGCCCCTTGGATGACTCCTACCGAAATCCTTTATCGTTGCGGAAGCTTTGATTTAGTACCTCTTCTTGGAATATGGGGAGTTGTTGGTTATGCACCATTACTCGTCCTAAGGCAATACAAGGCGGAGCAATTTATACCGGCAACACGAGGGTTGGCTCAAAGTGATTTCTCATATAAAAAGGACCATTATAAGAAGAAGATGCGAGAAATTTCTGATGCTTGGAAGAAGATTTGCTGTGTGAAGATTTTGACTAAAGGTCTGACGACAACTTTTGACTACAAAGGGTGGTTTAGAAAAAGGATCAATGATAACATCCCTAGGCCGAGTTTGGGGGCTACTCGATCGATGGGGAGAATTTATGAGTGATTCCATCAGAGTTAGAGGCCAAAAAGTTAGAGTTCGAAAGGAATAATTTGGAGCTTAGGAGAAAGATAGAGAGGCTTGAGGAGGAAAAGATGTACCTAAGCTTAGACGTCGACATTTAGAAAATCGAGGTCGAAAAAGTGAGGAAAGAAAAGAGGAAGATTGAGGAAGACCGAGATGACTTGAAGACACAATATAAGAAGACACAGTTATCAATGAAGAGAGCTGGATTGGGGAAGTCTTCAGAGTAGTGGCAACAAGAGGTTCAAGAAGAAAGGGCCAAAGTCGAGTATTGGGAGAAGAAGTTCCAAGAGATGCAGGCGCAGAATCAAGCTCTAGAGAAAGAGAATCAAGGATTAAAAGTTAAGGTGACTGAGCTTGGACGATCTCTTCATCATCACTGAAGTCGTAATTCTACAGTTGAGTTAAAGGCAAGTCTGAACAAGATCGAGGAAATGAAGCACAATATTGAAGAGTTGGAAGCAGCATTGTAGAATTGTGAACTTCAGATTGAGCAGCTCGAGGCAAGAGAAGGACATTGGAAGGGAGAGCTTCACCATTTTCAGGATCAAGTCAGAGATAGGGATTATCTCATGAGAGAAGCCATAGTCCAGATTCGAGAGGTTGCTAATCATCTGCAAGACCTGGCAACGCAAACTAATGTACTAAGTACAAAGTATGAGTCAGTGTCAGATAGAGGTCAAGAGTTATCTTTGTTATTGGATAAGGTTAAAACTCTGGGCCTGAGGGCGAAAGCGTATTTGTAATCTACTTGGTGTAAAGATTTTTGTTTCTTAAATAACGTTTCTAAAAGAAACTGAATCAGAATCGATATCTTTACATTCATGAACTTACATATCATCGTATCATATGCATTCTAATTTATAGAAAGACCCTAATTAAGTTAAATTAATAGAGAGAAAGAGAGAAAGAGAGAGTGAGAGAAAGAGGACACCTGGAAGCAACACATCCTTACGGTACACGCACCAAGACAAAGAATATGGATCAAAGACTTGAGCAGATCTAGAAAGAAATGCAAGAGCAGTTGCAGGAACAATTGGCAAAAATCCAACAGGAGATGAAAGATCAAATGTTGGAGGCCCAAAGGAATATGATGGCTGAAATGACTCAGCTACTGAAAGGGGCAACAGATAAAGGAAAGGCCTCTATGACTATCACTGAAGAGGATAATGAGGATCACCCTCTGGGTTTTACTCTGCCCCATGTACAAACTCAACCTGAGGCATATCCCCGAAGGACGTCTATCACAATAAGGCCTCAACATGGACAAGTTAATGCTGGAATACCTATGAACTTTCAAACTGGCTCGGGATTCAACCCAGGAGATAACCCTACCAATCTAGTCATCCCTGATTTGGATATAGCTGAGAGGGAAGAGATGAGGCTCGAATCATCAAGGCAATTAGAGGAACGTTGTAGATGGTTAGAGGAGAAATTTAAGGCACTGGAAAACGCTAATAATCGTCAGGGAATTGATGCCAAGGACTTGAGTCTGGTCCTAGATTCGGTGCTTCCCCATAAGTTTAAAATGCCAGAATTTGAGAAATAAAATGGGACTACTTGCCCTGAGGCCCATATCACCATGTTCTGTAGGCGGATGACTGGCTATGTAAACAATGATCAATTATTAATTCATTATTTTTAGGGTAGTTTGGTTGGGGCAGCGGCTAGTTGGTACAATCAATTGAGACATGCAAGGATCGGTTCTTGGAGAAACTTAGCGCAAGCTTTTATGCAGAAATATAATCATGTGACTGACATGACTCCTGATAGAATCACTTTGCAGAACATGGAAAAGAAGCCTAATGTGAGCTTTAGGCAGTATGCACAGAGATGGACAGAGGTTGCCATGCAAGTTCAACCACCGCTCTTGGAGAAAGAAACTACCATGCTATTCATTAACACTTTGAAGGCCCTATTCATTACTCATATGATTAGAAGTACCACCAAGAGCTTCGCTGATATGGTTATGGCAGGAGAAATGATTGAGAGCGCTATAAGGGGTGGTAAGATAGAGGGGGAAACTGCTGAAAGATCGGCTCCAAGAAGGAAAGATAGTGAGGTGAACACTACGAGTAGTTATAACTCAAAAGCAATTACAGTTAGTCAACCCAGAACAACTACAGTGGGGCAACAAGATCACCAAAAGCAGGGAGCTGGTACGAGACAAAATTCTGAAAAGGTCCCATTTACGCCTATACCAGTGACGTACCGAGAGCTTTACCAGAGTTTATTTAATACGCATGCAATAGCCCCTTTTTCATTTAAAACCACTGCAACCCCCATATCCCAAATGGTACGATGCAAACGCCAAATGTAAATATCATGCAGGGTAATCGGGGCATTTGATCAAAAATTGCACTGGCTTTAAAAAAGCAGTGGAAAGACTTATCAAGATGGGGATTGTGAAATTTGACGACACCCCTAGTAATGAGAACCCGTTTCTGAACCATGGTAATGAAGGGGTAAATGCAATTTGGAAAACTTGTATGAGAAGGACTAAAGAGGGTGTGGCCGAGGTGAGAACGCCGATGAAGGTAATTTGGGAAGAAATGGTGAAAAGAGAGATGATAATCCCTAAAGAAGGGAATAGAGGAGCAAAGGACTACTGCGAGTTCCATGCAGAAGAGGGACACAAGATCCAGGAATGTGATGAGTTTAAGGCTTTGGTACAAAGTCTTATGGATAATAAGGAGCTGGAATTTATGAAGCGGGCTCAGAAGAGGGACATATATGCACATTACAAGGTGGACCAAAGAATCAAAAAATCAACCGGCCAAGGATCATTATTTCTCTACCAAGAAATAATGAAGTTGAAACACAAACAGCGCTGAAAGTCATTATTCACAAACCTGTTTCCTTTCCTTATAAGGATAACAAGAGGGTACCATGGAATTATGACTGCAATGTGACAATGCCGGAGAAAGAGGATATAGCTAGTGCTTCTAAGGAGGCTCAAGATGAGGGTTCTTACACACGTAATGGGAAGCATTATGATGTAAAATGCGTCAAAGTTGCACCTGCAGAAGCAAAAGCTTTTGACAAAGGAAAGTGGGTTGAAGTACTTGTTAATGAGCCAGTGAGGGAAGAAGAAGCTTTTGAAGGCTTTTGACCTCCCGACCGCCGTATACGGCGGTGCGTGTGGCGCGTTGGCGCGTGTTACCCAGTAACTAGAGGCCGAAGCCCGGACGGCCCTTCTTCTCTCCTCTTTCAGAGAATTTCAAAGTTTTTTTTTTAAAACAGTTTCTAAAAATGAAATTTGGGCCAAAATCTGACTTAAATAGCATTATAGAAACGGTGTCGTTTTTGCTTAGTCTAATAAGTACCAAAACAGTTCCGTTTAAGCTTAGGATCCGTGTGTTGACCTGAGACTCGGGGAGGATCTGCGTGTTTTTGTTTAAAGCGCAAATTGCCCAATTGATCCTCCTGCATTTTTAGTATTTATAATTTTATTTTATTTTTATTTTAAAATTGGCTCTAACCTTTTACATTTATTTCAATTTAGTCCCAATGGCCATTATAAAACTTGTTCTGAGAACGACGTCATTTTGAGATTAGGGCTAATTGCCCAGTGAGTCCCTCAGAATTAGTGTGCATTTCAATTAGGCCCAATTTTTTTATTTATTTATAATTAACCCTAGATTTTTAAATTAAATTCAATTTTAATCCTTTTATATATATATATATTTAATTTATTTTAAATATTATATGTATTGTTTTTTTTTATAAACATTAGTTATATGTAAAAATAGTATATATATATTATTATTTATCATATTATTTATATTATTATATATTTTATTTATAAATTTTATTATATGTTATATATTTTACTATATATATCATTCCTTACATTGTTTTTTTATTTTATTATAAATTATATATTATTTATTTATTCATTAATTAATTATGTAAAATCTTAAAAAATTTTGTAAATTATCATTAAATAATACATATATCGTTATTAAATATTTAACATCAAACATTTTTAAATTTACTATAAAATTTGTTCCTACTTAACACATTATTATTTTTATAAACATATATTAATTTATGATATCATATGGTATGTATTAACCGTTTCTAAAAATCTCCTTTATTATTTATATAATGTTTTGAATATTTTTACCTCATTCATTTTTAAATTGTATTTAGATTTTTTATCTTTATCTTATTTTATATATGTTCGTAATTTGTTTATTTATTTTATATAATTTTGCATTTATTTAGTATTATTTTAAATCTTGTGGATTACTCATTATATTTTTTATGTTTTATATATTTGCATAAAATATTATTATATTATTTAATTTATATTGTTATATTCATTATTCTCTATGTTGTAATTTGCATGAATTGATAATGTATGTATAATTATGTCATTTATGATTATATATGTATAAAATGTTAATGTATATTGTGTAATTTATGTCATTACTTATCATTTTTTTTATGATATTTTCATGAAATGTTAAAATATGTATCGTGTAGTTTAATTTATTCAATATTGATTGTCGAAACCTCGGTTTTGAAAAGCGAGATTTTTGAAAAAACGGGAGTCGCCACCAACCTTTTAAAGTATGATTGGATCACTTTATAAAACATTTTGGTCTACGAAATTTCAAGAAAACAAGTTCGGGAGTCGGTTATGTACGAGGAAGGATTAGCACCCTCGCAACGCCCAAAATTGGTACCAATTTGAATAATTTTGCCTTAATGTCAAAAGTTTGAAAGAATTTAGAAATAAGATCTCTTTTAAAACCGTAACAATTTGAGCTAAAAAGAATCGAGATTCCTTTGCTTCAAAAGAATATAAACATCACATCCAGCATGATTGGACACGATATTCTTAAACTTTTGTAACTAAGATTATTTGTGATTTTCAAAACTTATTTAGAAGAATATTTCAGACATTTAGACAAACGAAAACCCAGGTAACCTCTTATTTGTTTTAAATATCAACAGTTTTTACAAAAAACGATTCGTATACTTGTCGAAAAAATAAATAACAGAGTATGAAATTTAAATCACCTTTAAAAAACTGCTTGTATCTTTCTGAATATATTCGTATCTGTTTTTTATTGCTTTTTTCAAAAAAGAGAAAAACTCCCCCTATTACAGTGAAATCATTTGGCTTTTATAGCCTCTATTTACAGATTCGTATATTCTCTACTTGATTCTTGCCATATTTGCATTCGTCTTTGCTATTCCTCTTTCCCTTTTTTGCAGGTACCATCGAGGATCTTAAGGCGAGGAGTGGGCTGGCGTTGACCTATGCGCTGATCACGGAACTTGGAATCACGGTACTGCTGGAGGTGATGATAAAGGTCACTGGAACGGCGCAAAAAGGGTGTGATGATTAGCGTGCCTATGGCGCAAATTCTGGAACCTTCCTCTAGCGTTTGCGGTGCCTAGGGTTTCAGAAACCCTAGGTCTTCCATCCTCTGTTTGTAATTTGGGCCTCCTTGGGCCGTGCCCATTTGTGGGTTGGGTGTAACCAGGTATAGGCTATCGGGTTTAGACCAATTGGGTCACAAGTGTAGCGGGTTTTTGGCTCTTGAGGCCTGTTTATTGTAAATGGACTGTAAATGAACCCCCTTTTTTATTTTTATTTATTTCATGGGCCCAGGCAAATTTGGGCTGTTATAGCTGCCCCCTCTTTGCTTGTTACTGTGTAACAGGTATAGAGAAAATATTACAAAAGGACCAAATTTGCCTCGCCAGGCCAAATCTCGAAATCTTGATCCTCATCTTCCTTAAAGGTATTCTGATAGCTTCAGGAATGTTAAACTAGCTATCTTCAACCTGCTTCTTCCAAACTCAAGAACGCCAAATCTGTTAACTCTGATCTGCTCTCTGACAATATAGAGATGCCAAATATGCTATCTTCGATCTGCTCTCTGACAATACAGAGACGCAAAATCTGCTCTCTTCGATCTACTCCCTGACAATACAAAGATGTCAAATCTGCTATTTTCGATCTGCTCTCTGAAAATACAGAGACGCCAAATCTGCTATCTTCAATCTGCTCTCTGACAATACAGAGACGTCAAATCTTCTATCTTTGATCTGCTCTCTGACAACACAGAGACGCCAGATCTGCTATCTTTGATCTGCTCCCTGACAATACAGAGACGCCAAATCTGCTATCTTCGATCTGTTCTCTGTCAATACAGAGACGCTAAATCTGTCATCTTCGATCTGCTCTCTGTCAATACAGAGACGCCAAATCTGTCATCTTTGATCTGCTCTCTGCCAATACAGAGACGCCAAATCTGTCATATTCGATCTGCTCTTTGTTAATACAGAGACGCCAAATCTACTATCTTCGATCTACTTCGGCTATCGGTGATCTACATTGTTCCTTAAAGGACATAACCTGTAGAATGCATATGTACTAATGCCTGATGATTAAAATGCCATAATATGTACTAATGCCTGATGATTAAAATGCCATACTCAAAATGAATCAAATGCTCCTAATTATGCAAAATGTTATGGAAATGATTCCTATTTCGGACGTCTTTTCACTTTTATTTTACTCCAAGTATCAATCATACTCCGCTCATGTGTTTTAAATCCTAACGTTACAACCTGCTGAAGGCGATCCTCTCCCATGATTAAATCATTTGAATTGTCCAATCATCCTTTAGACTGAAAAAGAAATCTCCTCGAGTACCTCCGACTTTTACTCATGGGAATTCTTCAAACAATTGTTCTGTTTTAGTTTCTTGTATTCTCTAGAGATTTCCAGAGTAATATGCAAAACTTCGTTTGTAAAAATATTTAGTTCATCAATCATTATTTCAATACAACACACTTTAGAAGACAAATAATCAAATCTTTGAGAATATTTTAAATAAATTATCAGGATACAAAAATAAATTAATCCGAAAACATATCCTTGAGAAGAAAAAGAATCTAAAGATAGTAATCAGAACAAAAATTTGATGCCCAACATATCACAGCTTGGGCTTCTGTATACAAATCCTATAAAAACTATTTTGAGTTTTAACATATGTTTAGAAGATCAAATGTACTTTGTTGATGCCCCGGTATATAACACACTCCACTTCTCTAGTATAGCAAGGTCACTGTATACCTCTCGAAATTTGAGCAGCCCTTTCGGGTTTTCAACTCAAAACCCCTTTGGTCTCAAAGTGCCCTTTGCGGGTTTTCACCTTCGCCTCTCTATTTTTTTTTCGAAGAGCCCTTTGCTGGTTTTCACTTTGGATTCCCCTCCCTTTTAAACAAATTATTTCTTGACTGAGTCTGAATTCACTGGATTAGGTAAACTCTTCCCATCCATTTCTGTCAAAATCAATGCACCACCAGAGAAAGCCTTCTTCACGACATATGGTCCTTCCCAATTTGGCATCCATTTTCCTCTGAAGTCCTTTTGTATGAGGAGAATCTTTTTCAGTACAAGGTCCCCTTCGTGAAATTCTCTTGGACGAACTTTCTTGTCATAGGCTCGCATCATTCGCTTCTAGTACATCTGACCATGACGAATAGCTTTTAGCCTTTTTTCTTCAATCAAGTTCAATTGGTCATACCACGATTGAACCTATTCTGCTTCATCCAGCTTTATCTCTGAAAAAATTTGAAGAGAAAGTATTTCAACTTCAATGGGTAGCACTGCCTCCATCCCATAAACCAACGAGAAAGGCGTTGCCCCAGTAGAAGTTCTGACGGATGTTCTATAGGCCAAGAGTGCAAATGGTAACTTCTCATGCCAATCTCTGTAGGTTTCAGTCATTTTCCCCACTATCTTCTTGATGTTTTTGTTAGCAGCTTCCACTGCCCCATTCATCTTTGGGCGATATGGAGACGAATTATAATATTGAATCTTGAATTGGCTGCAGACCTCCGCAATTGTGCTGTTGTTCAAGTTCAATGCATTGTCTGATATAATCCTCTCAGGCATTCTATACTAAAAAATGATCTCTTTTTTCAAGAATCGACCTACTGTTGACTTGGTGACGCTAGCATAAGAAGCTGCCTCTACCCATTTCGTGAAGTAGTCGATGACCACGAAAATGAAATGATGCCCATTCAAAGCTTTTGGTCATATTGGCCCAATGACATCCATGCCCCACATAGAAAAGGGCCATGGCGAAGTCATAACATGCAAGGGTGAAGGTGGTACATGAATCTTGTCCCCGTATATCTGGCATTTTTGACATTTCTTAGCATAGCTGATACAATCTCCTTCCATAGTAGAACAATAGTATCCCAACCTCATGATTTGTCTTGCCATCGTAAAGCCATTAGCATGTGTTCCGCAAACTCTTTCATGTACTTCTTCCAAGATTTGTCTAGCTTCTACAGCGTCAACGCATCTCAAAAGTACCTGATCTTTCCTTCTTTTATAAAGGATATCTCCATCTAACACATATTCGCAGGCTAACCTCCTCAAATTTCTTTTGTCATTTTCAGTTGCCTGCTCGGGATATTCACGATTTCTCACGTACCGTAATATATCCTGATACCAAGGATGATCATCTTTTTCCTCTTCTTCAATGTTACAACAATGAGCTGGAACCTCAGAAATGCTCATCTAAATTGGTTTTATATCCTCTTGTCTATTTGCTTTAATCATGGAAGCCAATGTTGCCGAAGTATCTGCCATCTGATTTTCGTCCCGTAACTGAAAGTGACATCATCAAACTCTTCAAGTAACTCCAAAACTACCCTTCGATAATTGATCAATTTGGGGTCCCTTGTCTCCCATTCACCTCTAAGCTGGTAAATTACCAATGCAGAGTCTCCATATACTTCCAGGGTTCTAATTTTCTGTTCTTTGGCCGCTCGAATCCCCATGATGCATGCTTCATATTCGGCCATGTTTTTCGTACAATCAAAATCCAATTTACATGTAAATGGATAATGATCACCATTTGGGGATACCAAAACTGCCCCAATCCCATTTCCTACCGCATTGGATGCGCTATAAAAGTTCAACTTCCATGAATATTCTTCAATAGCTTCCACGTACATCAACTCCTCATTAGGGAAATCAAAACTCAAAGGCTCATAATCTTCTAGAGCTCTGCTAGCCAGAAATTCTACTATCGCGCTTCCTTTTATAGCCTTTTGACTGACATAGACTATATCAAATTTCGAAAGCAATATTTTCCATCTTGCCATTCTTCCATTTAGGGCTGTTGACTTCATCATGTACTTTAACGGATTAAGTTTTGAAATTATCCAAGTCGTATGATATAACATATATTGTCTCAACCTTCGAGTTGTCCAAATCAAAGCACAACATAACTTTTCAATTGGCGAATATCTCATTTCACACTCAGTGAATTTCTTACTGAGGTAATATATTGCTTTCTCCTTTCTTCCTGACTCGTCATGTTGACCAAGCACACATCCCATAGAATTACTAAACACCGACAAGTATAGAATTAATGGTTTATCTGGACTAGGTGGAGATAGTACTGGAGCGTTTAACAAGTATTGCTTAACTTTATCAAAGGCATTCTGGCATTCCTCATCCCAAGTACCTTGGTTGTGCTTTCTAATGAGGCGAAATATAGGATCACATTTCTCAGTTAATTGTGAAATAAACCGAGCAATATAATTCAACCTTCCAAGAAAGCCCCGAACTTCCTTCTGAGTACGTGGTGGAGGCAAATCTTGTATAGCTCTAACATTGTCTGAGTCAACTTCTATTCCCTTTTCGCTGACCACAAAGCCTAGTAATTTCCCCGACCTAGCTCCGAAAGTACACTTTGCCGGATTAAGTTTTAACTGAAACTTCCTTAATCTCAGGAACAACTTCCTCAAAACTTCAATATGTTCCTCCTCTGTTTGAGATTTGGCAATCATATCATCAACATACACCTCAATTTCTTTGTGCATCATATCATGGAATAAGGTCACCATAGCCCTTTGGTAGGTTGCCCCTGCATTCTTCAACCCAAAGGGCATTACCTTGTAACAGAATGTGCCCCACAATGTTATGAAGGTAGTTTTATTCATGTCTTCAGGATGCATCTTTATCTGATTGTACCCTGATAACCCGTCCATAAAAGAGAATAATGAATATCCTATTGTATTATCTACCAAAGTGTCGATGTGTGGTAAAAGAAAGTTGTCCTTTGGGCTAGCTTTGTTCAAATCTCTGTAATCTACGCATATTCGTACCTTCCCATCCTTCTTAGGGACAGGCACGATATTAGCCACCCATTCTAAATACTTAACTTCTTGTAGGAATCCAGCATCAAACTGCTTTTTGACTTCCTCTTTTATTTTCAATACAATATCAGGCCTTATCCTTCACAATTTTTGTTGAACTGGTTTGCAATCTTGTCTTATAGGAAGACGATGTACTACGATATCAGTATTCAATCTCGGCATATCCTGATATGACCATGCAAATATATCTTTGAACTCACGTAGTAGCTCAACAAGACCTTGTCTCGTTTCCTTAGCAATATGCGTGCCAATTTTCACCTTATTCCCTTCCTCCAAGGCTACATTCCCTATTGCCTCTTTCTCACGGGGTAGGATTTGTTTCTCCTCTTGTTCCACCATTCTCAACAGATCTGGAGACATATCACAATCCCTGTCATCTTCAAAATCCTGAGGTTCTTCTAAACACATGTCTTGCTCAAAAGAGAATCTAGGATTTGTAGTATCAGTGCTCATATCATTGATATCTAAAGACCTGCGGGGTATGAAAGAATATACAAAGAGTAAATGAATTTTCGGAATGTTGTTTTATGTTATGAATGAAAGAATGTAAAGGTCAAAAGAATATTGAACGGTATAAAAGAATATTCTCTTGAGAAAAAATTTCGTCTTATTGAAATATAAATATCTGAACATGAGCCTATTTTACAAATGAAATCTTACTACTCCTGGGCTTTAGAGCAGTAAGAGTGTTTTGGAAATTACTCTGAAGAATCTTTAAAAACTACAGGAAGTTCTTCTACAACCTAATTGTTCAAAGAGCTTCTCGGTTCGTAAGGGTGAATGCCCTCAAGGTTTCCTTGTCCAAATTCCTCATTATGCACAGCATTAATGTAAAAGCTTCCTTTTTCAAGCAACCCTCTTTTAGGGTGAATTATCCCTCCTGATACAAAGGTTTGGGATATATGGGGGAACGTCATCGATTCCTACTCTACTTCTCTTCCACTTAAACGCGCCCTTCTCCTCTCTTCACGCTTCTCTATTTCCCTCCTCCTTTGCTTTTGATCTAGCCTATAATCCAAACCAAAACAATCTCTTTTCTCCTTTAATTCTGGAATTTGGATCCCTCCTTGAAGATATCTTCCCAATCCTTTTCCTGTCAAGGCTCCTCTCTCCATTGTCATTTACAAACCCATCTTTGTAGCTCTGGATATCTTAGGCACCGGTACCTCATTCCCTTCTGAGATGAATGTTGCGTTGACGAATTCTAATGAACGGGAGGAGCATTCAATTGCCTCCTCGTTTGCCTCTACATATGGTGCACTACTGGTAACTGTCGCTATAATGTCCTCCTCCGCATTTATAGTGACCAACCGCCCATCAGTTACTAACTTCAATTTTTGGTGCAAAGATGAGGGCACTGCTCCTGCCAAGTGTATCCAAGGTCTCCACAACAGGCAATTGTAAAAGAGCTTGATGTCCATCACTAAAAAGTCCACCTCATAGGTATTTGGTCCAATCATCAAAGGAATGTCGATTCTTCCCATGACCTTCCTTTCCGTGCCATCAAATGCTCTCACTACATTATGGCATGTTTTCATGTGAGAACTATCTATGGGCAATCTGTTCAATGTCGATAATGGCAAGACATTTAAAGCTGATTCATTATCAATAAGCATACTTGGCAGTGTATACCCCTTACAACGAGTGGTGATGTGTAAGGCTTTAGCTGATCCCATGCCACCAGGTGGGATTTCATCATCATTGAAATAGATGAAATTGTCAGCACTTAATGTACTGACCAATCGATCCAACTTGTTGATGGATATATCATTTGTAACATAAGTCTCATTGAGCACCTTCATTAATGCTTCCTGATGTGCCTCTAAACTTAGAAGCAAAGCCAACACTGATATACGAGCTGGTTGTTTGCGCAATTGTTCAACCACACTGTACTCACTGTGCATTAAGAATTTTAAAAATTCCCTAGCTTTTTTTTTCTTCACTGGCTCATTAACCAGTGTCTCGGTCCCTTTTCCTTTGTCAAAAGCCTTTTCTTTTACAGGCTAAACTCTGGCACCTTCTGCATCGTAGCATTTCCTACTACGTGTATAAGAACCCTCACCTTGAGCTTCTTTAGAAACACTAGCTATATCATCCTTCTCCGGCATTGACACATGGCAGTTGTAATTCCAGGGTACCCTCTTGTTATCCTTATAAGGAAAGGAAACAGGTTTATCAATGATGACCTTCGGTACCATTGGTATTTCAACTTCATTATTTCCTGGTAAAGAAATAATGATCCTTGACCGGTTTTGATTCTTCGGTGCACCTTCTAATGTGCATATATGTCCCTCATTTGAGCCAGCTTCATAGAATTCTAGCTCCTTGTTATCCATAAAGCCTTGCACCAAGACCTTAAACTCTTCACATTCTTGGATCTTGTGTCCTTCTACAGCATGGAACTCGCAGTAGTCCCTTACTCCTTTATTTCTTTCTTTAGAGATTATCATCTCTTTTTTCACCATTTCTTCTCAAATCACTTTCATCGGCGTTCTCACCTCAGCCACGCCCTCCTTAATCCTTCTCGTTCCAATATCCTCAACTACGTTTACCCCTTGATAAAGCTCCCGATACGTTACTAGAATAGGCGTAAATGAGATCTTCTCAGAATTTTATCTTGAACCAGATCCCTGTTTCTGAGAATCCTGTTGCCCAACTGTAGTTACTCTGGGTTGACTAACCGTAACTGCCTTTGAATTATAACTACTTATATTGTTCACCTCATTATCTTTCCTCCGTGGGGCTGATCTTTTGGCAGTTTCCCCCTCTATCTTGCCACCCTTTATGGCATTCTCAATCATTTCTCCTGCCATAACTATATCAGCAAAACTCTTGGTGGTTGAACTTGCATGGCTACCTCCCTCTATCTTTGGGCATATGCCTAAAACTTTCATTAGGCTTCTTTTCCATGTTTTGCAACGTGATTCTATCAGGAGTCATGTCAGTCACATGGTTATATTGCTGCATAAAGGCTTGCGCTAGGTCTTTCCAAGAACTAATCCTCGCATGACTCAATTGATTATACCACCTAGCTACTGCTCCAACCAAACTATCTTGAAAATAATGGATCAATAACTGATCATTGTTTACATAGCCAGTCATCCGTCTACAGAACATAGTGATATGGGTCTTAGGGCAAGTGGTCCCATTGTACTTCTCAAACTCTGGCATCTTGAACTTATGAGGAAGCACCAGATTTGGGACCAAACTCAAGTCTGTGGCATCAAGTCCCTGACGATTATCAGCATTTTCTAATGCCTTAATCTTCTCTTCTAACCATTTGCAATGTTCCTCCAATTGCCCTGATGATTCAAGCCTCATCTCTTCCTTCTCGGCTACATCTAAATCAGGGATGACTGGATTGGTAAGGTTATCTCCTAGGTTAAACCCCGAGCCAGCTTGAAATTTTATGGGTATCCCGGCATCCGCTTGCCCACGTTGAGGCCTTATCGTGATGGACGGCTTCGAAGATATGCTTCAGATTGAGTTTGCACATGGGGTGGGGTAAAACCCGGAGGATGATCCTCATTATCCTCTTCAGTGATAGTCATAGGGGCCTTTCCTTTATTCGTCACCCCCTTCAGCAGCTGAGCCATCTCAGCCATCATATTCCTCTGAGCCTCCAACATTTGATCGTTCATCTCTTGTTGGATTTTTGCCAGTTGCTCCTACAACTGCTCTTGCATTTCTTTCTGAATCTGCTCAAGTCTTTGATCCATATTTTTTGACTTAGCACGTGTACCGTAAGGATGTGTCACGTTTAGATTTTCTTTCTCTTACTTTCTCCTTCTTCCTAATAATTTTAACTAATTAGGGTCTTTCTATAAACTTGAATGCATATGATGCGATGAGATGCGAATGCATGAATGCTACAAGATATCGATTCTGATTCGGTTCCTTTTAGAAAACATTATTTAAGAGACAAAAATCTTTACACAAAACGGATTACAAATACGCCTTTGCCTTTAGGCCCAGAGTTTTAATCCTATCTAACAACGAAGCTAACTCTAAACCTCTATCTGTTGCTAACTCATACTTTGTACTTAATCCATTAGCTTGTGCAGCCAGGTCTTGTAAATGATCAGCAACCTCTCAAATCTGGACTATGGCTTCTCCCATGAGATAATCCCTATCTCCAACTTGATCCTAAAGATGGTGAAGTTCTTCCTTCCAGTGGCCTTCTCTTGCCTCGAGCTGCTCTATCCGTAGCTCACAGTTCTGCAGTGCTGCTTCCAACCTTCCAATGTTGTGCTTCATTTCTTCGATCTTGTTCTAATTTGCTTTTAACTCGACCGCAGAATTACAACTTTGATGATGATGAAGAGACCATCCAAGCTCTGTCACCTTAGCTTTTAATCCTTGATTCTCTTTCTCTAAGGCCTGATTCTGTGCTTCCATCTCTTAGAACTTCTTTTCCCAGTACTCGGCTTTAGCTCTTTCTTCTTGAACCTCTTGTTGCCATTGCTCTGAAGACTTCCCCAATCCAACTCTCTTCAATGATAGTTATGTCTTCTTATATTGCATCTTCAAGTCATCTCGGTCTTCCTCAATTTTCCTTTTTTTCTTTTCTCACTTTTTCGACCTCGATTTTCTGAACGTCGACATCTAAGCTTAGGTACATCTTCTCCTCCTCGAGCCTTTCTATCTTTCTTCCAAGCTCTAGATTCTTCCTTTCAAACTCTTGTTTTATGACCTCCAACTCTGATGGAATCACTCGTAAATTTTTCTCCATCGATCAGGCAGCCGCCAAACTCGGTCTAGGGATGTTATCATTAACCTTCTTACTAAACCATCCTTTGTATTCAGAAGTTACCGTCGGTCCTTTAGTCAGAATCTTCACGCAGCAAACCTTCTTCCAAGCTTCGGAGATTTCTCGCATCTTTTTCTTATAATGATCCTCTTTATATAAGAAGTCACTCTGAGCTAGTCCTTGTGTTGCCGGTATAAACTGCTCCGCCTTGTATTGCCTTAGGACAAGTAATGGTGTATAACCGACAACTCCCCAAATTCCAGGAATAGGTACCCAATCAAAGCTTCCACACCGATAAAGAATTTCACTAGGGGTCATCCAAGGAGCTTTCCACATGACATCTTCCTCTCGGAGGTTCTGAAGTATTTCTATCCATCTTTCTTCTGTAATGTCATCCCTCATCGGTCTAGCTGCTGCTTCCTTTAGTGGAGAATAGTCTTTGAAGAACACTCGGTAAGGAACTTTATCAACCTTCCAAAAATGACTGTGGAACCAAACTAACAACAACTGTGCACATCCAATGAATCTATCTTTCCCAGCTTTTCGACATGCGCTCAAGAATCTAAATGTCTCAGCTAGGATTGCAGGCACAGGTGTGTTCTGTTTACCAAGTCGATTGAATAAATCTGCAACTGCCTCATCTATGTGTCCCAAAGCTTTTGGGAAAATCACCAAACCATAAATACTTAAGGCCAGGACATCAACCCTCCTCTTCACATCTGGGTGTGCCAATATTAAATCCCTTAAGCTTGCCCACGAAATACATTTACCCTCACCCTTTTGTTGGACACGAGCTGCAGCCCACTGCTCACTCATCCCTGGGATCATTATTAATTTCTTCACGAAAGTAGGAAGATTGGCAGGCCTAACATAAGCTTTGTTACCTTGAATCTTCGGACAACGAAGCAAAGTTGTATACTCCTCCAAAGTAGGCACTAAGTCCACCTCTCCAAATGTAAAACAACTATAAGCAGGGTTTCAAAACTGTACCATAGCTCAAAACAGATGCTTATCCACCTTGATGTCTAGCAAATAGGGCAGATCTCCATAATTCTGATAGAAAAGCTGCTTAGCCTCGTCATCCTATTGGGCCCAGATGCCTCTCAACTCTTGAAAGTCATTCTATGTCGAATTAATACGAGTGAAGTCCCATAACCCTGATGTATGCCCCTCGGTGACACTATCTCCTTTCTCTAACTGGGTTTTCTCTGACCAGGTACAGACAGAGGCATTCTCCTCCACTTTATCAAGATATTCGTTCTTCATTACAAAACTTTCTAATTTAGAAATCGAACCGTGAATCGACACCCTTAAATGCTGAATGACATGCAATGATAACAAAATAAAATAAGTTAGTATCATATTTAAATGTATAATAAACAAGTACCTATAAGGGTAATTTATTAAAGATTATCACTATACTCCCTAGGGTAAGCACTTAAAGTTCACTATATGAGTTTTAGTTCTAAAGTAAGGGTTCCTGAACCAGCAAATTCCTTGGTCCTCACCCATTATAGGCTCATATAGACCAAGTTCAGTTCAGGGGGACACATTTCCCTATGGCCATGCGGAGATGAAAATCTCACGAAGACATAGGTACAGTATCCCGGAAGCAATCCACTAGCTCATACGAAGGTGAAAACCTCACAAAAGCGTAGCTTCTCACTCCCAGTTAGGGGTATGACTACAGCGATCATGCAAATGCGATGTACAGCGATAGGATAACAAACATATGCAGCAACCACATGTAGAAAGGATCAATTTTTAGAATTTTCCAAACTTCCGACATTAAGATAGAAAATAATCAATTTCTTGGCCTGACTATCTTACGTCCCAGTGGAGTCGCCAAGCTGTCGAAACCTCAATTTTGAAAAGCGAGATTTTTAAAAAAACGGGAGTCGCCACCAACCTTTTAAAGTGTGATTGGATCACTTCATAAAACGTTTTGGTCTACGAAATTTTGAGAAAACAAGTTCGAGAGTCGGTTACGTACGAGGAAGGATTAGCACCCTCGCAACGCCCAAAATTGGTACCAAATTGAATAATTTTGCCTTAATGTCAAAAGTTTGAAAGAATTTAGAAATAAGATCTCTTTTAAAACCGTAACAATTTGAGTTAAAAAGAATCGAGATTCCTTTGCTTCAAAAGAATATAAACATCACATCCAGCATGATTGGACACGATATTCTTAAACTTTTGTAACTAAGATTATTTGTGATTTTCAAAACTTATTTAGAAGAATATTTTAGACATTTAGACAAACGGAAAATCGCAACCCAGTATGTTAGGGCACTACTTCCCGAATTCCTAAATATCAAAAACATTGCCTCTCTTTTTTAAAATCTTTTTGAATTAAATGATATATAATTTTTAAAAAGTAATGATGTATTTTACATATTACAAGAAATTAATACTAAATAAACCTAGCTACATAATATATGCTTTATCATTTTATGCGAATATAGTATAGAAGATGATAAATAATGGCATAAACTACACAATATATGTTAACATTTAATGCATATATGATCATAGATAACCTAAAATATACATGCATTATCGTTACATGCAAAATACAACGTAGAGCATAATGAATACAACAATACAAATTGCATAATATATACAATAATATTTCATGCAAATGTAACTTAAATCAACATAAATAATTAATTTTCATGCGAATATGTAAAAATAAATAACATAAAATAACAAATAATCTATAAAATTTAATCTACTAAAACAATAATAAAAATATAAAATATATATAAGCAAATTATAAACATATTAAATGTAAATCAAATAAAAATAAAAATATTTGAAAGTATTTAGAATAATATAAGAATGATATAGGAGAACCCCTTTTTTTAAAAAAAAAATGATATATACATATATAAATCATATTATAGGATATAATAACTTAATATATTAAAAAATAATGTGCCAAATATTGATATTACCATATTTATTTAATAATAAAAATTAAAAATATATATAATTAATAAGTAATAAAATAATGTATATTTTATAATAAAATAAATGTAATATAAGGAATAATGTATGGTAAAATATATAACATGTAATAAAATTTATAAACAAAATATATAATTATATAAACTATATGATAGATAAAATATAAAATAATAAAAATGATATAATAAGTAATTTTACATATAAAAATATAGTAAAATAATTAATATATATATATATATAGTAAAAATGTATAACATATAATAAAAATGTATAATAGAAACAAAACATATAATAAAAATTTATAAAAATGTATATAATAATATATATTATTTTACATCTAACTAACGTTTATAAAAGTAAATAATGCATATAATATTTAAAATGAATCAAGTATATAAAAAGGATTAAATTTTAATTTAATTAAAAAATTTTCGGTTAATTACAAAATAAATGAAAATTTTGGGCCTAATTAAAATACGCGTTAAATTCAGAGGACTCACTGGGCAATTAGCCCTAATCCCCAAAACGACACCGTTTCTAAAATAAGTCTTACTATAGCAATTAGGATTAAATTGAAAGTAATATAAAAGGCCCAGGTCAAATTATAATAAAAATAAAATGAATTTTAAAAACATAAAAATGTGGAAGGATCAATTGGGCAATTAGCCCTTTTAAACAAAAACGCGCGGATCCTACCCGAATCTCCGGTCAGTGCGCGGATCCTAGCTTTGAAACGACACCGTTTTGGCTATTATACGACCATTTTAAAACGATGTCATATGGGCTATCTATAAATACAAAAAAAAAGGTTTGAAAATTCATTTGGTTCCGGGGTTTTTAAAAAAAAAACGAAGAAAACTCTCTGAAAAGGAGAAAAGAAGAGCCCTCTGACCTCCGTCTAACCAGACTCCGGTCACCGGGCTCATTCATCCACACGATACACGCGCCACCACACACGGTGGTCGGAGGGTTAAAAACCCTCGTCCTTTCAAGCGAAAACCCAGGTAACCTCTTCTTTCTTTTAAATATCAACAGTTTTTGCAAAAAACGATTCGTATACTTGTCGAAAAAATAAATAACAAAGTATGAAATTATATCACCTTTAAGAAACTGCTTGTATCTTTCTGAATATATTCGTATCTGTTTTTTATTGCTTTTTTCAAAAAAGAGAAAAACTCCCCCTATTACAGTGAAATCATTTGGCTTTTATAGCCTCTATTTACAGATTCGTATATTCTCTACTTGATTCTTGCCATATTTGTATTCGTCTTTGCTGTTCCTCTTTCCCTTTTTTGCAGGTACCATCGAGGATCTTATGGCGAGGAGTGGGCTGGCGTTGATCTATGCGCTGATCACGGAACCTAGAATCACGGCACTGCTGGAGGTGACAATGAAGGTCACTGGAACGGCACAAAAAGGGTGTGACGATTGGCGTGCCTGCGGTGCAAATTCTGGAATCTTCCTCTAGCGTTTGCAGCGCCTAGGGTTTCAGAAACCCTAGGTCTTCCATCCTCTGTTTGTAATTTGGGCCTCCTTGGGCCGTGCCCATTTGTGGGTTGGGTGTAACCAGGCATAGGCTATCGGGTTTAGACCAATTGGGTCACAAGTGTAGCGGGTTTGGGCTCTTGAGGCCTGTTTATTGTAAATGAACTGTAAATGAACCCCCTTTTTTATTTTTATTTATTTCATGGGCCCGGGCAAATTTGGGCCGTTAGATTGATCTTTTGTAATATGTTAAATACATGGTTGTTGTGAAAAATTCATATTTCATTTAATCCAAAAGAATTTAAAAAACAAGGCAATGTTTTTTGGTATTTAGGAATTCGGGAAATAGTGCCCTAACATGCTGGGTCGCGATTTCCCGTTTGCTTAAACGTCTAAAAATATCCTTCTAAATAAGTTTTGTAAATCACGAGATGATTTCGGTTACAAAAGTTTTAGAATATCGTGTCCAATCATGCTGGATGTGATGTTTGTACTCTTTTGGAGCGAAAAAATCTCGATTCTCAACTCAAATTATCTTGTTTTTATAAAAAAGGGATTCTTTTAAATTCTTTCAAACTTTTAACATCAAGACAAAAAACTATTTAATTTGGTACCAATTTTGGGCGTTACGAGGGTGCTAACCCTTTTTCGTACGTAATCGACTCCCGAACCTATCTTCTCATATTTTCGTAGACCAAAAATGTTTTATAAGGTGATCCAATCACACCTAAAAGGTTGGTGGCAACTCTCGTTTTCAAAAATCTCATTTTTTAAAAGAGGAGGTTTCGACAAAGATGATTTGAAATAGAGGGAAACGTGGGATACTTTTGGAAATAAAATTTTAATTAATTTAATTTACAACCAATTTTTCTTCAAAAGAAATCAAATCCTATCCTACTAAGTAATAAGATTTTTTTAGAGATTAGCATAAAAATATTTCCATTTTCTCACGCAGGGATTCAAACTCAAAACCTTAGATACAAAATTAAAGCACTTATCCACTAATACAAATACTTAATTATGACCAAATCTAACAAATCACGAATACAAGTCTTGGGGCGTTACATCTAGCCTCCTTTGATGAACAAGTATCAGAAAAGAACTATAATGGCTTTTAATCAACCCTCCCTGTTGACTTGAATTAGGCAAACTGAAGTAATGAACCATCTCCATAATCTTGAAGAATTGGTGCAAAAATTCTATTAAGAAACTGTAACACCCTATTACACGATTTAATTGTCGGGTACGAGCTAAGGGATGCCACATTCGTTGTTGGAGCAACAACAATCAATTTACGATCAAATTATGCAATTTATTAAAAATGAATCAGGAATTATACATTCAATGTGAAATAGAATCATTTTTTATCTTTGTACGAACTTACAGCTCTAAAGCAAAGTTGAAACTGAAGAATGTAACAGTCCGGTTTAGACCCTAGTTGGAATAGTGGTTTCGGGGCCACAAATATGAGTCCAAAAAATATTTTAATATTATTTTTTTATTTTCTGTGTCTGTGATATGTGAATTTATAACTACGGAGTTTCTGTGATTTAATTTGTCTGTTTCTGTACTTAAATTTGCAAAACAGACTTAATCGCGTAAATTGTAAAAGTGGCCTTCTATTTGTTAAAAGTGCCTATTTGACTTGGCCAAACATAAAATTAGTCCATTATCATCCTTGGTTGCCAAAAATTGAAAGAAAAAGAAGAGAAAATAAGTTAGCTAGGGTTTGACACTTTGATTTGGTGATTTGGTTTTTGATAATTTCTACGTTTCTGTGATCGTTGCTTCGTGTTCTTCAAAACCCATGTCTAAATTTCTATTTCTGTTGAAGATGATGAAGATGCCATTGATGATAGTTTGATTTTTGTAAAGTTTGACGGTAGAAAATAAGCATGTGATGTTAGATTATCATGCTTTGTTCTTGAATTTTTTATGGAATAGAGCTATGTGGCTAATTTGTGAAAATGAGGTTTTGAAGGACTAAATTGTGAATTAAACATGTTATTTGGGCTTGTATGGAAGCTATGTATATTCGGCTAAGCTATAGTCTTGGTGAATTTTGTATATTTGTGATTTTGTGAAAAATAGACTAAATTGTCAAAGTGTGAAAATGTAAGGGCTAAAATGCAAAGTACCCTAAATATGTGTTCATGGATTATTTTGAATGAAATGAATGATTGAATGGTTGAATTTGAATTGTATTAGATCAAGAACAAAGAAAATCGGACTTAGATCGAGGGAATTCCAAAATAGTTGAATAGTCGACTCATTTCCCTCCGAAATCCGTACGAGGTAAGTCAAATTACAATTACATAGTTAATTAACTAAATTCTGCGTATATAAACTATAATCTGTATTGGACGGCCTTGAGAGCCTGATGAATGAATTCTGAGTAAACTCCGATAATATGTTATATCTGAAAAGCTCTATATGTTTCTAAAATAACGTTGACATTGATCTGAGATATCGTGTACGGTGTCTGGGACACAGGCCTCGATTTGAGATTCCGTGTAAGACCTTGTCTGGGACAGAGGCACCGATACTGAATTACATGTAAGACCACGTCTGGGACATTGTACCTGCCTATGAATATTTGTATTGTTTCTGAACTGTCTGATGATAGAGTACGAGATATGGAAATGAACATATGAAATGTATAATCTATATAGGTATGTTTGTATCGTACTAGATTTCTGAATATGAAAGACTCTGTTTCTATGAAATAATGAATACGAAGTATGTACGAAATCATGGTAATGAAACATGACATGTATTCAACCAAATGAGCATGGTTAGGCTCATGAATTACTCTATGAAATGGTTGTCAATTCTTGCTATCGACTTGTACTTTATATGCTTTAAAAGCTAGGCTAGTTGTATTTGGCTTACTAAGCTCTTGTAGCTTACTCTGTGTGAATTCTGTCCGTTTTACAGTAATCGTAGCTACTGAAGGCTCAGGGATAGTCGAGGATTGTCATCATATTATCGAACTCATTTTGGGTACTTTTGAAAGTGTAAATATTTTAAAGTATGGCATGTAGAGGCTAGAATGTTTATGTATTTAAACTTTGGTATGTATATATGTTATGCCATAAGAGTTGGCTAGCAAATCGTATGTTGTGCTTAGTTTTGGTAAATGGTTTGTAATGCTAAGTTGAAGAAACGGTGAGTTTAAGCATGAGTTAAAAGGTACCATAATTGAGCTATGAAATGAGCATTTTGGTATGTTGTTGAAATAAGATTCTTACTGTGTTTTGGTATTGATTTGAATAG
The DNA here is from genome assembly GCA_025698475.1 of Gossypium anomalum. Lineage (NCBI taxonomy): Eukaryota > Viridiplantae > Streptophyta > Magnoliopsida > Malvales > Malvaceae > Gossypium > Gossypium anomalum. The sequence continues at coordinate 91,119,800 of CM046961.1, forward strand.
GTTATTGAATGCTAATGATTTAGTTATAATGAAGCATGTTTTGAGCAATGTATTGGCTGAAAATTGTGGTATGAATGTTGTTTAATATTGCTTGTACGAATGACCTAAAAAGGGGTGGCAAATTGGCTTAAACCAAGCCTGCATTGTGCCACATGGTCAGGGACCACGGGCGTGTCATATGGCCGTAGGCTTAGGTCAGTAGCTAGCTAAGTTTCACACGGCCATAGCACACGGGCGTGTCTGTTGGTCGTGCGTAAAAGTTAGTATATATACTCTGTTTTGGCACGGCTAGATCGCATGGGCGTGTTTGGTGCCCGTGTAAGGCATATGGCCTAATCACACGGGCGTGTGACCTCAACAGAATTGAAATTTTTCTAAGTTTTAAAAACTCTGAATGTGTTCGGTTTAGTCCCGACCTTTTCTAAAAGTATGTTTTAGGTCTTGGAGACCTCCATAAGGGATGAATTGTTGGTTTGCTTATGCATTAATATTATGTGATATCTGTGATTCTATATTGATCTGTAATGTTCTATCTGTCTGGTAATGCCCTTACCTATTCCGGTGACGGTTACGGTTACGGTTACGGGGTGTTACAAAGAAGGATTAAATTGAAATGTTTCAAAACTTTAGGGTCAACATCGTGACGTGAGGGAATTCCTTGTCACGACATGGCTTTGTAATGCCCCAGAAATTTGAATGTTTAATTGTGGGATTCTGTAGTAATTAAATTTATGTATTTATGGTTTTTTGCTCTACTTATGTGTTCGAGGTCAGGACTTTGAGTCGTATATTTAGATATTTTGTTAATTTAATTTTAATTAATCTTTACTTTTGGGCCGTTGACTTAAATTTAATTCTCTGTAAACTTGTGTAAAGAATGAGCTTGCTGATTCACTGATTAAGCATTTGTCTACTCTTTGGTCTTGTGTTTGAGTCTCTACAAAAGCGAAGCAGGGATGTATTTTGTTGCTTTGCAGAATTAGTTTTGGTTATCTATTTATTTTAAAAGTAATTATTTTAGTTTTATTTTTCCTTACTTTTTTATCGTTTCTCTTTTGTTCCTTTTTCTTCTTCTTTTCTTCTCTTCATTTTTTTCTTTTCTTTTCTTCTCTTCATTTTTTTCTTTTCTTTTCTTCTCATTTGTTCCTTAGATTGTTGTGATAGTGCCGGTGTGTGATTGGGTAAGCACATGCTTCACTGTTGCTAATCCATACGTTAATTACGTAGATCTTTTATTTTTAGAACTTCTATTAATCAGTTGTTCCATTTGTTTTTGTCGGAGTTACTCGACTCGATTTGTTTCAACCTAATTTTAAGTGACTGTTTGGTTTCTTTTTAGGCTAGGATATCGAAAGCAGTGATCATCAGCATAATAACTCAAGTAATTGTTGTTGATTCTGTCGGTAAGTATGGTTTCATTGAAGGTTTACGTCAAAACTTTCGACATAGTTATTCTGCACGTAATTGGGTATTGTTGTCAATTAAATTGTTTAATTGAGTTATTGAATGGTCGTTTTAGGCTTTAGAAGTCTTCCACATTGCTCCTACTTCAGAATTACTTCAAGTACATACCGGAAACCTGATTTTTATAAATTTTAGGCAACAAAAACCATGACTATCGACACCACCCGACTGTGTGCCGGGCCTTGTGGTAGGTTGTGTGAGCCACACGACCACGTGATAGGATGTGTGTTAGGTCGTCTAACACACTATCTACCAAATTCAAGGCACACAGGCAAGGGACACGGGCATCTATTCAGGCCGTGTGTGGTCAGGTTAGTGCATGGTTCACACATGCCAAGGACATGGGCGTGTGTCTAGGTCGTGTAACTCACTGAGTAAAAGATAAGAATTACAAGATTTAGGGACACGGGTGTGTAGGTAAGGCCTGAAATTGATCTCTAAGGCCGTAGGTGACATCTAACACAAACGTAGGCCTCCTATAGTGTATTTATAATCTAAATTAGATCATATGAGAACTATTTGATGCTCTGAGACTGAGGTCTTGATTGTATACATGATATTGATTATGGTGAATGTCGATGATATTGATCCGTATCACCTAACTATGAATTGAATCTGAATGACTGTGTATATGCTCTTGACATTAGTAATCTGCATTTGCATTGGATGGGAATTATGTAAAGGATGATGTAATCTATTCTGACTCAGTGGCTAAGCCATGATTTATATGTGAATCTGGTGTTTTATCGCGATTTGATATGGCAGCTAGTCTGCATCTCATTGCATGTGTCGGACCGACACTATATAGTGTGTAGGGCTGGATGGGTATTAAATGCCCTTAATGGTGTGTTGGCGGAACGACGAAAAATGTGCAAGTTTACACAATCGCAACAAGTAATAAAGTGACAAGTAAATGTCGAGTTATCGTACCCATAGGGACTGTAAAAAGAATTATTTATGAAATTAATTGTAAAACACTTTGGTGAGGTAAAAATAATTTGGTTTTAAAAGGTGGTCAAAGACTATTTAAAAACTAAGTAAATAATTAAAATAAAACAAAAGAGTTCTAATGTACGATTTCAAATAAGATTTAGTCAAGATAACATATTCGTGTTAGATTAATTACATTTCTTTAACTAAGAATTATCAAACTTATGTTTATATTGCTACGAATAAATTCACGACAACTCGGTAATTTGCTAACTACTGCTCATACATACTTACTACATTGATTAATCTCTTGAACATTTTTCATTGTCAATCCAAGTGGTTAATCAATCTTCACAAGCATATAAAAGATTAAGTGAGGTAACAGGGTATTTCTACCTTGAACCAATTTAATCATAAAAATCTTGCAAGTTATGCAAGGCATATGTATCATCGAATACAATGCTAATTTAAACTTTAGCTACCTTAGAAGAATAAACATGCACTGATTGAGCATTGTGTCTATTAATTATAATTTCAATACGATTTAATAATTAATTCATTAGTTATTTAACAATTATATTGCAAGAATAACTTAGGCATGATTTTACTTAACCAAGCAATTTACCGAGGTCTATAACAACATAAACATCATTTTAACAATTCAAGCAGGTAGAACATAATCAACCCAACACAAACTTAATTTACGCTAAATTGATTAAAATAACTATTTCAATATCATAAATATTCATTAACATGTTCATCAAAACAACAACAAAAATTAAAGAGATAGGGAACAAGAAGCAAATCTAGTGTTTCTCCGTGGCTTGACTAGTTGCTCCGTTCTTCGTTCTTCGTTGCCCTCGGCTATCAAGGTGGCTTATGAAAACCTAATTGCTGCTCCAAAATGGCTGATGAGAGCCTCTTTCCCAAGAGAAGAAATCGGCATTTGAACAAAAAGGGAAATGGGATGAAAAAAATGGAGAGAAAAGTGAGAGAGGAAAAGAGAGAATGAGAGAATGTTGGGGGATTGAGGGATGGTTTGAATGATCAGCAAGGGTGGCTTTTATAAAATTAATCAAAATTAAGTATAAAATTAACTAAAATTCGTCATGTTCATATTTTTAACATAATTTAATTATTTTATAATATTTAATTATTTTTCGACAAGAATTTAACCGGTTTTGCACAAATTTAAGTAAAAATGGGTATGAAAAGGTATATAAATTTTTGTGTTTCCACACCCCCTAACTTAATTCATTACTCGTCCCGAGTAATGCACAAATTTTGAAAAGAATTTATCGGAAACACTTTTGAGAAACTCCTTTAGAACAACATTCTCCCTAAAATTATGAATTTGATATACTCATGCTCAAAAACAAGAAATATGATAGTTATGCTACTTAAGTATAACGTTCAAATTAGATTAAACAACTTATTATAATAGCAAATTTTAGACTAAATGCTTTTGTAACAAAGACATGTTAACCCTTACCAATTTGATTTTTATTTCTTTATTCAAGACTAAGTTGCAATCATTAAGCTTAACTTATGTCTTCATATGCTGATCGTAACAATTTCTCTCCACTAATGTAGGTAGCATTAGGACTTTGAATCAATAGGTCTTTATCAAGATTGTAACATGGCTAGGCTAAGGGTAGGTGAAAGATGGATAAATTTTGGCTTAAAGCCCTAGACTCAGCGTCAATCGAACTTTCAGAATTTTTACCTTCGATACACCAACTTGACTTTTGTATGCTCTTTTGTACATCTCTTTCAAATGCATTTGCTCTTCTTCTTCTTTTTTTAAACTAACACCAGCACTTACTTTGTGTACTGCAATTCTCGAGCAATTGATACCTTTTTTCAACTCCCCCAAACTTATTTTCAAAGAACATTTTGAATAGTACTGAGTTTAGTGTTTGGGACAATTTTAAGACCATTAAGCGAAAAGTAATGGCTAAATATTGCAAGGGTCAAAATAAAATTAGGCCATATAGTCTCAAAGTTGGGTTTCAAAGGATAAAATTTACCATGGTGGGCTTGAAAGGCTCAAACGGTCCAAACAATAATTGCCTAAATCATTTCCAATGTTCCATGCTCCCTAGGCTTTCGCCTCAAGAAACTAATAAGTCAATTCTAAAGACTTAAATTTCCATGCATACCTAACTTTCCTAAAGAACAAAAATTTTATGGTACGAATTTGCATGGTTTATTAAAAATACATTCATGTCATTATTAAGCTAACATAATAATTTATTGAAATAATAGAACTTTATTCATACTCAAGTTTAGCATACTTAACAAAATTCAAATTTTTGAACAAAATATATCCTAATCATAATTAACAGAAAAAAAAAATTATTCTGAGTGGAAATTTTGGTACTCCCAACTTAAAATGAACAATGTCCTCATTTTTTAAAGTGAATAAATACTATACACTAGGTAGGATTCCAGAAAAGAGGAGGCGAGTCAATTTGACTGCTTAAGTACCAAGCTCTCTCTAAATCCAATCCTAGACATGTATATATCTATTGCCACACTTTATATTTTGTGACTTGTTCATATTTACTCATAATTTCCATCTCTTGTTTTATTATGCAGAAATAAAAATTCCTAATTAAACTTAATCCTAAAAATAATCTAAGAACAACAATAAAGGAAAGTCAAGATCCCTCCCTTTTATTTATTTGCAGATCCTTCCGAATTGGACTCATCTTTTGCTCCATCATTATTGCCTTTGCATGAATCACTTCGCTCCTTCATTGATAATGGACTCCATGGTTCAAATATGAAATCTGGGAACTCAGGCATAAAAATAAACGGGTCATTGTATATTTTCTGAAAAGCACTTCTCATCAAGTCATCCTTTTTTTTTTAGCATCTCCAGTAGGCTTGTTGCTGCCATTGCATATGTTGCATTAAGTCCATCAATTTTGATAGCTCATCTCGAAGGTCTGGGCTAGGCATTTGAGCTCTAAATATTGAAGTTTCAACATCAGGTTCAGCTTCTAGCTCTACTGATTCTACCTTATCAGGGACTTCAAATGATTGCATCATGGGATCTTCTTCTTCATCAGGGTCCTCAGGTTCCTCACTTCTTTCAACTCGTTGCTGTAGAACTGAGTCTCCAATGACTTGGTAAAGGTCCCAATATGTGATTGTGCCTTGGCTATACCCTATCTTCCTTACATTTGCAAGAATTTCAGCTTTCAAGCATAAAATTGTTATTGTAAAGAGGAAGTGTGTAGGGCCAGAGCATTTAACAGCACAATTCCGTATTTCCCTCAAGATGATCTTTCCCACATCAATGGTCTTACCAGTTAGGATCGAGTACAATAAGACCATTCGCTCTAACGAGATTGTAGTCCCATGTGAACTAGGCATAAGGCTGAATCAGATGAAGTAAAACCATACCTTCGCGAGTGGCGTCAAATATTCTTTTCGACAAGTGTGGATTCCTTGTTTTGACACAGTCCACGTAGAACCCTGAACTGTCAGTTCCTCGAGAATTTCTTGCAAATTCTCAGCCTTGATATTGCTCATTAATGTGGAATATTCATCATTTTTGAAATCAGGTATTTCAAAGAACTCATTAGTAGCATTTGAATTTATTAGTACCTTGATTTCGTGAACTAGAACTTCTGTCATCTCGCTTGAAGTTAAATTCGCATAGAATTCACGAACTAGCTCCTCATTCACACTAGGTCTCTTTTCACAAAACAGTTCCCAATTGAGGGTTTCAGCAACTTGACAAATACGTGCCATAAAGTCTCTGTAGTTGCTTTCCTTTAATGTAAAACCTTTCTCTAGATGCATCTGTCGATTTTTGAAGATACTTTCGTATCTCACTTTGGCTTCTTCACAGTGGAACTTGTTTTGTGTTTCATCAATTTGAGCGGAAGCACGAGTTCTCTTGCGAGGCATGTTTAACCTGATCATAAGATGGGAAAATTATTTTCTCAAAAATTTAATAATAATTATTAATAACTCAATGAATTGAAAAATTAACTAATTGAATAAAATTAACATTTAAGAGAAAATTAGGTCTTACCACCTCTTTTTTTTTTAAGAACTCTTAAAAATAATAATAATTATTATTATGAAGAAAAAGATGGCAATTTAAAATAAGGGTTGGAAGGCTTGGCTAAAGGGCTTGGTGTGCAAGGTGGCTAGGTGTGCAAGGTGGCTAGGTGCTTGGACGGATGGTGCGTGTCAGAGAAGCAATGCAACAAGGAGCCTTCGGCAGCAGGCCTAGCGTGGGCACTAAGGCGCTGGGCGCTAGTGCATTGTGGCCTGGAACAGTAGGCGTGCCCGGATGGAAGCCTGGAGCAGGACTCGGCCTGGACAGCTGCTGGGCAGGAGCAGCAGGCACACGCGGATGAGCGCTTGGCGCGAGTTGGGGCTAGAGCAATAGGCGTGCGATGGAGCTGGACGTGCGGTGGTCTGCTAGGCGTATGCTGGTCAGTCAGCTGGGCTAGGCTTGATGCACTTAGGGGTTTGGTGTTTTCGGGTTTTGAAGATGAATGAATGGAGGGAGAAAGTTTGATGGTATCTATAGATGGAAAAATAAGATTTGTAGTAGAATTCTTAGAAAATTTTAATGAAAAAAAATCCTAAGTTCTAATTCTACTCAAAGTTTAACAACAATTAATAATTAGATATATATATATATACGAAATTATCAATTGCCATTAATTTATTAAGATAACCATAAAATATAATTAAAATACGATTAATCCTAATTCTAAGCTAAGTTGATGAAAATTAATATATAAATTATAATAAATATAATTAAATATTAAGGTTTATCAAATTAATAAATATTATTAAAAATATTTATTCTAGATGCTTTTTGAAAACATTTACAAGGAGAAGTACCTAGTTTTTATTATTTACAAAAAGAGCAATTAAATTTTAGAAACAATTCAATTAAGTCATTCGACTTAATGAAAATTTAAAATTGAGTTGCAAATTAAAACGTGGATCAAAATTGACCCTTTTATTTGAAAAACTAAAAATTTATTTTCCCATTTAGGGAATAATTTCTTAGGAAATTATGTCAAAATAAATTCCCAGGAAAGATTGGAGGGGTCACAAGCGGTTCCGCTTAAGTTCCAATCCCCTAGACAGAATTTATTTAAACATACTAAACCCGAAATTATACCCTAAATCATTTATTCAAAAATAAAAATGAGAAATTAAGTATCCGATAAAATGAATGAGATTTTACCTCGTTCAATTTTATCTCCCCAATAATGTTTCAGACATTGAGCATTAACTCAGAAATTACACTTAATGAATACACTTGATGAATCGTAAATGGATCGGACCAACGTGATTTTAACTTACCTGGGAAGAACCTTAATCTGGAATTGAACAACAAGACTTGCTGACCTACTTCAAATTCTCGAACTCGAATGTGTTTGTCATCCCATTTCTTGAGTCTTTCTTTAAGTAATTTGGCATTTTCATATGAAAACATCCGGAACTCTGCTAACTCATTAAGTTGGAACATCCGTTTCTCTTTCACGAGCTTAGGATCCAAATTAAGCTGTTGAAGAGCCTAGTAAGCTTTGTGCTCTAACTCCAAAGGTAGATGACATGATTTCTCAAAGACCAACCTATAAGGTGAGATCCTTAAAGGTGTTTTGTATGTTGTTCTGTAAGCCCACAAAGCATCATCTAGCCTTTTGGACCAATCTCGTCGATTCGGGCAAACTACCTTCTCAAGCATGCCTTTGATCTCCTTATTTGCCAGTTCAGCTTACCCATTCTTCTGCGGATGGTAAGCTGTTGCAACCCTGTGTTTCACTCTGTGCTTGTCTAATAACCATTTTAACCACTTGTTCACAAAGTGGGACCCTTCATCACTAATGATATCTCTTGGGGTTCCAAACCTTGTGAACACGTGTTTCTGCAAGAACTTCATTATAAGCTTCAGCCTCGACCCACTTGGACACATAGTCTACTACTACTAATATATACTTGTGACCAAAAGACGGAGGGAAAGGACTAAGAAATTCAATACCCCATACATCGAATAATTCTACCTCAATGATGTTTGTTTGAGGCATCTCATTTTTATTGGTGACATTTTCGACCCTTTGACATCGGTCACAGCACCTTACGTACGCATATGCATCCTTGAATAGTGTTGTCCAAAAGAATTCGGCTTGCAACACTTTGGCCGCTGTACGAGTACCTTCGAAGTGTCCCCCACTCAGAGCTGAGTGACAATGGTATAAAATCTTTTGTACTTCATCTTCTGCCACGCATCTCCTAATCATCTGACTGCACATTTTGTTAAACAAATATGGCTCTTCCCAGAAATAGTACTTCACATCGTGAAGAAACTTTCTTCTTTGTTGATATGTCTTATCAATTGGCATCAAACCATAAGCTAAATAGTTAGCATCAGCAAACCAAAGGGTATTATGGGCATGACTTACCTTCAGTATGTGTTCATCTGGAAACGTTTCCTGAATTGGTATAATAGGGGAATTCCCTTCTTGTGGCTCCAATCTGGACAAGTGATCTGCTACTTGGTTTTCTACTCCCTTTTGATCCTGAATTTCTAGATCGAACTCTTGAAGTAGAAGCACCCACCTAATCAGTCCCGGCTTAGCATCTTTCTTGGCAAGTAAGTACTTAATTGTCGAGTGGTCTGTATAGACAGTTACTTTGGTACCTACAAGATAAGATCGAAACTTGTCAAAGCAAATATAACAACAAGTAACTCTTTTTCTGTTACCGTATAGTTCAGTTGAGCTCCTGTAAGAGTCCGGCTTGCATAGTAAATGGGATGAAAAACCTTGTTCCTTCGCTAGCCCATGACAGATCCTATCGCGAAGTCACTTACGTCACATATTAATTCAACTGGCATATCCCAGTCTGGTGTGACGATTATAGGTGTCGTAACTAATTGACTCTTCAAATCCTTGAAGACTCTTAAGCATTCATCATCAAACTTGAACGTCGTGTCCTTCTCCAATAATTTGCATAAGGGTTTAGCAATTTTGGAAAGTCCTTGATAAATCTTCGATAGAAACTAGTGTGGCCCAAAAAGCTCCTAACAACTTTTACAAATGCTGGTGGTGGAAGCTTCTCAATAACATCTACCTTCGCTTTATCTACCTCGATCCCATGTTTTGTTATTCGATGCCCTAGAACAATTTCTTCTCGTACCATGAAATGGCACTTCTCCTAGTTAATTACGAGGTTCATTTCTTTGCATCGTCTTAGTACCTTAGTTAGATTGGCTAAGCAATCATCGTAAGTATCTCCGAATACTGAAAAGTCATCCATAAAAACTTCCAAGTACTTCTCAACCATGTCAGTAAAAATAGACATCATCCATCTTTGAAATGTAGTAGGTGCATTACATAAACCAAATGGCATGCGTCTAAATGCAAATGTACCATACGGGCAGGTGAACATTGTCTTGTGTTGATCTTCTAGTGCTACTGTAATCTAATTATACCCCTAGTATCCATCGAGAAAACAGTAATAGTCTCGCCCTGCGAGTCTATCCAACATCTAGTCTAAGAACGGCAAAGGAAAGTGATCTTTCCTATTCGCCTTGTTCAGCTTCCGGTAATCGATGCAAATCCTCCATCCCGTAACTATTCTAGTTGGTATCAACTCATTATTCACGTTCTCTACGACTGCGATACCTCCCTTCTTTGGCACGCACTGGACTGGACTTACCCACGAACTGTCTGAGATAGGATAAATGATACTCCCATCTAACCACTTGATAATCTCCTTTTTCACCGCGTCCTTCATGATGGGGTTCAGTCTTCGTTGTCCATCAATCGTCCTTTTTTCGCCATCTTTCAGGATAATCTTGTGTATGCATACAGATGGACTACTACCGCGAATATCGGCTATGGTCCATCTGATAGCCTTCTTGAATTGTTTCAAGACTAAGATAAGTTTCTTTTCTTGCTCAATAGTCAAATCTGCTGAAATAATCACAGGCAGAGTAGAAGCGTTACCTAAATAAACGTATTTTAAATGTGAAGGTAATACCTTGAGTTCTAATTTAGGTGGTTCCTCAATTGACGCTTTTAGTTGGGCATACTCCCTCTTCTCTAACTCCAAAGATTCAAAACGGGATTGCGAATTAAATCCCCTTTGATTAGCATCTAGCAAAGCTAAGTACTCATCCTCCTCTTTATCATTTGGAGGGTCCGATGTTAAAATTCTTTCCAGTGGATCCTCAACAGAGTTGAGTTCCTTTTCCACAATTAAATCCTCTAAGTCAGATACTGTGGAACAATCATCAATCGCATTAGGAAATCGCATGGACTTAAAAACATTAAATGTTACCTGATCATCCTAAACACGCATCGTAAGCTTGCCCTTCTGCACATCAATAAGGAAAAATCCACCTAGACTTCACTTGTTATTTTGGCTCCGAACCGGATGATTTATTCATTTAACTTGTTTTGTAAAAATCCCTAAGTTATGTTATTATCCCTATTCAAGACTAATAACGTCTAATCCCTAGATTGAATAATTGAGACTTTTCTCTAATTAACACCCTAGGGTTGCATTAACTCGATCTATGGATCCCCTTATTAGGTTTCACCCTAATCCGGCAAAATCTTGTCACCCTATCTCTAGGCGCGCAATCAACTCCGCTTAATTATGACAAAGTCACTCTTAGCCAGGGACTATTCATTCTCTAACTGAGAGCATTAACTTGAATCGATATCCTGAAATACCAAAACAAGAATTAAGAACACATAATTAAGAACGAGTCAAATATTTGTCATACGATTCAGAAAATAATAACAAGATTCGTGTTAGGTTTCATCCCCTATAGGTATTTAGGGGTTTTAGTTTATAACTAAATAAAAAAAAATCCCAGAAGAATAAAGAATACAAAACATAAAGAAAACCCAAAACTCCTGAAGGGAAATTGAGGAGAGATCTTCAGTTTTAATGATGAATCTGGCTTCTAGGATGGATCAATCGGCTTTCTTGGAGTAATTCCTTACTCCCTATTCTCCGTCCCTCTTTTAGTCTTCTTCTAGTGTGTTTAAATAGGCTTTAGAATGCCTAAGAGCCCTCCAACTTGCCCTTTTCCGAATAGAACTTAAATAGGGCTCGGCAGGGACACGCCCATGTGACACGCCCGTGTGCGATTACTTCAGGTTGTGGTCGAGGCTAAGAGATCAACACGCCCATGCTTGGATTGTTTTAGGCCGTGGTCGAGCCTGTTAGAATGGCACGGCCGTGTGTTCTTCCCGTGTGAGGAAGCCCAGGCCGTGTTGTTTTCCCTTATCTGCCCATTTTCTACATTTTTGGCCCGTTTCTCATTTTTTTTCATTCTCCTATGCTCACCTAAGTATAAAACATGAAATTAAAGGATTAGTAGCATCAAATTCATCAAATCTAATGAGAAATCATTTATAAACGTGTTAAGTGAGGGAGAAAAATATGTATAAATTACGGTTTATCAAATACCCCCACACTTAAGCGTTTGCTTGTCCTCAAGCAAAATCATCAATTCACAATTAAGAATTCCTTTTGCTCAACTTATAATTCGTATCAATAATATCTCAAACTTAATCCATGAGTAATCATACATTGAGAATTCAACTAAAACAACATTAAAGTTTCAAACATTCCAAGTTGAGTATTTAATCACGAAAAACTTAGGCATCTCCCCTCATCTAAATAGTTACCATATATTCAAAATCTCACAAAGTTTAACATCCTCACTAAGGATTCACTTAAATCATTCAAAGTGTTTAAGGACAATGAAATTAGCACTCATTAGTCAATATGAAAAGTTATTACCATAAGCTTGCATGAAAATCAAATCTCCACCACTATAAATTGAGATGATACATCAATCAAAAGGTCTTTAGAGGGTTTTAAGGAGGCTTGGTTAGGGGGTGTGGTCACAAGCTGAAAGAAAAGGTTAGAATCGAGATTGAATTGAAAAATCACTTAACTAGAAAAATATTTAATCATTACTTGCGTACAACAAAGCTTCTTCTCCGAATTATGGACTTTAAATACTTAAGCTCAAAAACAAAAAATTTCTACTACTAATATGTATACACTTTTTTTTCTCTTTTCTTTTTTTTTTCTTTTTTTTTTCTTTTTAAGAACAAGTCAAATAACATAGACTAACTATCAAGACATAGCTAAGCAATTTATTCAAATCAAATCTCTACAAAAATAGGGATCAAATTAATTTAGGGGATTTCAACAATAATGGGTTAAGGGTTAATATTAAGGCTAATACAAGGAATGGCTTGTTAAGCTCAAAGGGGTTTACTAAGGGTTAATCATGAAGGTAGGCTTTTCATGGCATGAGTGGGTTAATCCTAAGTGCCTCTATCATCTTGACATATCAAATCAAATGGTGTGGTCTTGACATGCATAATCAAGCAAGTTCTAGAATAACAATTCAATAGATGCTCTTATAGGCTCAATAATCTCACAAAAATTATGGCTTTTTGATGTTTAAACTTGTGGATTTCAATTCAAGATAATACCTAAACTTGGGGAAACAACCTAAATTTTAGATTCTTAAAAATCAACTTATCATGCTTAATTTTCTAATGTCTTAAAGTTTAAATAATCAATGCATGAATGCCTATGTTTTAATTCAAAATATATCAATAAAAATCGTAAGTCAATCAAAATTCATCCTAAACATGATATAAAAGATTTACAAGAGAACAAAACAACATTCAGGGATTTTTTCTGATAATGAAATGAATACCCCCCCACACTTAAGATGTACATTGCCCTCAATGTACAAAGATAGATATATAGAAAAATATAAGATCATAAGATAAGGAGAGAATTGAAACTTCCTGAGTGTTAAATGAATTAACTCCCTAGTTTGGAGTTATGTAGAGTGGAGAAGGATACTCCGGTGGTGGTACAGGTTGGGTTCCACAAATGCTACTCCAAAAGAATATTATATCTTGTGATTGAGCAGGACATGGCAGTCGTGAAGACCCTTTTCCAATGGAGTTTGAAGTTCCTAAGTGATTGTGAGCTTTGGAGCTCTTTATAACTGTGATAAAAGCAGGAACTTTTTAGGGGATATTAGGAAGAATAATTACTCATAAAGAAATAGCCGAGATTAATTTATAAAGCCTAAATATAAAATAGTAACAAAAAGGAAATAATATTTCAAGGTTAAAATTGAAATCAATAAAAACATAAAATAGAAATAAAACTAAAATAGAAATAAAAATAAAGATAAACATAAAGATAAATTTAAATTAAACATCACCATCACCGGATGGTTCGCGAGGTGGTGGTGGCAATGAGACGTGGAAGTGCTGACAGATCTGCTGGAGAGTAACATCAATGTTATCAAATCGTTGAAAACACTACTGCTCGAATCGATTGAGGCGCTCAGATATGTTACCATATGAAGCCGCCGCATGAACTGGACAAAGGGGTCGTGGTGGCTGAGACGGTGGGTCCTCGTGCTGTGGAGGCACATCATCAGTAATATCCTCTAGAGCCTCCTCCTCGGTAGATTGGGTAAGATGATATTGGGGAGGGTAGGTTCCTCGGTGCCTCTCGATCATCCTCATGCTTAGCATGCTCTAGATGCCTTGTGGGGACATCTGGCCAATGAGGGTCAAGGATGATTCTTATGCCGCGGTGTCGAGGAGTCCAAATTGTCGCGCCAATCGAGTCATGTAGGGGCCAATGGAGATGACCCCCTTCCGATGTCGCTCCGTCTGGTGGTGAACGACAAGGGCGATAAAATAGGCGAGGTCGAAGATGTACCCATTTGACATACACCATAAGTAGTAGACGTCGTGGGTAGTGACGACGCCGGTGCTCTCTCTCCCCTATCAAAGTGTGAGATAAAATAGAATGCAGATACCTTAAGGACGGAGGAAGAGATGATGTCTTGATACGACTGGGGTCGTAGCTGGCCAAACGTGGGACGAGGGCGTCCCAGCAACGTGAAGGAGAACGATGGATATGGTGGTTGAGAGCAAGTAAGTCGTTATCCTCTTTGAACTCCTCCGTATATAAGCCCAATGTAGTGCCGAATTCTGGGACGTTTAGCTGGCAGACTAATTCGCCTAGGCGAAACTGGACCATGCCAGGATCATCGTAGTTCGTCATTACCGTTTGAAGATGGAACATTGAGCATAGTTCCATCGTGAGCTCTAGGTATGTCGGCTCGATGATTTTAAAGAAAAGCTCTCAAGGATCAGTGGTTAGGAGGGCCCGAATCACATCAGCCAACTGAACTTGTTCTACCGCAGCCCAGTTGATGTAGCGGCCCACAGTTAAAGGTCTAACCCGTAGTATTTGGAAAAGTTGTTCTTGGGGCCCGTTGGGGAATTGTAGGAAAGGGTGGCGAATTTTCGCGGTAGGGCCCGAGGAAGATGACGCTCCCTTCCTTTTCTTTGAGGCGGGGACAGAGGCTTTCTTTCCTCGTGAAGACGACATGGTGAACCTGCAATCAAAACCATTAATTCGTCTTGGTCAAGGTAAAATAAAAATTCATAAATAATTTCAGCCACAACACTTAACAAATCTAACTAAACTAATCCATTTTATAGCATACTTTTGTGGCATTACATGATAGTAGCATGAATAACTAAAAAAGAAAATTGGCAAAGAATATTATATGGATGAACAAAAATGTCAACACAAAAGGCATGAGTATTTCTATTATCCTAACCATGACTATTCACTTAAAACTAGTCAAATGGAGTAGAGAAATCATGTAATGAGTAAGAACTTTAACATGAGAAAGATAATAACTATTCTAGATATGACATTTGAGTGAAAATAACATGAAAAATTGCATATTATTATGATAAATAGCCTTAGAAATCAGAAAAATAAATGAGAAATAAGTGAACAAACGCTACAAAGAGGAGAATGGGCGTCAAAAATAGAGTTGGAGGCGGCACACGAGCGTGGCAAGGAGGCCGTGTGGACTTACAATGGCTAGGGTTAGGGTTTTTGAGTGAGGGAGACAATGAATAGTGCAGGGTATTTATAGATTTTGGGACACACGGCCAGGGGACACGCTCGTGTGCCCCAATTTTAGCCCATGTGTGTCGTATTTTTTTGATTTTTAATACATCTGACATTCGCCCTACGCCCGTGTACCTTGGGCGTGTTGGTGCACACGGTCGTGTCGCACGACCGTGTCTAGCTTCGTTCGTTTCTCCCATGCCGGTGTATGTAGGCCCACGCCTGTGTTAATTTGATAGGTTCGACCACATGTGCTAGACACAGGCATGCCGTACGCCCGTACTAGTTTCTCAATTTCAACCACGGTCTTAGGGCACGAGCATGTTGCACGCCCGCGTTGTTTTGGTAGGCTCTCCCACGGCCATGTCGCACGACTGTAGCGATTTATTGCAGCCCATGTTTGGAAAAAAATTTTACCCTTTTTCTATACGGTCCTAAGCACACCCGTGTGCTTGGCCGTGTGAGCGTGGTAAACCTGTATTCAGGAGCTCCATTAGTAGGTTAGGTGGTAAACACTAAAATTTAAAGAAGTCAATATAGTTAATGCTCGGGTTGCCTCCCGAGAAGCGCTTATTTATAGTCTAAGCTCGACTTACCTCTCTATTGAATGGTTATGGTGGTTCAAGGAGTTTATACTCCTCATTCCTGCTATCAATCTCATCAAAATAAGGTTTTAGACGGGTGTTGTTTACCTTAAAAGTGTCAAACTTGGGATGACTTACCTCGACTGTACCGAATGGGAAAATACTAAGTACCGTAAAAGGGATTTCTTCATTCGGGTTGGCAATGACAAAGTGAGGATCTACGGTATCTAGTAAGACTTTATCTCCAACCTTAAGTTGATTTGGAGAGGTATTGAGCTCGTTCTGGTGTAATTTTGGTTTATTGTGTGTTCTCGGTTTATGTGCTCGCCATTTATCTAGATCCTCTATTTGCAACCTTCGTTCTTCATGAATAGGTCTTATATTGTTGCTGAAACATGGTTCGTGTACTTTCTTAACTCATTTCCTGCAAAGTAGGTTGCGTCATATTGTCCGTTTTAGTAGAATGGTTTATACAATCACCTTCAATTTTCAATGTGCTGCCAGAATTGCGAGCTTGAAGGGTGATTGTTTCGTCTCCCACACTTAGTGTGATCTCACCTGTGCCAACATCAATAATTGTTCTAGCAGTTGCTAAGAAGGGCCTTCTAAAAATCAAAGGAGTGTTGCTATCCTCCTCTGCGTCTAAAACAACAAAGTCAACGGGAAATATAAACTTATCGATTTTAACTAGCATATCCTCAATAATACCCCTAGGAAATCTGATAGTTTTATCTGCTAATTGAATACTCATCCTAGTCTGTTTGGGTTTCCCAAGACCTAGTTGTTTAAACATTTTATAAGGCATGACGTTAATACTAGCCCCTAAATCAGCTAATGCATTATTAACATCTAAACTACCAATTAAGCAAGGAATTGTAAAACTCCCTGGATCTTTTAATATGTTGGGTAGTTTATTTTGTAGAATAGCTGAGCAAACCGCGTTTAACTCCACATGCGACGCCTCGTCCAACTTTCACTTGTTTGCTAAAAACTCTCTTAAAAATTTCATTGCACTCAGCATCTGCTATAGAGCTTCAATAAATGGTAAGTTAATATGTAATTTTTTCAAAAGCTTAAGGAATTTACCAAATTGTTCATCTGAGCGGTCTTTCCTTGTCGCGTTAGGGTATGACACACGAGGTTTATATTCTACACTCATCGTTTTGTCTTCATTATGACTTACCTCACCTTTACCTTTACTCATCACAGTTTCTTGCCTCGATTCTGGCTCAAGCTCAACAAATCCTTCTTTATCTTGAACATTAATTGCGTTAAGTTGTTCCCTTGGGTTAGGTTCATTATTACTTGGCAAGCTACCTTGTGGTCGTTCGGAGATTAGTTTGGATAGCTGGCCTATCTGAGTCTCGAGCCCTTAGATCGATGCTTGTTGATTTTTAAGTGCTGTCTCGGTATTCTAGAAACGAGTTTCTGACACCGAGATGAATTTCGATAGCATCTTCTCAAGGTTTGTCTTTTACTCTTGTTGGTAAGGTGGTTGTTGGAAGCCTGAGGGTGGTGGTGGTCTCTGATTTCCTTGACCTCCCCATGAAAAGTTTGGGTGATTCCTCCAACCTATGTTATAGGTATTACTGTAAGGATTATTTTGAGATCGAGGATTTTTACCCATGTAATTTAATTGCTCGTTCTCTATGTTGTGGCCATAGGGTTGATATTCTGGATTACTCGATCCACCTACACTCGCTTCACATTGCATTACTGGATGAACCTACGTAGAACCAAGTAAACCAACAATCTTTTTATTTAGAAGTTCTACCTGATTTGATAGCATAGTAACCGAATCAACATTATAAACGCCTGCTGTTTTAGTTGGCTTAGTCCTCATGACTTGCCACTAATAGTTATTCAGTGACATTTCTTTAATAAATTCGTAAGCCTCTTCAGGTATTTTGTTATTGATGGTTCCACTAGCTGCTGCATCAATCATCTGTCTTGTCTAGGGGTTCACACCATCGTAGAATGTTTGAACTTGCAGCCATAGAGGTAACCCATGGTGAGGGCACCATCGCAGTAGGTCCTTGTATCTCCCCCATGCATCGTAAAGTGTTTCTAAATCCATCTGCACAAAAGAAGAGATATCATTACGTAATTTGGCCGTTTTAGCTGGCTGAAAATATTTTAATAAAAAATTTTTGGTCATTTGTTCCTAAATAGTGATGAACCTTCGTGGTAACGAGTTCAACCACTTTTTAGCTTTGTTCCTCAGAGAAAAAGGGAATAACCGACGATGAATGGCTTCATCAAAAATGTCATTAATTTTAAACGTGTCGCAGATTTCTAGAAAATTTGCCAAGTGAGTGTTCGGGTTCTCATCCTGCAATCCATCAAACAGAACAAATTGCTGTATGATTTGAATCGTGTTAGGTTTCAGTTCAAAATTATTTCCATTAATAGCAGGCTTAACTATACTTGACTCAGTTCCTATTAAATTAGGTTTAGCACAATTATACATAGTACGAGGAGCAGGATTCTGATTTGCTAATTCAGCGGGTACCGCAGGAGGTAGCTAATTGTCTCGATTTTCAGCCATCTCCTCGATTGTTGTTGAGTTATTGTCCTCTTGCTCTTCCTCTGTGTATCTTAGGCTTCGCCTTATTTATCGTCGGTTTCTACGAGCTGTGCGATCGATTTCTTCGTCAAACTGTAATGGTCCCGACGGGTTTCTTCTAGTCATAAACTATAAGAACCTCCCAGAAGAAAGAAAAAGAAAATTAGTAAAACAAGAAAAATAATGGCTAAATTAATAAAAATTTAGTGTTCCTAATATTTTAGTCCCCGGCAACGGCACCAAAAACTTGATCGTGATTTTCGGTGATAAGTTTTATAAATTTATAATTAATCATTCTTGAAACTAACTATTATTACGATGTAGGCAAGTGTAACTATCGAACAGTAGTATAGCTTTAGCAAGACCGGATTGTCGAACCTAAAGGACTAAAAGTACTAGTAATGACCGTCTTTTTATTATCTAGCCTAAGAATAAAGGGGTTTGTTTTAACTAACTAATTAACTAAAATAAGAAGTTGCAGAAAATAGAATTGGGGAATTATTTTTGGGAAAAACGATTGATTTAGGACAATACCTAAGGAAAAATCCACCTAGACTTCACTTGTTATTTTGGCTCCGAACCGAACGATTTATTCATTTAACTTACTCCGTAGAAATCCCTAAGTTATGTTATTATCCCTATTCAAGACTAATAACGTCTAATCCCTAGATTGAATAATTGAGACTTTTCTCTAATTAACACTCTAGGGTTACATTAACTCGATCTATGGATCCCCTTATTAGGTTTCACCCTAATCTGGCAAAATCTTGTCCCCCTATCTCTAGGCGTGCTATCAACTCTGCTTAATTATGACAAAGTCACTCTTAGCCAGGGACTATTCATCCTCCAACTAAGAGAATTAACTTGAATCGATATCTTGAAATACCAAAACAAGAATTAAGAACACATAATTAAGAACAAGTCAAATATTTATCATACGATTCAAAAAATAATAACAAGATTCGTGTTAGGTTTCATCCTCTTTAGGTATTTAGGGGTTTTAGTTCATAACTAAATAAGAAAACATCTCAAAAGAATAAAGAATACAAAACATAAAGAAAACCTAAAACTCCTGAAGGGAAATTGAGGAGAGATCTTCAGTCTTGATAATGAATCTGGCTTCTGGGATGGATCAATCGGCTTCCTTGGAGTAATTCCTTACTCCCTACTCTCTGTCCCTCTTTTAGTCTTCCTCTAGGGTGTTTAAATAGGCTTTAGAATGCCTAAGAGCCCTCCAACTTGCTCTTTTCTGAATAGAACTTAACTAGGGCTCGGTAGGGACACGCTCGTGTGACACGCCCGTGTGCGATTACTTCAAGCCGTGGTCGAGGCTCAAAGATCGACACGCCCGTGCTTGGATTGTTTTAGGCCGTGGTCGAGCCTGTTAGAATGGCACGATCGTGTGCTCTGCCCGTGTGAGGAAGTCCAGGCCGTGTTGTTTTCCCTTGTCGTCCCATTTTCTCCATTTTTGGCCCGTTTCTCTGTCTTTTCGTTCTCCTATGCTCACCATAATTATAAAACATGAAATTAAAGGATTAGGAGCATCAAATTCACCAAATCTAAGGAGAAATAATTCATAAACGTGTTAAGTGAGGGATAAAAATATGTATAAATTACGGTTTATCATTTGTGTGGTCTGAGGAACAATAGTCTAGTTTTGAAAAGCTCAAGTCTGTTCTGACTCAAGCTCCTATTCTAGTTCAACCTGAATCGGGCTAGGAGTTTGTGGTTTTCAGTTATGTGTCACATGTTGGTCTAGGATGTGTTTTGATGCAAAACGGTAAAGTGATAGCTTACGTGTCGCGACAACTTATGACACACGAGGGTAATTACCCTACACACGATCTTAAGTTGGCTGCTATCGTGTTTATTCTAAATATTTGGAGGCATTACCTATATGGTGAGAGGTGCATCATCTACATTAATCACAAGAGTATCAAGTACTTGTTAACTCAAAAAGAGTTAAATATTAGGCAGCATAGGTAGGTTGAATTGCTTAAGGATTATGGCTGTGTTTTAGAGTATCATCTTGGTAAGGCTACTATGGTAGCTGATGCTCTTAGTTGCAGAGTGATGTTTGCTCGTCTGAGTTTAGCTGAGGATGGAGGACTGTTAGCTGAATTGTAGGTTAAATCGACGTGAATCGAACAGATTTAGGTTAAACAATTGAGCGATGAGTCTCTAGTTTAGCAACTGTAATAGACTGATTCGAGTGAAAACGGATATTCAAAAAAAATATTACTTAATTACAGTATTGATTTTGAAATACGGCCCTATTGTTCCGATGGAGATAAGAACCTATGATTAGCTTTTCAGGAAATTTCCAAACGAACAATTTCAACGAAATCTTTCAATTTCTTATTTTACTATGTTCAACTCTATGTATTCCTCTATCCGTAGAGTACATTGAATGTACAAAAATGGCTATAGCAGAGTTTCTATTATTCGTATTAACAGCTACTCTAGGAGGAATGTTTTCAGATTTTAGCTTGAATAGCGACAAAGTTTTATGTTTCAAATGTTGAATTTTTGTGCCTAATGATCAGGAGCTGAGGTGACCAATTCTACAGGAAGCGCATAGTAGCCCTTACACTATGCATCCTGGTGGAAGTAAAATGTATCGAGACCTCCGAGAACTTTATTGGTAGCCTGGTTTGAAACGTAAAGTGGTTGCCTTTATATCACACTATCTGAAGTGTCAAAAGGTTAAGGCCAAACATCAATTGCCCTTAGGATTGCTTCAGGTGACTAAGATCCCTCTATGGAACTGGGAATGTGTAACGATGGATTTTGTTAGTATGTTGCCTTTAACCCTTACGAAGAAAGATTCAGTTTGGGTCATCATTAATCAATTGACCAAATCCGCTCATTTTATTCCTATCAGAACAGATTACTCACTGCAGAAGTTCGTCAAGCTGTATATTACTGAAATCTTGAGACTGCATGGGATTCTAGTCTCGATTATTTCTGATAGAGATGCACATTTCACATCTCGATTTTAGAAGAAGCTTTATGAGGCTTTAGGCACCCAACTCGATTTCAATAATTCGTATCACCCTTAGACCAACGGACAGTCTGAGCGAGTTATTCAGATCTTGGAGGATATGCTTTGGGGTTGTGTAATAGATTTTCAGGGTAGTTGGGAAGATTACTTACCGTTGGCTAAGTTTGCGTACAATAATAACTTCCAGTATAGTATTCAAATGGCACCTTACGAGACTTAGTATGGTCGTAAATGTCGTACTCCTCTGTGTTGGACTGAGTTAAGCAAACATCGGGTTTTGCGTCTGGAGCTAGCTTCTAAAACTGATAATACTATCAAGTTAATTCGAGATCATCTTAAAGTCATTTCTGATCGCTAGAAATCTTATATCGATTCAAAGAGAAAAGATATTGAATTTTCTATAGGTAATTAGGTGTTCCTGAATGTGTCACCGTGGAAAAAGATCCTTCGATTTGGATATAAGGGAAAATTGAGCCCGAGGTTCATTGGACCATACTATATCCTGAAATGTGTTGGACCTATTGTCTATCAATTAGAATTAGCACCGGAGTTAGAGAAAATTCATGATGTGTTTTACATCTCGATGCTGAGACGATATCGATCTAATCCATCACACATTGTTTTGATTGAGGAAATTAAGATACGATAGGACTTAAATTTTGACGAAGAACCTATTTAGATTCTAGATTGTGATGTTAATGTATTGAGGAAGAAAATTGTTCCTCTAATTAAGGTTTTGTGAGGAAATCATGGCACTAAGGAAGCCACTTGGGAACTTGAAGATTTGATTCGACGTCAATACTTGTATCTATTTAAGTCAAGTAAATCTCGAGGCTGAAATTTCTTTTAGGGGGAGAGAGTTGTAACGTTCTAGAAATTTGAATGTTTAACTGTGGCATTTTGTAGTAATTAAATTATTGCATCTATGGTTCTGTGCTCTGCTTATGTGTTCGAGGTCAGGACTTCGAGTCGTGTCTTTAGAAATTTTGTTAATTTAATTTTAATTAATCTCTGCTTTTGGGTCAACAAATTTAATTCTGTGTAAACGTGTGCCAAGAATGAGCCTGTTGGTTCACTGGTTAAGCATCTGTCTACTCTTTGGTCTTGTGCTCAAGTCTCTACAAAAGCGAAGTTGCTTCTTTGCAGAATTAGTTTTGGTTATCTATTTCTTTTAAAAGTAATTATTTTAGTTTTATTTTTCCTTTCTTTTTTTTATCGTTTCTCTTTCGTTCCTTTTTCTTTTTATTTTCTTTTCTTCTATTTTCTTTCTTGGATCGTTGTGATAGTGCCGATGTGTGATCGGCTAAGTACATGCTTCACTGTTGCTAATTCATAGGTTAATTACGTGCATTTTTTATTTCTAGAACTTCTGTCAATCGGTTGTTTTGTTTGTTTTTGTCAGAGTTGCTCAACTCGATTTGTTTCAACCTACTTTTAAGCGACTATTTGGTTTCTTTTTCGGCAAGGATATCAAAAGCAGCAATCCTCAGCGTAATAACTCGAGTAATTGTTGTTGATTATGTCAGTAAGTATGGTTTCTTTGATGGTTTGCGTCAAAACTTTTGACATAGTTATTCTGCGTATAATCAGGTCTTGTTGCTAATTGAATTGTTTAATTAAGTTATTGAATGGTCGTTTTAGGCTTCAGGAGTCTTCTACGTTGCTCCTACTTTAGAATTACTACAGGTGTGTACCGAAAACCTGAGTTTTTACGAATTTCAGACACCGAAAACCATTGTTGTCAATGCTACACAGTCGTCTGCCAGGCCATGTGTTAAGCCATGTAACACACTATCTACCAAATTCGAGCCACACGGGCAACGGACACAGGCGTGTGTCTAGGCCGTGTGTGGTCAAGTTAGTGTAGGGTTCACACAGGCCAAGGACACTGGCATGTGTCTAGGTCATGTTACTCACTGAGTATAAGATAAGGATCACACAAGTTAGGGACACGGGCGTGGGTCCAGGCCGTATGACTCACTATTACGATTTAGGACCACACGAGCAGACGACATGGGTGTGTGTCAAGCAGTGTGACACATATGGGTAGGCACATGGGCGTGTGTCAGGCCGTGTGGAACCATGCGGCGTGTGGATAAGGTCTGGAATTTACCTCTAAAGCCGCAAGTGTCATGTAACGCGAACATAGGCCTTCCATAGTGTATTTATAATCTGAATTAGATCGTATGAGAACTATCTGATGCTCTAAGACTGAGGTATTGATTGTATAAATGTATATTGATTACGGTGACTGTCGGTGATACTAATCCGTATCACCTAACTACGAATTGAATCTGAATGACTGTGTATATACTCTTGACATTGGTAATCTGCATTTGCATTGGATGGGAATTATGTAAAGGAGGAAATAATCTGTTCTGACTGACTCAATGGCTAAGCCACAATTTATATGTGAATCTAGTGTTTTATCACGATTTGATCTGGCAACTAGTTTGCATCTCATTGCACGTGTCGGACCGATACTATATGGTGTGTAGGGCTAGATGGATATTAAATGCCCTTAATGATGTGTTGGAATGGTCGGAAAAGGTGTGTAGTGGATGGGGGTGGGGTGGGTAGGAATAACTACATATGTTTCTGATCTGGTCTGTATCTAAACTGGAATTGTTCTGCTATATAACTGATACGATAAATCTGTACTGGAAATTTTCTAATTCTAATTGGAACTCAAGATTCGATAATTCATTATTATATTTGTGCTTCTGATTGAATCTATATTAGTTATACACTAAGTTCCATATTCATTATGTTGTTGATTGAGTGTCAGGTAACTTACAGGCTTGATTGGGTCGGCGTAATGGGAGCTCAGTCAATCTACCTTATCACCATTTATCTATTATATTATGTAGTTTCAGTATTTCGTAGAACTACGACTTTTCTAAGATTTTTGAACTATCAGTTGAATTTTATAGTTGTTATAATTTGTCTAATAGTTTTAATTGTACTTTTAAAAGTTGGTTTTCCTAGTAACATTATTATAGCTCTTCGGACTTGGTTTAGACGCCTACGTCGGGTTTGGGGTGTTACACACTTAGTGAATGATTTTGTCGCAATGACGTAAATTCTCGTCACACTATGACCTGGGCCTAGCCTTGTCTGTAATATCCCGAATTAGGGCCTAATCGGAATAGTGGTTTTGTGACCACAAATTTGATATAGAAATGATTATTTTATAATTATTTTGAGGTTCATGATATGATTGCATGATTATGTGAAAATTTCGTTGTGAAAATTTCGTGATGAAATTCTATGCATAAAGTGCTTAAGTTGAGATTAGGGGCTAAATCGAATAATTTGTAAAACTTGCATTCTAGAAGTTTTTAGTATGAAATTGTTTTGGAATATTAATGAGGAGGTCTTAAATAGCAATTTGACCAATTTCTAAGTTTATGGACAAAAATTGGACATGGATGGAATTTTTGAAAGTTTAGCAAGGAAGGGCATTTTGGTCATTTGTATATTAAATGAAATAAAATGGGAAAAATAACACAAAATGATCATCTTCTCAATAAGTTGCTGCTGAATTTTGCTGTCCACCATAGCTAGGGTTTCAACACTTTTAAACTTTGATTGTAAGTGATTTCTATGCCGTTTTTAATGTTCTTTACTTTTGTGAAATCCCGATAGCTCGATTTAGCTTATGCTAGCAATAATTCAACCTAGGGTTCGTATTTGGAAAAATACCCATAGGTGAAATTTGTGTATTTTGGTGTTTTATGGTAGAATATGAGGTTTTAAATTATGTTAGACAACTTGTGCTACTCGGTTTTAAGTGAAAACGAGAAAAAGGGCTTAATCGGTAAAAATACCTAATAGTCATAAGTACATGTTAGAGTGAGAATTTGATGTTTCCATAGAAGAGAAAAATGATCAGCATGTCATAAAACATAAGAATAAGGGATGAAGTTTAATTTCCGAGCCTTGAGGCAAAAGTGCAAATATGTAAAAGTTTAGGGGTAAAAATGTAATTTTGCCAAAGTTCGTATTAAAGGCTGTTTTGATGAATGTATGTATTAAATAAGATTAATTTGGCATTATAGATCAAGAGAAACGAGATTCAAGTCGTGATCGAGGGAAAAACAAAGTTTACGAGGAATAGGCTCGATTGCTAATATTTTGTATCGAGGTAAGTTCACGTGTAAATGTGGTAACATAATTGTAAATTTAAGTAATATAATGTTATTTATATGGTATGATGATTATTATCATTAAAGTTATTTATATGATATGAAGATTTTTATCATGAAATATTATGCTTTGTGGTTATTATTGAGTAATATGCATACTATGTTTACTACTTGATAAATATGAATTTCTACCGAGTGTCGGTTTCGATGTTCCATGGAAGACGGCAAAGATATGTGATCGAGGAAAAAGCCTGTTTGAACCTTGGGAATAGATTAGAATACAAGTGACATGTCACTAGGATATTGAGTTCCGAACTCGTTGAGTTGAGTCCGAGTTCGTGAGATGTGACTAGGCATCCGAGCTCGTTGAGTTGAGTCCGAGTTCACTTATGGATGCGAACGCCCGAGCTCGTTGAGTTGAGTCCTAGTTCACTTATGGGAGGGTTACATGGTAGCTTGGCTACATAAGTTCCATACGCTATTGAGTTTGTCTAGCTGCGGGTATGACACTTACGTTCATGAAATCCGTGTATTCGAATTATATTTCGATGTGTTCAACGGGTGAATCTTAAGTGAATAAGGAAAATGCCTAAAATGAAGGTGATATGTTGGTAAGTGTGGTGAATGAGAAAATTTTGACAGGTATGTGCTTAAACCCTCGGGTTGAGAACTTGGTATGATGAAATCGTAGTAAGATATTAAATGCAAATGTAATGTGAATGTCTTGGTGTTGTTTATGCAAATGATGTTTATGTTAGATTGCATGATTATGTTACTTGCTATTTTCATGTGAACTTACTAAGCATTTATGCTTACTCCCTCCTTTTCATTCATTATAGTTTTGACAAGCCGGCTTGAGAATCGGGATAGGTCGAAGACTCGTTCACACTATCCGAAGACTTAAATTGGTAAAATGGCTTGTATACTTTGAATGTGGCATGTATAGCACTATACTCACTTTGTGTAAACGACCTTATGATATGGTTATGGTTTGATAAGAAAAGGGTTTGTAAATGATTAGCCATTGGAATGGCCAATCTAAATCATATTTGATGTCATGTATGTTTAAAATGCTATTTAGTCCATGAAAATCTATAGTAAAGTGAAATTGGTTATAAAACAGAATTTCACAGCAGCAGTGACGTGAGTTTGAAAAATCACTAAAAATAGTAGAGATATAACTAGATGATGAATAAAATACGTAATTGAATAATTATGAGTCTATTTTCATATGGATGGAACAAAACAGGTATATGAGTTATATTTTATGAGATATTTAAATTTTTGTGAAACAGGGCCAGAGTGATTTCTGGATCTCCTGTTCTGACTTTGGAAATTCACTAAAAATTGTATAAAGATAATTAGAAGTCATGCTTTATATGTACAGATTCATTATTGAGTCTAGTTTTAAGAGAAACAAACTTCATAGTCTTTTTAATTCTGTAAAAAGATAAAAGTGGTTCGTAGTGAACAGAGGTCAGAGCAGTCGAACCCTGAAATAGGGGAAACTTTAACTAATAAACTGTACTAATTGGCCATACAAAAAATTCTCAAAAAATAATATTAGATAGATATATGAGTCTAGTTTCAGATAAAATTTACGGATCTTAATTTCGAGTTTCGGAACTTGAGATATTAATTTTTAAGCGACTGTGATGCTGTTAATCAGCTTGTCTGAAATTTTTTTAAAATAAATTGTTTGAGCTGTTTAAGTGATAAATTAAGGTTAGTAATACCTCGTGCTCGACTTCCGGTGATGGTATCGGGTACGGGGGTGTTACATTGTCACAATGTGGATCCCTTATTGCAACAACGTACAAACAACGTCGTAATGTCACAAGCTGACTCTACAAAAATAACTCACAAAACTTGAAATTTTGAAAACAACACCAAATCAAGCTACATGCATCCTCAAAATGACCAAATTAACAATACTTAACTCTTTGACATGTCGATACTACATTCATAACATATCTAAATCACCAAATTCCATTCAATAACATCATCATTCTCAATAGCATTCAACCAATTCAAAGCCTAACCTTATCCTTATAGTATTTGACCACATGAACAATATCCTAAAGATTCCAAATGCACTCTTAGCATACAAGCATTCCACCCAATTATCATATACACTTTAAATCTTAGTCTCAAGGAAAATATGGCGTTCTACCACTCACATGCACAATTGTTTTTAACTAACTTAAAGTCATCAATCATAGTAAATTTAATCTTCCATATGTATACCTACTAACATATAATACATCATCAAATTCCATCACATACCATTTACCATCCGTTCAATTTATTAAGTATACTTGCTTAATTCACACATCAAAGAACACCATGATTCATCAACATAGTTCATACAATTAGCAAAAATCATGCCATCATATAAATATATACATGATACTTTGAAATTCCAAGACATCATTCAGATTTAACATTGTATAACCATAAGGCTCCCTTAGGTACATGTCATTAACTAACAAAAGACATCACCAACTTGTTGAGTCCAGGATCACAAATGGATGTTGATATCGACAGACGAATACGTTCAAAATCTAACTTGCGCATGGAAAACAAAACCATACGCTAAGTATGAACTCAGTGGTATTTCTGTATAAATCAGTTAAATTGAAGTCACACAACCTTAATCCAGAATTCACTTAACATAAACTTATTAAGAGTCATTGCCCTCCTTCTTCCTCAAATCTCGAGCACGGAGAGTTAGAATGCTTACTAGTTTCACAATCTCTCTACTTCCAGGTCCTAATTCTCACAACTTCTACTCCATGCAAAGCTCTCTTAAGTTCTCTTCTTCTCCGGAGTTACCGAAGAAGACAAAACAAGTAAAAGAAACTTATAGTCTGAATTAAAGAAAAATTTTCTTTTTTACTAGAATGTTCACTTTCACCTATATATATATATATATATATATATATATGTATATATCCTATCCATGGTCTCCAAAACCCTTTTAGCCAATCATCAGAAATCATTATGTCTCCCATTATGGGACCAACTGGTCCCATCCTAACCAAGCCAGAATTGGAACTCAACTATTTACCCAGTCACAAATTTTACGTCTAGCTGACATTAAATTTATTTTTTCCATAACAAATATATTTTTTTCAACTTAAAAAAAGTATATTATTTTCGGTTATTTCTTTAATAATCCATAAATAGTTCATTAGTATTACATAATACTCAAATTAAAAACTTAAAAATTGTTATAATAAAGTCGATAATGGCAATAAAACAATCGCAA
Source organism: Gossypium anomalum (assembly GCA_025698475.1). Taxonomy (NCBI): domain Eukaryota; kingdom Viridiplantae; phylum Streptophyta; class Magnoliopsida; order Malvales; family Malvaceae; genus Gossypium; species Gossypium anomalum. The sequence continues at coordinate 91,148,760 of CM046961.1, forward strand.
AGTAATAAGAAAAGAAAAATAAAACACATAGATTTTACATAGAAAACTCTTTGGGGAAAAACCACATGCAAAGAAGGAGAAATTCACTAATGTTGAAAACCGAATGATACAAAAGGAGTTTCGACTACATCTATTTAAAGGTTGACAAACCCTATTCTATTCAATGTCAAATAGAAGAAGTGTAGTTCTATACAGATCCTACTTGTGCGGCATGGTCCATACCGTGGGAGCTTTGCCCTCACCCTGAGCCCTCACGGCCTTTTGCCTCCACAGATCCCCTTATTTTGCCATTTTATTTTATTTCTTTAACAAGTAATGGGATTCAGGTCACACAACTCTAACAAAAATCAAGAAAATTATAATTCTACATACTAATCATTTAAAAGAAAATTTGAATTGTCTCGAAAGATAATCATCTTTAAACATGGTTAGGAGCTTCGTCGTGTATTGTTAAAATTATCAATTCAATTTTATAGCATAAAAAAGTAAATTATATATTTATTTACAATCATATGATTAAACTTATTTACATGTTGGACTATTAAGCCAAACATGATATTTTATAATTAAAAATAAAAATTTTCCTATTTAAGAATGAAGCGTTCTTGATTACTAATAAAAATAACATGAAAAATAAACATCATATGCAATTTTACTAGTTGCTCTAACATTCCATATTTGTTACGTTAGCATTTAACATGTACTCATTTTCATCATTTATTGGTCCTTGACCAATTTCTTCATCATCTGAATCGAAACTTTTGAATCTATATCATTAAGATTGTTAATATCTTCTTTTCTCATATACTCTTCAAAGTATGGGTCATCCCAATTCCATCTATAAATGAAGTTTATAAAGTATGCAATAAACTAGCATGATGCAACATTATTTTTTAGACTATACTAAAGTGGTGTTGTTGATATGAGAAAACCTTTTTAGAATAATAAATGTCCTCTCAACTACATTTCAAAGTTTTTAGTGTCTCAAATTAAAGAGTTCATGAGCTATCTTTGATAATGATGCGGAACTCAATATTGAATTTAGAAGCCTGAATAATCAACTCAAAGAAAATCGAATGAAAATAACCTTTCTTGGAAAAGAAGAAAACCATAACAACAAGGAATTTTAAGACTTTCAAGAACCTAAAAATTAAATGGAATATATCAAGATTAAAAACAAAAGTTTCTAGAATTAAAAAAAAAAAAGCAAAAATTGAATAATGGATATGAAACACAAGGTAGAAGATGATAGGTGAATGGTGGCAAGATAGATGGATAAGTAGCCTAGCCTCCTTTGATGAACAAGTACCAACAAAGAACTATAATGGCTTTTACTCAACCCTCCCAGTTGACTTGAATTAGGCAAGCTAAAATTATGATGAACCTCCTCTACAATCTTAAAGAAGTTATGCAAAAGTTCTATCATGAAAGAAACTAGCCTTGTAAGAAAAATCTCCTTTGGAGTTTTTTATTAATAAAAACAAGCAAATACATTATATGGTGGCTATAGAACATATAATGTCATATATATATATATATATATAGACCTAAGCTACTTGGAAAACAAGGAAACAACTCTTCCTTTGTCTCCAAGCGATTGGCCTAGTCATAGTCTTACTCCTTAAGTTAAATTAGTCTAAAATATTAAAAAAAATTCATAATAAATAAAGGGTGAGTATTTCGTACATTAGCACTGTATTTTTTTTATTCCATGAGCAACATTAAAAATTGACACATATCTCTTTGTTAGATATTTATTTTTTAAATATTTTATTATACCCTATAACACACTTATCAATCCCCTGACACTGCTTGCGGAGTCTAAAAACTCTATTGGTAGTGTACCAAATAATTTCTCATAAATAAATCCCTAAAATATAAAATTTTATAAATAAATTATTGTCTTATATATAATCAAAAGCATTGATATTGAACCCAATATGATGTAAACTCAAATCAAAGCTCAAAACTCATAATTCCCATAATAAATTCATCCAAAAATTTATGCTTGTGCAGTTTTCACTAAAATGGTCATATCTTAAGCTCTTGAAGTCGAAATAAGCCGATTCAAACTGCTTGTCGAAGCTAAGAGATAGATCTTTCATCGGTGTGAATACATCTTAACCTAGAAATACCTAGATCCCATCAAAAAATGTGTCGTAAGTCAATTGATCATCTAGACATGAAATCTTTCATCAGTATGAATACATCTTAACCTAGAAATACCTAGATCCCATCAAAAAATGTGTCGCAAGTCAATTGATCATCTAGACATGAAAATTGGAAACTTTGGTGAAATTAATTTAGTAAATTTCAACCCATTTGTGCATGTATCATTCTGTCTAGCTTCATTCTCTCAAATTGTATTGTATCCCATAATATGTTGTAAGAAAACATTTTGTATTGGCATAACCAACATCTATTATATAATATTTCCTACAAAAATTACATGTAAAAAAATTTGATAATTTATAAAAAATAAAATAAAATTATAACAAAGTGATGATAATATCATTGGATTAATAGATGCAACTTTTAACCTATTTTAGGATCTCTCTCAAACATCATTTCTTAGTGCTCTAGAATTTGAGTCACAACCCAACTTTATAATTCTTCAATTATAATAGCTTTTATAAAATTAATTTGCACTTGATTGGGTGTTCAATAGTAAACCAACTTTAAAACATTTTTATAATATCTCGATTGTTATTCTTTCATGTAAATTAGATGAATATAAATATAGAATTTACAATATAACCTTTATATAAAAGAAAATTTGTGAGGTAATCAAATATGTATATATGAATAATATAAATTTTATAATATTGTCTTTATAAGCCTAATTTGCTATTGGGGCCAAAATTGTATAAAATATTTGGACTTCATGTGTCCAATAGAAAATAATTTTTATCTAATAATAAATATATAATTATATTTTAAAAATAAAATAATTTCCTAAAATTAAAATATTTTACTATTATTATAAAATACAACTTGTATAAAAAATAAATTTTTAAACTTAAATTATGTATGTGTATTTAGAAAATTATATGATAATTGGTAATTTATTATAATTCTCCGCGTAATTACCCCTAGAATTAGAAAATATAATTGGGTAGTTGAATCACATTTCGCACCTACAAATTACAATTGTTATGGAAAGCAGAAATTAAAAAATAAATCAAATATTGAAACAATTCTCAAAAGAAATGACAGAAGTGTTGAAACTAGGACAATGAGGATCCCATTTATATGTCTTGTCAAGAACCCCCTGACGTTTGTGAAGTATTGAGGTAAAATAATTTTTCTTGCATGGCATCATCTAGGGCTCACAATATCTTATTTTGCTCACATTTGATCTGATTCTGATGGTTAAGAGCATCATTATCTACACACTAAAATTGTTTGCTTAGAAGTTAACACCCTTTTTCAAGGGTGAAGTCAAGCATGCAGGCTATGACCTTCGCCCCTTGGTTAAATCATCCAATTATACTTTGAGTCTCTCTTAAACTTAAATGATTTAATTTAATTTAATTCTTTTAGTCTTTTTATTAAATAAATAATTTTTTTACTTTTTCAAAAATTAATTATTCAATGTAAGTTATTTTAACATGTAGCCTCCAATTTCACATTTCACTAAAAATTATTGATTTCACCTTATATTTTGCTTTGAAACTAAAAATTATTGATTTCACCTTATATTTTGCTTTGAAATTTAGAAAAACCAGTCAATCTAAAGAGATAGTAATCAAAAGACTATTTTTTTTATTTGATTTAATAATCAAAAGAGAAGTTGAGTTTATAGCTTAAACAACTTTTATAATTTATTCAATTTTTATTTTTCATCATATTCAAACTACAAATCATCCGAAACATAAACAAAAGCAAACTATTACATAATTTTTAAATCAACACACAAAGCCTTCCAGTTCTTGTTGCAATCCAACATCTTCGTAACCCTGACAAGTTTAAAAGAAAAACCCTACAATTTAATTAACCCAAAAAATTAAATAATAAAAGAGAGAGAGATAATTTTTATATATATAAAGCCAAATAAATTTGGGTTTTTGTGTGTATATGTGTATTGAATTTCATGGCATTTTCACCTTTAAGGATCAAGGCAAATGATGTTCATTTTCCTCCATGCAAACAGGACTTCACGTTTGGAGTAGTACATATGCCCAGTAGGATCATAGTAATACTGCATCAACATCATCACCACCACCATCATTATCAACTTAATATTTGTATACATGTATGTAGGATGAAGGATACAAGGGTGGTTTGGTATACCTTATAAATCCTACCAAGGCCCTTACGGCCAGAAGGAACATAACGCTCTTCTGCAACCCATCCAGGGAGCAACCAGTCATAGTTAATATCAGTATTATCAAAGTGCCGGACGGAGACAGCTAGTGACGTCCTTTTACCCCTTTTCTCAGCCTTTTCTCTCACTACTTGTAAGGTGGCTAATGTCAACGGCGACCGCTCCTTAGGCTGATGTGGTCGCGATTGTGGTAGTGCTAATATTGTTGTTACTTGTCTCCCCCTTTTCTTAGAGCTTGAGCTTGAGCTTGAGCTTGAGCTCGACTGCCCATTCTCTGCCTTCATCACTGTGCTAGAACTTGCCATGCTTTTTGTTTTTTTTTTTTTTTCTCAATCAAGGTATTACAATACCGCAAATGCAGTTTGTTTTGTATGACCATTCTCCATTTCTCATCATCTATATATAGCCCCAGTGTGGATTGATAATTTTACATATTTGCATATTTGTATATTTGCCTCTCATTTTCCTCTTTTCTTTTACATTTGTTCCTTAGGGTATTTAATCATTTTCAATTTTGCCCTTGGACATACATATATACCTTTCTATATTAGTTGAGCATAATTTTTAAAAATTTATTTAGGGTTATTTTTTGGTTATACAATTATTTTTAAAATGAAGTTGTTATTAAATGTGCAGGGATGATTTTTATGTACGTTGCATGAAAATGCATGTCGCGCGTGCTATCTTACTTAACTTACTCACTTTTATGAGCGCGTATTGTTGATTTTAGATCTTCTATTTTACTTGATCACCAAGAAATTAGGAAAATACATAATTGATATATATTGATTGAAATGCGATGCAACAAAAAAGTTAAATTTTTAAGCAAATTGATAATTGCAACCCAATTCTCATAACAATCTTCCATAAACATGTTTAATTAGTGAACATGAAAGTTTCAAAGATTTACAAGCACTAAATTTATGAAATTTATGATTATTTGTGTGATTTATGGGTTTTACCAATGAATTTTTTAAGAAATGTTTGAAAATATATTAATATATTGTTTATTTTAATTTTAATATTCTTATCAAATGATTTAAAAATCTTGAATTTAAATCATAATATTCATTATTTAAAGGGTTAAATTGAAATTAATAAAAAACTTGTGGTGGTTCTCACAATATTATGGATTTTAGTTGGGCTTCCCCTACGAAAATTAATTATGTAACCTCTGAAAGATTTTTTTTTCTTTTGTGTTCACACTTACCATATATTATCTTCTAATATTTAGCTAAAAAGTAAATGGTGACCTGGACATTTATCTGTAATAATTTAGACAAATCACTGATTTAATTTAGTAATATGATATATATTTTTTATTTTAATCGAAAATATTAAATTTCATAAATCTCTAATATTATTATTATCGATATAGTATCATTTTAAATTTACGTATGATGTATACAAATATTATATTTATCTTATATAAAAATTAATATTTATTTTTTATTATTTTTTTCATTATTTAATTTTAATTACGCAGCAAGCTATTTGACCAAAGTTTAACCCCCTTAAAACCTCGGAGTTTGAACAGTAAAATGTCCTTCGTTCATTATCGAAGGGTATATTGTAATTAATTAATACGCTTAGGGGTAATAAAGTAATTTGAGAATAGGTAATTACTGCCATACATGCATGTAATCCAGATGGATTTCTTTCCTTGCAGATACCCCAAATTGCATTTATATTTTATAACCGTTTTAAAACTTTTCTACAGATTCCTTACCAAATAAACAGCTTTTTCAAATAAACATTTGTTTTTTACGAAAAATATCATGGTAAATAATTCATATTTTTTTAATTTATCTCTAAAATACTAGCTTAAAAATTACTAAATAAATTTTAAATAAAAAAGATAATTATAACATTGCTATTATTTTATATGTTTTTTTATTTTTTTATTTATTTCTCTAATTTAATTACAAAATAATGAAATTTTAATTATATATTGAAGCTTCACTTTTTTTAAAAATTATATGTGACTTCAATTTAAATTAATATTTAATTCGATTATATAGTCACCTTTCTCCAGTTTTAAATGCATCGGTTTTTATTTCAAAAAGTTATATATTGACCTATAGATGAATTATTAGATTATTTTATGTTAAGTTAATTATTTTCTATTGTTAAGAAGGTTCTAGTGGGAAAAATATTAAACAATAAACAAAAAGTAAAAGAGATGATAAAAACAATGTATAATTATCATTGTCCAAGTGCTAGTGTAGTTAACTATATGACCTAGGTCTGTTATTGATATTTTTGTGGTCTTAAGCCAAATAATAAATTGGGTCTTTTAAAAAATATATATACAATGTAATACAATAAAAGTTGAAAATTTTTGGGCCTTAGAGATGAAGCATTTATGGTTAAAAATTGAAAGTCCTGAGCATTTAATTGATTTATTTTAGTCTGGAAAATTTTTTCCACATTAAAAGTTGAAAAATATTTTTTTTAGGCCCTTTCCAGCCTTAAGCGATTGCACTCTCAAACAACCCAGGGCTGAGCTTGATATGACCATGCATGTCTTTGTGGTTCACCTTATCAAGTAGTTGATGAGGCACTCCCAATTTATGAATTAATCGCCTCTTTAGACACTCAACTCTCATTAGAGTTTGGTGATAAAACCCTTGTTAAGAACAATATTAACCTGGTGAGGGGTCCACCAACTTTCGGTAGACAACACTTTACAAATTTCTCCTAATGGAATTGGTCTCCCTCAATAAGGGTTTAGCTTAATGTCAAGGTTAAGACTCTGGGAACTTTGAAATTTCAGGTTCGGAGTCTCACTTTATGTAAATCCTATGTGGGTTCTCAACCTATATTTATTATAGTTTATGTTCCACTATATGTGACTCTGTATTGGTTTATTTTGGTTTAGATTTGGGTATATTTTGATTATCAGCCTGACCATAATTTATAATGATTAACTTATTTTATAGTTATTTGAATGTATTCTTTGTAATTGCAATTGTGACAATATGTATATGTATATGTATACACAAATTTCACATAAAAATGAGACTTTGAAAATTAGAACAAAAGAAATTGTTTATGAAATTGAGTTATGATTTTTAGATAACTACTTAGATTTTACTCTTTAGTGGAAATCTGATTTAAGGACTTGATCTTGTATGGAGGTGAGTTGTTTCAAGGAACTCAAGACTTGATATTGAAACTAGGTATGAGCATGTTTGCTTGAGAATTTGATTTGGTTTGATTTGGATTTAATGGTCTTTAAGACTTGAGTTTGATTGAATAAAGTCCACATTAAGAGTAACCGAGACTTGATCTAGAAAAATAGGTTTGAATAGAGTAAGATCCAGATGTTTTTAAAATTTGATCTTGGGTCAATGTGGTTGGCTTCAAAGGTCATCGAGACCTAATCTTAAAAATAAATATTATCTCTTTTGTGTTAATACAACCCGATTGAAGAGAGCTTTGATTCATGAGTTTTCAAGACTTTATCTTTGATGAAAAGATATGAATGATAAATATTGTCCCACCAAATTTGTAAACCCAAACTTTGGGTCCAAATAAGACTTGAAAATTGGAGCAAATCAAAGAAATTTTATTTATGAAATTGAGTTACAATCTCTAGATAAATTCTTCTCTTCAACGAAACTTCTAAGGGTCCAAACTTGATCTTGGATGATGCAGGTCACTTCAAGGGTTGTAAAAATTTGATTTTGAAATTGAATTTGGAAAGATTTTTGTTTGAGAATTTGGTTTGGTTTAATTTGGATTCAAAGATCGTTAATACTTTATATTGAAAACGAGTTTTATCCCTTTTATCCAATAAGAGTATTTTAATTTTGAGACATATATTTTATTTTTAAAAGTATAATCATATGCTATTTTACTAATTTAGGTTAAATAATTTTAAAATTCTATTGGTGGGAGATAATTTCTCATATATTTTGACCTATTAAATAATTAAATAAATCCAATAATATTTCTTGTAAATTAATTATATTAATGTTAACTAGTTAAACATATTTATTGTTAATTATTAATACTTGGCCACAATCAACAATGACAATAAGTATCGATACTATTTTCTAAAAGTTTGATTGAATTAGTGTCATACATCAAGAGAGTCTCAACCCAAATACAAAATTACCAAAAAATTATTTTTTAACAAAGTAACAATATTATTTTGAGTGTATTTTTTTTATATTTATATATAAAAACTAAAAAATACACATATAATAAGATTTAAACTTAAGGCACTATGGTCTTTAATGTTTTAACTTTACTATTTTAACGAAAGCCTCATTTGGGTATTATATAAACTTATTATAAATATATTTGTTAAATGAATTATTTCACTCACATAGTGAGTGTGACATAATCTAATATGTTTGATTTTAGAGAATGAATAACTCAAAAAATATGAAATACTAAAATAATTAAATAAAATTGCATGAAATATTTTTTTTTTGTTAATTCTTTTAGTAATCGTATTTTCAAATAATATTTTTACTCCTACTCAATTACTTTGTGATGTTTGTGAATTGCGTGATTATAAAAATTTTATTGAAATAATAATAAAAGCTCTTACCTTTCATCATTTTGTCTAGATAATGCAAGTACTTTCATTTCATTCAAATAACTTTTTCATTTACATTGATTTACTAAGCTAATCAAGAGGGAAACATAGCTTTTGCTCCAATTTTTTGAGGATAAAAATTATTTAAATTTGAATATAAAATATAGAATTATTCATGAAATGTTTAGTTATTAGTGTAATAATATGAGGAGGAAATTTTATTTATTACACATGGTTTAAAATAGTTAGACATAAAATAAAATATAATTAGTAGAAATTTATATTTGAAATTTTAGTGATGAGTAAAACTCTTGTAAAAAATAAAGCTTCTTCAAAATAAAAATAAAAAAATCTTCTTTTACTACAAATAAATTATGCGAGTAGTTAAAAATTATTATTTGTAATTAGTTTATTATGAACTCATGTTAAAACATGTGAAAAATTAGTATTATCTTTGTACAGGGTGAGAATATCACATGGTGCAATTGTTGAATGTAAGACGCAAGCTACAACCTTCAATATTCGGAGCCTCAACCTTTGTCAATTATGCTGAGACCTCATTGGCTCATATGAGCTACTCTTAATCATATATATTTAAGTACAAAAAATTATAATATATGAAGATTTTAAACAAGTAATTGATTGAATAAAACTAATTTAAGTATTTACTACATTATGGGGCACTCATAATATAGGTGAAAAACAAAATTATGTAACAGATATATTTGTAAAAATTAATATAAATAACAAATGAGGTTTTAGTTGAATGGTAAAATACAAAAATTGAAAACTATAGAGGCATGTATACGTTCAAATCCCTATTATATGCATGGTTTTCTATTTCTCTTTATAAAAGATACAAAATGACAAAAGCAATGTCCAAATAATAAAATGTCCTTCGTAAAAGTAAAGATATTTATGTTATTATCTAACTAAGTTTACTCGATTAACTCATGACATAAATTTAATAAAGTATAGTATAGATAAATATTATATAAATAAAACTAATTGGGCTTCTCTACTTAAGCCTAAAAGGGCAGGCCCAGGGGAAATAGAAAAGCACATCTTTCACTCTTTATTTTAATCAAAGCAAGGAAAAAATAACAGCAAAAATATTGTAGAGTAGTCGCCCACCGTGGGGCTCGAACCCACGACCACAAGGTTAAGAGCCTTGCGCTCTACCGACTGAGCTAGACGGGCTTAGTTGCACAATTTTTGGGCTTTAAATAAAAGTATTAAAATGACGAGTACTACTTCATGCTAAGGGTGTCAAACTCATGTTGCTATTGTTCACAAAGTTTAAAAAGATTCATATAAATACAACTACTCATGATTAGGCTATTTGTCCGAAAATTGAGATGATTTGAATAAAATACAATGCTTGAAGAATGAGTTTGGATAGAATTTAAGGTTCATCTTTTATATAGTTCAGGCTTTGGGTAAGATTTTTATGGCTCAAATCATGTCCGGTCCGAATATATTATATCATTAAAATTTATTATATTAATTAATATTTATATTTATATTAAATTACTAATCCAATAACAATTAAAATCATTACCCAAAACTTAAAAAAAAATTTACTCAACTAAATAACCCAACTCAAAATATGAAATTTTAAAATTTATATTTAATGCAATAAAATATTTATTATATTTATAGTAATATTTTTAATATAAACACATTTTAATTTGTTAGAAAATTTTTATTTTAGCATTTTTAGTGATATTATATTTTTAAATAAAAAGTAATCTAAAAATTCAAATATGGACAGGTCAGGTCAATTCAAATTTACCTTTCTTAAATTAGGTCGAGTAAAAAAATTAAATCCATTTTTTCAAACCAAACCAAACTAAATCGAGCTTAAATTTAAAAATTAATTTAAATATCTTAATGAATCCAACCCTGCCCATGTTGGTTCTCCTGAATAATATGTAATCATGAGTAAAATTATATAGATGCTCTTATTGATGGAATTTGTGGTTTTTCCTCTCTCTTTTTTTCTCTCCCATCACGTGATCAATGTAAACATGCTTTTTCATAATAGAATTAGTATAAACATAGTTTTCCACAACGTAATTAATTGAAAAATATTTTCTCTATCATATGATAAATATAAACATACTTTTTCATAATATAACTAATATAAAAATGCTTTTAAATTAATATTGCAATACATTAGACTGTTTTGTTAATCACTATAATTAAGTGTTTAATTTATCATCACGTCATAAAAAATTTTAATTCATATGTGAATATATATGTATATGATCGTTATTTCATCAATAGAAATGTATATGATCACAAGATAATTATCCATACTATAATAAAATGATTGACTAAATTTGGTGTCATCAAAGTCAATTGATAAAAATACGAAAAAGTTAAAGTTGTTGTTTTATTAAAAATATAGAGATAATTATATCATTTAATTATTTTATATATTAAATTATATTCATCTTGTACTCTTAAACTAACAATGTAAAAAAATCATTTTCTCAATTATACCTACTATTAGTATTCACGTAACTTTTAATTATTAAGAAAAAAACCTATCCACTTTTTTCAAAATATTATTATTTATTAAAAGAGAAAAATCTCAAAAGTATACGCGAATTTTTTATACATGAACTTTGATTTGTTGTAATTATACATATAAAATTTTGATTATGGTTCATAATTTTGATTCAACCATATACATTTAAAGAAATAAACATATAAATTTATTTTTATATTGGATAAATATAATTATTTTTGTATGCAATAAACATAAAATGTATTATATCAATAATTATTTTAATAATTTGTGAGAATTGGATCGAATCAAAATTTACGTATAACATCATTTTAAATTTACGTATGGTGTACACAAATATTATATTTATCTAATATAAAAATTAATATGGTTTTTTTATTTTTTTTCCATTATTTAATTTCAATTACGCAGCACACTGTTTGACCAAAGTTTAACCCCCTTGAAAATCTCGAAGTTTGAATCAAAATTTCATGTATAAAATTACAAAAATAAAACAAAGTTTATGTATAAAATTGCATATTAGATCAAAGTTCATTTATATTTTTTAGATTTATCCTTTTCTTAAAATGTAAAATTTATATAGGAATTATTATTTTTTAAAATATAAATTTATATATAATATATTACCTTTTCACATGTGCTTTTTTACAATCTTTTTAGGAAATAGACTTGTTCAAGAGCCTATTGACCTTAGCCCGAAAAAGTATTTGAAATATAAGAGGGTTTAGATAAAAGTATAGCACTCGAAAATGGGTTTTGAAAAAAATAGCTCCATTTAAAATATAAGTCGAGCTTGGACTCCAAAATTCAAGGATTAAGCCTAACCTATTTTCTACTTTGTAATATATATTTTTTATTTTATTTTTATATAATATGTAATTTATATAAAATTAAATTAAATATATAATAATATAAATGTAATGTATAAAAGATATGCTAAATGTAAAAAAAAATATTTATGCTAAGTTATTGATGATTAAAATTCAATAAAAGAAATTCACCAAAAAAGTAGTAAAAGAAAAAAATTAAATTAATAAATAATATATTTAAAAAAGAATTAAAAATTAATATAGATGAACCTAAACTGAGTTTAGGTCGGTCATTTTTAAATATGAGTGCATTTGACCAATACTTGAGGTCCATATTTCGAACAGGGTCAAGCTTAGATAAGCATAAAATGGGTTGATATCACTAAATAGTCTAACTCGACTTGGGACGTGAACACCTCTATTTGGAGATGAGGATTTAGTTAGTTTGTATGCATATTATCAATAATTTATATATAAATATGCATGCATATGAAATAACTTTATGTAACACTCCTCGCCTGACTCGATCACCAAGTCCAAACTACAGGATGTTACATTCGTTGTCGGAGAAACTACCATTAAATTCACAATATAATAATCATTTATGCATGCAATTCATTGTCAATCACATTCACTTTAGGTTAAACAAACAATTCCGAACCTTAATCGAGCTTACAAAAGCTCTTTTATCATCTCGGGTATAAAATATGACCAAATTGCAAAGTTTTTAAAATGTATGGATCAATGTCGCGACTTCATATAGTGCTTGTCACAACATGGCCATCTTAGTATGTCACGTCACGACGATAAGCCCTAACTCTTCATGACGTCACTTCTTGTAATGGCAACAGTGCAACGTCCAAAATCTAAGGTCACAACATGGCCCCTGTTGTTGGTAAAAATGACCATTTGGTACCTATTTCATACTTTCCAACCAAACTTATCAATTTATGCATCAATTACCAAGTTCATTTGAATCAAAACACACTAAGCACATACCAAACAAGCTCAACATCCATAATCAACTTCAAAACAAGATGTCTAATACATTTTCACCAATTAAACTTGAGCATTTCAATACCATTTGGGCATACTAACCAAATTCATTCAAATGCCTTGCCAAATCTATCAAAACATACCATTCTACTTTCAATACACATAATTCATTCATCAACACTTTTATGGCATTAACCATGAACCAAAATAACCATTTATTAACATATACCTTAAGCAAAATCATTATACATACCAATTCATACATCCACTTAACCATTCATTTTAACTCATACCACAGTTTTTTGTATACCAAATTCAAATAGGTACATATATCATCTCCTTAAGACATCAACCATTGTCATGAAACACCTTCAACATCATCACAAGCCAAATTCATTTCCATGATCAACTCATCAAGACTTTTAAACATTAAAGTATGTACCAAGACACTTATATACATGCCACAGCCCTAGCTTCAAAATGACCAAACATCTACCAATTTGGTGATAGGATAGTGTGAGCTTCGAGTCGATCCAGCTTGACACATTTTGCAATACATTGATCTACAAGAAAAAGGGAAAATAAACTGGGTAAGCATATGAAATGTTTAGTAAGCTCATAGGCATTAAATAAGGCTTACCTTATATTACAATCAAATACAATATGCTACCATAATTTGACATAGATAGCTAGTCATGGCAACACACAACATTAACAAGGTGAGTTTAATATATAATCAAACCAAATGACATCTCAGCCATATATCAATCCAGTTCATTTTAAAGTCAATATCCTAATACCATGCTCATGCTCAATTCAACATTTATCCATTTGAACATCAAGCTCATATCATGTCATTTCAGTTTTTCATTTTACATTAACCACTTAGCCTGATGAACTCAAGTAAATGGACTCGGATATACAAGTAGCTACATCACACCAATTGCTCGTTCAAGCTGAATATATATTTATGTCAGGTTACCAGTCTAGGCTAAACCTTTATAACGACAAATCCGGTTACTTGTACAAGCTGAATATATATACATGTCAAGTTACCAGTCCAGGCTAAACCTGTGTCATATGTATCTTCGAGTCCGTAACAAATGTTGGATCTCGGTAATATATGTAACCAATCTCGTACAAGCGCGCATAAAACCCTATTGAAATGTCAATTGTATCTTAACCTTTACTAAGTTCATAGAGGCCTCTTTTTCAATTATAATCAACATTTTACAATTTAGTCCAATTCACACATTTTTCATAAATTCACAATTAAGCGCATATATAATTACAAATCAAATTCAAAAAAACCTATATAAAAAAATAGCATATGAACTTACCTAGAAAAAATAGCAAACAAGTTGAATCTTCAAGGACTAATCAACAATTTTGACTTTCCCCTAATTATCTCTAGTTTGATCTAATTCTCGATCTAAGTAGTTATTTTAGACAATTCATCAATACCAAACATTTATGCATTGTATCGTGATATGAATGAACCTATGGAACTTCATTTTTCGATGCCCTAAAGTTTTGAATTTTATTCAATTTAGTCATTAAAACCGAAATAACTATATCTTTCAATTTTGAGCTTCGATTTTAAAACTGATTCCAATTACATTCGTTATAGTTCCTCTACTATCTATTATTACTGAAATTTTAGATCAATTACACGATTTATTCACTTTAATCCTTATGTACAAAACTAACAATTTAAACATTACAATCTAGTCATTTTTCATATCTAAACTTAAAATCTATCAATTTAATACCAATATCTTCAAGAAATCAACAATGGCAACTTTCAAAAACTTTAATATTTTTAAAAATTGGCACATGGGCTAACTAAATCAATCTCTCATGACCTCACAGGCATAAAAATTATAAGAAAAGGACTTAAGCTACCTTAACATTGAGGATCAAAAGCTTAGAACCCTAAGAATGTTTTTATCTTTTCTTTTCTTGGATGAATTCGTCCATGAATTCCACTAAATTTTGTTTTTATACATAGATTAAAATTTGATTAACTTTAATTAAATTTACTTACTTCATTAAATCCTAGTAAATTTAAACCTTAATCATAATTAATAAAAAAATGAGTGGAATATAAAATCATTCTCCACTATAGGATGAATTAAAATGGTTTATTTACCATTTAGAACCTTTAGTTATTTAAAATCTATAGCGATAATATTTTTACAATTTAATCCCTGCCCCTTAATTAAGTAATTAATTGACAAAATTATTGGATTGAACTCTAATATACTGTTATACCAACCTCATAAATATTCATATTTAATATTTATGGACTTGACTTACGAAAATGAGGTCTCGAAACTGCCTTTTCTGACACCACTAAAAATCAAGTTGTTATACTTTAAATTTTAAAATAATAACTACAAATGTTTAAAATTTTATTTTAAATAACATTTATACATTCTTCTTTATATATATATATATATATATATATATATATATATATATATATATATATATTAAAATTGAATAAAGTTCTTTTTTTTTTTGTGAATTACAATAACAAGGCAAATCCTAAACAACAAACACGACTAGCATGACTCGAACTCTGGCCACACTAGGGTATGATTAACTTAATCATAGATTTTATGTAAGTATATAACATATATTATTTTTCTATCTTGATTTCCTTTTAACTTAATATTAACAAGTTTTTTCAAGTTTTTTTTAATATATCGAATTTAATTTTTCTAATATGCTAGTATATAAGTGAGTATAAGATTGCTAGTTCATAGTTGGTAGAACTGAACTAGCTTGTCAATTGAATGAAGAACCAATGGTCCAAGTAATTCATCTAATACTATAAAATCAATAAAAATTGGTTGAACCACTAAAACCATTCTAATCGATTAAAAATTAGTTGAATTTGGTTAAAGTTAATTTAAATATTTAATTGTATTGTTATAGTTTATAAAATGATTGTTTGTATTTCTATTGTTATTTATTTATGTTTGTTATTTTTTTCTACTTTCTCGATTTTTTTCTACTTTTTTGGTGAATGTTCAATTTTTTTAAAATTTTTTTATTAATTTTACGATTAAACTAACAATCAAACAATTGAATGGAAATTTGGTCGTTTAACCAATTTGACTAATGGTTCAATTTTTACAACATGGCATATTATCCGACTAACATAATCACTTTGTATTTATATGATCACTAATTAAAAATATGACCAAAACAACACTATTGATTTTGAATTTCCAACATAAAACATAACCCTTAATTACCCTTAATTACTATGATTTTTGCATATTGCCATGATTGTTAATTAGATTTATTTGATTTGTTGCGTAATTGTTTCTATTTTTTTTGGTGAGAAAAACAAAAACTACAAGGAAATTACGTAATCATAAGAATAGTCTAAATATTTGTTCCTATCAATTAGAGCACGAGCTGTCTCGGGTGGATCATCGAACACTTGCGGATCTTTTTTTTCGAGCAAAGGTTGTTTAGCTAAACAATCCACAACTTGATTTTGCTCCCTTGGAATGTACTGTATAAACCAATGATTCTCTTGAGACATAAGGTTATGGATACGCCTAATTAATGCAGAGTTGGAGCCAGTTGAAAAGCTTCCAAGGATGCTTTTAACGACCTTCAAACTATCAAAGTGTATGATAACATGATCCAAATCCAAACATCAGATAAGTTTAAGGCCCTCAAGAATACCCCACAATTCCGCATTAAAAACTGAACATTTTCCAATAAACCGGTGAAAGCCCATGATCCATTGCCCCTCCTTATCACGAACAACTCCCCCAGCTACAGCAAGCCCAAAATCTAATTGCACTACGCCCTCAGTAAAAAGATGCACCTATTCTTCAGAGGTACAAACTTCAACAAAATGATCAAGACATCCAGAAAGGATCTCTTGATAGGAGATGAGAAGTGTATCGCCCAACTATAGGATCATTGGATTATTTATTTGGAACTCCATGGTTTGTCTTGAACGATGTATAAATTCTGATTTTTTCCATATGCGCCAAATAAGCAATCCAAAGAAGCATGCCCAGTTAGCTCCCCTTTCATGAATCAGCCTGTTTCCCTGTAAATTAAGAGAAAATCAATCTTGAAAGGGAAGAGAGAAAAAATTCGAAATATACTTACTTGGGTTAACCTGAGTCCAAACATCTTTGGCTGCTGGACAGTCGCGTAAGATGTGTAAGATATCTTCTGAGTGATAATCGCATATATGGCACGAAGGGTCTTCCGCGATACCCCTTCTAACTCTTTCAACATTCTCTTCCTTGTAAAATCGTCCAAATGAAGGTACGAATTCGTTGAGGTCCGGGAAATTTCCAAGCCAACTTTCATTTTTCATCATCTAACACCAGATGAAGTATGATTCCAAGAAATTCTATCAGAACCTTCTGAAGGAGTAAGGGGAGGAATACCTTTAATAGCCTGAATCACCTCTTCTGGGAGCCAAACTCGAAAGAGACCTAAATTCCATGAACCATTCTCAGTAGTCATCTCGTGTAAAAGACAATCAAGATTCAGATTAGCATCAGTAGGAATATATCTATGAAGGGGTCTGATGTCAAGAATCCAGTTATCCTGCCAACACTGAACTTTGTGGCCATCTCCAACAGACCAATGAAGGTTTTCACGAAGTAAAGACCAAATTTTAAAGAGGGACTTCCAAAGAAAAGAGCCTCTATCTGTATTGATGCAACTTGGAAGTTTTTCTTTTAGTCGATACTTCGATCTAAACACACGAACCCAAAAAGCTCCATTGTCGGAAACCAATTTAAAACCCAATTTTATCAAAAAAAGAGATATTCTGGTCACGAAGGTTCCTCAAACCAAGACCACCACACACTACTACACACTTTAGGTTGGTAAACGGTATCTTATCCTACCAGAGCCATGTTCTTATTTCTTTCAGAAGACCCCCAGATGAATTATTTAATTAACTTTTCAATTTCATCACACGTTTTCCTAGGTATTATCATGGACTGCATGAAGTAACTAGGAATAGATAAAAGAACCGATTGAGCTAAAGTGATCCGCCCAGCCAACGAGAGCTTTTTAGCTTCCTAACTTTTAAGCTTTCCACGCACTTTTTCCACCACAAACCGAAGAGTGCTACTAGTAATCCTTTGATGCAGTATAGGGACTCCCAAGTAATGACCATGATTATAAACTCACTGAAACCCCAACAAAGAGCTAATCGAAGCCACTGTGTCCTCATCCACGCCTTTAGAGAAGAAAATATTAGTCTTTCTGGTGTTAATTCTATGTCCAGAAAATGCACAAAAACTATCCAAGATGCCTTTCAAAATCCTACAATGCTTCAAATCGACCTTACTAAAGATAACCAAATCATTGGAAAAAAGTAAATGCGAGATGGCAGGTCCACCTCTAGAGAGCCGAATAGGACTTCAATTCTCTTTCGAGATAGCAGCCTGAATCAAATGACCAAGCCACTCCATACAAAGCACAAACAGATAAGGAGAAAGAGGACACCCTTGATGGATTCTTCTAGTGGGACTAAATGTAGACAAAGGAACTTTATTCCACATAACCTGCATAGTAGAAGTAGAAATAGAAGACATAATAACATTCACGAGATATTCAGGGATACCTGCCGCTCGGAGAGAAGCGTCGATGAACTCCCAGCTTACTCTATCATAGGCTTTCTCCAGATCGATTTTGATCACCATCAATTTCTTTTTTTTCTGACATCTCATGGAATGAATTACTTCTTGAGCTAAAATGATGTTATCATTGATGCTCCTACCTGTAATAAACCCTGCCTGCTCCTGTGCAATAATTTTAGGAAAAATGTACTTGAAACGATTAGCGATTACATTCATCGTCAGTTTGTAGAGGACCAAGCATAAGCTTATTGGCCGAAATTGACCAAAAGATTTTGGATTCTAAAACTTTGGAATTAAAACAATTAAGGTATTATTCATAACAGGCTCAATAGTGTAACCATCGAAAATCTTCCTAATCCAATCACAAACTGCACCCTCAATAATGTCCCATTGCTTTTGAAAGAAAAGGGCATGATAACCATCACTACCCGAAACCTTAAGCGGGGCCATATTAAAAAGAGTTATCTTAATTTCTTCATTAGAGACTAATTTTCCTAAAAAACCAATATCCACTGGATCAAGATGAGAAAACCTGTTTGGAGGTAAAATGCCCAAATGATCATGAATTTCTCTGTATAATCTTTAAAAGAACTCGTTTGCTTCTCTTTCAATAGGCTCCAGGTCGTAAATCCAGTTACCTTCAGAATTTCGAATGGCATAAATAAGGTTACTTTTCCTTCTCTGCAGAGTTCGAGTGTGGAAATATTTTGTATTCCTATCTCTTAACTTCAGCCAGTCACACCTCGCTTTTTACCTCCAAAGAAGTTCCTCATGGTGAAGCACATTCTCAAGTTCATGACGGAGAAATAAATCCATCTAGTTTAAGTGATGAATACCGTAATAATCACTTCTCCTCTGAATGCTAGCAATTCTTTTGATGAGATCTTTCTTATGAGTAGTAATATTACCATAAACATTTTTATTCCACTCCTTGAGCTTATGAGTGATCTTACCAAGAGAATCGGAGAAATTGCCGGAGCACTCCCAATTATCCTTGAAGAAGTTATCAAACCGCGGATGCTCAATCCAACCAGCTAAAAATCTAAACGGCCTTCTCGGGGGTTGAGAAATACTCGGGTTTAGAACCAAAAGAAGAGGTCGATGATCTGACTTAATTTTTGGAAGGTGAGTAATCCTACAATTGGGAAAATTTTGTATCCAAGCTCTATTCCCCAAAGCACGATCAAGTCTCACAGATAAAAAACCTCTATGCCAAGTGAAAGGTGGCCCATTGAAACCTAAATCATGCAGTTCACCCGAATCAACAAAATCTTCGAAATGAGGGCAACGTCTACCTTCAGAACTTCCAAACTTTTCAGAAGGTGCAAGGATTGCGTTGAAATCTCCAATAGCCATTCAAGGAATCTACCCAAGAAAATCAGTATTCCTCAAGTTATCCCAAAGAAATTGACGCTTTTGCCTATTGGGACTACCATACACGAAAGAAATCATGATAGAGTGTGCTAAAGGATTCTTTCAAACTCGAGTTAAGATGAATTGTGGATGATTACGAAGCACCTCAAGACAAACAGAGTCCTTCCATCCTAACCAAATGCCTCCAGAAAACCTAACCGCCTCCACCCGATGAGAATACTAGAAACCCAACTTAGCAATAATTTTGTCAGCCTTAGCCACACTTACTCTTGGTTCAAGAAGGCTAACAATGTCAGGCTTGTATTCCATATCATACTCTCAAAAAATTCTACGAAACTTAATATTAGCACATCATTGGCAATTCCACAAAAATACAGTGATATTCATTAAAAAAATAAATAAAAATATAAAAGAAGAGAAATCAAACCTATCTTTCGAGATCGTTCTTACCTTCCAACTCAGAACCAACAATATCGAACACATCACTCGGATTACTGCTGGGAACTTGGGTAGATAAAAGTTCCACCATCGCCTTCATAGACTCAGCTAAATGAATGTGCATATTTCCAGAGCTTTTGAAACGACTTCCTCTACCCCGTAAGGCAAAAGAAGACTTACGATTGTTTCGGCTACTACCGCTTCTTTGGTGTTTGGAATTATTAAGAGAAGTGTTCATGACCACATTCGAGAATTCCATGGATCGTGAATCCAATTTAACCTGCTGGTTAGAATTATTATTATTATTATTATTATTATTATTATTATTATTATTATTATTATTAAAAATAATAGCAGAATGCTTACCTGGGTCTAGGGTATTATTGGAGATACGGACAACTATGCCTTCGAATTTGTCAAAGACAGAGTTATATCGTGCTTTGATTTTGACGTTTGTACTGCTCAAATTTTTAGAAACCAAAAGGCCTTGACCACATGTACCATTAGAAGAATTATCAGTTTTGGAAAAGCAGGATCCGGGACTGCTGGAATAGAATTAGAAAAAGAAATAGGAGATTTAACCGAATGATCCCCAATATTTCACATTAGACCATCTAAAAATAATGGCCTCTTTCCCATTGCTTTGTCCAAACTCTTATTAGGCATTCGGCCTGTTTCTTTTAAAAAATCCCTGCCCACTCTCTTGCCCCTATCAGACCCATTAAAAATGCCCATAACTCCACCTACATGTCCGGTCTTATTAGAAAGAAACTCCACATTCTCTTTACTAACCCTAGATTTAGAATTACTTTGACTAACAACCTCCTTTCTATTGCCCATTCCTCCTAAAAATCCTCCATCCGAAGATCCCCTTTCATCAATAATATCCTCCTCCCCATCAGTGCCAAGAATTGAGACCCTAAAGCCTGATTTTTTTGTTTCCCCGTATTTTTTACTGGAGATTCTTTCTTCCTCCGTCGTGAATATCTCTTTTCTAATAACATCCATAGCTCGAATTTCGCTTCTTTTCCACTGGTTCCTATAGTTGTTGAAATGTCATCCGACTTACCTTCATTTGTGTCACCTACTTCAGTCGCCGGATTACCCAGAGGCAGTGACCGATTTTGCTCCGTTCCAATTAATGGGCACAAATCTTTAACGTGCCCTATTTGCCGCAAGAGAAGCAGATGATCGGAAGGGGCTCGTATTCAACTCGCTGGACTACTCCGTCAACTAGAACCTGTGAAATCAAAGGCTCTTCCAAGTTAATATAGACGGCTAAACGCGCGAATCTTTCTCTAGTTTGATTATCCGTCTGAACATCGAGTTTGACTACTTTCCCGATGAGACTTCCAATGGCCTCTATTATCTTCCTTTTATAAAGGTGTCCTGGGAGACTCGGCAAACGAATCCAAGCTAGCACCATGCTGGGATAGGATTGCTCTGGACTAAAATGATTGGTCCAAGGTTGCACTGTCAGGTATTGGCCATAAACAATCCAAGGTCCTTGCGATAAAACTCTGTTGTAATCCTCAATAGCCTAAAATTTAACTAGGTAGTACCCATTAATGGTATCCATTATACGAATAGATTTCACTGGTTTCCAAAGAGAGAAAATGCGGTTATGTAAGGCGTTGTAACCAATGTTACGCCATAACAATTTGACGATGATCGTCAACTCCATTTCTCTAAACATAATATTTTTTATGCGATCGGAGAATGAAATGGTCGGAACACCGTCAAGGATAGATTTATGAACATCCCCTTCGAGCAACTCAAAATCATTATCTCTCCCTTCAATATGAGCAATGCAATTTGGACTAGGTTCACTAGAGGAGCCCCTCAAAAGTTTGTCTTTACATGATAAAGTCTATTCTGGAACCGGATCCCCATCCATGGAGATATCATCTTCAACTAAATTATCTTTGAA
The DNA here is from genome assembly GCA_025698475.1 of Gossypium anomalum. Classification (NCBI taxonomy): domain Eukaryota; kingdom Viridiplantae; phylum Streptophyta; class Magnoliopsida; order Malvales; family Malvaceae; genus Gossypium; species Gossypium anomalum. The sequence continues at coordinate 91,171,364 of CM046961.1, forward strand.
CCTCACTTTTTTAGCATTTTCGGGATGAGTATCGCCATCCCCATTGTCACCGGAAGTTGCAAACTAAAGAGCATTTAGAGAGAAAAGATTTTATAACATCTGTATTTTAAATATATAAGAGTGTGATATAATTGTTTCTATTTTAATTGTTAGTGTTATGTAAAGCTATTAAGTTGAAAATTAAATTAAATTTAATTTTAGGTTACCTAAGTTTCAATACTTTTATTTAATTATGAATTGCATCCCTTTATTTTTATGAAAATTCAAAATTAATCTCTTTACTCAAAATTGTTAGAATTTAATCATTGTATGTTAGGATAACTAAGAAGTTAATCTAGTTGTTGGTAGATACGTAAAATTTAGCTGCTGATCTTTGTTAGTTTATTGAATATAAATTGTTGAAATATTAATTTTTGCTAATTCATTGCATAAAAATTGATCGACCGTTAATTTCTAAATCAATAGTTTAACAATAAGGTTCAATAGCGCTACCAATTGAAGCAACTTATTAATTTTCATTAAATATGATGATCAAATTTTGAAAATTTAAAGAGACTTAGTAAAGTAAATATATCTTCATATGAGAAAACCTTCAAATTTTATTTTAAAACACTAAAACAGAAAACTTGAGATTTTAAGTTTTCAAAACCTAATTCTAGACATTCCGGATGAAAAATTTCTAGACACAAGTAATTTTCTTTTATAAATAAACAAATAATTGGCTCAATTGGTAAAAGTAGAGTTCTAGGGTCTTGAGTACCTTAGTTTGAGACTAATCATGTGTAATTATATGTGTGGTTCATTGACTCTTATCATGTGTGATTAATCCACTGTGTGGGTTTTAATCTAGTTTATTGACTTTTGTCTAAATATACTAATTTTTAATTCTCTTACTGTAAAAGTTTGATTTCACTTTGTGATCATTTGTAATGTAACAATGTAATACTTGTGATTATTCGAACATAAATTTATATTTTGTAATTCTTTAATAAAAAAAAAAAAAAAAAGCTTATCTAGCACATCGTAAAAGTGAGTTAAACTTGAGGCTAAAAAAGGTAGTTCAATTTTAGGGGGAAAGAGAATAGCAAAATTTTCGCTCTTTATTTAAAGGAAAGCCCGGATAAAAACAAAGAAAACGCCCACCGTGGGGCTCGAACCCACGACCACAAGGTTAAGAGCCTTGCGCTCTACCGACTGAGCTAGACGGGCTTGATTGATACTGTTGCGAAAATGTGTTATACTAATAAGGAATATTTTGACTTTGTTATAATTTATTGGAGTCTGAAATTAGAATGTAGAATAAAATAAATAGAAGACTTTTAAAATTTTGTGTATGATTTATGTGAATAATATATGAAATATAATGTTGAAATATAATAAATATAAGGGAGTTATATGCATAAATTCATGTGAAACTAAATAAAGTTGACATATTAGGTATTTAATATCCAAGTAAAAAAATCAGTGAAGAATGCAGTTCAAACTGCAATTTCTTGGTCAAGCAAAACCACTAATTTAACAAATCTATACCCAAATTTGCCTAACAATGTTCATATTGTCACCACATCCCATTGCATTTCTAGCTAATTTGGAAGTTGAATGTATCCAAACTTATTAGTTCAAGACTTAAACAAGTTAATTTCATTTCATTCTCTTAACTTTTTTTCGATTATATTATAAAAATATTTTTGACCATAAATGCCGACAAATAAATGAGAATTTTCCATATATATATATATATTCCCTCATTACGTATGCAAATCATCTTCCAAGAGAGTAGTTGGTGACTCAACTGTTTTTTTACGGTAATGGAGTTGTTAAGTGTGTATATATATACTATCCCTAATTATTTAAAGGCTTGTTTAATCCTTGATATTTCCAAAAAGAAAAACAATGGGGAGTGTTGTTTTCCATGAATTCAAGAGACAAGCTTCTTTTTTCTTAAAAGAACAGATCAAAACTGTAAGATTGGCTTTAACAGATTGTACACCAGTTGAATTGTAAGCTTCTTTTTTCTTACAATTGTTTAGTTTTAAACCATGTTCTTCAATATAATTCCTTGTTTTATCCTTGTTTTTGAAGCTTAACTGAAGAAGCCACAGATGGGAACATGTTATCACCAAATGCATGTAAACTGGCTGAAATATCAAGGGCTGCCTTTGAAGTTGATGATTATTGGAGAATTGTTAAGATTTTACATAAGAGGTTGTCAACTTTTTCCTTTTTCCTTTTTCATTCTAACATTTGAGATTATTTATTATTGAAGTCCAATAGGGCATATGATTAATGATTATTGATAAATTTACCATCTCATCTTTTCAATTCGGGTTTAATAATCTTTTAATTATTTGTATCCCTTTTTCTTATTTTCAAGTTTTGACCTTCTAAAGAAAAAAAATAAGATTTTTTTCATTTTTTTGACAAACTCATACTTTGAACTCGTACTTAATCAAATTTGTTTCATTTTTAACTTAGTAGACCTTAGATTCAATTCTCGCTATATATATATATATATATATATAGTGGTGAAGTTGGGGGCGCCTAGTGGTTTTGACCCCCTGATTAAATAGGAAATTTTCCCTTTAGCCTCTCCCAAAATATAAATCATTCAAATTAATCTTTTTAGCTCTTGCATAAATGAAAATTTTTCATTTCTAGCCCCTCCAAAAATATAAATAGGTTAAAATGTGCCGAAAGTCCCTGTACTTTTTGAAAATTAGGAATTTAGTCCCTCTACTTCTCAGATTTTAAAATTCAGATCCAACTGTTAATACTACTAAGTCCTTTTTGTTAAATTCAATTCAATTACAAATTCATTTTTTAACTACATGGCTACCAAGTGAGTATGTTTTTATTTAAAAAAATTTCATAGTAACAAATTTAACAAAAATAATTTAGAAGAGTTAACAGTTGGACATGAATTTTAGAATCTGAAAAGTAGAAGGGCTAAATTCCATGAAATAAAAGTATAGGGACAAAATTTTTAAAATTCTAAAAGTACAGAGACTTTTGGCACATTTTAACCATATAAATAATATAATTTAAACATTCTATTAGAAGTTCTTTAACCCTGATCTCTCTAAAATTTTATAATTTTATCTCAACCCCTAAATAAATTTTTTAGCTTTACCATAGGATATACACAATTTTTTTCTTCTCATGGGATTCTAATGTAAGAAACTTTATTGTAAGGAAAGAAAAACCCTCATATTTTCTTGTAAATTACCATATTCTTAACTCGGTTTACTTTCATATTTAACTAACGGCATCCCTTCAAAAATTGTGAAATTATAAATTAATAATAAAATTGCACTTTGAATTCTCGAAAACTTTTAGTAATCTAAACCATTACTAATAGATTTAAAAATCAAATCTCAATATCTACCATCAATTTTTTCTTATTTTCAAACTTCAACCATATTTTTTTATGTTTCAGGTTGTCCAAGTTTGATGCAAAGAATTGGCGGGCATCCTACAATGCTTTAGTATTATTGGAACATTTGTTAACTCATGGTCCTTTAAGGGTTGCTGAGGAGTTTCAAAACGATGAACATTACATCAAGCAAATGGCAAATTTTCAGTACATTGATGAAAAAAGGTTGCTAACTTCATTTATTAATCCATTAACTTCTCATCATTCAATCAATATATATATTTATGGAAAATTACAGTATCTTAAAAAAATTTGCAGGTTCAACTGGGGATTGAGAGTGAGAAAATTATCGGAGAAAATCTTGAAATTACTTGAAAATGAATCATTTCTCAAAGAAGAAAGATCAAGAGCTCGACAACTAACAATGGGGATCAAAGGCTTTGGGAGCTTCAACAAGATTTCACCTTCAAAAGATGAGAGTTTCAACTGGTTTAGCAACAATGGAAGGTTTGGGTCTATGTTATATTTTGATCAAAACGATGAAGAGCATTATTTCTGGGAATTTAAAGGGAAATTAACTCCATGGAAGCTTGAAGAAACGAAAGGTACTAATATGAGTTTAAAAAGAAGTAAAGACGGAGAATATGAAATCAAGATGGAACATCCATTTTGCGAGGATGAAATGGAAGATGTTGTAGAATCATTGCTTTCTTAAATTATGTGAAAAAAATATGAAACTACAAAGACAGGTTTTGTTGTTGTTTTGATAATGCTATGATAGTGTTCCAAAATATGTATTGTTTAGGGTTTTTCTATAGTTGTGTGTGTATTGTAGGAATGTGCCAAAGAGTGGAATTGAATTTGAGTTTTAAAAATAAAACCAATCAAGCTCCAACCCAACTTTAATCCACAAAATTTAAGTCAATCTTTAGCTTAATCCTTTTACAGTTTGAGTCTGCTTAATTAGGGGTGTTCAAATTCCGGTTAAAATCGAATTAATCGATCGAACCGATCTAATTCGATTAACCGATCTAGTTCAGTCGAAGGTTGGTTAAAGGTTTTTTAAAATTTCAGATAACGGTTAATTCGGTTCGAAATCGAGTAATTAACTGAACTTAATAAATAATATTATAGATTATATGTATTAGGCTATTACTAGTTCGGTTAATTTGATTAAGTTTGGTTAATTCGGTCAAATGAACATTATAAATTTATAAGTTTTGTACTTGTTTTAACAAAAAAATATATATAAATTTTGGTTAATTCGGTTAACCGACCGAATCAACCGAATATTTTGGTTCGGCTAATTTTCTTTAAAAAATTTTGATTCAGTTAACGGTTAAAAGATTAAAAAGTTCGGTTAATTGGTTAATCCTAATTCGGTTTGGTTAACCGTTTGAAGACCCTTATGCTTAACTCATTAGACCTAGACTTCATCATGGGCCAAGTTGGGTTCTGTTCGAGTCGATGCAAAATTTTAGGTCCGTTTTCTAAGCTTGGATTCGATCCAACTAAAAAAAATGAGTTTAAAATTTTGCCTAAGTCCGACCTAGATTAATAATGCTAAAACGAAGCCCAGCCTAGCAATATTAAAAATTTTATATTATTTTTTCATATAAAAATAAATTTAAAAAATATAATACATCAAATATACTAAAAATAATAAAATAAATATTTCCCAATAAATTCAAAATACATTAAAAAAGATTTTATACTTAAATAACATTAAGATAGTTGCAACTTGGCAAGTAAAATGCTTCTAAAATTATAGCAAAATTAATAATAAAATAAAAGTTATATAATATTCAAACAATAACAACAAAATAATGGCAAAATGGCAGTAAAACATCAATGAAATAACAACAAAACAACAACAAATCCTAGCCAAGGCTTAACCCATTTAGAAAATTGAACTTATTTTTTATCCAAGCTCACCTTTTAGGTGAGTTTCTAGGCCTGAATAGGTGACTTGACCCATAATCAAATCTAATTAAACTCCTACTCTAAATGAGATAATTCTATATAATACAATACACATTAATAGTAGAGGTAAGTTTGGTTTGGTTTTTTTTTTTTCTCAAAGCGTCAATGATAATCAATTTAGATCAATTCTTGATTTTTTTCATGTTAATTTTAAATTTTAGATTTTAAAACTTATTTTGATAAAACAAGTTTTATTTTATGACTACTTAAATTGTCCCTGACAATTGGCTCAGTTCAGTTTTTCGTTTTTTCATACTAATTTTAAGTTTTGAATATTTTAATTTATTTTAATAAAAAGATTTTTTTTTATGATTTTTGGATATTATTTGATAAAATTTCAAAGTTATAAATATTTCAAAAAAAATTCAAGTTAAACAAAACCAGCAACTCTCATATAATATTTTTTTATGAAAATTATTTTTTATATAAAAAATTTAAATTATTTTTACATCATAAAAAATTTAAAATTATTAAAAATAAGAATTAGATACGATTATAATTTTTAACTCGAATTTTCTAAATTATTTTCCTAAACCTAATCACTGAATTTGGATCTGGGCTTAAAAGCCCAAGGAAAACAACACGAATTCATGCATGGTTTAGCCCACTTCATTATTGAGTCGTGGATGTAAGGGATCTAAATTATAATTATTACAATTTTTTTATCTCTATTTTATGCTTAGAGTTTTATTCAAGTAATAATTTTATTTTAAATTTAGTACAATTTTTTAACTAATAATTGTATTTTAAATTTTACAAATTCTATTAAATTATAATTATTTTTAAATGTAAAATTATCAAAACTTTTATTTTATTTCAACTTTTTTAACTAATAGTTTTAAAATAAATATTATAACGTTTTTAAATGTGAATTAAGTAATATAATGGAAATTAAAAGGTATTCTCGTTGGTTCAAAAGTTTTCCAAACTCATGCATTTATAAAGATAACTTCTAATGTCACATGTGATTTTAAGTGTTTAATATTTAATTAGTTTTAAAATATTGTACTTTTAATTGCAGCAATGAGCGTAAAATAATTTTTTTTATTTTAATCATTCAATATAA